>OX451739.1:1361269318-1361966914 GCA_948472305.1 Vicia faba | reverse complement strand
CCTTCAATAGATTTATTAACCACACGGTTTAACACGCACATAATAAAGTATAATACATTTGATCTCATAAGATGAGAGGGCAACTACTGACTTATTCCTGTTGGAAATCCACCAATACACTATGATGAATTTCGACCACCACTTGATGATAAGTTATGAAACAAATAAAAGAACAATGGAGATATTTCTGCAGAATTTCTATTCTGCCCACAAACTGTGGAATCTTTATTATTCACTTTGCAACTGCAAAATACTGTGAATGAGTTGATTGACTTTTTAATACAAAATAGGGGTTACTCCCTCTATTTATAGATTTAGGTTAGCTTGCTCTCTAAGCTAAACCCAAGCCCAAAATATCTCTATACTAAATCAAATCTAATCTAGATTTAAATTCAAATCTATTTAAATCTAAACAAATCAAATCTTCTTTTGACACCTATGAATTACAATTTAACACACCACCTAATTCATTGTGTCTAAACTGTCTATGTTCATCATGGCCCTTAGCTTTCTGAATACTTCGACTTGCACTCCCTTCTTCATGATGTCTGCAATCTGATTCTCAGTTCTGCAGTGTTCCAAATTCATCTTCCCATCTGCTACCTGCTCTCGAAGATAATGGAACCTCATTTCGATGTGCTTACTTCGACCATGTGCTATTGGGTTCTTTGCCAGGTTGATAGCTGACATGCTGTCTATCTTCATGGTAATTGCTCCATGATTTTTCCCTGTTATCTCTTCGACCAAGTTCACCATCCAGGTTGCTTGGCATGCACAAAGAGAAGCAGCTATGTATTCTGCTTCGCATGATGATAATGCTACTACTGGTTCTTTTCTCGAACTCCAAGCAATTGTTGCACCACCTAGCATAAACACATATCCTACTGTTGACTTTCGATCTTCAGCATCACTACACCAACTCGAATCAGTGTATCCCACTAACTTGCATTATTTTCCTTTATCAACTGCAGGAAACAGAATGCCATAATCGAAAGTTCATTTGAGATACCTTAGTATCCTCTTCACTGCTGCTAGATGTGATACCTTTGGCTTCTGCATGAATCTACTTACCATACCTACACTGTATGCTAAGTCAGGCCTTGTATGACAAAGGTATCTCAATGATCCAATAAGTCTTCTGTATTGGGTTGGATCAACATCATCTTCATCTGCATCTTTCGACAGTTGTAGTCTTGGTTCTGCAGGTGTCGAAGTTGAGTTGCATTCTTCCATCTCAAACCTCTTGAGAATTTCCCCTGCATATCTTCTTTGATGTATCATCAAACCTCTACTGCTCTTGTAGAATTCGATACCAAGGAAATATGAAATCTCACCCAAATCAGACATTTCGAATTCCTTGCTAAGGTCAACTTTGAAGTCTTCGATCTCACTTTTACAGCTACCTGTTATCAACAAATCATCTACATAGAGACATAGTATAAGCAATTTACTCTTGCAGTTATGCACTTCACAAATTCCTTCTCCCTTAGAAAACTATCAATTTTCTTATTCCAAGCCCTTGGAGCTTGTTTCAAACCATACAGGGCTTTATGTAGCCTGTACACCTTTCTTTCTTCGTCATGTTTCACAAACCCAACTGGTTGTTTAACATAGACTTCTTCATCTAAGGGTCCATTTAGGAATGCACACTTCACGTCCATCTGACATATGTGCCAACTGTTGATTTCTGCTAGACCAACAACCAGTCTGATTGTTTCGATCCTAGCAACAGGTGCAAAAACTTCGTCGAAGTCTATTCCTTCTTTCTGTAGAAATCCTTTCGCCACAAGTCTTGCTTTGTGTCGAGTTACTTCACCTTTCGAATTCGTCTTCACTTTGTATACCCACTTGACATCAATTGCCTTCTTGCCTTGAGGCAATTCGACAAGTGACCAAGTGTTGTTGTCTTCGATAGACTTTACTTCTTCGTTCATTGCTTTCACCCACTTTGAATCCTTTAATGCTTCAGCTGCATTAACAGGTTCGACATCTGCATAGAAAGCATAATGTACCAGCTCACCTTCATCATCTATTACATCATCTGATGTAATCACACAATCTTGCAATCTTGCAGGCATGCGTCTTGTTCTTTGAGGTCTGCTTGTACTGGGTATATCTGCTGGCTCCTCTTGTCGAACTTCTCTTTCGACTTGAGTTTCTGGCTCTTCGAATAAGATTCCCACTGAATCTTTCTTGACATTTGCAGTCCAATCCCATTCTTTGAACTCATCTATGATCACGTCCCTGCTGATCACAATCTTCTTGTTCTCTGGATCGAACAACTTGTAGCCTCCTGTCGAATGATATCCAACTAGGATCATTTGACTTGACTTGTCATCAAGTTTCTTTCTCAACTGATCTGGCACATGTCTATGTGCAATAGATCCAAATACTTTCAGATGACTTAAGCTAGGCTTCACACCAGACCAACATTCTTCTGGAGTAATTCCTTCTAGCTTCTTTGTAGGACTTCTGTTCAAAATGTATGTTGCAGTCGAAACAGCTTCACCCCAGAACTCTTTGGGTAAATTCTTGCCTTTCAACATACTTCTCACCATGTTCATGATGGTTCGATTTTTCCTTTCTGCAATTCCATTTTGTTGTGGAGTATAGGGTGGCACCACCTCATGCATAATCCCTTTTTTTTCACATAATCTGTCGAAGTCTTTCGACACATATTCTCCTCCACCATCAGTTCTCAAAACTTTGAGCTTTCGACCACTTTGTCTTTCGACCATGGACTTGAACTTGGTAAATACTTCGATCACTTCACTTTTCTTCTTGATCAGGTAAGTCCATAGCTTTCGACTGAAATCATCTATGAATGTAACAAAGTATTTGTTACCTCCCATCGAATCCACCTGAATTGGTCCACATACATCAGAGTATATGACTTCGAGACTAGCCTTCGATCTGCTTCCTGCATCCTTGCTGAAGCTGTTCTTGTGTTGCTTCGCCTGCACACATTCTTCACATACTTCGTTTGGAATGTCAATTTCAGGCAATCCTGAAACCATATTTCTTCTCTTCAAATCTCTGATGTCTCTGAAGTTGAGATGACCAAGTCTATAATGCCATATCCATTCATCTCTGCTAGCTGCAGTCGAAAGGCACTTGTGCTCCATCACATTTAGTTCAATCTTGAAGGTTCGATTCTGAGACATAGGAGCCTTCAAGATTACTCTCCCATTTGCATCAACAACTCTCATCAACTTATCTTCGATTGACACTTTATAATTCTTTTCGACCAACTGCCCTATACTGAGCAAATTGCTCTTCATGCCTGGTATGTACAATACATTCGAAATTACTGACTTCTTGCCATCTTTCCTCATGATCATAACATCACCAATACCTTCAGCTGCTAGGGTGTTGTCATTCGCAAATTTTACCAAATTTTTCGTTGAGGGTTTTATGTTGACGAACCAGTCTTTCCTTCCAGACATATGTGATGAACATCCTGAATCCAAGTACCATTGGTCCTTGAATCTATCTTCATCTCTTGTTGTGACCATCAGCATCATCTCTTCTTCTTCTTCATGTTTTGCCAGCTTTGCATCACTTTCTTGATTCTTTCGTTTTTCTGGACAATTACTCGAATAGTGACCATACTTCTGACAATTGTAACATTGAATGTGGATCTTATCAGGTTTTCGACCACCACCTCTTCCTCTGTTTGCAACACCACCTCTTTGGTTGCCTTGGTGTGGTCTTCTTTGATTCGACACGTCTCCTTCGATTTGGTTTTCTCTACCATTTGATTTGTTGTAGCCACCTCTACTTCTGTCGAAATACTTTCCTTTGCCTTTGGTCTCTTTTGCTGCATGTGCCTGTAAGGCCACATCACTCTTCGATTTTCCTGCAGCTCTTTCGTTCATTCTTTGTTCATGAGATTCGAGCGTCCCTTGAAGCTCTTCCTTTGTCAATTTCGACAAGTCTTTCCCTTCTTCTATCGCCACCACTATGTGGTCGAACTTAGGGGCTAAGGATCTCAGGATCTTCGAAACAACAGCTCTTGTTGTTAATGTTTCTCCACATGTCTTGATTTGATTCACTAGTTTTGTAACTCTAGTGAAGAAATCAGATATGTTTTCACTGTCTTCCATCTGAAGCAGTTCATAGGTCCTTTTGTGAGTTTGTAACCTCACTTCTTTCACCTTCTCAGCGCCTCCAAAAGATTTCTCCAGGATCTCCCAAGCTTCTTTTGCAGATTCTGAATCACCAATCTTCTCGAAATTGTCTGGACTGACACATTGATGAATTATAAACAATGCTTTATAACTCTGTTTCTCAGATTCTGTGTATTTCTTCTTTTCTTCTTCTGAAGCGTTTTCGCCAAGCGCTTCGACTCCATCTTTTACAAGGTCCCAAAGGCCTTGACACCTTAATAGGACTTTCATCTGCTTGCACCAATTCTCATAGTTGTCAACTTTCAGAATTGGCAGCGTTGTTGGATAGTTTGCATTCCCATAACTTGTCATTGTGAATTCTTCAATCGTTCTTGATTGATACTTCCCTTGAATCGTAACACAAGCTCTTGATACCAGATGTTGGAAATCCACCAATACACTATGATGAGTTTCGACCACCACTTGATGATAAGTTATGAAACAAATAAAAGAACAATGAAGATATTTCTGCAGAATTTCTATTCTGCCCACAAACTGTGGAATCTTTATTATTCACTTTGCAACTGCAAAATACTGTGAATGAGTTGATTGACTTTTTAATACAAAATAGGGGTTACTCCCTCTATTTATAGATTTAGGTTAGCTTGCTCTCTAAGCTAAACCCAAGCCCAAAATATCTCTATACTAAATCAAATCTAATCTAGATTTAAATTCAAATCTATTTAAATCTAAACAAATCAAATCTTCTTTTGACACCTATGAATTACAATTTAACAATTCCAATATCATAAAATTGATGTTCCAAATTATATTGCTTCTGATGCCAATCATTGCGAGAATGGCTTCTCTAGAAAATCACCACTCACAGCCGAAAACAATGTAATGTATGATGCATCCGCCATAACATCGACTATCTATAAATTATTGCTCTGATTTATTTAATCAAAATATTTTAATAAATTATTTATCTTTAAATATATGTTAGAATTGATGGATGAAATATAACTAATGAAATGTAACTAATGAAATGGAAATTATATCTTATACTAACGTCTTCTTCTATTCATGTCAACTTATTATAAAAATATTTTATACACTTTTTATTTTAAGCATAAAACGCTAATGTCTTTTTCTTATGTAATATAGTAAAAAAAGTTTTCTTACAAATTTCTATGAAAGTTATGTGTCTAATAATATAAATTTTTCGACCTTAAAAACGGTTGAGGTTGGCTCGTAGATAACATCAAGTGAGTAAGGACTAGAGCAACAAAATGGTTTAGAGATTATTATCGTAATCTGGATCATTAATATCCATATATATATTTGTAACACGGAAGTCCTAATTTGTAATTCATATAACAAATTAATAAGACCAAATTATAGTCTCTCTATTGTCGCATGTCTAGGAAATTTGGGTGAACTGAGTGAACAGACTCGACAGAAAATGCCTGACGTTCTAGGGGGAACTCCCTGGCCACGAGACATGAGTAAGCAGAGGACACAGAATAAGCAACATTGCCCGATTCAAGCGACCTATATACGTCACTCTCAAAAGAAGAGGTAAAGTCTCTAATCACGGACTGCAAATCACTAAAAAGAGCTAACTTGTAACCAAAGAGAAAAAGTCTCTTCCACTTGAGGTACCAAGTCCACCTATCCCCCTCCCATCTAACAACCTCCTCCACAGAGTTTGAGGCCTAGACAGAAATCGAAAAAGTCTAGGAAATTTAAGACGAATGGGAGTATCCCTAACCCAAAGGTCCTCCCAAAAGGAGGTAACAAGACCAGAGCCAACTTTCAAAGAGAGGTCCCCCCTGAACCAGTTAAAAGTGTAATCCGCTTTAGCACCCAGCAGGGAAACACCTTTCCACCAATGTGAGGTCGGTCGGAGGCAACCAGCTCTCCTGTCCAGGATAGAAGTCATAGAGGTTGCTCCATATTTGACTGTGAGAATATCACGCCAAACACAAAAGCCCCTGAAAGTAGGAGCCACCTCCACCTACCCAAAAGAACCAAGTTGACCAACTGCAAGTCACAAACACCAAGACCCCCAAACTTCTTAAGCTTGCAAACATCCTCCCACTTGGTCCGAGCAATCTTAGACTCCTCTTTTACATCTCCTTAAAGAAATCTCATCTGGATCTTCACTATCTTCTTTCAAACCTTCACAGACATCTTCAAGAAGGAAAGGAAAAAGATAGGAATGACATTAAGAACAGAGTTAAAAAGGATCATTCTCCTTCCTAGGAAGATATACCTATGCTTCTATGAAAGGAGTCTTCTAGACAAGAGATTAACTAGAGATTTCCACATGGAAATAAGTCGGGGGTTCACACCAACCGGAAGCCCAAGGTACTTAAAGGAAGAGACTATTTCTTACAATGGAGAAAGTCACCAGCAAGGTCTAAGAAAACCTAATCAGAATTAACCCATATGAGAGTGCTTTTGGCAAAATTCACACGGAGATCTGAAGCGAGCTCAAATCCACGTAGAATTTCTTTGATGGTCCAAAGATTATCAATAATAGTATCGGCCAGAATAATCGTATCATCAACATACTAGTGATAGAAAATTACTAAGTTTAAGAACCCCATTTTAATAACTGAAAAAAATTATACATCTCAATGGGTGTTCGTGACCTTCAATATTCTCACTTGAATGCATCTCACGTAGAAACATTCATATTTTTTCATTATGCAACATCTTCAATATTTCCTTAGGTTGGTTCAAAAGTTGGAATATCCAAAATTGTGCTAAAATAAAATCAGAAAAATTTAGAAATATCCCAAATCCTACCATAACTCAAGATTCTTCATTCTGCAACATCTTCATCACTATTCAATGGTTGGTTCAAAAATAGAATTTTCTAAATTATACTAAAATAAAATCATAAAAATAGGATCCAAAATCTTTCCATAGATGAAGATTCTTTACTCTAGAACATCTTCATTCCCATTTAATGGTTGGTTCAAAAATGTAAATATCCAAAAAAGAATGGTTGGTTAAAAAATGTAAATATCCAAAAGTATACTAAGTTAGAAAAAACAGGAATGTCGATGAAATTCATTGTCTTTACCACTTTTAGAAGTCCTCTAAATTTTTAAAATAATTTGAAGACTCTAAAATCTGCAGCGTGTTTTACTCATATTAATTTATATTTAACGTTATTTAAGTTTAAATAAAAACAATTATTTTTCTTCACTCAAATTCCTTTATTATTTACATTCAAAAGTTTCTTACACACGTTTACTGAGTAATAAGAAATAATTTTTGTAAGGACTCGTTTGTTTCAGTTTCTTTTAAATTTTTTTTTTTATAAATATTTAGATTTTTGTGTAAAAAAATTATAAAAAAAAATTTGATAAAAAATTCAATTGAAAATTTAATTTAAATAATTTTTCTTAAAATGTTATTTTATGGAACTTTGTTTAGACATCGAAATTTCAAAAAGTCACTTGATTTTAAAATTATTTTAAATAATTTTTTATTAAATTTATTTTTGAGATATAATTTTTTAAAAATATTGTGATTTTGACTATGTTTTAATCTTCAATAATATATTTATATTATAAAATATTAAAATTAATCTTCTAATTTATAAAAATACAAACTTAGAAAAACTTATAATATTTTAAAAATATTGTTAGAATCTATTTTTTTTTAAATACAATGAGAAAATTATATTTTTTTAAAGTAAAACAAACTGACCCTAAGGTCATTGCACCTAAAAAGTGGGTTTTTAGTAAAATTTCTATCGGTAGACATATATTATTATAAGAAAATGTTTTTCACTCCTTTTTATTGATCATGAACATGTATTATATACAAGAATTACAATCTGCATAATAGGAAACTAATTATGCCTAATCAATGTAAATATTCTTTGACTTTATATCTCATTAGTGTACAATATTTGTTCCAAATATAGATATGTTCTGTCACACCCCCGCAGTTGAAGCGGGAGGTTGACGTACGCTTAAACTGTCTCGGAAATCTTGAAATAGTATTAGGGGAAGACCCTTGGTGAAAATATCCGCAATTTGATAGCGCGATGGAACATGCAAGACGCGTATCTGTCCGCGAGCTACTTTTTCACGTACAAAGTGAATGTCCATCTCAATATGTTTTGTACGTTGATGTTGAACAGGATTACCAGAAAGATATATGGCACTTACGTTATCACAGTATACCATAGTAGCTTTGTGTATCAGATAATGTAGCTCGAGGAGTAGGTTACGTAACCAGCATGACTCAGAGACGACATTGGCAACTCCACGATATTCAGCTTCAGCACTGGATCGTGAGAGTGTGGGTTGTCGTTTAGACGACCATGATAATAAGTTGTCTCCAAGAAAAACACAATAGCCTGAAGTAGAGCGTCTAGTGTCGGGACATCCTCCCCAGTCAGCATCTGTGTAAGAAATCAAAGATGTAGTGGATGATGGATAGAGATGTAAACCGTAGTGACTAGTTCCCTGAATGTAACGCAAAATTCGTCGGAGAGAGTGCATGTGATCTTCCATGGGGTCATGCATAAAAAGACATATTTGTTGTACCGCATATGTGATGTCGGGTCTCGTGAAAGTGAGGTATTGGAGAGCACCAGCAAGGCTACGGTATAATGATGGGTCTTCATAGGGAGTGCTAGTCTTGGCGCTAAGCTTCGGTTTAGTGTCAACCGGAGTGGGACATGATTTGCATGATGACATGCCTGCTCGCTCAAGAATTTCATCTGCATACTTTTTCTGAGATAAGAACAGACCACCATTATGTCGAGTAACTGCAATACCCAAAAAATAATGGAGTGGTCCCAAGTCTTTCATAGCAAATTCAGAGCTGAGTCGTGATATTATAGACTTGCGAAGATCATCAGAAGAAGCGGTGAGAATGATGTCGTCCACATAAAGAAGAAGATAGGCCATGTGTGTATCTTTCCGGTAGATGAAAAGAGAGTTGTCTGACTTGCTTTGAGAAAACCCGATAGAATATACATAATCTGCAAATCGTTTGTACCAAGCTCTTGGAGCTTGCTTTAGCCCATACAAAGATTTTCGCAGACGGCAGACATGATGAGGATGATTTGGATCCTTAAAGCCCAAAGGTTGATGCATATACACTGTTTCTTTGAGTTCACCATGTAGAAAAGCATTCTTGACGTCTAACTGATGAATTTTCCATGCTTTAGATAAGGAAAGACTGAGTACTGTTCGGATGGTGGTTGGTTTAACAACCGGACTGAAGGTCTCCCCACAATCTATGCCAACCTGTTGACCTGCACCGTTACCTACAAGTCGGGCTTTATGCCTCTCAAAAGAACCATCAGATTTTTCTTTATGCCTAAAAATCCACATAGAACGAATAACATTTGCATCAGGTGGACGGGGCACTAAATCCCACGTCTTATTTTGAATAAGAACATTGTATTCATCATCCATAGCCATTTTCCAATTTAGGTCTTTTAGTGCTAACACTGGGTTACGAGGGAGAGGAGATTTTGTAACTTCGGTGTGGAGATTGATGTATTTTTGGTTTGGTTTAAAAATGCCATGTTGGCTCCTCGTAACTGGTTTGTTGTTAGAATTAAGGGTAGGTTGGTAAATGGGAGGAAGTGGGATATTTGGCGGAGTAGATGTGGATGGCAAAGTTTGGGCCAATTGAGAGGTAGTTTGGGCCGGTTCTGATTGGTCATGGGTTTGAGACTGTTGCTGAGTGATGTGGGTCGGTGTCATTGGATATGGGTCATGTTGAGTGATGAGGTGATTTATGATGTAAGGTGATAATTCATTATCAAGAAATTGATAATTTTCCGGATTAGTAGTGTGTAGTTTAGAGAAGGGAAATTCCGATTCATCAAATATGACATGGCGACAAAGGATGATTTTATTTTGTGATAAATCATAACATTTGTACCCGCGATGATTGGAAGGATATCCTAAAAAAACACATGGGGTGGATCGAGACTGGAGTTTATTTATAGTAGTGGATGGAAAAAGAGGGTAACATAAACAACCGAATACACGTAGATGAGAGTAGGATGGATGCTTTTGAAAAAGGATTTTGAGAGGTGATTGATAATTCAACTTTTTATTTGGTAAAATGTTCAACAAATAAGTTGCCATTTGTAAGGCATGGTGCCAAAAACTTGGAGGTAAAGATGCATGAATGAGTAAAGTCCGAACTATATTATTAATAGAACGGATTTTTCGTTCAGCTTTTCCATTTTGAGATGAAGTATGAGGGCATGAGAAACGAAATGAAATTCCATTTGCTTCACAAAGTTTTTGAAAGTTACTATTGACATATTCTCTACCATTATCGCACTGAATATTTTTAACTTCCAGTTGAAATTGAGTTTTAATATATGCTCTTAATTTTTCAAAGGTTGGAAAAACTTGAGATTTATGTGAAATTGGAAAAGTCCACAGAAAATTCGAATAGTCATCCAAAAAAAGCACATAATATTTATGACCGGAAGTACTCAATACGGGAGATGTCCATACATCACTATGTAGTATGTCAAATGGCATGAATGTAGAATTTTGCGAATCAATAAATGGCATTTTAACATGTTTACCAAGAGGACAAGAAGGACACAAAGTTGAAGTGGACTGTAAATTAGGAGCACATTCAATCATTTTATTTTTTCGAAGAGAATCTAAAATAGATGCTCCTGGATGACCCAAACGGTTGTGCCAGACAGAGGTAGATAAAGCTGCAAACTCAGAAGGAAAGATGTGTTTATTCTTTGTTGTGTTGGTGATGGGATATAGTTGGCCTTGACTCTCACATCGCATTAGAACCATCCCCGTCTGAAAGTTCTTTACAGAAAAACCAAATGGATCAAATTCAACAGAAACATGGTTATCGGTAGTGAATTTACGAACAGAGATTAAATTCTTAATCAATTTCGGTGCATGGAGGACATTAGATAAAGTTAATGGAGGGTGTGGGGGGGATAAGTTAGCATTTCCAAAACCATGAATAGGAACTGAATGACCATTTCCTACGATAATACTATTATTTTTGCTCAAATTAAAATAAGATGAGAGATTACCTTGTGTGGATGTCATATGAGATGTTGCTCCAGTGTCCATGTACCATGATGGGTCAGATTGAGCAAGATGGAGAGTGTGAAGAGCAGCTTCAATATCTGTTGGGCTTGGCCCAGTTGCAGCAAAGGCAGCAGATTGTGGCCTATTTCCAAGAATTCCTGCTTGCTGAGTTTTTGGGCCAGCATTGGGCCTAGGCCAATAAGAAGGATACGGAGATGGAGGAGGAGCCCATGGTGCATATTGTTGTTGTTGCCACTGTTGCCAAGGATACGGAGAAGGAGGTTGCTGCTGCCAGCCCGAGTTCGGGCCACCGCGTCCACCACCACCATTGAACTGCATCCCTCCGTGGTTGTGACGTCCTCCTCTGCCGGAGCTTCGACCTTTACCTCGGTTGCCGTTTCTGCCTCTGTTGTTGATACCGCGATTTCCATTGTTTGCAGTCAAATTTCGGGCGGAAAACGCGTTGGGAGAGGTGGAGGAGTTGTCAGAGGTTGGGGTTTTCACGAGTAGGGCCGTTGGAGAAGAGATAGTGCTGGATTCGCGTGCAGTACGTTGGGCCATCGTCGATTCTTCTAATTCCAATCGCGATTTCGCCGTTTCAAAGGTTGGTAATGGATCGTGTTGCTGAATGTATGTGACAAATCCTGCATATGAATCTGTCAGTCCAGAAATCATCTTCAACACAAGACGAGTGTTGTTGACGGGAGAATCAACATTTACAAGTTGATCTGCGAGGAGTTTGAGGCGATTGCAATATGCTTTTGTCGACGGGAAATCTTCCAAGTGCGTGTTGGTGAATTGATGTTCGAGGTGGACTGCTCTCGAATGCTTGTTATCTTGAAACATAGCAGCAATTCGTTTCCAACAGCTTTCGGCGGTGTCGTTAAGCACCAGGATAGAGCTAAGGATGTCCTGGGTAACGGTGGCATACATCCACTGTAAAACAACAGCGTCAAGACGGTTCCAGAGGTTTGGATCATTGGTCTTTGTTTGTGCGACTTCTTGTTGGGTTGCCGCATCGGTGGGAGGGATAATATGATCAAGGACGTTGTGGACACGTGCTTGAACCTGAAACAGAGCAGACCAAGAGAGATAGAGACTGGAATCATTATCTAATGTGATTGGAATGATGGTTTTCACGTTTGTAATTGCGAAGGCAGAGTGAAATTTAGGTTGAGATGTTGGCGTTTCCGTGCCGGTGCTGTTGTTTGAAGAGTTTTCGGAGGTTGAAGACATGGTGGAAGAGAAAAAGGAATTTGTTTGGAGCGGAAGAGAGAAAAAAATGGATCAAAACCGTTCTGATACCATATAAGAAAATGTTTTTCACTCCTTTTTATTGATCATGAACATGTATTATATACAAGAATTACAATCTGCATAATAGGAAACTAATTATGCCTAATCAATGTAAATATTCTTTGACTTTATATCTCATTAGTGTACAATATTTGTTCCAAATATAGATATGTTCTGTCAATTATTTTAATAATAGTTAAATATGGAAATATAAATAAATAAAAAGTTTTTTTTGAATGAGTAGTTTAGTGGTTAGAATTAAGTTAATTAAAAATAAATAAATAAATAGTGTATTTACCTTCTTACGCAACTATCAACTGAACTGTGGACAAATAATAATTTTTTTAAAATTAAATATAAAAGGTTTAAATATTTAATGTTTCTTCTGATTAAATATAGTGTCATGTAAAAAAAGAAGAAATGAGTATAAGATATAATATTTATTTATTGAATGATAATTGAAACATTTTGATTAAATACCACCACTTAAAACCAATTGTCTACAAATATGTGATGTTATGGTGGATGCATCTCTCATAACAAGGTTTTCTGCAATGAGTGGTGAATTTCCGGGTAAGCCCTTCCAACATGCAACGACCGCATCAGAAGCATGAACTGCACTATCCTCTGCCAACTTAGGGTTTTTGTTTTGCAAGCCTTTGGTTGCTTGTGGAACATCAGTTGCGATAATTGCATTGTATTTTTCCGCACATGAATTAAGTGCTACCTTTTGATCGGAAGGACTAGTTGCAATAAGTTGATTGATTTTGTTTAAGCCAATGTTTGCTTTGTCCTTCATTACATTCACCATGATCAGTGCTAAGCCATACACATCCGCGGTGGAGCTTTTTGGGTCAGCAGTTAGGTACTTCATACATTGTTCATAATATGGAGTCTCTAAGCAAGTGTTGTGTATTGTTTGGGCACTGTTTGGTTTAATAACTTGAGACTGAGTTACAACTAGTGTGGTGCACAAAATGAGAACGAATAATGCCAATGATTTCAACATTGTAATTATAGATTACAAGTTTGGAAGATTTAAAGAGAATGAATGAAAATGGAACCAATAATTACCCTTATTTATACTAGGATTATCTTTATTTCTTTGGCAAATGGGCCTAAACATAGATTTGGATCTGTACCTCTATATTTCTTTCAATCCTCTTTAATCTTAGATCTAAACCATTTAATTTATTCTATAGTAAAATATAAGAAAAAAAATGCACATGCTAAAAAAATATATTAGAAATAAATATTTAAAAAATGGAAAATATTTTATATATAAACTAATTGGTTTAATATTTGATTTTTTTCTATACATATAAATCATAATAAATAATCTAAATTTTTTTGAAATACAATCAACAATTATATATATTAATAAATTTTAAAATTTTTTTTCAATATATAAATCATACTCAAAGATTTTTTTCTCTAAAAAACAGTTAATAATATTAATTAGTTTAAAAATTGATTTTTTTTCATATGTAAGTCATAGAGATAATCTATTTTTTTGAAACACAATTAACAATTAAATATACTAATTAATTAAAATTTTGAGTTTTTCAATTAATAAATCATATTCAAATATCTATTTTTTGTCTAAAATACTTAACAATATTTATTCATTAAAATTTGATTTTTTTAATATATAAACCATTATGAAATAATAGATTATTTATTTTTATTTTTAATCGATTTATTAATTGTTCTTTGTGTTAAAAATATTATTTCTTATGATTTATATATGTTGAAAAAAATTAAAAAATTAAATTAATTAGTATGGTAAATTGGTTTTAGAGGAAAAAATAGATCTTTGATGTTTGATATATTGAAACAAAAATCTAATTTTTAATCTATTAGTACATATAATTGTTGAATGTTGACTGTATTTCAAATAATATTAGATTATTTTGTATGCTTTATGATTTATATGTTAAAAAAAGTAAACCTTTAATCAGTTAATCAAAATTTTAATTAATAAGTATTGTTGTTTGTCTTTTAGAAAAAGCAATAAATCTTTGAATATGCTAAATTAAAAGTGAACCAACTAAAATGGAACCAACAATTATACTATCTTTATAATAGTAATTTTTTTTATTACTTTGTTACAGTATAAAACTTAGGTAAACAATTTCTTATTATTTTTTTTAATAAAAATACGATAAATATATTTAAATAATATTTAAAAAATGAAAAAATAAGAAAATTATATATATATATATATATATATATATATATATATATATATATATATATATATATATATATATATATATATATATATATATATATATATATATATATATATATATATATATATATATATATATATATATATATATATATATATATATATATATATATATATATATATATATATATATATATATATATATATATATATATATATAAATGTGAGATCATATTTTTATTAAAAAAATAATAAAAATTACCCTTAAAAAATTGTATTCAAGTTTTTTCATTAGTTAAATTACCTGAATTTACACTACAAAATAAGTTGAGTTTTGTCACGTGAAAGCCACGCCGCTACCCACCAAATCACGTCACTATCAAAATTTTGCCACCTTAAAGAAAACGTCGCTATATAGCGCGTGACAATCTTGTTGCGGCGTGAAAAACATGTCACTAAGTTGCCACGTGAAATTCACGCCGCAACATACTGTATAGGATAAAAGCAATTCAGAGCAGAGCAGAGCAAAGCAGTGGGTCAGAGCAGGTTTACAATTTTTGTTACGTTAGCTTTAGCGACGTGTTTTTCACGTCACTAATTAGTGACATGAAAAACACGCCGCAACTTGTTTTATTTTAAAAAAAAATATTTTCTGTTTTAAATATATTAATTATGTTTTAATAATTAATATTATTTTTTGTTTTATTAAATTTATAAATTAAATATTATAATTTAATTATTAAATATAATATTATTAATCAAATTATCAAAAACAAAACTAAATATATCTAAATGTATAAATAAATATACTTAATATTATAAATTTAATAAACTCAAATTTAAATTTATAATATTTTTAAATATACCATATCATTATAAATTTATATTACACAAATAAAAAACTAAATACAAAATAAAAATAAAACTAAGCAGAATCGTCGTCGGAAATGTCGGGAAGAAAGTCATCATTATTTTGGTGGTTATTATTTTGGCCACCACTGTTGGGATTTCTACCAAATGCTTGCATAAATTGTCGCATTTGCTCCTCCATATCAGCTTGCCTCTTCGCCATTGCCTCAATTTGTCTATTATGTTCACCCCTCATTGCCTCCATTCGGGCATCTATTTGGGCATCCATTTGGGCCTTCAATGCCGCCTCACGATCTTCGGACTCGCGTCTAGCCAATTGTCTTACCAGTTCTAACTGATCCGGTGTCAAATTTGTTTGACGTGACCCTCCTTCACCGTCTGCAGCTCTCTGATACAGATTTCTATCCCCACTCCTCAAGGTGCCCGCCAAATTTCCACCACCAAAAAAACACCCGTTAGGCCCCTTTCCCCCAACAATTTGACTCCAAATATAGAAATCTACATCTGGGTGAACCGGTTTTTCTGGAGGAGGCGTATACTGAGGATTATGGGTCAGAAACTCTACAAGCAACGCCTGATAATCCTCCTACACATACAATAAAAAAATCAAGTTTAATGTATAAGTAACATTAATGAAATTATATGAAATAAAAATAAATAAAAAATAAATAGCCACGTGATTGTAACGCCACAACTTATCAGTTGCCACTCAATTTTCACGCTACAACATGTCATTTGCTACATGAAAATCACGTCACAAAATTGCTTTAAAAAAAATATAAACATAAATTTACTTACCAGGGCTTTTTTTGTGCGCTCGTCAGTAAATCCTCCTGATTTCTTTGTCCGAGTCTCCTTAACCAGCTCCGTCATCAATGGTTGTCTCCCCAAACGCTTAGCCTAAATATAAAAATTAACTTAAATTAATAATATGTTATAAATCCAAATATGACCTTAAAAAGTGGTAATAATTACCATGCGTCGAGCATGCTCAGCAGTACTAATACTTCCAACAGCATTAATGCAACCCCCTTTTTCAGATGCCCTCATCTTCTTTGCAGTTTCAGATTTAGCCTTAAATTCATCTGATTCCCAATACTTAAGAAGTTGTTCAAAAACTTCTTTGCCTATCCATTTGGGACGAATGCCCAAAAGGTGTCAATTCTCTCTAACACGTCGTAGCATGTCAGAAAGTCGTCTTGAACTCCTCCCAAAATAATTTTTTTTTACTTTGTTATGGTTCAGGGGATCCCAAACACATTTCGCCTGCAATATTGTATGACATTAAAATAAATAGTTAGATAAATTATAACAATAATGAAAAGGTCATTTAAATAAAAATAACTTAAGAAATAAAATAATTATACCTGAAATTGCTTGAACCATTCTTCTTTATCGGAAACTTCTCTAAAACTCTTCAAAAATGTTGTATAATTCTGCTGAATTATATAATTGATAACCTTAGCCGCAGTCCGACTCGGCCCGAAACTAAAACAACAATAATTGAATTAGCATAATTAATTATATAAAGTTATATTAAAAATGGAAATGTGTACTTATAAATAAAAATCAATAAATAAGAAACTTACGAGTTCCCTTCAGGCCATATCCAAAATCTCCCATCAATGGTATGAATCTCACTCAAATCATCATCCCCTCGAAGATCTCTCCCATCTATCTGATCATCATCCCCACCAAGATCGTCATCGTCCGACTCTGTGTGGGATGTGGGGGTGCGACCAGACTGTGTGGGTCATGAAGAGGTGGATCCTCCAGGCTGCTGGACGGATGGGGGCATCTGGGTAGGAAGTGGGGTGCTGGATCCTCCAGGCTGCTGCACGAATGAGGGCATCTGTGTGGGAAATGGAAAACTATGCTGGAAGGATGAGGGCACCTGTGTCTGCTGGAAGGATGGCACCTGTGTATGCTGGAAGGATGGCACCTGTGTCTGCTGGAAGGATGAGGGCACCTGTGTCTGCTGGAATGGTAAACCAGGTGGGGCCCCAGATGGACTAATAAAACATCTACTCCCAGATGGGAACTGAAGAGGACTCTGAGATGATAGTAATGGAGTAAATGGCATAGTACTGTCCATGGACATATGATGAACCTGACTCTGCGGGGGAGGATACGTGGCTGAGTGAGGTGACTGGCATACTACTACCCTTGGACGCCTGGGCTTCCTACCACTATCACTAGGACCTTTACCTTATTATCTTTGGGTGGCATTTTTACCTAATTAAAGAAAATACAAGTTAACATATACATATTCTCATGAATACATATTCATTAAATCATTCAATAAATGGTTCTTTGAGTAAAATTACAAGACACAATTCTCATGAATACATTTCATTAAATCATTCAATAAATGGTTCGTTAACTAAAATTACAAGACACAATTCTCATGAATATAGGTTCACTTCCCAGTGCAACTTCCTAGTGTTAGCATCAGCACACCTTGCTAAATTTGAAGAATACCCGTCAGGCATTCTCAAACCTTTTAGCCATCCACAAATCGCTTTAGCTTCTTGGGGGGTCAGACTGAAACAAGCTTTGGGTTTAAATAATTTTCTATTTGGTTGAGGCTTCAATTCCAACTCTTTACGATTACACCAAATTTCCATGTCTTGTCTAGCCTTCACATTATCTTTTGTTCTGTCTTTAACATCCATCACTGTGTTAAATACGTTATCAAAAAAAATCTTCTCAATATGCATAACATCAAGATTATGGCGCAACAAATTATCTTTCCAATACGGGAGGTCCCAAAATATACTTCTTTTTGTCCAATTATGTGTGACCCCATATCCTTCAATTCTACATGCTTTGCTAGTATCTGTAAACTTTGGAAGTTCACAAACTTGGTTCCATATAGCAACTGGTGCCAGTCGAGGCAGAGGCAGATCTGTTACCCGTTCGTCCTTTTTGAAATTTGTCTTGTTTTTTCTAAAGGGATGATTTGATGGTAGGAATCTGCGGTGACAGTCAAACCACGAGCTTTTCCCCCCTTTTTCCAATGTAAACGCCTTAGTGCATTCTATGCAATGCGGACAACCCATTCTACCATGCGTACCCCAACCAGACAACATGCCATATGCTGGAAAGTCGTTAATGGTCCACATCAAGGCAGCTCGCATAAAAAAGTTTTGTTTACGGGATATATCATAAGTCCATTCTCCATTATTCCACAACCTCTTCAAATCATCAATTAAAGGTTGTAAGTACACATCAATTCCGGTTTTTGGACTCGACGGTCCTAGAATGACGCACGTCAAAAACATGTATGGTTTTGTCATGCACATCTCAGGAGGGAGATTGTAAGGGGTTACAATAACTGGCCAACAAGAATACGCACTTCCGGACGCTTGGACATATGGAGCAAAACCATCAGAGCATAATCCAAGCCTGACATTTCTAGGTTCACCGGCAAAATTAGGATGTACCTCATCAAAGTGCTTCCATGCATGGCCGTCCGATGGGTGTCGCATATTGCCTGGGCTTGTTTTGTTTGTATGATGCCATGTCATTTGACTTGCACTGTGCATTGAAGAAAACATTCTTTTTAACCTTGGTATTATCGGAAGAAAAAACATGGACTTTACTGCTACCCGTTTTTGGCTACTGTTAATGGCTCTATTGCGAACTTTATATCTTGGACTATGACAAAACTTACATTCCTCTGACGATCCATCTTGAGTACCAAACTCGTTGTCATAAAACAACATACAACCATTAGTGCAACAATCAATCTTTCTTACTCTTAAACCCAACTTCGACACCAACTTCTTTGCATCATAGAAACTCGCAGGCAAGTTGTCTTTCGTTGCAGTTGAGTCCAACATCATTTTTGCGAAGTGCTCCAAACACTGATCAGGAACATTCCAATTTGACTTGGCAGCCAATAATCTAACACACATTGATATCTTTGAGTCTGACGACCCCTCAAACAACGGCGTATTCATCTCATTCAACAACTGATAAAATCTCTGTGCTTCCTCATTCGGCAACTCTTCCCCGTCAAAGTCTTCAGATTGATCATAGGTCACGTTAACACCAAAAGAATCACCAACCATATCACCTATCAGATTAATGTTTTCTTCAAATTTCATAGGTGGTTGCATAACCGGTTGACTACTTGAAGCATCTGTGTTGCTAGTCTCTGGTACATTACTCGGCAGTGTTTCACCATGATGCGTCCAAACCCAATAATTTTCAATGAAACCTTTCCTATGCAAATGACGTGTTATTTCCTCTGGGTCACTAATTATATATCTACATCCACATTTAAGACAAGGACACCTAACTCCTCCTTCACTTCGACAACGTTCCTGGGCAAACGTCCACGCGATAAAACCATTAACCCCGTCTATAAAATTGGGTTTAAGTGCGCGTCTTCCTGGATATAGTCTATCGTACATCCAACTACGATAATACATATAATATTCCATTTACTGCAAATTTATATAATCAAAACCTATTTAATTAGAAATATTAATTAATCAACTTAATAATAATCCTAAACATATACAATTAAAGATAAATATATGCTTTCAACAATATTTATAAACTCCTAAAAATATTTTTAAACACTTAAAATTTAATTTAAACACCTAAATTTTATAAACTCCTAAAAATTTAAAAACTAATTAAACTCCTAAAAATTTAATTTAAACACTTAAAATTTATAAATTCCTAAAAATATTTATTTATTTTTAAACACTTAAAATTTAATTTAAACACCTAAATTTTATAAACTCCTAAAAATTTAAAAACTTATTAAACTCCTAAAAATTTAATTTAAACACTAAAAATTTATAAACTCCTAAAAATAAAAAAACTTAAACTCCTAAAATAATTAAACTCATTCATCATCACAAATTAATAATTAATAATTATTATAAACTAAATAATTAAACCTAACATTTAACTCAAATACAGAAAATATATATATAACCTAAATTCAACAATTTTAACCAAATGCAAATTAATCAAAATCAGAAAATATACTAATTTCAAAAAAAATAATTCAAGACATATCTTTTATCTTGTAACTCCTTCAATCTTCTTGTCCCCTTTTGCAATTTATACTTCAATCTTCTTCTTGTCCTTCAAAGAAAAATTGAAAAAAATTTATACTCAAAATAACACATCAAAAGCTATTAACAAAGTATATAAAACATGAAATTGAAATTACCTTACAAAATGGATGAAGATGGTAGGAATTATAGAGTGGAGAAGAAAATTTTTTGGGGAAGAAAATGGGTATGGTTGAAGAGTGGGGAAGAAAATTTTTTGTGAAGGTTGAAGATGAAGAAGTTATAAAACAGAAACGTTGTGGAACGTTTTCATAAGTTACATAAACCAAGTAGCGACGTGAAAATCACGCCGCAACGTTGCCACGTGATTTTCACGTCGCAACAAATATACAACTGCTTTCTTTTCCTTCAAAGCCTACACACGCCAGTGTTGGAAGTTGTGATTGAATTAAATTTTGTAATATTTTAATTAATGACGTGAATCCCACGTCGCTACTTTTTTTAACAAGGAAACGTAACTGACACACTTAATGTAGCTGTTTTATAATATTAAAACACGTTGCCACGTGATTTTCACGTCGCAACTGGTTTTATTTAGCCACATGAAAATCACGTGGCAACTTCACGTGGCATACTCAAAGATTTTTTCTCTAAAAAACAATTAATAATATTAATTAGTTTAAAAATTGATTTTTTTTCATATGTAAGTCATAGAGATAATCTATTTTTTTGAAACACAATTAACAATTAAATATACTAATTAATTAAAATTTTGAGTTTTTCAATTAATAAATCATATTCAAATATCTATTTTTTTGTCTAAAATACAATTAACAATATTTATTCATTAAAATTTGTTTTTTTTAATATATAAACCATTATGAAATAATAGATTATTTATTTTTATTTTTAATCGATTTATTAATTGTTCTTTGTGTTAAAAATATTATTTCTTATGATTTATATATGTTGAAAAAAATTAAAAAATTAAATTAATTAGTATGGTAAATTGGTTTTAGAGGAAAAAATAGATCTTTGATGTTTGATATATTGAAACAAAAATCTAATTTTTAATCTATTAGTACATATAATTGTTGAATGTTGACTGTATTTCAAATAATATTAGATTATTTTGTATGCTTTATGATTTATATGTTAAAAAAAGTAAACCTTTAATCAGTTAATCAAATTTTTAATTAATAAGTATTGTTGTTTGTCTTTTAGAAAAAGCAATAAATCTTTGAATATGCTAAATTAAAAGTGAACCAACTAAAATGGAACCAACAATTATACTATCTTTATAATAGTAATTTTTTTATTACTTTGTTACAGTATAAAACTTAGGTAAACAATTTCTTATTATTTTTTTAAATAAAAATACGATAAATATATTTAAATAATATTTAAAAAATGAAAAAATAAGAAAATTATATATATATATATATATATATATATATATATATATATATATATATATATATATATATATATATATATATATATATATATATATATATATATATATATATATATATATATATATATATATATATATATATATATATATATATATATATATATATATATATATATATATATATATATATATATATATATATATATATATATATATATATATATATATATAAGTGAGATCATATTTTTATTAAAAAAATAATAAAAATTACCCTTAAAAAATTGTATTCAAGTTTTTTCTAACCATTATTTATGAAAAATGGTATTCAAATAAAAGAAATTATTGCTATATTAATATGTCCTTTTTTTAAACCAAATTTATCATTAAAAATAATATTGATTTATTTTCTGTAAGATTTAAATTTTAATAGTTTTTATTTAAATTAATGAAAACTATATTAATACATTGAATTGTGATGAGAAAATATTTAAAAAAAAATACAGTTTTTATATTTAGTATTAATATAAATATCATTTCTTACCGAAAAGGAAATGAATTTCAACAAATTGATTTTTTTTTTTTAAAACGACTAAGATTGATATTCAAGAGCATTTGAATGAGACGTTAAGAGATCTCTTTCACTTTAATTAGAGGTCATGAGTTAAAATATATTTCTAGATACATAGCAATGTTAAATAATCGACTCTGTTTTGATTAAAAAAAATTTAAAATGAAATTAAAATATGATTAAACTTTATTCAAAATTTATTTGGAATAATTTTCTCTTGTTTATTATAAAATCTAGTTCAAAATTTATTTAGATTTGTATTTTGCATTATTTTATTGTGTGGTGATTATATTTTAAAGAATGAACATGTAAAATTATGATATTTCGAAAAAAAATTGAAATTTTGTACGTGTCGTGATATTTTTTGGAGACTAAGTCATTTGATTCGACCGATTTAATAAATATATAGTTTTGTTATAGAGATCGATTTATTCATCCGTATTATTCGATTTAATCTAGTTTAGTCATGTGTTTCGACCAATGATCACGTGGTTCGACTAATGATCCAGTGACATAGTACCTTCACCAGTTTGAGGACTTGTTCGATTTTCTAAACATTGATATTACTCAATACAAAATGATTTCAAATATCCATCATTCGACTGAATGTTTTGAATAATTAAATTCTTATTTCTATGATTTAATTGTATACACCGTAAATATAAAAAAAAAATTACATTATGACTCTGTTTGATAAAAATAATGGTCGACTAATTAGCTAGTTGATATTTATAGTTAATGATTGATAATTGATTACTGCTAGATTATAGCTTATAACTAATGACTTATAGCACATATAAGATAATCAAAATATTTGATAAAATTAGAGATTCAATTAAGTGATAAATTAAAATAACATAAAAGGTATTGAATATATAATTGCTTTTTTGAAATTAAAATAAATTATATAAAGGATAATAGTGGATTTTATTTAATTAAAATAATATGGACAAAAGTGGAAGAAAACATGATAAGGTATAAGCTATAAGCTAAAATGTTATTTGAAATAGCATCTAAAAAATAAGCTATAAGTTAGTAAAATAAACTATAAACTCATGATGAAAAGACTATTATCAAACAAGTCTTTTATTGTCATATGATCTTATAAGCTATAAGATATAAGCTATTAACTATAAACTCCAAAAATGTCTTGTTAAATAAAGCCTATGTCAATCGCAACCTTAAAAAATTTTAAAATATCATAATGTTATCATAAACTATCTTAAATGGTGTCCCTAAATTGTTGTGATAAGGATCAAATTGTGGTTATAATTAGTAGTATTTTATGGCTCTTTTCACTTGGTTTCATTGGATTAACAAGTCAAAACCTCAACTTTTATGTAAATATTGTTTTGCTTAATTTTGCATTTCATTTCGTAGCTTTCCTTGTATTGGTGAAGTATTGGTCATCAAAAGGCAAAGAAATGACTTCAACATATTTTTTTTAAAGAAAAAAAAGACAAAACATTGCAAATGGGGCTAAGCCCCAATTTTCATTCTAAGCCCATCACGCTTAGCACGGTCAAAGCACGCTTAGAGATGTTGAGGCAGAAGGTTCCGCGCTTAGCGCCAAATTTAGGGCTAAGCGCTATTTAAGGAGGTTTAATGTGTTTTTTCAGGATTTGGAACTTAGTGCGTCTGTAACTTTTTGTTTTCTATAAATAGAATTCAGTTGATATTTTGAGATATATAACACATTTTGGAGAGAGAGAGAGAGAGAGAGAGAGAGAGAGAGAGAGAGAGAGAGAGAGAGAGAGAGAGAGGAGAGAGAGAGAGAGAGAGAGAGAGAGAGAGAGAGAGAGAGAGAGAGAGAGAGAGAGAGAGAGAGAGAGAGAGAGAGAGAGAGAG
Source organism: Vicia faba (assembly GCA_948472305.1). Lineage (NCBI taxonomy): Eukaryota > Viridiplantae > Streptophyta > Magnoliopsida > Fabales > Fabaceae > Vicia > Vicia faba. The sequence continues at coordinate 1,361,942,500 of OX451739.1, read as the reverse complement.
AGAGAAACTTAGAAAATAATAGGAGATGGTGCTTCATGAAGATTAGAGGTTGGGTTTGTATCAATCATCGAGAAATTACGATTGATGCATGTTCATCTTCATTCTTCTCTTTGTATCAAGTTACTCTGAGTAGCTAAACCCCTTTATTGTTGGGATTGGATGTAGTTCACTGTAATCGTATGTATTTCTTTTGATCTTTATATTGTGAACTAGTTATGAATCTATTTTGATGTTATCTTTGTTTTCATGTTAATTTTATGGCTTGAATCATTATTGAGAAATATCTTTCAAGCCTTGACCTAAGATTATCATCTATCAAATACCAAACACTAGACTTAGATTTAAAGTTTAATATTCACTTGTATCATATCATTGTATTGTTTAACATGCTGAGTAATCATCGACTAAATAACACGGTAAAACCCACATCACTGGTTAGACATAAGGGGTGTTGGAGAGTGATACATGATAATAGAGATTAATTACTAAGTTAACATGCTAGATCAATTTATTGATTATGGCGTTACATACAATCTATTTACTAATTGACATCAAAGTTATCTTTGTATCTGTTTAAATTTATAGATTTAAATTGATATTGAAAAATACGGTTTGAATCTTATCTAGGGTGAACATATATTAGATTCTAAACTCTAAACATAAATTTAGTTTTACATTCACGGAGAGTATCAATTCTTAATGTTGTCGTACTGTTGAATAGGCTGAGAGATCATCGATGAACCAATAAGGTTGAAACCTCATCAGAAGTTTAGACATAAACTTTGTTGTAACCGATACATGATGATATTGAAGAATTTTTAGATTGTGTATATCTGATTGGTAAACTGCATATTCTACCGGTGGGTGAAATTCAATCCTAACAAGTTCTCATATCTATGAAACTCTATTTATCTTTCATTCCTCCGTTTTATATTCTCTAACTTTAAACCATCTTGCAAACTTCATCATAAAATCATAGTAACCGTGGAATGACATTGATATCACATCAGTCCCAGTGGATACGACAAAAACAAATACTTAAACTTTTTATTGTTAATACTGCAACAACAAAATAACTTCATGGTCGGGAATTAGTGTTTAGATATTAAAAACATCGTAATAGTTTATCTCTTTTTAAGTTTTGTACATTTGTATATATTGTATATATACTTTTTTCCCATCACGTTTTCCGAAGTGTTAGTTAGGGGTAACTACAAATGAAAGAACAACATGAAAACCAAGAAGCACAAACAACTAGCCGAGCAAAAGGAAGCGACAAGAAGGGTGTCTACTTGAAAAAAGGTGACAAGCTAACGACGTAAAACAAGCGCTTGTTGGGAGACAATCCAACTTTTTAAGTGTTTAACATCTTTGCATTTAAGTTATATAGGTAGTGATAGTTAATATCAAGAAAAAATCATGAAATTTTGCGTATTAGTGAGTTTTCAAGATAGAACTGCATGCGCTAAGCGCAGTTTGTTATCACTAAGCGCGCCTTGAAGCTCTACGCGCGCTAAGCGTCTACGTGCCAATTTTTTCTTTCTTTTTTTAGGTTTTTACCAAGCCTTGCCCACTTTCACCCAGGCCCATTTACCACATCTTTATGGTGGTTAAATGTTAAGTAGTTGTTTGTTTAAATTGTTGCAAAGTAGTAAGTAGTAGTAGTTAATTTCAAATATTATCATTTTTGTTGATCGTCTTCAAAAATTGGTCTTCTAATGGTTTGAAGAAGCAATGAGTGATGATTCTAATTTGAATGGATAAACGTGCAAATATGTGGTAATGATAAAAGCTTGAAAGGATGGTACATGGTTAAGGTACATGTTTGTTGCTTTCTAGACCATAACATCAACATGAAACTTGTAATTTGTACAAACATCGTGTCATTTATTATTTTTCACTACATGTTCATAATTGAATCACTTTAGATAAAAACCCAAATGTGAGGAATCTTCCATTGTTTACTAAATTGTACAGGAGACCAACAACTTTTTGTTTTAACTCGGTTAAATTATGTTTAATCTTGCATTTGTGTATAATTTTATGAAAGCATGAAAATGATCAAGGCTTTTTTTTATATTTTAATTTGAGCAAAACCACTTGACCAAAAGTAATCTACATTGTGAGTGAGCGATAATTCGTTAACCACTTGAGCCTTAGTGTCAGGATCCATATAAGTGTTGAACTATGAAACTTATGCATGAATAATAAGTTCATCATTGATTTTTGAATGAATTTCTGATTTTGTTTCTTAAAACACTTAAATCTTCAACCATAAATTATGGTTGCAATTTTTCCATTTTCATTAGAAAGTTTGGGAGCATTCTAGTTATAAGGATTGGTTGAATTCAAGTTGGGGAGAGTAAGCTTGGTTGCTAAGAGGTTGAAAAAGTTTGGGGTTGACAAAGAAAGAAAAATGTGAAAAAGGAAAGAAAATAAAAAAAGAAAAGAAAAAGAAAAGCTTTAAAAAAATTGACAAACATTGTGTGCCAACAAATAAGATCATGGGAATAATAATTTGTTAATTCTCTATTTTTATGATTGACATTAATTTTTGTAAAACAAATTAGGAAGTAACATGTTAAATAGGATGTTCTAACTTGCATATAGAACATATTGAACAAGATGTCATATCCTGATTATTTGACATCGTGGGTGTTACAGCCGGACTTTTAGATTTTGTAAGTATGTTATAAATGTTGAATATTCTGGGAATATTTTGTAATCATATATGGTGTCCAAGACTGAGAAATCAGAGATATGTGTTTGTATTTAAGTTATTCAAGTTTTCTAAATATTGAGATATTTTAGGAAAATTATGATTGAAGACCTATTTTCATGGAGAAAATTTTGCAGACTTTGTGCAGTCTCTTTGTTGCGTTTTTTTTAAAGCCCAATCCAGCCCAGAAAAAGGTTATAAAAATAAGACTATATACCTAAAGAAGATATGATCCATATATGTAAAAGTGTTAATTATTAGGGCTTCATCTGTTCATTATTTATTGTGAGACACTCTTGTATTGTTTGTTACTTGAGTTGGACTGTTAGTTAAGTTGTAATTGTGAATCAGTCATAAGCTTTTAAGCAAGAGTGAATTCTGTTTATTAGAGTGTGTCTCCTTCTTGATTGCTAATCATTCTTAAGCTTCTAACTATAGAGTGATTGAGTGTTTTTGAAGTTTGTATCTAACTTGTTTGAATTGTGTTCTTGACACTGATTGTGACTGTAAGTGAAGTGAGAAGGGTCTCATACCAAGGTGAGTTTTAGGTAGAAATATAGCATGGGTAGTGGTTAAGTGAGAAGTTGTAAACAGGGGAATTTAGCTTCGAATTGATACTATTTAGTGGATTTTCTTCCTAGCTTAGTATCCCCTAGAGTAGGTGTTGTTGTACACCGAACTAGGTTAACAATTCTGCGTGTTGTTTACTTTCTGCATTGTTTATTGTTTTAAATTGTTCATTGTGTTGTTGTTCAGAGATCAGTGTCTCGACATATCTTAGGACATATGAGATCTAACTTCCAGAATTTCAATTGGTATCAGAGCAGACATCCTGCTCTGACTCTGGGTGAGATTCAAGAAAGATACTTTTTGGTACAATGGACAAGGAAGGAGGATTTGTGAAGAAGACATATTCTAAGGTGATGACAAGGGAGTTCAGTGGTAACACTCCTAAAATATGTGACAGACTCAATGAGTGCAGAAGGTTATTTGATAGGGGAAAGAGGTGGAAGACCACCTGAAGATGATCAAGTATGTTTTGTTCCCAATGCCAGTATGCTTTTGTTGCTACTGTTGATGATGATATGTGTGCATGATGTCTTACCAAATGTTATGACATCTTTCCTGATGTGTGAACTTGTGTAGTTAATATTTGTTTAATGTTAATGATTATATATGTGGACCATATGCTAAATACCATAACTAGTTTCTTGGAGCTTGTGAAGTATGTTGATTTAAGCATGAGGCAACAAAAATGTTTTTTGTGTGTGGTTTATTTGCGAGGCTACTATTTATCTTCTGCTGCTAAGGAGTCTGATATTATTTTTCTTTTGTGCTTCTGACGTTTGCGTGTTTGATTTATTTTCAAACTTATGTTGTTCTATTGTCACTTGGGTTGTAGTGCATGAGCGCAAGGTTTTTAAGGTATGCCTGAAGGATGTTGAGGAGTTTTTGATTTGTGTTCCGCTGCATATGTATCTGATGTAAAACCTCTGGTAGTTCCTAGTGTTTCTGGTGTTGAGGCGTTAGAAAGGTTTGTTCGTGAAATACGAATAAGGGAAAAGCATTATGATTTGGTCTCCTCTGAAGGTTTATCCCATTATGTTGTGATGATTGGAAGATAGCTTCAACCAGCTTATTAAAGTTGCCAAAGATACTTGAGGTTCATCTCAAGTCCACTCATAAAGTCACATCCAAAGGTGGTTGATGAAAAGAGTTCTGAAGGAAAATTTCTCAAGGAATGTTATGATTTTCATGGAGTAGTAATGACTTCATAACCAAACTCAATAATGTGTTCATGGGAAATTGTTGCACTACTAGATGTTGGAACGCCACATCAACAAAGTATGCAAAACCCTTTTGGATAGAGAGATGGCATAGAATATGTTATGGGTGCTAAACAGATGTGTGTAGATCACATATGTTTGGAGCCTTCGCCTGAAGTTGAAGAGGCATTTGGGTTGTATGTCTAATAAGTTTCTATCCAAGAAACATGTCTTAGATAAGTGGGCTGGTCAAGAGGTGATTAACCTATTGATTACTTCTTGGGTCAGTTTATTTCTGATCCAAGTAAGTAGGAGTGCAGAGGATGAGCTTTAACATCTAGTGGAGATTCGTTATCTCAACTAGGTTCTTTATATATAGAGGTCAAGTTCAAATGTCGAGGACATTCTCTTTGCCATCTAGAAAATTCTTCTGATCAAAGGAGCCAGATTTGTGTGATCTTGCTTGTGGCTACTTTTATCTAATGGAATTGGTTTGGATTGAATTGGAGAAAGTGAACTTTAAGCAGTAACTGATCTAGATGGCTAGTTGGTGGAGGGTGTTTACTCAAACTTGAGATCCTTATTAAGTTTGTGAGAACATGGAACTCTTGTAGTGGAAAAGACATCCAAGGTAGGATGACTTATGGAAGTCTAATGGATAGATCTCCAATATTGTATCAGGAAGTATTGAGGACTAGTTGTTTGTGTCAAATGGAGTCAGATCATCTTCAGATAATTTAATTTTGAAAGATTAACTCTCAAGTGTGTAGAATGTGGATTGTTGCATGTATCTGTGATCTGGCCTTGGAGGGGTGATATGTCTATTGTTTTATGGCTCTCTTGTATTCCATGCAAAGGGATACTTAATAAGTTCTATGGATGATGGATCAAGAACCAAAGTGAATGGTTTATGTAATAAGAATCTGATGTCCTAAATGATGTTGTATCATCATGTTTGTGGATGGTTGGTTTTGGGAGATGCTTGGATTATGAATATGAAACTTATTGCTCAAAGCTAGTTTCAGGAGTGGCTTTTCTAACTATGGTGAATTAGGATATAAAGCTTCTGACCATATCTACAATGGTGTGTATGGTAAATGCATGATTACTATCATATTGAAGAATTCACTTGTACCAGCAATTGCTAGTGGGTGTAAGGGAAAAGTATCAGATAAAGTGATATGATATGTGTGCTTATGAGAAGGTGGGTTCTTCTGCTACAAGTATCTCTAAAAAAGACTGTGTCAGTCTGGATCTTGTGAAACAAGCAAACTGTATGTGAGTAAAGTCAAATCCAGTGTGCGTGACATCTTGGCCATCCAAAGAGTCATGACAACTTGTGTGGATCTGTAAGGTCATTTATCATATGTGTCATTGTTAAGTGACTGATTCAGGATGCTTGGATGTGCTCTCAATGAGCTAGAATATCTGGACAAGATTGATTTTACAATGTGTGAATCTGTCCAGCAAGTGTGTGAAGTTGTAGCCCTCCACTATGACAAAGTGAAGTACTTCATGTAATTTCATCTGGCGCTCAAGTGTTCATCTTCAGCAGGAGCATTGTTTATCCATGACAGGGGGAGTTAAGTACTTGGCTATGGATTATTGTTGCAATAGTGCAGACCTTATGAAGCTTGTGTATGGTTCAATCTTGTGGTGATTATATACCTCTTATGAGATTATGATGTTAGATAATATGTCGTTACATAGGACTACTAGATGTAGTTCTTTATGCTCTTGACAGAATTTAGGCGGGACTCAATGGATGTTTTGGTTGATGAATGAGAAATGTCACACATGATGTCTTGATATCTTGGTATGTTTCACTGATTCTGACTTAAATGAGTATGCTTAGAGTCCAGTGGAAGGCATTGTGAGTATGGTTCAGAACATGTGCGTCTATAGTTGATTATTAGACATCTCTGTGAAATACCCTTTACTGATTGCTGAAGAAGTTTTTATCTATTTTGAGAAGACAAAGAAAAGTAGACAAGGTTTGACTGGATGTTAGGACATTGTTCAGGACTTGTTTCTTTTAAGACTAACAAGGGATTATTTTGGACGGTGTAACCAAGTACATGTCAGAAGGAAGTATGAAACGTGTTTTTGACTATGCATGTGCATTTATTAGAACTATCATTTCCAGGAGAATTAGTCCAGAGTAAATAAAGGCATTCAAAATTGACTTCGATAATGCACATTTACTTTTGGTGTAGTTATCTTCCTCAAATAATGTTCTATTTGACCAACACCATTGTCACAGTCGAGGATTTTTAACTCCTATGTAACTACTCTGTTATTTAAAGAGGCCATCCCTTCCCTTCTATCATCTTGTGTTTGGTTGCCTTTCAAAATAGTACTTATGGCTTTTGTCCTGGTATGGGTGAGTACTATTTTGGTATGGTTTTGTGGTGAATATGTTTGTCAATTTTTGGCTAAAAAGGGGGAGAAAGGTTATGTTTCTGTTCCTCTTATTCTTCTTGTCTAGAGTTTGTTCATTTTTGTTTTGCAAGGGTGTTGGGTAGGATACTCGTATATGAGTATGCTCTTTGTTGTTTTTGTGTCTTGTGATTTGCGTTATGAACACAATTGTGTCTTGTGTTCTGAGTTACCCGGAGGTAGAATCCGCACTCTTGAGTCCTCATATAGATAGTATAGGTTGGTGTTTGGTTGCTTCTTAAGGGTCCTCTTATGCCCCCTGAGAGGAAGATTTATCCCTCAGTGGCAAGTAAAGGCTCATGAGTTGACGGGGAGTGTCGATTATCTTCTTCCTCATGTACACTAAATAGCTTCAGGACTTTCTTCTCCTTTCATCCTGAGTTTGTTATACTGTGGTGTTGAGTTTGATGAGCTGTAATGAAGTTGATTAGACTATTGTGAAGAGATGTCGAACATGATGTCCTAACATCAACCATAAAGAGAATATTATTTCTCTATGTTGTTTTGTTTAGTAGCTTCTGAAGACTAACTCTATGACATTTATTTCTGATGCTAATGTCCCAAGTTGAGAGATATATTTTATTAGTGTATGATCACTACTGGACTTCTGCTTTTTGTATTTTGTTCAAACCTGTTGTTGCCAAAGGGGGAGATTGTTAATTCACTATTTTTATGATTGGCACTAACTTTAGTAAAACAAATTAGGCAGCAACATGTTAAAAAAGATTTTCTAACTTGCAGAGAGAACATGTTGAACAAGATGTCCTATCCTGATCATTCGACATCGTGACTGTTACAACTGGACTTTTAGATTTTGTTAGTATGTTATAAATGGTGAATATTCTGGGAATATTTAGTAATCATACGTGGCATCCAAGACTGAGAATCAGAGATATGTGTTGGTATTCAAGTTATTGAAGTTTTCTAAATGTTGATACATTTTAGGAAAGTTATGATTGAAGACCTATTTTCATGAAGAAGTTTTTGCAGACTTTGTGTAGTCTCTTTGTTGCTTTTTTTTTAAAAGTCCAATCCAGCCCAAAAAAGGCTATAAAAAGAAGACTTTATAGCTAAAGAAGATACGAGTTGTATATGTAAAAGTGTCAATTATTATGGCTTTGTTTGTTCATTGTTTATTGTGAGCCACTCTTGTATTGTTTGTTACTTCAGTTGGACTATTAGTTGAGTTGTAATTGTGAATCACTCATAAGCTTTTAAGCAAAAGTGAATTCTATTTATTGGAGTGTGTCTCCTTTTTGATTGTCAATCACTCTTAAGCTTCTAAGCATAGAGAGATTGTGTGTTTTTGAAGTTTGTATTCTAACTCGTTTGAATTGTGTTCTTGACACTGATTGTGACTGTAAGGGAAGTGAGAAAGGTCTCATATCTAGGCGAGTCTTAAATAGAAATATAGCACGGGTAGTGATTAAGTGAGAAGTTGTAAACATGGTAGTTTAGATTTGAATTGATACTATTTAATGGATTTCCTTTTTGGCTTGGTATTCTCCAGACTAGGTGTTGTTGTACACCGAACTGGGTTAAAATTTTTGCGTGTTGTTTACTTTCTACATTGTTTATTGTTTTAAATTGTTCATTGCATTGTTGTTCAGAGATCAGTGTCTCGACATATCTTAGGACATATGAGATCTTACTACCAGAATTTCACAATTGAGTAAAGAGAAAAGGGTGTATAAATTTTTGATTGCTTAAGAATTTGATAAGTTATTGCTCTCATAGGTTTAGGTAATTCTGTTTCATTCACCTTGAGATATAACCATTCTTTGTTACCCAAGCCACATTACAACCCATGAAAATACTTTGTGATTTTTGCTTTTATGCATTCAATACGAGTTTTTTTAGATGAATTCATAATTTAATCATGATGATAACAATATTATTAGGGGAGAGTCAAGTCCCTCATATTTTTGTTCTTCATCCATTGATGAAGTTGTGTGCTAGTTGTAATTCATGTTTGAGTATGTATTGTCTTAGAATTTCTGACATGTTTTTTGTGCTTAGAATTTTGTTTAATGATCATGGGATCGTTGTAGTATAGTGGTAAGCATTACTTTGCTTGTGCTTTTGAACTTTGAACCATGTGTTCGTTTTCTTTTATCAAAACTTGTTTGATCATGATTTCTTGGAGGTTGCTTCTGTTTACTTAGGTTTGTAAGATTATTTTTTTAGGACAAACAAATTTTTAAGTTGGGGAGAGTGATAAGGTACAAATTATGGTTATAAATAGTAGTATTTTTGTGGCTCTTTTCACTTGCTTGCATTGGATTAACTAGTCAAAACCTCAACTTTCATGTAAATATTGTTTTGTTTGATTTTGCATCTCATTTTGTAGGTTTCCTTGCATTGGTGAAGCATTGATCATCAAAAGGAAAATAAATTACTTCAACATGTTGTTGTACCCCAAAATTTGCCCTCTCACTTATCAATAATTTGCTCACAAGATCTCCTTTGGCTCAAGACTGCACTAGGGTTTGATCAGCTCAAGACATCTCCTTAAGCATTGATGACCAAAATTAGGGTTTGAGATTGCACAAGGATTTTTGAACTTCCATTGCCCAATTTATTTTCATGGATCATTATGGACCCCCAAGATCACTCATTTCAAATTTCAAGCCTTGGATCACACTTTTGCTCAGTCAATTGAGCAGTTGACCTAAAAGTCAGTTGTATTGGGGAAAAGTCAACCATGGCCAATTTACAGTCAAACTTCATAATTTTTTATCCACATAAACATTATAAAATGATATGTATCATTTGATCAAGTTTGGACCACAATTCCTCAAGAAATTTGATCAAATCATCAAAAGGGCAAAATGGTCAAAATTAGGGTTTTTACTGAGGAAATGCAATTTCTGATTTTTTACCTAGCAAATGGTCAATTAGTTTAAGGCATGATCTCAAGAGTACAATTGAATCATTTTTACCTAATAGCATGGTTCAAAACATTGCAAGTCCATTGGATTGATAGATGAATTTTTCAGTAAACTAATCAAAAGTCAACTGTATACTGAAAAGTCAAACTTTGACTTTTTGGTCAAATTCAAGTGCCAAAGATCACAATTCATCAAAACATGTCAAAATATGAAACTTATTCATCAAGAAATCAAAAAGTCAAGATTTCATTTTGAAAAGTCAAAATTTCTAAACTTAGAAATTTTTCTAAGTGTTGGAAATTTCTTATTTTTTCATAACTTTGAGCAAAATTTTCACCATGATGCAAGATTATTCAAGAGAAACTTCAAAGATGAAAGTTGTAGATATCCATGAAATCTATAATTTTTCTTCACACAACTTCTTCCAAAAGTTCTTGGATATTAAGTTATAATTTTAAGAACATAGGGTCATGAAACAAAACACTTAATGAAATTTTGCCCTAATTTGGTCAGGATTTTGACCCAACTTCATGGCACTTTTTCATATAGTTCCAAGGAGAATCTTCAAAATCAATTCAAATATGGATTATAGAGCACATTGAAAGCTTTCCAAAATGTCCAAGAACTCCTTGATATCATTCTTGAGTAGGGAGAATCGAAGAGATGAAATTAGGATTTTGTCACTTTAATTACAAGTCATTTTAGTGATGAACAAAATTCAAATTCAAACTATGCTGCATAAACACTACTTTGCAGGCCTCAAAATTGTTAGGAACTCCATAATTAATGGTTTACACAGCTGTTAGAGGCCTCACTTCAAGCATTCAATGCGTGGACATGCTTTATATCCATTTTTGGAAGAAAGGTCACATTGCCATTTTAATAAAGTGACTTTTTGTACAAAACTTGTTCTTGAGCCTTGCACTTGTTCTCTTCTGATCAAACAAGTCCTATAACTCATGAGAAATGTTTCAAACACTTACAATCACCCATCCCATGCTTGTACCTCTTCTTGAAACTTGTTTCCCTCTTTTCTTCAAAATCAAGTAACCTAGCCAAAAGCTAAGGACTTGTACTTCTGACTTGCCAATGCACTCAAACACTTTTGTTTATACATACACAAACCATTTGACACAAGGACACGAATACTCAATCCTTGAAAGAATCTATAACTTAGAATCATACTTCACACTTGCATTTTCACACAAACTGACCAAAAACTTGAAACTCATAATCTACTCGTGCGTTTCTTGGCCTTTTGGTTTCTAAAGTTTCTAAATATCATATAGAATCAATCCCACACCCTGTTACAGAACTGTAACACCATTAACACCATCCTCTATTTTCAAAAACTCAGCTCTGCACATTGACTTCTCCAGACCATTTCAGCCATCCATTGTTCAAGCTAATCATTGCATTAGCTTCCTGGGACCTCAAGGAAGCTAACCTGGTCATCACCATCACTTGAAACAAGCTCAAACTCAAAACACGATTTCCAGTTTTGAGGTAAGTTTTCTCAACTTGGAACTCTTCATACAGGCATCATCAATGATTTATTTGTGAATAAAACATGTAGATATCATTGTCCTAAAGCTAACCATGTCCATAGTTTCCATTAATTTTGCTTGAGCTTAGAGAATTTTGAAACTGAAATTTCTGAGATTTTTAGGGTTCAGATTAGGGCCATTAAAATTCATGCTTATATTTGATATATAGTTTTAATGCTTTACATTTCTGAAACCGTGAGAAAATTTGCTACAAGTTTCATGTTTACAGTTTTCATTTTTGATGAGAAATGAGCAAGTTACAGTTGGTCTGGCTGGAGGTTGAAGATGAAGTCATCAAGGCGTGTTTTTCCTTGTATATTTATTGATTTCCCTATGTTAACAGATGTATAGCTACCCCAGTGGTAGAAGCGCGCATCTGTAACCTTTGGGACCTGGGTTCGAGCCCCAGTGGTACCTTTTTCATTTTTTTTCACATTTTGCTTTCTGATTTTTGGCTTTTTGGCAGGCGCTAGGCCTCTTTGGGCCTGGCTTGTTTTGTTATTTTTTCTAGCTAACCCCCTTACTTTATTTATACGCCCCTGGCCCAAGTTTTTATTTTTATTTTTATTTTTATTTTCTTAAATATTATTTTCATAATACTAAAAAATCATAAAAAATACAAACATTAGATTTTTATTTCAACTTAGTTTATTTTATTTTTTCTCATAAAAAATATTTTATTCAACTATACTTTATTTATTTTTATTAACTAGTCTTGTAAATTAAAATTAAAATACTATGTTTTTATTTATTTCCTCTCACACCAATTAAAATATTTTATTTTTGATATGAAAAAAGACTAAAAATATTTTATAACAATATAAATATTTTCAAGACAAAAATACCAAAAACATTTTTCTTATAAACTTAATTTCTTTTATTTTAATTAATAGATTTAGGGTTTACTTTTCATTAATTATTTTTGCTTTTAATTAATTACATTAAGATAAAATCCCTTTTCTCTAAAAAATCCAAACAAATATCCATTTACTTCACATTTTGCATTTTTATACATTTATTCACTTTGTATATTGTATTTATTTAATTCCTTGTACATTGATACCCATTCAATATGGTTGTAATAGACTAACTAGGTTTACATTCTCGCAATCCCCATTCAATTTGTATACCCCCTCCTCATAAATGTTGTAATAGCGTAGTAACTTTAAATTCTGCAATTTATCGTTTTTATACATAACATGCTAGTAATTAGGGTTTGTATGGAAAGACTAAAACCAATACTTAGAAAAACCTAATTCAAGACAAAAACAAGCATGAAAATAATACACTTGTACACAAGCATCCCTAGGGTTATTCCACTTCGTTGCCTTATACAAAATGGCCATATTACGCATGTAAGGTATCTTAGCAAAAATAAGCAAATACAAGATCATGGTCCCTCGATGACGCTATCTAAGTTGCCTTTCAAATGATCTTAGTCCCTAAAAAAGAATGCTAAGATACCTTGCAACATTTCTAATCATGGTTATACGATGACCCACGCTCGTCCCGTTAACATCCAAAGATAGGGTTACTTACCAAATCAATGGTAAGATAACAATGTCAAAGGAAAAGGAAAAATGAACAAGAAATACTTTTGAGTAGGTAGAATGCTCCTAATTACCTGCTCAATTTCAAAAACAAACATCCTTGCTATTTTCAAAACAAACACCTACACTTTCAAAATATCTTACAAACTTGAAAACATTTTCAAAAGATCAACATCTTTGTATACATTCTCACGAACGAGAATCATTATAAAGTGTGCCTAAACAATAGCCTCTTTACAAAATACTTTCAAAAACCACACAAAGCACCATTTCAAATAAAAGCAAGTGATCTAGCAAATAACTAAGATCCCATGGAAACCCATGGATGAAAAGGGTGCTAGTACCTTCCCTTTTCATAACCTACCCCCCGAACTCAAGAAATAATCTCAAAGGTCTTTCCTGTGCTTTTTCACCTTTCCTTTTGGATAAAATAAAAGTCGGTGGTGACTCTTGCTAACCGCAACATTTGCGATAAAACACAAAACACCCAAGTCAATTCTCCCACCGTATCACAGAACTGGCGACTCTGCTGGGGATAAATTCTAAAAGTGGGGTTACCTTAGGGTTAGATCACATTTACTTGCTTTCATTGTTTGACTTGTTTGCTTTATATTATGGTTCTTTATTTGGGTTTGAATCCTCTACCCGGATTTGAGATACATTATAGGTAAGTAGCAATATGTTGTGGAAACGGTGTGGGGTATACTGACATGGTCTAAGAAATAGCTACGTTAGTGCGACATATTTATGGGGACCAATAGCCTTTGAGTTAATCAAAGAGAATACGGGGCCGCTGGGTAATGTCATGAAGCACTAATGAACTTTTAGAACCTTTACTTGACCAACTTGGCCTTTAGGATGTAGTGAGATGACCGACTTTGGTGTAGTTCGAAGTTGGTAGATACTCGATACTACACTCATTGAGGTTTGGTTTCTTGGGATATTTCGGTCGCCATTAAAGAGGCTTGTGCTGAAACAATGACCAAGGAAACAAACCAGTGATATTGAGCTCCTTAGAACCCGGTTACTATTACTAGGACAGGTTTTAGCCAACTAAACTTCAAGAGGGTACTTACCAATAATACTCCATGCAAGCCTAAACCTAAGGACTTGTTTGTTTTGTTTGTATATACATACTTGTACATAACATCATGAACATCATAACATCATACTCATTCACTAACCATTTCAAGGATCTTGAGATTTATCTTTGTTCTATTTTGTAGGATATGGATTCTCTTCACAGGAAAACTATTCAAGTCAACTTTGTAAGGACCCCTCCACAAGTTAAGGAACTAGCTTCAAGGATTCCATAAAACTCACCATTCATCGAGAGACATGGTCGCCTACTCAACTTGGTCACCTCCAACACTGATGAATACATGATGAAGGTGCTCTTTCAGTTCTTTGATCCCTTACACCATTGCTTCACATTTCCCGATTATCAACTTGTGCCAACTTTAGAAGAATTCTCCCAACTCTTGAGGATTCCCATTCTCAATAAACTACCTTTCAATGGTACGGAAAGAGACCCAAAGCCAGAAGATATTTCTCAAGCTCTACACTTGCACTCATCTGATGTCACAACTCATTGGGAAACAAGGAGTGGCGTCAAGGGTTTCCTAGAAAAGTTCTTGTTTGAGAAGGCCCAAAGCTGTTGGAACTCCTTGGATTTGCAAGCCTTTTAGGAAATTGTGTCTCTCCTCATCTATGGGATGGTTTTGTTTCCAAACCCTGACCAACTCATAAACATGAACACCGTCAAAATCTTCATATCCTGCAACCCGGTGCCTATACTGCTAGGGGACATCCTACATTATTTTCACACTTGCACAATGAGGAAAAAACGTGTCCTTATGTGTTGCACTCCTCTCTTGCCAAGATGGTTTATTTCGCATCTTCCCCAATATGTAATAAAGAACGAGCAAGGTTCAAGGTGGTCACAAAGGTTGATGACGCTCAAACATTCAGACATTCATTGGTGCTCCTGATCTAGAGAGAATGTTACTATTGTCGACCGTTATGGAGAATTTCCTAATGTCCCTTTACTTTGCATTAGGGGAGGTATCACCTATAACCCCTTCTTAGCCTTAAGACAGTTTGGTTACGCCCGAAGGGATGGCCCGCACGAGATGCTGATTCAAGGTTTGGTATTTGACTACGAGAACGACGGTCAAGGTCTTTGCCAGAGATTTATCCAAGCTTGGAGGATGTTGAACAAGGTAGATAGCAATACTTTGGGGCACAAGAATTCCATCCCTCTTGAGCCTTACCTCAAATGGGTATGAACTCGTGCTCAAAGTCTTATGATGCCTTACCCCTCCATTCTCCCGGTAATCATTGAGCCTGTTATGGAAGGAGATGTTCTATACACTATCCTACATCCTGACAGGCCCACCTCTCTTGAAGACCTACAAAGGGATTGGATACAACTCAAGGGGGAGCGAGATACTTTCGAAGCCCAATTCTACGCAAGCGAGAAGAAGGTTTTGGAACTCAGTAGGCTACTTCATGAGGAGCAGACTCTGAATGCCTACATTGCACCAAAGAGAATGCGTACTACCTTTCTATCTTAAAGTTTCTTGTATTTGTTTTGTCCAAGGAGGCACTGATGTACTTAAGCTTTAATTTATTAATATAACGTGTGTTTCCTTTTTATCTAAAACAAATTTGAATCTTAATATCCTTGAAATCATTGCATATGCATTCACCATTCATCATAACATAAGCAAGTTTCTTCCAACAAGTCTCCTTATCTCTCTATTGTTTATTTCAGTAAGATAGATCTCGAGAAAACGGTGATGGACCTCCAAGCTCAAAATGCACAGTTTCAACAGTTTTTCTTAACTCTAGCCAAAGGACAAGAAGAGTTGAAGACCTTGCTGGCTGAGGAGAAGAAAAAGAAGACGAAGAAAATAACCGGAGTTCTAAACATGGGAAGAAGATTCCAAGGGCAAACAAGAAGGGCCTTAGACTTTGCAACGACATCCGGTTAGAAAGACAATCAAGATGGGAAGGGAAAAGAAACAGTTGTCCAGTCAGAGTCAGAAGAGGAAGAGGAAGAAGAAGACTATTATGAAGAACAATACCCTCCAGCCGATGACAAGTATTAGCATCTAGAAGAACGATGGAAATCCAAAAAGTGTCTGGCTTGGACTTTGTGGAGTTGGGATTAGTATCTGGAATTGTCATTCCTCCAAAATTCAAAGCACCTGTGTTCTCCAAATATGACAGAGTCTCATGCCCTAAAATGCATCTCAGGTCCTATGTAAGGAAGATCCAGCCTCATACCGCTGATAAGGATTTATGGGTACACTTTCCAAGATAGTATGTCTGGTACTCAACTTGATTGATTTTATCAGTTAGAAAGAGTCAATGTTCATAACTGGGAAGGTCTTGCTGCAGCCTTTTACAAACAATACCAATACCAATTCTTGTACATATTAACTGTTGGATGTTTGAGGGACATTCGAAGGGACATTTTTATAGTCACAAAGGCAACTGGGCAAAAAACTTTAGTAACTACCCTAGGGTTTTAAGATCATGTTTACTGAGGCAACTTCGAGAGGATCATCGAGGGACTTATGATCATTTTAAACCAGAGGATAGCCACTAAAATCTCTCACGTTTCGAGAGTTGTGACTATTTTCCAAAGGCAACCAAAGTGGGAGTACCCTAAAGGTGCACATGTGCAATTGGATTGTGTTTCAGTTATTTATCTTGATGTTAGGTTTTGCTAACGTTTTATTTTATTCTTGCCATACAATCCTATTACCATACATGTAACAATTAATATGTATAAGAATTATAAAATGCGGAAAGTAAATCCTAGGCTATTACATCCCATGAGCAGTTACAGTATTTAGAAGAAAAAAATGTAAAAGGATAAACTAACTATTACAATATCAAATCAGCGACCTATACATTCTTTATAGAATTTAAATAACAAAAGAAAAATAGAAAACAAAAATGAGAAGAGATTGCTTGGAAAGAAAATCCTAAAAAAACCTAAGTATTAAGAAAAATATTTTTTGGCATTTTTGTGGTTTGATTTTAATATTTAAGGCCGAAGTCTAAATTAATTTTACTTTTTAGAAAAAAAATGTTAAAATGATTAAATAATTAATTAACAAAGTATAATCTAAAAAAGAAACTAAGAACAATGTTTTTTTAAGATTTTTGATTTTAATGTTGATTAAAACTAGAAGAAATAAAATAATAAAAAAGACAACATAAATGGATCAAACAGTAAAAAATGGGGTGCAATTTGCAGGATGCAGGCCCGGATCGAAAAGAGGCCTAAGTTGCCTTTCGATCCAATGAGGAGGGTTATTGAAAGTGCATGATGGACTGCTCGTTGAGGGCACCAGATCTGGATTGGTCAGCAATTTGGAAGTAGGGGAATGATGGTGTACGATGCACTCCTTTGATCTAGGAACACTAGATCTGCAAGGAATTATTAGAGAAAAAACAAAATGCGGACCTGGGTGTCGAACCCAGGTCTTTCGATCCTGTGCGCGTTGGTCTATTTAGGCTGGATCTTCAGTAGGTGTTAGAGATGAAAAAAACAAACATGGACCTGAGTGTCGAACCCGGGTCCTTAATCCTGAGTACAAATTGAATGACTATAAGTATTAATATGACATGCAAAAAATGTAAAATTTGATTTTTTGCCAATTCTTACCAGCGATAATGTATGGATCTGTGGCTTTAGGTGTGGATATGCTTGCTTAAGGGTTGTTTCGACTTTGATAACCGTTGGAGATTTTGAGAAGTTTTGTATGGCTTTCTTCATGAAATGTGTGTGTAGCATTTTTGAGGTCCCTTGCGTGTGTTTCTTATATCTTTTTTCCGTCCTTGTGTTGTGCCTTGTATTTATAGAGTTAGGAGAAGAGCAAGTATGGCAAGAGGCAAAGGCTTTCAAGGCCATGAGACAAAAATCCAACATATTGAAAGTTTGCCATATTTGGATGATTCTTGTCCTTTTGGGTTTTGGGATGAACCTGAACATGTTTCACTCTCTGACTCCTTCGAATGCCTCCACTCCAGGTTCTTCGATTGGCTCTGAAAATACCCAACTAGCTCAATCGAACACTTCACTCTGGCCAGGCGAAGCTTCTTTTGTCATTTCCTTAGAATGTAATTGTGCAGGAGGCTTGGGCTTGGCAACATGTAGGACTTTGGCCAGCAAGCATCTTGAGCCAAACTCATCAAAAGGAAAAGAAAACTTGTTTTCAATATTTATGTGTCTCCTTCAAATGAACCACATGTATATCCTTCGAAGGTACCATTTGTGTGTCCTTCGAATGGACCAAATGTATGTCCTTCGAAGGCACCATTTGTGTGTCCTTCGAATGGACCAAATGTATGTCCTTCAAAGGCACCATTAGTATGTTCTTCAAATGGGCCTTTTAAATGCTTCTTCGAATGGAACATATGAGTGCTTCTTCGAAAGGACTATCTTGTGTGTCGAGGTGTGCAAAACTGTATGTTGAAGGATTTAAAGGTGGATTCAGAGCAGGCTTGAAGATAGACATTGCCCAGTCGAAGCTTGCATGCAGATAGCCATTGCTTTGTGAATCGAAGGCCAGTTGAAGGGGCCTTGGCCTTGCGGATCGAAGGCAAGTTGAAGGGGCCTTTTGCCTTATGGATCAAAGCAGACACGTAAGAGACCAATGCTCAAATGAAGCTTGCATGCAGGAGCCCACTGCTTTGTGAATCGAAGTAAGTATGTAGGAGACTACTGCTGGTGAATCGAAGAAAACTTGTAGAGGGCTACTGCTAGTGAATCAAAGCAAACATGTAGGGGGCTCCTGCTGGTGAATCGAAGCAAACCTGTAGGGGGCTACTGCTGGTGAATCGAAGCAAACCTGTAGGGGGCCATATGCTGGTGAATCGAAGCAAATCTGTAGGGGGCATATGCCCAAATGAAACTTGTGGACCAAAGCTTGCTCGAAGGGGACCCAACGCTCAATCGAAGCTGGTGGACCAAAGCTTGATCAAAGGGGACCAAATACCTAATCGAAGCTTATGAATCAAAGCATGATCGAAGGGGGATCAATGCTCAATTGAAGACTTTGAAACAAAAGCTCGCTCGAAGGATTTTAGACGCCCAATCGGAGCTTATGAATCAAGGCTAACTTACTCTTCTTTGATTTGATGTTTGAGATCCAAAAATCCAATTATCCTTGTGCAAACTTGCCTTTTTGAAAATCCTTGTGAGAAAATGTCTTGAGAAAAAGGAGGGCAAATTTTGGGGTACAACAACTGCCCCTATTCAATCTTCTTAAACTTGAAGATTTAGATTGGCTTGTTTGCCTTTCACGATTTGAAGGTGGAAGATGATTGAACATTAGAGTGCCCAGAAATTTACACCTCGATGATGTGATGGTTGATTATGTAGGGAATGGGTTTAAAGATGCCATTTGGAGAAGATGACTGAGAGTTGTTGGAGATGGGCTTAAAGATGCCATCCAAAGTAGATGTTGACTTAATAAGAGGTCTCTTTGTGGGGATTCCTGTTCCTGTTGTCTGAGGAGGAGTCCGCTGGGGAATGTTGATTTCTATTGTTCTCCTGCTTAAGGAAAACTCTGTGGGGAATAGAGTCTAGGAACTTCAGTTGTCCAAGGCTCTACTGAGGAGTTATCTCTGGAAAAGTTTGATGTTTTCTGATTGAAATCCAAGCTTCACAGTAATTTGCTGGGGAGAATGAAATTAACCGCTATCTGGAACTGTATTAGAAGAAACCTGTGTAGGGATGCTTCAGGATGAGTCCATGTTAGTATGTATCTGAAAACTGCAAGAAGGAATCAATGTAAGATTGCTTCAGGATGAGTCTGTGTTAGACTGCATTTGGATATTAGGAGAAGAAACCCATGTAAGATTGCTGCAGCATGAGTCCGTGTTAGACTACATCTGGAGATCATGAGAAGAAACCCATTGTTGTACCCCAAAATTTTCCCTCTCTTTTCTCAAGGCATTTCTCACAAAGATTCTCAAAAAATTCAAGCTTGCACAAGTACAATTGGATTTTTCAGCATTAAATTAAAGAGGAAACTGTTAAAAAAGGGCAAAACAGATAAAAATGATTGTTTTTAAAGAACATAAAGTTTGCTTTGATTTCCCTTGCTTCGATTGGACAAATGGCTGCCCGAATGCCTGCTTAGATTGGACATTTAATGCCTGCATGCCTGTTTGGATTGGACAAGCTTCGTTTGAACAAATAGCTCCCTCCATGTTTGCTTCAAATTCACCTTCATGTCTGCTTCGAAGCCACCTTCAACATTGGCTTCCTACATGAAGTACAAGGCAAGGGCCTCCTGCATGCCTTCCTGCACAAGGCAATGGTTTCCCTTCATGCTAGCACCTATAAAGCAAGTGGCCTCCTGCATGCAAGCTTCGATTACACCAATGGCCCCTTACAAGCTGGCTTTTGATGCACATGGAAATGACCTTCTGAAAGTTTCCTTCAATTCAGAAGGAATGATCTCCATACAAGCTTCGACTGAGTTTTGTTTCCCTTTGAAACATCGACCTTCATATTAGGAGGTAAAGGCCTCCTGTTAGATTTCTTCGATTCAGAAAGTCAATAATCTTCAGAAAGCTTCCTTCAATTCAGAAGGCAATAACCTTCTGAAAAGTTTCCTTCGATTCAAAAAGCAGGGACCTACTGCATATATCCTTCAATTGCACCATTGACCCCTTACATTCTTTCCTTTGACACCACAAAGCCAGGATTTCCTTCATGCCAGCAAGCACAAGGCAATGGCCTCATGTAGTTGTCCTTCGATTCAGAAGGCAATTGCCTTATGAAAGATTTCCTTTGATTTAGAAGCCATTGGCTTCCTGCTGGTTTACCTTGATTCACAAAGTCAAAAACACTTTGTAGGCAAGCTTCGATTGGGCAGCGGCTACCTTCACGCAAAGCTTCAATTGGAGTATTGGTTTCCTTCGAAGCCACATACTTCGAATCTAATTTTGAACCCTTCAAGCAAGATTGGTTGAAGAACAAATCTCATAGCCTTATCCTCCAAATCCCACTTGTCAGGCTATGTTGCTTCCAAATATTTACATAATCAGAGGCTTACGCAAGTTTGTGATACATTACATAAAGGTTCGAAGCTTTGTCTACTGGATAATACTATTCTTGGATAAAATAGAAAAAAAGCTACGTACCCTTTTTTCATAAAGAGTATTATAGTCACAAAATCAGTTCCCAATATGATTTTGTCTGAATGCAAGTAGTGCCAAAAGCATAAGTCCAATCTCCTGCCCCTAACAGGCAGCAGGCCCCCACTTGTACTTGAAACTTGGGAACAATGAAAGGGATCAAACTTTTTTTCGTTTCAACCAAACCATGGTTTATTATCCTACAAACCTGGTTACTCCAACATCTCTAACATTTTCTCTATAAATAGAGAAACCATTTGCATGCTGAAAGGGACTTTTGGGTGGTGTGGAAAAAATCATCAAACTCTCAAAAAATCTTAAACTCTTAAGATTCTCAAACACTAAACACAAACCCAGAATCTAAAGAAACACAACACTTGTTTCTTTTTCTCTTTCGAATCTGAAGTAACCCAACGCTTGGTTCCTCCTTTCGAATCCAGTACTAGAAACATAACATCCTGTTTCTTTCCTTCGAAATTAGGAACACTCAGGGCAGCCACTCAAGGTCCACCACACACATTCCAGCTTCAAGCAAGGTAAGTTCTCTTAACCTTGAGCTTTTTCGTTTCAAGCATAACAT
The DNA here is from genome assembly GCA_948472305.1 of Vicia faba. Taxonomy (NCBI): domain Eukaryota; kingdom Viridiplantae; phylum Streptophyta; class Magnoliopsida; order Fabales; family Fabaceae; genus Vicia; species Vicia faba. The sequence continues at coordinate 1,361,920,839 of OX451739.1, read as the reverse complement.
ATAAATAACCATTTCCTTTCATTTCAAGACATCATCATCACCCTTTGGTTCGTTTCGTTTCCACCTTCTCTGTTTTGTTTTCGTTGCTAATCTTATGGCTTGTTTTCTTTGTTTATCAAATATGTTTTAAGAACTAACCTGGCCATGAACCAATGCTATCATGGTGTTGTACCCCAAAATTTGCCCTCCCATATTCTTCAAAGTTTTGACAAGCATCACCCCAAATTGTTCAAAGTCTACTCAAGGGCTACACAGTCAACTATCCTCCTAAGCCAGTCAAATTAGGGTTTTGGTTCTTGCAAGGAAGTTGAGGTTTTCAAGGGATCAATCAAGTCACACATGCTCATACACATTGTCAAGCACCTACATGTCAAGTTTCAAGGCTCACAAGGTCAAGTTGCACAGTCAAAAACCCTAATTGCCTCACAGTCAACTGCAGGGGCAAAATGGTCATTTGGCAGTCAAAAGTCAAAATTTTTGGCCAACATCTTATTTTGAAGCCACAATCATCATTTGATCAAGTCTTGATCATGATTCCACAAGCCTGGCTCAAAAAGTCTCAAGATGCAAAAGTTTCTATTTTTGGACAGTTGAAAAGTCAACTGTAACTTGACCAAGACATAACTTTTTCATGGTTCATCAGAAAAATCCCATCCAATGCTCATCTTGAAGGGGAAGACATTTCCTACAATTAATCTTCACATTCCAAGTCCAAGAAATGATCTCACAAAAAGTTATCAATTTCAACATTATAGGTCATTTTCAAAAGTCAACAAAAAGGCACTTTAAGTCAAAGACCATAACTTGAGATTGATAAATCAAAATGACATGGGACCAAAGAAATTGGTTAGAGGACTTCAAGACCTTTCTAAAATGTCCAAGAACATGTTCATAGCTTCAAAATTGAGCAAGATATGCATTGGAGAAGTTGGGAAATTTTTGTGAAATGGCCAAAGTCAATTATCCTTGAAATTTCATTTTTGACAAAAGGGGCCCACTTTTTCCACTTGATTCAGCTTGACCATGCCTCCCACGTGTCCCACAATTTATTTCAAGATTAAAAATTAATTTTTCCATTTTTATTTGATTTGATTTGATTTAAATCATTTTAAATCTTTAAAATTCAAATAAAAATCAAGAAAATTAATAAAGGGATATATTTTGTGTTGAATAGCTTTGAATCACCTTAAAACACCTTCCAAATTCGTGCATGGCCTATTATGGGCATAAAAATTCAAATTTTCACAAATATGGCAAATGGTTCAATGTTGGTTATGGAGGAAATCAAGAACATAATTGCATAAGCTTAATGACCATTATTTGGATTGATACACATTTCATTACTATATATACAAGCCTTCCCAACCTCATTCAAAAAAAGAGTGTGTGCAGAAACGGCCAAGAGCAAAACCAAAAATTATTCAAAAAGTGAGAGTTCTAAAACATAGTTGCGAGCATCTTCAGATCAAAACAAGCACGTGGTTCTATTCCTTGCCACACCCTGAAGCTAAAGCAACCTTTGCCAAGTCCTGAGGCTCATACCGCGCTGTAAGTTCTTCCCAGGTCCCCTATAATTTCCATATCATTTTTTCATTGCTTTCATGTGCAGATTCTCAAAGGAGGAACACCATAAACCTCATCCAAAGCGTCAGCCATGTGTCATTAGTGCAGATCCAAAGGACAAAAGGTGCAGAATACCATACTCTGGAGTCAAGCACGCTGCAAGCAATCAAGGAAAGTCAAACAGGGCTTCTTGCTAATGGGCCACAATTTCAGCATTGCACCTCAATTTCAGCCCACACCCCCTTTGGTTTTTACTTCTTTTTTTTATTTTGTTTTGTCATTTTTCTTATTTTTAATTCCTAACCTTTTTTATTTTTATTATTATTAACAAATTAACCAATTAACCCATTTTCATAAAAAATCAAAAAAAATAGAATCATCATTATTATTATTATTATTTTATTTTGTAAATAAATATTAACCAAAATAGTTTAATTAGGCAAGTTTAATTCCTTTTCTTAAATAATTAAAATAGATCTAGAATTAGGTAAAGTTCACTTTTAATTTTATTTCATTTCTTTTATTTCATAAAAACATAAAAACAAAAAAATATTTTCTTTTAATTAATTAATTAATTAGTCATTAATTAGCTTTAATTTCATTTTAATTACAAAAAAGACCAAAAGATTCAATTTCTTTTCTTAAAAAGGGTCAACACCCTTAGACATTCCCGATTAATTTATTCGCGCGCATTTACTTTATTTGATTATTATGTAATTGCCTTCAAGAATGTAATAGTTAAATAGGTTTATCGCTTTATTTAATTTTCTGCATTTACTTTCAAAAACGGGTCTTTGTAATTTTTGGCGATGTATAGACCCGCGCCTTGTAATAGCGTAGGATTTATGTTTTCGCAATTTACTTTCTGCACCCCTTAACTGTTAAATGCCTGCAAGAATGTATGTAAATAAAAATAACTCGTAGCTCACTAATTAACAAGACAAACATTACTGAATACAACACACAAATACACACACCACTTCTAGGGTACGCCTCACTTGTTGCCTTCGAAACGTGGTCGTCAAGTATAGGACGTTTTAGCGGTCCTTATGTCCATGATCCAGTTGCCTCGAAACAGTTGCCTCGAAACAGTTGCCTCGAAACGGTTGCCTCGGATTAAAAAAAGGATCAAGGACATAAGGGTAGCTTCTAAGGTGTCCTAACTGTTGCTTCGGTGACCACACTGTCCCGATAATCGAATCGACCCGAACACCTCCAACGGTGGTGCTACCTACCTCTCAATGGTGGGATGGCACTACCTAAAGGACACTTACATAGCTTAATTCCTTAGGGTAGGTAGATGACTCATAGATACTTGCTCTTTTCAAAAACAAACAAAAGTACTTTTCACACCGACACTTTCAAAAAGCTTTCAAAACAATTTTTCAAACACTCTTGAGGACAGATACAAGAGTTATTCAGAAATCTTTAAACGAAACTTTTTCAAAACCCATTCACATTTTGAAAAGCAAACACTTTGAAAACATAAGAGCAAGTATCTAAGAGCCCATGGATAACCATGGATAGAAGGGGTGCTAACACCTTCCCTTTCTATAAATCTACCTCCCGAACCGAGAAACATTCTCATAAGGAATTTTGCTGTGCTTTTGTCCTTTCCATGTTGGAGAAAATAAAAGACGGTGGCGAATCTTGCTTCCGCGATATTTCGCGATCCAGCTTTAAACAGTCAGTTCTATTTCCACCGATCACAGAACTGGAGACTCTGCTGGGGATGATTATAAAAGTGAGGTGTACCTTAGGACTAAGATCACTTGTGTTTTCAATTGTCTGAATTGTTTGCTTTATTATTGTGGGTACTGTCTTGGGAGTTCTATAGATCCTAACTCGGATCTGGGGGATACCTTCTTAGAAAGTAGCAACAAGGCTGTGAGGGAACTGTGCGAGGTATACCGACACGGTTGAAGCAGTCTACTACGTTGATGTGGCACTTTGGTGAGTACCGGTAACCCTTGAGTCAAGTCAAGGAGAGTATGGGGCCGCCGCGTGGTGTCGTGAAGCATCAACTGACCTTAGGAACCTTACTTGACCATCCTGGCCTCTTTAGGGTAGTGAGATAACTGACTTTGGTGCAGTCCGAAGTTGGTTGATACTCGATACTACACTCATTGAGGGTTGTTTTCTTGGAATATTTTGATCGCCAGTTCAGTGGCTAAATCGAAACTATGAACACAGAAAACAATCCAATGATATTGAGCTCCTTAGAACCCAGTTACTTTTGATAGGACAGGTTTTGAGCCCACCAACTTCAAGAGGGTAGTACCCCTAACTCCATGCTGGCCTGAACTCTAAGGGCTCTTTGTGTGACTTGTGTGCCTTCGAACTTGACTATGTGCATGCTTGTTATCTGACACTTGAGTTTCTTGCAGGTTTTGTTTATAGTCCTTAACCTGGACTCATAACAGGATTTACTTACATTATCCCATGTATAGCATAACATCATACCATTGCATACATCCTGCATAAGGACTAACCTATTTCAGGGATCTCCAGGGCTTGTGATGCAGGTCATGATGAACCAGAATGTCTAGCAAGGGGCAAATGGGATTTATTTTCCTCTAGCCAGGTTGATGACTTGAGTCAGGGGCTATGACCCACTCGATATGGTGAGCCTTGACTCTTGAAGAAGGACTCTCAACAACATGAAGTTCCTTCAATCAAGTTACAAAATTCTGACCAATTTCTCTGTTTACCCCGCGAGATCCTTGAAAACATTGCATGCTGTTGTACCCCAAAATTTGGCCTCCCATATTCTCCAAGAAATTGCCAAGTCAAGCCTCAAAATCTCCCCAAGGGTTGCACAGTTCAAGGGCCTCCTAAACAGTCAAATTAGGGTTTTGATTCTGATCAAGAAAATGAAGTTTCCAAGGGTCCAATCAAGTCCCACATGCCTACAAAAATGGTCAAGCATCCTCCTACCAAGTTTCAAGACTTTCAGCACAAAATTGCACAGTCAAAAACCCTAATTGCACTACAGTTAACTGTAGGGGCAAAATGGTCATTTGACAGTCAAAAGTTCAAATTTTTGGTCAACCTCTCATTTTGAAGCCACAAACATCATTTGATCAATGCTTGATCATTATTCTCAAAGCTTGGCTCAAAAATCATCAAGATGCAAAAGTTTCCTTATTTGGACAGCTGAAAAAGTCAACTGTAAATTGACCAGGACATAACTTCCACATGGATTATCAGAAAAATTCCATCCAAAGCTCATTTTGAAGAGAAGGACATTTCCTACAACTCCTCTTCATACTTCAAGTCCAAGAAATGCTCTCACAAAAAGTTATCAATTTCAACATTATAGGTCATTTTCAAAAGTCAACAAAAAGGGACTTTAAGTCAAAGGCCATAACTTGAGATTGGTAAATCAAAATGACATGGGACCAAAGGAATTGGTTAGAGGACTCAAAGTCCTTTTCAAAATGTCCAAGAACATGAGCAAAGCTTAAAAATTGAGCAAGTTATGCCTTGTGGAAGTTGGGAAATTTTTGGATATTTTGAAAAGTCAACATTGATTCAAATGACCTAAAGTTAGGGATTAAAGCGTACGATTATGTCCTGTCATCTTGTCACCTGCCAACCAGAAGAAGGTTTGTCCATCAACAGCTATCAGTACCTCACAGGTCTTCCTCTCCCACCTCAGAAACAGGGGCAATAATGAGTTGCCCAAGCAATCTAATTGTTCTATCCTCCAAGGTACCAAGGTAGGTTCAGCTGGAGAACATAACCAGATATCTCAATTCCCCAGAGAGTGAGCCAGCAAGTCAACAATACTCTCTCCAAATAAAGCTATACAATCAAACCTTAAGGAAGTTGGGTATCCTCCAGCAGATCTCAACATTCCCCAGTAGCATATATGCACTCTTAACAGGCATCCCCGACAGTCTTGGTCTAAAGATTATTCCCCAGCAGCATATATGCACTCTTAACAGGCATCCCCGGCAGTCTTGGCCTAAAGATTGTTCCCTGGCGGTATATCAAACACTCAAAGGAATCACTTCCCCCGCAGTTCAAAACTTCCCCAAGAGAGTCCAATTTGCTTCCCCAGGAAAGTTGGAATCCATCTCCCCAAGCCGTAAGCTTATCCCCAGTAGATTCTGGAAGCTTATCCGCACAGAGCACGAACGCGTCGTCCGGCTTTATTCAAAGAGTTATTTCCGTACTAGGATATAACTGGGTTATCCTCAGCCAAAAGCCACAGAAAGAGCGTCCTCGACAGAATCTTCTTTGAAGGGGTGAAAAACACAAGAAGGGGGGGTTGAATTGTAAAACTGGAAACTTAAAGCAAATGACAAGGTATTTTTATCCTGGTTCGTTTGATCTCAAACTACTCCAGTCCACCCGTTCAAGGTGATTTCGCCTCTCTCCAACGAGGTCTTAATTCACTATATTCAACTGAATACAAATCTGTTTTAGCAACTGCTAAAACCTTCTTGATTCAAACCACAATCCGGTTTGTCAAGGCAACACTTTCTTACAAAGGAATAATCAAATGTGTGTGAATGTTTCTACGAAAACTATATCACAACTGTGATGTTTACACAAATGAAGCTTAGAATACTAAGTTGCTAAACGCTAATAGAGTATCAGAGTTTGGTGGTTTAGCAAAACTTGTAGTGTGAAGATTATTGATCAGCTTTGTACGTGTAGAGAGTTTGGAAGCATTAGCCGTGATAATCTTCAAAGCTTGGTTTATATAGCACTTTGAGAAGATGAACGTTGAAGCAAATATTCTTGATTCAATGCTATTTACAAGCTTTCCTTTCTGAGCAGATCTTGTCTAGAATGATGCCGTTGGTATTGATTAGCTTTCAATGCACAGTACCGTTGCTTCTTCAATGCACGATCTGGCTTGGCTCATTCTGATTCTGCTTTGCTGCTGATGAACTGATTTGATTCTGTATCAGAGTATTTTACGCGCAGTTCTGTTCATCAAGCTTCAGCATGTGCAAGCGTTGATCTTCTGATCTTGACGTTCTGATTCAGCAACTTCTGATGCTGGTGTGCAAACTCATATTCTGATGCTGAGAACGTGATCTTGCTTATTTTAATCAGCATATCTGCAAGTCAGAGCATAGTAATTTTAAGTAGCATATAATTCAATCATGAAATATTTAACTACTATATCTTTTCACTTTGTTATCATCAAAACTTAATTAGGGTACTAGATTCAAACATTGTTCTAACAATCTCCCCCTTTTTGATGATGACAAAAACTAGATATTTTAAATGAAAAATAACGTGAAAAGTTATCAGATCTATTTATCAGAATAAGAAGTACGGAGAAGTTAGAGTTTAAGAAATACTCCCCCTGAGTTTGTTACTTCCCTTTGATATGCGTGTTCTTCAGAGTCAGATCTTTTTCTGTCTTTGAGCATCAGATTATAAGTCTTTGACTTATCAGAGAGCAGAGCTTCAGAGCTTTTCCTGTCAGAGCTTTGCTTCAGATCAGAGTGTTAGGTTGATCAGAGCTTCACATATCAGAACTTCATATTTGATCAGAGCAACATGGTCTTCTAGTCTTCATTGTGTTCAAGAGCTTCCTTGTGCCTGTAGACTTAAAGACAAAACAGAAAAACATTTCAAGTAATAAAGAGTTAGAATGTTTGAGAGTTTCTGTCTAGTTATCCGTTATTGATTTTAAATATCATTCTTGTTCTCCCCCTTTTTGTCAGCAATCAAAAAGTGCTGGTGATGTGCTAAAATGATTTAGATCAGAAAAGCTAATAGTATTAAAGATAGTTCAGAATCAGAGCAAAATAGCATTACAAACCATAGTCAAAGCAGTGTCAAAAGTACATCAGAAAATAAGGAAAATATAGAAAATGTCATGCATGAAAAAATTTCAAGGTTGTGGGGGCATGCGTGAGAACAGGCTTTCCAGCATTGCCTGAATCTTTTCAGAAGTTGCATTCTGCTTCTGAACCAAGGTGACAACAGAATCAATCTTGCTGTCCTGGACATTCATTCTAGCTTCCATCTTCTGATTATTCTCATCCATCCGCTGCTGTAGACGCAAGTCATTCAGCCTTAACTCTTCCAGAGCCTGCCTGTCCAAGGCAGCTTGAGAGCTTTCAGCAGGAGGAAGCTTCTCAGAACTTTCAGCTACATCTTCTGCTGGATTCTCTTCTTGAAGAGTCTTGTCTTCTTCTGCTGGTTCCACCTGAGCAGCTTGCTCTTTCTCAGACCACGATTCAGAGTCCAGAGGCAGCACAACTTCTTGGGGCAGCTGACTCTCAACTTCCTTCAGCAGCTTGCTAAAGTTCTGTTGAGCCTGCTCATAGTTGACGTCCTGCAGCTTGAGTGCTTCAGCACGAACCCAAACTCTGAACTGTGACCAGAGCTGATCAGAAGCAGCTGGGTCGATCATCCCGGGACAGACTTGCTTCAAGGAAGCAATCCACTGCAGCATACCTGTTTCAAAGTCCAAAATACCAGAGCCAACATCTAATTGCTTTGGTTTGGGAATGGCCAATTTGTGTCTTAAATCAGCAAGACGTTCAAGACTTGTTAAGTCAATGAATGTTTTGCTGGGGTTTTCAGAGGATTGGCTTTCAGAGGTGTGCAGAGGTGCTGTCTGTTTTGGTGGATGGTTATCAGAGTCAGAGGATATGTCTATTGGAGTGGTTGGAGTTCTTGGAGGTGTTGATTCCTCTGATGATGGTAACTGGGGTGTGATAATGGTGGTTCCACATGGCAACTGTATTGCCAGCGGTGAAGGTTGAGGTGAGTGGGGATCAGAATGATGAGGAGATGGGGTTTCATAGCGATGAAACTCTGTTGGAGGTGAGGGAGGATTATTTTCTGGTTGAGGAGGTGGAACTTCTGATTGTTCATGGATCAGAGGTTCTTCTGTGATAGGTTGTTGAGATTGTGGTTCTGGTTCTTGTTCTGGTTCTGGTTGTGGTTGAATTTCTGGTTCAGGTTGTGGAGGAGGAATATTTGGTGGTTCAGAGTGAAGTTGAACAGAAGTATGTTCACGCTCAATGTCAGCTAGCACTCTATCAAGTGCTGGTGTTGTTGAAACAGTTGGTTGTTGTTTGGTAATTTTGAGAGGAATTTTAATTCTGGTTCTTCTGAGTTGTAAGTTCTCAGAAGGGTCTTCTGGTATGTTTTCATCAATAGTGGGGATTGGAATGGAAATTCTGTGAGAGGTTTGGGGTGGAGCAACAGATGTTGGAATAGTATTTGAAATTGAAATAGGAGCAGTAGATGGATTACCTCGTTTCTTTGGAGTCTGGTGAGATGATCCTTCTGCTTTCCTCTTCTTTGACTTCTTCTGAGCCATTTCAGGTTGAACCTGACTCAGATCCTTGATCTTCAGCTTCGAACCTGCAACTTCTTCCTTGAGAGAATCTGGATACTTGGCAACCATATCAGGGTGAGATTCCATCTCAGAAAATCTTGGGAAATCACTCAGAGGCACTCTTCTTCTGGAGATGTCAGCAGTTGAAGAAGCTCTGGGTTCCTTCCTGATATTGTCTATTAGCTTCATCTTCTTCAGATTCTTAGCATTCAGCGCTTTTCCAACAGTTGGTTCAAAATTGCCCAGTACTTTAGCTTCGCTCAGATAGTCTATCAGCTTATTCTCTGTCAGAATATCTGAGATAAGCCTCCCAAATGGTATCCAGTCTCTTTTCGTCCTTTCTTCTTCTCTAGTCTCTTTCACACTTGTCTTCAGATGATTGAACAGGAAGTGTGCCAAATTTATCTTCACCCTCTGATCAATAAAGTAGATCAGAAATTGCTGATCCACGTTTATATAGTCAGGAGAGCTTGTTGGCTTCCTGTGATTGAAACAGCCTAGAACAATCTTGGCCCACACTCTGAAGTGATCCTTCAGATCCTTGATTTTGCTGCTGGGAAGACCAAGAGTGAAAATGCAGTTTGCTACCACACCAATATCCGGACACCTATCAGCCATGTCCACACAACGGACTCCGCCACCACTCTGACCAATTAACCTAGCAATGAGGTCTTCAGAAATTATGATCTTCTTTCCCATAACAGAAGAGACGACTAGATGCTTATCAATCTTGGCATGAATCCAAAATTCTTTGACAAGTTCTGGGAAGGTTGGTCCAACCAATCGATCAAAGTACCTCTCCCACCTTTGAGTTTTGACTTCAGCAGTTAGGTCAAATCCATTTTCCTTCAAACTTTCGAAATCCACTATTAACTCAGAGAGAACCTCAAGATTCTTTACTGGTGTGAGAAGAGTTCTGGTAGGTGCTTGATATTGCTCAGAGGTTTCCTTCTTCTGATTTCCTGCAGAAATGCTGGAGGATGCCATTGTTCTCACACAAAAGGCTTGAGAGTGATTTGAGAAAAGCTAGGGTTTTTGAAGGAGATATGCAGAAAAATTCTTAAGAGATTATGAGTAAGCGTAAAGATTAAGAATTAAGAGTAATGTGCTTAAATAGGATTTTCAAAAATTGTTTTGAAAAATAAAACGTTTTTAAGAGAGAGAAAAAGATAATGATTGCAATTAACAAGCGTGATTACTTTTGCATTTAATGCTTGCTGATTTTGGGGGATTTGAGAAAGATACTTAAAAACGGTTACCAGACATGTGTCTCAATGCACCCAATCAGCGTTTTCCTTTCTCAGAAACGTGCACGCGTTCTGCTTCAGGGATTTGCTGATGATTGGATGACACTTGTTTGATATAGTGATCAGCACGTCTGTCTTTGAGATTAGACTCTCAGATCTTCAGACTTGCCTCTGATACAATCTGCATGTTCTAACTTTCTGAAACAAAGATTGATCAGAAGTTCACAGTAATATAATTACATTCAGAAAGATAAACATATGGGATTAAAGCATTTTCATTCTGGGCATACTTTCATGCTGAGATGTTTCAGAATGAAATTAAACCTATCTTCTGAAAGGGGTTTTGTAAAGATATCAGCCCATTGATGGTCTGTATCTATAAATTTCAAGTTTAAAATGCCTTTCTGAATATAGTCCCTAATGAAATGATGTTTTATTTCTATATGCTTAGCTCTAGAATGTAAAATAGGATTCTTACTTAAGCAAATAGCAGAAGTATTATCACAAAGAATAGGAATGTTACTCTCAAAAATCTGGAAGTCTTCAAGCTGACTTTTCATCCAGAGCATCTGTGTGCTGCAGCCAGCTGCTGCTATGTACTCAGCTTCTGCTGTTGACAGAGCAATAGTTGATTGCCTTTTGCTGGACCACGAGATCAGATTTTCTCCCAGAAACTGGCAGCTTCCAGAAGTACTTTTTCGTTCCACTCTGTCTCCAGCAAAATCAGCGTCGCAGTAGCCTACTAAACTGTAATCACTAGATTTTCTATAAAACAAACCCAGATTAGTAGTACCTTTCAGATACTTGAAAATTCGCTTAACAGCTGTTAAGTGAGATTCTCTAGGATCTGATTGGAATCTAGCACAAATACATACGCTGAATAAAATATCAGGTCTTGAAGCAGTCAGATAAAGGAGAGAACCAATCATACCTCTGTAGACTTTCTGTTCTACGCTTTTGCTTACCTCTTCTCTTTCCAGAATGCACGTGGGATGCATTGGAATCTTTGATGGCTTACATTCTGAGAGGTCAAATTTCTTCAGAAGATCTCTGATGTATTTGCTCTGATGAATGTAAGTTCCCTCTGGAGTTTGATTGATCTGAATTCCTAGAAAGAACTTCAGTTCCCCCATGAGGCTCATCTCAAATTCTGCCTGCATACACTTAGCAAATTTTCTTCCAAGAGAAGGATTAGTAGAACCAAAGATTATATCATCAACATAAATCTGACAGACTAAAATGTCACTCTTAACTGTTTTACAGAATAGAGTGGTGTCCACTTTCCCTCTGGTGAACTCATTTTCAAGCAGAAAGTTACTTAGCCTTTCATACCAAGCTCTGGGAGCTTGTTTCAGACCATACAGTGACTTTTTCAGTTTGAAAACATGTTCTGGATGTTTGGTGTTTTCAAAACCTGGGGGTTGGTGAACATACACTTCTTCTTCTATATAACCATTTAAGAATGCACTTTTGACATCCATCTGATACAGAGTGATGCCTCTATTAACAGCAAATGAGATTAAAAGTCTGATAGATTCTAACCTGGCGACTGGGGCAAAGGTTTCTGTATAGTCTATCCCCTCTTGCTGACTATAACCTTGTGCAACCAGTCGTGCCTTGTTTCTGACGACTTCACCTTGTTCATTGAGCTTGTTTCTGAACACCCATCTTGTTCCAATGACGTTGAATCCTTTTGGTCTTGGAACGAGATCCCACACGTCGTTTTTGGTGAATTGATTCAGCTCTTCTTGCATTGCCAGAATCCAGTCATTGTCCAGAAGTGCTTCATCAATAGAAGAAGGTTCAATCAGAGACACAAGTCCCATCAGAGTTTCTTCAGAGTTTCTGAGGCTTGCTCTTGTTCTGATTGGATCTTCCTTTCTTCCTAGAATAGATTCTTCTGGGTGATCCAAACTGCTTCTGGGAACTCTCTTCTGAGGTTGATCAGCAGCAGTTGTAGGATTTCTAGCATTGCTTCTTTCAGACGTTGAAGGATTGTCTGTGTTGAGAGCTTCTGAGGACTTGTCTTCAGAACCTGCAAATTCAATTTCTATACCTGCAAGATTTTCATTCTGCTTTGACTTTTCAGAGTCAAGCTTGTCATCAAAACGAACACTGATTGATTCTTCCACAATCTGTGTTTCTGTATTGTATACTCTGTACCCTCTTGAGCGTTCAGAGTATCCTAACATAATACACTTCTGTGCCTTAGAATCAAACTTGTTCAAATAATTCTTAGTATTTAACATATAGCAAGTACATCCAAATGGATGAAAATACGAAATGTTGGGCTTTCTGTTCTTCCACAATTCATATGGAGTCTTTTCCAGAATAGGTCTTATTGAGATTCTATTCTGAATGTAGCACGCTGTGTTTATTGCCTCTGCCCAGAAAGTCTTAGCAACGTTTGTCTCGTTGATCATGGTTCTGGCCATTTCTTGCAATGTTCTGTTCTTTCGTTCTACAACTCCATTTTGTTGGGGAGTTCTAGGACAAGAGAAATCATGCAGAATGCCTTTGTCATTAAAGAATGACTCAAAATCTTTATTTTCAAATTCTCCACCATGATCACTTCTGACTTTAACGATTCTAAGATCTTTTTCATTCTGAACTTGGTTACAGAAGGTAACAAACACAGAGTGTGACTCGTCCTTGTGTCTTAAGAACTTTACCCATGTCCATCTGCTATAGTCATCTACGATTACTAACCCATACTTCTTGCCACTGACAGAAGCAGTCTTAACTGGTCCAAATAAGTCAATGTGCAGAAGTTCTAATGGCTTAGAGGTAGAAACAACATTTTTGGATTTAAAAGATGGTTTTGCAAATTTGCCTTTCTGACATGCTTCACACAGAGCATCTGAATTGAACTTCAAATTTGGAAGTCCTCTGACCAGATTGAGTTTGTTAATCTGAGATATTCTTCTCATACTAACATGCCCCAATCTTCTGTGCCAGATCCACTGCTCGTTGTTAACAGACAGAAGACATTTTACGTTCTGACTCTTAAGTTCAGAAAGTTTGATTTTGTAAATGTTGTTTTTCCTCTTACCATTAAATAGGATAGTCCCATCTTTCTGACTAACAGCTTTACATGATTTTTGATTAAAGATTATATCATAACCGTTATCACTTAATTGACTTATGGATAACAAGTTATGCATCAATCCATCAACAAGCAGAACATTATTAATAGAGGGAAGATTTCCGTTACCTACAGTTCCAGAGCCAATTATCTTTCCCCTCTGATTGCCTCCAAAGCCAACGTGGCCTCCAGGCTTAAGTTCCAGGCTTTGGAACATATGCCTTCTTCCCGTCATGTGACGTGAGCAGCCAGAGTCCAGGTACCATGACTGGTGTTTCTGACTTGCTGCTAAAGATATCTGCAACATGTATTATTTTATCCTTAGGTACCCAGATCTTCTTGGGTCCTGTTTTGTTAGTTTTACCAAAACTCTGGTTGAATTTTGGTTTCACAAAGTGATTGCTACTAGTATATTTGATGTCATGTGTGTGACCATACACAAAGTGTGAATTTAGAGGAGTGTACTTAATTGTTAAATCCATGACATTTTTAGGTGTAGGATTCTTACCTAGGTATCCTATTCCTTTCCTGCCGTTTCTGCTAACTCCATAGATCATTGAGGCCATTTTGCTTCTATCTATGCTTTTAGCAAGGAACTTCTGGAAACTATGATCATACTCCTTGATGATCTCATCAGCGTTGCTGGGAGTTTCAGCAATTGGTTCCTTCTGAGAGTTTTGTAAAGAGTTTTCTAATTTTAAAATTTTATCTCTCAGCTCAGAGTTTTCCAATCTGAGACTCTCAGACTTATTAGAGTCAGATTCAAGAGTCCTTTTCAGGTCTCTGAATTTAGCTCTAATCTGCTGATAACGTTCCAGAATTTCATTTAGGCTTTCAGCAAGTTCAGCCTTTGTAAAATTAACAGCGAAGTTAGGGAATACCTCTTCTGTGTCTGATTCTGAGTCTGAGTCAGAAGCTTCACTGTCATCTTGAATGTTAGCCATAAGCGCTAGGTTCGCCCTTTCATCATCTGATTCTGAGTCAGCTTCAGACGAGTCAGAGTCATCCCATGTGGCCATGAGACTTTTCTTCTTCTCTCTTCCAAACTTCCTTTTTGGCTTTTCCCTCTGAAGCTTTGGACAGTCACTCTTGTAGTGACCTTGCTCATTGCACTCGTAGCAGATGATGTCTTTTGTATTTGGCTTCTTGCTACCTGAGGAGCCTTCAGATCTTCTGTATCCAGAGGAAGAATCTGTCCTTCTGTGTCTGGAAGAAGACTCGTTATGATCAGATCTTCTGGGATTCCTGAACTTCTTTTGTCTTTGCTTCCACAGTTGATTTACTCTTCTGGAGAGAAGAGAGAGCTCGTCTTCTTCTGATGAGGATCCATCAGATGTTTCTTCAACTGCCTGCAAAACTTTAGATTCAGATTTTCTGTTAGATTTCAAAGCTATGGGCTTACCTTGCTTCTGAGGCTCGTCAGCTTCCAGCTCTATCTCATGACTTCTGAGGGAGCTTATAAGTTCCTCCAGAGTGATTTTGTTGAGATCTTTCGCCAGCTTCAGAGCAGTAACCATAGGCCTCCACTGCTTGGGTAAACTTCTGATTATCTTCTTGACATGGTCAGCAGTAGAGTACCCCTTGTCCAGAACTTTGAGACCAGCTACCAGAATCTGGAATCTAGAGAACATAGTTTCAATGGATTCAGATTCTTCCATTTTAAACGCCTCATACTTCTGAATGAGCGCCAGAGCCTTTGTTTCCTTGACTTGAACGTTGCCCTCATGCGTCATTCTGAGAGAATCAAAGATGTTCTTAGCTGTGTCTCTGTTGGAGATCTTCTCATACTCAGTATAGGAGATAGCACTGAGAAGGATGGTTCTGGCCTTATGGTGATTCTTGAAATCACGCTTTTGTTGATCAGTCATTGATTTTCTATCAATCTTCTGACCAGTTGCATTAACAGGGTGCGTGTATCCATCTGTCACCATATCCCACAGATCAGCATCATGTGCTAGAAAGAAGCTTTCAATTCTGTCTTTCCAGTAGTCAAAGTTTTCTCCATCAAAGACTGGAGGTTTGCCGCTGAATCTGTCTCTATCCTCATTGTTGTCATTGCTGAAATGAGAGTTGTTTCCTGCCATAGTGTTTTTCTGATGCTGGATCTTTTACTGACACGGTTAAGTGTTTTAGCTCAGAACCAGGCGCTCTGATGCCAATTGAAGGGGTGAAAAACACAAGAAGGGGGGGTTGAATTGTAAAACTGGAAACTTAAAGCAAATGACAAGGTATTTTTATCCTGGTTCGTTTGATCTCAAACTACTCCAGTCCACCCGTTCAAGGTGATTTCGCCTCTCTCCAACGAGGTCTTAATTCACTATATTCAACTGAATACAAATCTGTTTTAGCAACTGCTAAAACCTTCTTGATTCAAACCACAATCCGGTTTGTCAAGGCAACACTTTCTTACAAAGGAATAATCAAATGTGTGTGAATGTTTCTACGAAAACTATATCACAACTGTGATGTTTACACAAATGAAGCTTAGAATACTAAGTTGCTAAACGCTAATAGAGTATCAGAGTTTGGTGGTTTAGCAAAACTTGTAGTGTGAAGATTATTGATCAGCTTTGTACGTGTAGAGAGTTTGGAAGCATTAGCCGTGATAATCTTCAAAGCTTGGTTTATATAGCACTTTGAGAAGATGAACGTTGAAGCAAATATTCTTGATTCAATGCTATTTACAAGCTTTCCTTTCTGAGCAGATCTTGTCTAGAATGATGCCGTTGGTATTGATTAGCTTTCAATGCACAGTACCGTTGCTTCTTCAATGCACGATCTGGCTTGGCTCATTCTGATTCTGCTTTGCTGCTGATGAACTGATTTGATTCTGTATCAGAGTATTTTACGCGCAGTTCTGTTCATCAAGCTTCAGCATGTGCAAGCGTTGATCTTCTGATCTTGACGTTCTGATTCAGCAACTTCTGATGCTGGTGTGCAAACTCATATTCTGATGCTGAGAACGTGATCTTGCTTATTTTAATCAGCATATCTGCAAGTCAGAGCATAGTAATTTTAAGTAGCATATAATTCAATCATGAAATATTTAACTACTATATCTTTTCACTTTGTTATCATCAAAACTTAATTAGGGTACTAGATTCAAACATTGTTCTAACATTCTTATCCCCAGCGAAGTCTATTAACACTTCCAATACAACAAGGGTATCCCCAGCAAGTTATTATCAACTCAGCAAAGTATCTCTCTCCCCACAGAGTATCACTTCCCAGCAAGGTCGTCAGAGTACTTTTCCCACCGCAGAGTTATTCCATTCGCCAAGTTTGTCCCCCAACAGAGTTATCTTCTCCTACCGGTATTCTTGCAGCTATCATCCCCAGCGGAAGCGAAATCTATTCTTCAAACATCAGCCCAGGATATGACTTCCCGGCACCCGTCAAGGATTTACTTTCCTAGACGAAAACATACATTCCTAAACATCACATACATCATTATAGCATGCATAGACGCATCATACAAATCTCATTTATGTTGAGAACATCATCGCTTGATCCATATCATGCATTGCATATGACTGACCTGTATCTTTCAGGAAAGATTCAGTTAAACTCTCAATCATATTTCAAGACCTAGACTGGTTCAGTTAATCGACTCCAAAGATTTCTTATCCAGTCCAAGGCCTTCTCTAGTCCAGCTAAATCGACCCCAAACAGATTTTTCTGATGAAGACTCAGTAGAAGTTATCAGGTTTTTCTCAATGTTTGCTTTTGAGATTATAATTGCCTATGGTTCTCTCCCCGATCCTGCGGAGACGATAATTCCATTCCAGGTTTTTCTCAATGTTTGCTTTTGAGATTATAATTGCCTATGGTTCTCTCCCCGATCCTGCGGAGACGATAATTCCATTCCAGGTTTTTCTCAATGTTTGCTTTTGAGATTATAATTGCCTATGGTTCTCTCCCCGATCCTGCGGAGACGATAATTCCATTCCAGGTTTTTCTCAATGTTTGCTTTTGAGATTATAATTGCCTATGGTTCTCTCCCCGATC
The DNA here is from genome assembly GCA_948472305.1 of Vicia faba. NCBI lineage: Eukaryota > Viridiplantae > Streptophyta > Magnoliopsida > Fabales > Fabaceae > Vicia > Vicia faba. The sequence goes on along the minus strand of OX451739.1, from coordinate 1,361,903,612 downwards.
CTGCGGAGACGATAATTCCATCCTAGGTTTTTCTCAATGTTTGCTATTGAGATTATAATTGCCTATGGTTCTCTCCCCGATCCTGCGGAGACGATAATTCCAGTCCAGGTTTTTCTCAATGTTTGCTATTGAGATTATAATTGCCTATGGTTCTCTCCCCGATCCTGCGGAGACGATAATTCCATTCCAGGTTTTTCTCAATGTTTGCTATTGAGATTATAATTGTCTATGGTTCTCTCCCCGATCCTGCGGAGACGATAATTCCATTCCAGGTTTTTCTCAATGTTTGCTATTGAGATTATAATTGCCTATGGTTCTCTCCCCGATCCTGCGGAGACGATAATTCCATCCCAGGTTTTTCTCAATGTTTGCTATTGAGATTATAATTGCCTATGGTTCTCTCCCCGATCCTGCGGAGACGATAATTCCATTCCAGGTTTTTCTCAATGTTTGCTATTGAGATTATAATTGCCTATGGTTCTCTCCCCGATCCTGCGGAGATGATAATTCCATTTCAGGTTTTCTCAATGATTGCTATTGAGATTGTAATCGCCTATGGTGCTCTCCCCGATACTGCGGAGATGGTAATTCCCACCAAGATTTCGCTCAATGATTGCTGTTGAAGCTGAAGCTATCCAAGGTTCTCTCACCGTTCCTGCTGAGGTAGTAACCACCCATGGTTCATTCATCATCTTCTGAAGCTCCAGATCCAGCTCCTGTAACCAGTCAGGACACATCTATACAAAGAGTTTGAAGACCAGCCCCGTAACAGGTCAGGTAATCATTTTCTTTTTTGCAGGTATGCAAGTTCTCGCTAAGGAATCTCTTATGCGATCAACATCCAGATGGCATCTATAAGCCCGTCCACCTTCCATCACCTCTTAGCATGGCATCTATAAGCCCATTCCTATCATCACACTGCTACTATGTGAGCGCAAATTTCTGGGCACTGTAGTGTTCAATCATCTTCCACCCTCGGATTACGAAAGGCACGTCAGCCAATCTGCATCCTCAGGTCTAAGAAGATTGAACAGGGGCAACTGTTGTACCCCAAAATTTGCCCTCCCATATTCTCCAAGAAATTGCCAAGTCAAGCCTCAAAATCTCCCCAAGGGTTGCACAGTTCAAGGGCCTCCTAAACAGTCAAATTAGGGTTTTGATTCTGATCAAGAAAATGAAGTTTCCAAGGGTCCAATCAAGTCCAACATGCCTACAAAAATTGTCAAGCATCCTCCTACCAAGTTTCAAGACTTTCAGCACAAAATTGCACAGTCAAAAACCCTAATTGCACTACAGTCAACTGTAGGGGCAAAATGGTCATTTGACAGTCAAAAGTTCAAAATTTTGGTCAACCTCTCATTTTGAAGCCACAAACATCATTTGATCAATGCTTGATCATGATTCTCAAAGCTTGGCTCAAAAATCATCAAGATGCAAAAGTTTCCTTATTTGGACAGCTGAAAAAGTCAACTGTAAATTGACCAGGACATAACTTCCACATGGATTATCAGAAAAATTCCATCCAAAGCTCATTTTGAAGATAAGGACATTTCCTACAACTCCTCTTCATACTTCAAGTCCAAGAAATGCTCTCACAAAAAGTTATCAATTTCAACATTATAGGTCATTTTCAAAAGTCAACAAAAAGGGACTTTAAGTCAAAGGCCATAACTTGAGATTGGTAAATCAAAATGACATGGGACCAAAGGAATTGGTTAGAGGACTCAAAGACCTTTCCAAAATGTCCAAGAACATGAGCAAAGCTTAAAAATTGAGCAAGTTATGCCTTGTGGAAGTTGGGAAATTTTTGGATATTTTGAAAAGTCAACATTGATTCAAATGACCTAAAATTGCTAATGGGCCTATTTTTCTTCCACAATTCATCATCCAAGACATGCACACGACCATTTGGCCCAAAGGGAGGTTTTTTTTATTGTTTTTATTTATTTATTTGAATTTTTTATTACAATTAATTCATTTAAACTAAATAAAATATGGAAAAATACTAAACTAATGAAATCAAATCTTTTTGTGCAGAAAATACTCTCATTGGACACTCAAGATTCGTGCATAATCATTTTTGGAAGGTTTTGTCATGATTTGATATCAAATAGCATGAAAAAATATTGAAAAAGATCTTGAAAAATCAAATCTTACAAACCATGAATGCAAAGGTTTTGGATCAATTTCTTTGACCTAATTCACTCCATATATAAGCTGGATCAAGACCTAATGCCTCCTAACCAAAAAGCTGCGCCAGAAATCCTTACACAAACTTGGAATTTTTCAAGAAAACTCCAAATCTGAAAACCTAGTTCTAGGACGATTCAAGGCCAAGTAATTGTTCCATTAGCTTCCTGAGGCGTCAAGGGAAGTTTTCCAATCAAAATCAATCATCCCAACACCCAGAATTGGTATACAGAAATCAAGTTTTCTCACTTTTTTCTCATAATCGTGTTTTGCAATTCAGGCATATTCATTGCATTTTATTTGTGGATTCATGCTAATTAAACCTTTCTGAAGCTAACCAAATAGTTTAATTGTGTTTTTGCGCATTATTGGAGAATCTACCATTGTCGTATTTTAGGGTTTGCAGAACTGTGAATTGGGGGTTTTCGTTTAAGGAACAATTGGCATATAAGACCTAGACCATCCAACTCAGTGCGCTTGGACGAAGAGAATGAGACCATCGCGCCTAATTTATGAAGCACCCTGAGCTAATCGCTGTTTTTCAGAAACTGGCCTAAAGGAACGTTTAGAAAACCGTTGCCAATGTTTGTGTTTCAGAAAAAAAATAAAGCAACGAAGAAGATGACCCCTGTGGCGATCAGTGATTGGCTTGTTTGAATTTTACGCGCTAAAATTCCACTAACATTTGTTTTATTATATATTGTTTGTTATTCATGTAAGGTACAAAGAAACAAGGCAGCATGGTTGGCAAGCGCGTTGGTTGGTAATGTTCAGGACCTGGGTTCGAGCCCCAGGTCCTCACCCCTTTCCATATATTTTTTCAATTAATATTCATGTGCAATTTCAGTAGTGGTGTCCACCATGCACCCACAAAAACGAACCTGCCACGCGTATGCCAAGAGCAATCCCAGGGCTATAATTGGAGGAGCACCATAGACTTGAGTCAAAGAAGCTACACGCTAATGGAAAAGTCAACCAGGCCAAAGGCCATTGGGCCCAGATTGCTAGGGTTTCACCTCCAAGTTAGGGGCAGAACCCCCTGAGGTTTGCAATATTTTTCTTTTTTTTTTCATTCTTTTTTTTACTTTCAATTATTATTCTTAATTAATTATGTTAATTTAATTATTTTTCATAAAAAACACAAAACAATAAAAAATCAGAAAAGATGAAAAAAAATAATAAATATTTTTATTTTAGTATTTTTGTAAATAAATTGCATTAATTAATTTTAGTTATTAAATTAGGTTTAATTGTAATATTTTCATAATAAAAATCTAAAATTGGTAGAATTAGGGTTTAATTAATTTTTTATCCCTTTTTATTTTCTTTCATAATAATTAAATATTTACTATTACTTATTTTTGTAATTAAATTGCATGTAAAATAATTAGGGTTAATTTTAGGTTAAACTTTAATCTGTTTTCATAATAAAATAAAAATTGTAGAATTAGGTTTAATTGCATTAAAATTATAAAATACCAAAAAATACCAAAAACAATTTCTTTTCTTTTTTTAATTAATTAATTTCATCATTTAATTTAATTTTGCAAAAAGGGTCCAACGCCCTCGTTCTTAATTCTTATTTAATTCGCATGTTTATTTCTTTTTTATGTATCTCTCCCAAAGCCGTGTAATTAATTTCTCGCACTTTATTTTATTTATTTATTTTTTCTGTCAAATCGGGTTCTGGAAATTTTGGCGATGTGGACCCGCGCCTTTTGTAATAGTTTAGAATTTTTACTTCTCGCAAATATTTTAACTGTTAATTGACATGCAAGAATGAATGATAAAAATAAAAACAAACGCGTAGATCACCTATACCATGACGAGACAAAAATAAACGAATACGACACACAAATCACACACCACCCCTAGGGTACGCCTCACTGTTGCCTTGCCTCGAAAGGTGATCGTCGAGTAGAGGATGTTTTAGTAAGTCCTCATGATCCGGGAACCTGTCATGAGGGTAGCTTCTAAGGTGTCTTCCCATTGCTCTGGTGATCACCATGTCCCGAACCTAGAATTGAACCGAACACATCCAACGGTGGTGCTACCTACCTCTCAATGGTGGGATGGAACTACTTTAAAGGACATCTACACAGACGAATTCCTTAGGGTAGGTAGACGACTCTAGATACTTGCTCTAAATCTCAAAACAAATTCAAAAAATACTTTTCACACCAACACATTTTCAAAAAGCTTTCGAAAGCAATTTTTCAAACACTCTTGAGGACCGATACAAGAGTCGAACTGGAATTTTCAAAGAAACTTTTTTAAAACCCACAGTTGAAAAGCAAACAAACCATTTTTAAAAACACAAATGAGCAAGTATCTAAGAGCCCATGGATAACCATGGATAGAAAGGGTGCTAACACCTTCCCTTTCTATAAATCTACCTCCCGAACCGAGAGCAATCTCTATAAGGAATTTTTCTGTGCTTTTGTCCTTTCCATTTGGAGAAAATAAAAGACGGTGGCGACTCTTGCTTCCGCGACATTTCGCGAACCAGCGTTAAACAGTCAGTTCCAGATCCACCGATCACAGAACTGGCGACTCTGCTGGGGACTCTTTATAAAGTGAGGTGTACCTTAGGGTAGTTCATAACTGTGTTTTCAATTGTATTGACTTGTCTGCTTTAACTTTGTGGGTTGCATGGGAGTTACATAGATCCTAACCCGGATCTGGGGATACCCTGTTTAGGTAGCATAAGCTGTGAGGGACCTGTCCGGCGTAGACCGACACGGGTGAAACAGTGGCTACGTTGGTGTGGCACCTTGGTCTGTACCGATATCCCTTGTGTCGCAACGAGGAGAATATGGGTATTCTAAGGAGTCATTAAGCACCAACAACCTTAGAACCTTAAATGACACAACTTGGCCATTAGAACAGTAGCAGTATGCTACGCCCATTGAGGCTAAACTCCTGTGATGGTTCTGGTCGCAAGAAAAGATTGCGATGCTGGAGTTATGACCGATTGAGGGTAGTCAATGATATTGGGATCCTCTAAGAACCCGGTTACTTTGATAGGACAGGTATGAACCAACAAACTGAAAGAGTGTAGTACCTAGACCTCATGTTGGCCTAAACTCTAAGGGCTCTTTTGTGTGACTTGTGTGCCTTCGTACTTGCATACTTGCATGCTTGTTAACTAACACATGAACTACTTGCAGGTTTTTGTTGTAGTCCTTAGTTAGGACTCATAACAAAGTTTACCAAGTTTCTTGCAGGTTTTGTTTATAGTCCTTAATTGGGACTCACGACAGGTTTTACTTGAGTTTCTTGCAGGTTTCTGTTTATAGTCCTTAATAAGGGCTCATAACAGGGTTTATTCATATTACCCCATGCATCATGACATCATACCATTGCATACATCCTAACCCATTTCAAGGATCTCAAGGGCTTGTGATGCAGGTCATGATGAATCAAACATCTAGCAAGGGGCAAAGAGGATTTATTTTCCTCTAGCCAAAGTTGTCAGGGGCTATGACCCACTTGATATGGTGAGCTCTGACTCTTGAAGAAGGTTCCCTTAACCAAGGTTGTTTGGAAATCAAAACCAGACATGATGACTAAAGTCAGGGGCTATGACCCACTGGATATGGTGAGCCTTTGACCCTTGAAGAAGAATTCTCAATAATATGGGTTTCCTTCACTCAAGCTACCGGACCCAAATTCTAACAAATTTTCTTGTTTACCCCGCGAGGTCCTTGAAAACATTACATGCATATCATACTCATCATTGCATAACAGGTACCCTTGTTGCAGGTCGCTTACCTTTCTCGCTGTTTATTTCAGCAATGGCTTCCCAACAAGATAACCAGGACCTTCTTGCTCAAGAGACTCGGTTTGGGGAAATCCTCCTGAATCTATCCAAGGGGCAGGAGGAGCTAAGGACACTTCTCATGGAGACTTTGGTCAGGAACAGTACTGAGGATGAACGGATGAAACATCGGCAAGCTGAGGTGGATGCATTGAAAGTCCAGATGCTGGGGCAGGCGACTGCCATTCAAAGCTTAGCTCAAAGACAATACGAGCTCGGGGTTCTCATCAACCAACTGCTTCGGGGTAACCAACTGGGGCAAACGTCTAAGGGTAAAAAGCCATTCATCATTCAATCATCCTTGAGACAAGGAAATAAGGGGAGAGCTCCTCAAGTGGCCTCAGCGCCACAAATTCAGCATCAACCTCACCAGCTTCAGCCAGACAAGCCCAGGAGGCAATTCACCCAGCTCAACATGTCGTTGTTCCAAGCTTTACAACGCCTGTTAAGATTGAACCTGATCACATTAAGGGCTCATCCCCGGAACCAGAACACATCATCTCCTGTCTATGATCCCAATAAAAGGTGTGCCTACCACTCTGCCTGTCCAGGACATGATACAAACGAGTGTTGGGCTCTGAAGAACAAAATCCAAGACCTAATTGATGAAGGAGCATTGGAGTTCACATAAGATGGTCAGGCTGAATTTTTCTACCATCCCTCCAAGGCTCACCAGTTGAAGTGACAAGCCTTGAGACTAGGAAACTTTTGTTCATTCGAATGTTCAAGTTGCAATTTTCTTTTGTTCAAACATTTACTCATGTCAAACATTGTTATTTCATTAATGCATCGCATATGTCTGTTTTGAGGCAATATATTCGTATTCACTATACGCAAATTATTTTCATATTTTTTCTGATGTCAACTCTTGATCTAAAATTCTAAGCCTCTTGAGGGAGGATGACGAAAAGGATACCGCAGTCTACAGTATGCTTTTGAACAGACCCCGCTGATGAGGTACAGGCATTGTTTTAATCCCTAAACACTGGAGTTATAAGGATGATAATCCCTCGTCAACCCCTCTGAGCCAAAGAAGTAGGAGTTTTTCTTTTCGAAATTTAAAACCCTTAATCATAACCTGGGGCAGGGTAGTCTCTCAGTTGATCCAAGTGCATAACAAATGGCACCAAAGAAGTCCTTACAACACGAAGAAGACAGTGATGGTTCCGAGTAACCAATAAAGAAAGGAAGTCATTATATCTCTCAAAACAAAAAAAAACCAATAAGTCAAAACCTATGAAGGAGACTTACAAAACTGGGGCATCCCGCTGACTGTAATTCCAAAAAAGGAAACAGTTCAGGAAAAAAAAGAAAGAAAGGGATAACAAAAAATCAGACAAGAAAGAGGTCTTACAAACCCTCAACGGAAAAGGAATGACTGCCTATTCAAAATAAATTATCAACATCCGAACCATCACTAGTATATCAAAGCAAAGACTCAAACAAGGTCTAATGTATGATCAATTGAGTTTAGGTTTGGAGAACATCACGAAGAACGGGTGGGTACAAATATAATTTGAGCCTTTATCCTTTGTTTCTTAAACCTTGAACCAGGCCACGTTATAACCCCTAAAAGTCCTAGCTGAAGCATGGGTTAGTTCGAAAGCACACTGTTACAAAAGGTATCCTGACTCCTGAAGGCCTACGGTAAATACAGAGTTGACATCACGTTTTACAAACATTCACTTGTTTTATGAAAAAAGAATGCATTTTCAAAATCTTCGAAACAGACATAAGCTTTGCATTTTTGATATAACATTGTTTGCCTATGACTTTTTCTTTGAACAGCAGGGAAATTCGCACGATGAATACTTAATGAACAGAAAGTACTTCCAATCAAGGGGCAGACATGACCATGGTCTATTATCTGGGGCAATCCAATCAAGATTCGGAGAATCTCTCAAATGCCAAAATAGCCTGGGGCAAATCTCCGCTTGGGTCACCTGGGGCATTCCAACAAAGAATCTTGCCTGATCAAACACCTTCTGGTGGCATGACAAAACACTTCTAACAGGGGCAACTCCCTACATTCTGAGAGCATGGACATAGTCGGAAAAATACTACGCAAAATCAAAGACCCGCTAGGTTGACACACCTAGGCAAAAATAAGGGCTTCCCGGCGAACCAAAAGGGTTCGGGCAAAATTAAGGGATGAAATGAAAAAACATGTACACCCGGCAAGTCGAAAACCTGAAAGGGCGGCTTGGGCAAAAATGGGTATCCCGGTGGACTGAAAACCCGAAAGGGCGGTCCAGGCAAAAGTTAGGGATTAAAGCGTACGATTATGTCCTGTCATCTTGTCACCTGCCAACCAGAAGAAGGTTTGTCCATCAACAGCTATCAGTACCTCACAGGTCTTCCTCTCCCACCTCAGAAACAGGGGCAATAATGAGTTGCCCAAGCAATCTAATTGTTCTATCCTCCAAGGTACCAAGGTAGGTTCAGCTGGAGAACATAACCAGATATCTCAATTCCCCAGAGAGTGAGCCAGCAAGTCAGCAATACTCTCTCCAAATAAAGCTATACAATCAAACCTTAAGGAAGTTGGGTATCCTCCAGCAGATCTCAACATTCCCCAGCAGCATATATGCACTCTTAACAGGCATCCCCGGCAGTCTTGGTCTAAAGATTATTCCCCAGCAGCATATATGCACTCTTAACAGGCATCCCCGGCAGTCTTGGCCTAAAGATTGTTCCCCGGCGGTATATCAAACACTCAAAGGAATCACTTCCCCCGCAGTTCAAAACTTCCCCAAGAGAGTCCAATTTGCTTCCCCAGGAAAGTTGGAATCCATCTCCCCAAGCCGTAAGCTTATCCCCAGTAGATTCTGGAAGCTTATCCGCACAGAGCACGAACGCATCGTCCGGCTTTATTCAAAGAGTTATTTCCGTACTAGGATATAACTGGGTTATCCTCAGCCAAAAGCCACGGAAAGAGCGTCCTCGACAGAATCTTCTTATCCCCAGCGAAGTCTATTAACACTTCCAATACAACAAGGGTATCCCCAGCAAGTTATTATCAACTCAGCAAAGTATCTCTCTCCCCACAGAGTATCACTTCCCAGCAAGGTCGTCAGAGTACTTTTCCCACCGCAGAGTTATTCCATTCGCCAAGTTTGTCCCCCAACAGAGTTATCTTCTCCTACCGGTATTCTTGCAGCTATCATCCCCAGCGGAAGCGAAATCTATTCTTCAAACATCAGCCCAGGATATGACTTCCCGGCACCCGTCAAGGATTTACTTTCCTAGACGAAAACATACATTCCTAAACATCACATACATCATTATAGCATGCATAGACGCATCATACAAATCTCATTTATGTTGAGAACATCATCGCTTGATCCATATCATGTATTGCATATGACTGACCTGTATCTTTCAGGAAAGATTCAGTTAAACTCTCAATCATATTTCAAGACCTAGACTGGTTCAGTTAATCGACTCCAAAGATTTCTTATCCAGTCCAAGGCCTTCTCTAGTCCAGCTAAATCGACCCCAAACAGATTTTTCTGATGAAGACTCAGTAGAAGTTATCAGGTTTTTCTCAATGTTTGCTTTTGAGATTATAATTGCCTATGGTTCTCTCCCCGATCCTGCGGAGACGATAATTCCATTCCAGGTTTTTCTCAATGTTTGCTTTTGAGATTATAATTGCCTATGGTTCTCTCCCCGATCCTGCGGAGACGATAATTCCATTCCAGGTTTTTCTCAATGTTTGCTTTTGAGATTATAATTGCCTATGGTTCTCTCCCCGATCCTGCGGAGACGATAATTCCATTCCAGGTTTTTCTCAATGTTTGCTTTTGAGATTATAATTGCCTATGGTTCTCTCCCCGATCCTGCGGAGACGATAATTCCATCCCAGGTTTTTCTCAATGTTTGCTATTGAGATTATAATTGCCTATGGTTCTCTCCCCGATCCTGCGGAGACGATAATTCCAGTCCAGGTTTTTCTCAATGTTTGCTATTGAGATTATAATTGCCTATGGTTCTCTCCCCGATCCTGCGGAGACGATAATTCCATTCCAGGTTTTTCTCAATGTTTGCTATTGAGATTATAATTGCCTATGGTTCTCTCCCCGATCCTGCGGAGACGATAATTCCATTCCAGGTTTTTCTCAATGTTTGCTATTGAGATTATAATTGCCTATGGTTCTCTCCCCGATCCTGCGGAGACGATAATTCCATCCCAGGTTTTTCTCAATGTTTGCTATTGAGATTATAATTGCCTATGGTTCTCTCCCCGATCCTGCGGAGACGATAATTCCATTCCAGGTTTTTCTCAATGTTTGCTATTGAGATTATAATTGCCTATGGTTCTCTCCCCGATCCTGCGGAGATGATAATTCCATTTCAGGTTTTCTCAATGATTGCTATTGAGATTGTAATCGCCTATGGTGCTCTCCCCGATACTGCGGAGATGGTAATTCCCACCAAGATTTCGCTCAATGATTGCTGTTGAAGCTGAAGCTATCCAAGGTTCTCTCACCGTTCCTGCTGAGGTAGTAACCACCCATGGTTCATTCATCATCTTCTGAAGCTCCAGATCCAGCTCCTGTAACCAGTCAGGACACATCTATACAAAGAGTTTGAAGACCAGCCCCGTAACAGGTCAGGTAATCATTTTCTTTTTTGCAGGTATGCAAGTTCTCGCTAAGGAATCTCTTATGCGATCAACATCCAGATGGCATCTATAAGCCCGTCCACCTTCCATCACCTCTTAGCATGGCATCTATAAGCCCATTCCTATCATCACACTGCTACTATGTGAGCGCAAATTTCTGGGCACTCTAGTGTTCAATCATCTTCCACCCTCGGATTACGAAATGCACGTCAGCCAATCTGCATCCTCAGGTCTAAGAAGATTGAACAGGGGCAACTGTTGTACCCCAAAATTTGCCCTCCCATATTCTCCAAGAAATTGCCAAGTCAAGCCTCAAAATCTCCCCAAGGGTTGCACAGTTCAAGGGCCTCCTAAACAGTCAAATTAGGGTTTTGATTCTGATCAAGAAAATGAAGTTTCCAAGGGTCCAATCAAGTCCCACATGCCTACAAAAATTGTCAAGCATCCTCCTACCAAGTTTCAAGACTTTCAGCACAAAATTGCACAGTCAAAAACCCTAATTGCACTACAGTCAACTGTAGGGGCAAAATGGTCATTTGACAGTCAAAAGTTCAAAATTTTGGTCAACCTCTCATTTTGAAGCCACAAACATCATTTGATCAATGCTTGATCATGATTCTCAAAGCTTGGCTCAAAAATCATCAAGATGCAAAAGTTTCCTTATTTGGACAGCTGAAAAAGTCAACTGTAAATTGACCAGGACATAACTTCCACATGGATTATCAGAAAAATTCCATCCAAAGCTCATTTTGAAGATAAGGACATTTCCTACAACTCCTCTTCATACTTCAAGTCCAAGAAATGCTCTCACAAAAAGTTATCAATTTCAACATTATAGGTCATTTTCAAAAGTCAACAAAAAGGGACTTTAAGTCAAAGGCCATAACTTGAGATTGGTAAATCAAAATGACATGGGACCAAAGGAATTGGTTAGAGGACTCAAAGACCTTTCCAAAATGTCCAAGAACATGAGCAAAGCTTAAAAATTGAGCAAGTTATGCCTTGTGGAAGTTGGGAAATTTTTGGATATTTTGAAAAGTCAACATTGATTCAAATGACCTAAAATTGCTAATGGGCCTATTTTTCTTCCACAATTCATCATCCAAGACATGCACACGACCATTTGGCCCAAAGGGTGGTTTTTTTTTTATTATTTTTATTTATTTATTTGAATTTTTTATTACAATTAATTCATTTAAACTAAATAAAATATGGAAAAATACTAAACTAATGAAATCAAATCTTTTTGTGCAGAAAATACTCTCATTGGACACTCAAGATTCGTGCATAATCATTTTTGGAAGGTTTTGTCATGATTTGATATCAAATAGCATGAAAAAATATTGAAAAAGATCTTGAAAAATCAAATCTTACAAACCATGAATGCAAAGGTTTTGGATCAATTTCTTTGACCTAATTCACTCCATACATAAGCTGGATCAAGACCTAATGCCTCCTAACCAAAAAGCTGCGCCAGAAATCCTTACACAAACTTGGAATTTTTCAAGAAAACTCCAAATCTGAAAACCTAGTTCTAGGACGATTCAAGGCCAAGTAATTGTTCCATTAGCTTCCTGAGGCGTCAAGGGAAGTTTTCCAATCAAAATCAATCATCCCAACACCCAGAATTGGTATACAGAAATCAAGTTTTCTCACTTTTTTCTCATAATCGTGTTTTGCAATTCAGGCATATTCATTGCATTTTATTTGTGGATTCATGCTAATTAAACCTTTCTGAAGCTAACCAAATAGTTTAATTGTGTTTTTGCGCATTATTGGAGAATCTACCATTGTCGTATTTTAGGGTTTGCAGAACTGTGAATTGGGGGTTTTCGTTTAAGGAACAATTGGCATATAAGACCTAGACCATCCAACTCAGTGCGCTTGGACGAAGAGAATGAGACCATCGCGCCTAATTTATGAAGCACCCTGAGCTAATCGCTGTTTTTCAGAAACTGGCCTAAAGGAACGTTTAGAAAACCGTTGCCAATGTTTGTGTTTCAGAAAAAAAATAAAGCAACGAAGAAGATGACCCCTGTGGCGATCAGTGATTGGCTTGTTTGAATTTTACGAGCTAAAATTCCACTAACATTTGTTTTATTATATATTGTTTGTTATTCATGTAAGGTACAAAGAAACAAGGCAGCATGGTTGGCAAGCGCGTTGGTTGGTAATGTTCAGGACCTGGGTTCGAGCCCCAGGTCCTCACCCCTTTCCATATATTTTTTCAATTAATATTCATGTGCAATTTCAGTAGTGGTGTCCACCATGCACCCACAAAAACGAACCTGCCACGCGTATGCCAAGAGCAATCCCAGGGCTATAATTGGAGGAGCACCATAGACTTGAGTCAAAGAAGCTACACGCTAATGGAAAAGTCAACCAGGCCAAAGGCCATTGGGCCCAGATTGCTAGGGTTTCACCTCCAAGTTAGGGCCAGAACCCCTTGAGGTTTGCAATATTTTTCTTTTTTTTTTCATTCTTTTTTTTACTTTCAATTATTATTCTTAATTAATTCTGTTAATTTAATTATTTTTCATAAAAAACACAAAACAATAAAAAATCAGAAAAGATGAAAAAAATAATAAATATTTTTATTTTAGTATTTTTGTAAATAAATTGCATTAATTAATTTTAGTTATTAAATTAGGTTTAATTGTAATATTTTCATAATAAAAATCTAAAATTGGTAGAATTAGGGTTTAATTAATTTTTTATCCCTTTTTATTTTCTTTCATAATAATTAAATATTTACTATTACTTATTTTTGTAATTAAATTGCATGTAAAATAATTAGGGTTAATTTTAGGTTAAACTTTAATCTGTTTTCATAATAAAATAAAAATTGTAGAATTAGGTTTAATTGCATTAAAATTATAAAATACCAAAAAATACCAAAAACAATTTCTTTTCTTTTTTTAATTAATTAATTTCATCATTTAATTTAATTTTGCAAAAAGGGTCCAACGCCCTCGTTCTTAATTCTTATTTAATTCGCATGTTTATTTCTTTTTTATGTATCTCTCCCAAAGCCGTGTAATTAATTTCTCGCACTTTATTTTATTTATTTATTTTTTCTGTCAAATCGGGTTCTGGAAATTTTGGCGATGTGGACCCGCGCCTTTTGTAATAGTTTAGAATTTTTACTTCTCGCAAATATTTTAACTGTTAATTGACATGCAAGAATGAATGATAAAAATAAAAACAAACGCGTAGATCACCTATACCATGACGAGACAAAAATAAACGAATACGACACACAAATCACACACCACCCCTAGGGTACGCCTCACTGTTGCCTTGCCTCGAAAGGTGATCGTCGAGTAGAGGATGTTTTAGTAAGTCCTCATGATCCGGGAACCTGGCATGAGGGTAGCTTCTAAGGTGTCTTCCCATTGCTCTGGTGATCACCATGTCCCGAACCTCGAATTGACCCGAACACCTCCAACGGTGGTGCTACCTACCTCTCAATGGTGGGATGGCACTACTTTAAAGGACATCTACACAGACGAATTCCTTAGGGTAGGTAGACGACTCTAGATACTTGCTCTAAATCTCAAGACAAATTCAAAAAATACTTTTCACACCAACACATTTTCAAAAAGCTTTCGAAAGCAATTTTTCAAACACTCTTGAGGACCGATACAAGAGTCGAACTGGAATTTTCAAAGAAACTTTTTTAAAACCCACAGTTGAAAAGCAAACAAACCATTTTTGAAAACACAAATGAGCAAGTATCTAAGAGCCCATGGATAACCATGGATAGAAAGGGTGCTAACACCTTCCCTTTCTATAAATCTACCTCCCGAACCGAGAGCAATCTCTATAAGGAATTTTTCTGTGCTTTTGTCCTTTCCATTTGGAGAAAATAAAAGACGGTGGCGACTCTTGCTTCCGCGACATTTCGCGAACTAGCGTTAAACAGTCAGTTCCAGATCCACCGATCACACATGCATATCATACATATCATGGCATTACAGGTACCACTGTTTACAGGTCACTTACCTTCTTTGCTGTTTATTTCAGCAGTCTCATTATGAATCCTGAATCATCTACTGAGAAATCCATCAAGGCCCTCCAGGCTCAGAACGCCCAGTTCCAGGAGTTGATTAAGAGTCTAGCCCAAGGTCAACAGGATTTGAAGACTCTGCTCTCGAAGAAGAAAAAGAAGAGAACGGTGTTGTTCAACCCGAGACGTAAATATGGGAATGGATCACTAAATGAAGTTGAGCAGACTACCCCATCTGTTGGGAAGGACAGCCCCCATGAGAGAGAGGTTCCTAGTCCAGTGGTCTCCGACAACGAGACAGAATTCAATGATGAACAGTACCCTCCAGCTGAGGACAGGTATAAACAGTTGGAAGACCGACTAAGTGCTATGGAGATACAAAAGGTGCCCGGCCTGGACTTCGAAGATCTAGGCCTGTCTTCCGGGGTAGTGATCCCACACAAGTTCAAGGCACCTACTTTTGCAAAATATGACGGGGCTTCCTGTCCTAAGCTGCATCTCAGGTCATACACAAGGAGGATCCAGCCCTACACGGCTGACAAGAATTTGTGGATTCACTTCTTTCAGGATAGTCTGTCAGGAACTCAACTCAACTGGTTCTATCAACTGAATGGAGCCAACATCCGCAGCTGGGAGAACTTGGCCACTGCATTCTACAAGCAGTACCAGTACAATGCCGACCTTGCTCCCACGCGCACTCAGCTTCAGGGAATGTCTATGGGTGCAGGCGAAGGCTTTAAAGAATATGCGCAAAAGTGGAGAGACCTTGCTGGAAGGGTGCAGCCACCCCTAACTGACTGTGAGCTTGTGGACATGTTCTTGGGGACCCTGTCTGGTCCCTTCTTCAACCATCTCATTGGAAATTCTTCTGCTGGGTTTATAGATTTGATCTTGACCGAGGAGAGGATCGAAGCTGGCATCAAGGCTGGAAAGATTCAAGAAGCTGCACCTTCTGATACTCACAAAAAGCCTTACACTGGGAAGAAAGAGGCCAATGCTGCGTACAGCCAAAAGGGTCGCCATGATCAACATGTAGGGGCAGTCCAGATCTCTAATCCTAGGCCTGCTCAACAGGGACAGGGGCATCAACGTAAGGAGGTCGCACCCAAGAGACAATTCACTAAAATCAACATGTCACTGGATCAAGCGCTACAGCAAATGTTGAAGGCAGGGCTGATTACCTTGAGGGCTCCTCTCCGGAATCCAAACACCTCTGCTCCCAACTACCATCCTAATGAGAGGTGCGCATACCACTCCAATAGCCCGGGTCATACTACGGACAACTGCTGGCCTTTGAAGAACAAGATTCAAGACATGATCGACGCCGAAGAGATTCAGTTTGAAGCGTCAGAGACTCCAAACATAATCAATGCTCCTTTGCCCAATCATTGAAGGCTTTTGTTTATTTGAATTTCCGAGTTGTAATTTTTTGCTTATACAAACAATTAATGTCATAGCAAACTCTTTTATTTCACTAATGCACTGCATATGTCAGTTTTTGAATTAATCTAATTATTTTCATTATATTCAAATTGCTTTCATTTTTTGATGATCAACTCTCAATTAATAACTCTAAGCCTCTTGAGGGAGGATGACGAAAACGATACCACGATCCTTACAGTATGCTTTTGAACAGACCCCACTGATGAGGTACAGGCATTGTTTCAATTCCTAAACACTGGAGTTATAAGGAAGATAATCCCTCGTCAACCCCTTTGAGCCAAGGAAGTTAGAGTTTTTCTTTTCGAAAATTAAAACCCTTAATCATAACCTGGGGCAGGGTAGTCTTCTCAGTTGATCCAGGTGCACAACGAATGGCATCAAAATAAGTCCTTCTGAAACAAAAGACAGTGATGGTTCCGAATAATCATAAAGGACAAGTAGTCATTATCTTTCAAAATAAAAACCCATTAAGTCAAAACCTATGAAGGAGACTTACAAAAACTGGGGCGTCCCGCTGACTGTAAATACAAAAAAAGAAACAGTTCAGGAAAAAAACAGGGATAACAAAATCAGAAAGGAAAGAGGTCTTACAAACCCTCGACAAAAAAAAAAGACTGCCTATTCAAAATAAACTGTCAATATTCGAACCATCATTGGAACATCAGGACAAAGACTCAAACAAGGTCTAACGCACGATCAGCTGAGTTTAGGTTTGAAGAACATCACGAAGAGCGGGTGGGTACAAATATAATTTGAGCCTTTATCCTTTGTTTCTTAAACCGTGAACCAGGCCACATTATAACCCTTAAAAGTCCTAGCTGAAGCATGGGTTAATTCGAAAGCATACTGTTACAAAGGTATCCTGACTCCTTAAGGCTTGCGATAAAATAACGAGTTGACATCACAGTTTACAAAAAATTTCACTTGTTTTTATGAAAATTGCATTTTAAAAAAAAAAACTTCAAGACAGACATAAGCTTTACATTCTTAAAATAACATTGTTTGCATATGACTATTTGTTCGAACAGCAGAGAAATTCGCACGAAAAATATCTAATGAACAAAAGCACTCCCAACCAAGGGGCACGGCATGATCATTGTCCATCATCTGGGGCAGTCAAGTCAAGATTCAAGGAATCTCTCAAAATGACAAATAGCCAGGGGCAAATCTCCGCCTGAGTCACTTGGGGTATTGGACATGAATTCCAGCAACGAATCTTGCCTGATCAAACATCTTTTGGTAGTATGGCAACACAACACTACTGACAGGGGCACCTCCCTACTTCCTGAGAGCGCAGGCATAGTCGAAAAAATATTGCACATAATCAAAGACCCGCTAGGTTGACACACCTAGGCAAAAATAAGGGCTTCCCGGCGAACCAAAAGGGTTCGGGAAAAAATAAGGGATGAAATGAAGAAATCTGTACACCCGGCAAGTCGAAAACCTGAAAAGGAGGCTTGGGCAAAAATGGGTATCCCGGTGGACTGAAAACCCAAAAGGGCGGTCCAGGCAAAAGTTAGGGATTAAAGCGTACGACTATGTCCCAACATCTTGTCACTTGCCTACCAGAAGAAGATTTGTCAAATCGGCAGTCCTCCAGCACCTCTACAGGTACCTTCTCCCACAGAAGCTGGGGCAATAAGAGTTGCCCAAACTGTACAGCTGCTTTCCTCCAGGTACAAGTTAGATTCAGTTGAAGAATTTGACCAAGATACCTCCACTCCCCGGGAGTAAGACAAGGTTCAACAATACTCTCCCCAAGAAGAGTTAGTCTCCCGTCAGTCCTAACAAGGCACTGTATTTCCAGCAAATCAGCAATACTCTCCCCAAGCAGAGTTAGCCTACAGTCAGCCTTATGTAAGTTGGATATCCCCAGAAGATCTCAATATTCCCCAGCGGAGTATGCAGATATTCCTAAGCAAGCATCCCCGGCAGTCTTAATATAAGATTGTTCCCTGGAGGAATACAGACATCCAGTGGGGCCATGCCTCAGTACAGTCCAAAAGTCTCCCCAGGAAAGTTGAATCAATCTCCCCAGTAGACTCTGGAAGCTTATCCCCAGTAGATTCTGGAAGCTTATCCTCTGCAGAGCACGAACGCATCTCCCCGGCTTTATTCAAAGGTTATTCCCCACCAGAGCTTATAACTGGGTTATCCTCAGCCAATTACCACGGGAAGATCGTCCTCGGAGAAGTTCTTCCTATCCCCCAGCGGAGTTTATCAAATCCCCAACAAAGCTCATCAACGGTATCCCCAGCGGAGTTATCATCAAACCTCAGTGAAGTATCTCTTCCCCGCAGAGTAATTCCCCGCAGAGTAATCTCTCCAACATGTTTATTCCCCAACGGAGTCATCTTCTCCTACCGGTTTATTCTTGCAACCATCATCCCCATCGGAAACGAAGAACTTTGTTCTTCAACATCAGCCAAGGATTCAACTTCCCGGCATTCGTCAAGGATTTATTTTCCTAGACGAAAATACATTCATAAACATATCACCTTTCATACATCTTGCTTACATACACAATGCATGCACATACACATCATATCACACAATCTCATTTCTCCCTGAGAACATCATGACATCATGCATTGCATAACTGACGTTTTGCCTTTTTCAGGAAAAAGGACAATCCAAAGACGATTACTATAAACTGTTGCAATTCCAGATTCGATACCTGCATCTAGCCAGGGCATATCTGTGAGCGATTGATTGTGGATTCGATACCTGTATCTAGCCAGGGCATATCTACCTTTAAGAGATAGCTGGGAAATGCTCCAGATATGGATGCTGTTCTTTTGCTTATTCAGATTTTCTCTTCAGAGATGGCTTAGAAATGCTCCAGAGATGGACGCTATTCTGTTGCTTATTCAGAGTTACTTGTTCAGAAATAGTTCAGAGATGCTCCAGATGGACGCTATTCTGTTGCTTATTCAGGGCTTCTTTTCAGAGATAGCTTAGAGATGCTCCAGATATGGATGTTGTTCTTTTGCTTATTCAAGACTCCTTCTAGATATAGTTCAGATGTGACCCAGGCATGGCGACGTTCTGATACTTATTCCAGATTTCCTTTCAGAGATAGCTTGGAAATGCTCCAGATATGGATGCTGTTCTTTTGCTTATTCAAGACTCCTTCTAGATATAGTTCAGATGTGACCCAGGCATGGCGACGTTCTGATACTTATTCCAGATTTCCTTTCAGAGATAGCTTGGAAATGCTCCAGATATGGATGCTGTTCTTTTGCTTATTCAAGACTCCTTCTAGATATAGTTCAGATGTGACCCAGGCATGGCGACGTTCTGATACTTATTCCAGATTTCCTTTCAGAGATAGCTTGGAAATGCTCCAGATATGGATGTTGTTCTTTTGCTTATTCAAGACTCCTTCTAGATATAGTTCAGATGTGACCCAGGCATGGCGACGTTTTGATACTTATTCCAGATTTCCTTTCAGAGATAGCTTAGAAATGCTCCAGATATGGATGCTGTTCTTTTGCTTATTCAAGACTCCTTCTAGATATAGTTCATATGTGACCCAGGCATGGCGACGTTCTGATACTTATTCCAGATTTCCTTTCAGAGATAGCTTGGAAATGCTCCAGATATGGATGCTGTTCTTTTGCTTATTCAAGACTCCTTCTAGATATAGTTCAGATGTGACCCAAGCATGGCGATGTTCTGATACTTATTCCAGATTTCCTTTCAGAGATAGCTTGGAAATGCTCCAGATATGGATGCTGTTCTTTTGCTTATTCAAGAATCCTTCTAGATATAGTTCAGATGTGACCCAGGCATGGCGATGTTCTGATACTTATTCCAGATTTCCTTTCAGAGATAACTTGGAAATGCTCCAGATATGGATGCTGTTCTTTTGCTTATTCAAGACTCCTTCTAGAGATAGTTCAGATGTGACCCAGGCATGGCGACGTTCTGATACTTATTCCAGATTTCCTTTCAGAGATAGCTTGGAAATGCTCAAGATATGGATGCTGTTCTTTTGCTTATTCAAGACTCCTTCTAGATATAGTTCAGATGTGACCCAGGCATGGCGACATTCTGATACTTATTCCAGATTTCCTTTCAGAGATAGCTTGGAAATGCTCCAGATATGGATGCTGTTCTTTTGCTTATTCAAGACTCCTTCTAGATATAGTTCAGATGTGACCCAGGCATGGCGACGTTCTGATACTTATTCCAGATTTCCTTTCAGAGATAGCTTGGAAACGCTCCAGATATGGATGCTGTTCTTTTGCTTATTCAAGACTCCTTCTAGATATAGTTCAGATGTGACCCAGGCATGGCGACGTTCTGATACTTACTCCAGATTTCCTTTCAGAGATAGCTTGGAAATGCTCCAGATATGGATGCTGTTCTTTTGCTTATTCAAGACTCCTTCTAGATATAGTTCAGATGTGACCCAGGCATGGCGACGTTCTGATACTTATTCCAGATTTCCTTTCAGAGATAGCTTGGAAATGCTCCAGATATGAATGCTGTTCTTTTGCTTATTCAAGACTCCTTCTAGATATAGTTTAGATGTGACCCAGGCATGGCGACGTTCTGATACTTATTTCAGATTTCCTTTCAGAGATAGCTTGGAAATGCTCTAGATATGGATGCTGTTCTTTTGCTTATTCAAGACTCCTTCTAGATATAGTTCAGATGTGACCCAGGCATGGCGACGTTCTGATACTTATTCCAGATTTCCTTTCAGAGGTAACTTGGAAATGCTCCGGATATGGATGATGTTCCTTTGCTTATTCAAGACTCCTTCTAGAGATAGTTCAGATGTGACCCAGGCATGGTGACGTTCTGATACTTATTCAGATTCCCTTTCAGATATAGCCTAGAGATGCTCCAGATCCGGACGCCGTTCTATTGCTTATTCAGATTCAAACTTCTAAAAGACAACTTAGAGATTCTCCATCCCGGATGCTCTTCTATTGTTCAGTCCAGATACGATACAGATTCGGATGACATTCTATTACTCATGCAGCATGGATATACCCCAGACACGGCGGTCATTCTACCATTTATTCAGACGTCAGCAATTAGACACAGACTAGATATGCTCCAGACGTGGAAGCTACTCTATTTCTTATTCAGATTCACCTATCCACCATCTTTCCAAATGGCATCTATAAGCCCATTCCCGACAAGGTTCTGTCACACCTTCAGATGGCATCTTTAAGCCCATCCTCCCATCCATCATCTCTCCAAACGGCATCTGTAAGCCCGTTCCCGACATCACACTGCCGATACTCTACTATGTGAGTGCAAATTTCTGGGCACTCTAGTGTTCAATCATCTTCTACCCTCGAATCACGAAAGGCACACAAGCCAATCTACATCCTCAGGTCTAAGAAGATTGAACAGGGGCAACTGTTGTACCCCAAAATTTGCCCTCCCATATTCTTCAAAGTTTTGACAAGCATCACCCCAAATTGTTCAAAGTCTACTCAAGGGCTACACAGTCAACCATCCTCCTAAGCCAGTCAAATTAGGATTTTGGTTCTTGCAAGGAAGTTGAGGTTTTCAAGGGATCAATCAAGTCACACATGCTCATACACATTGTCAAGCACCTACATGTCAAGTTTCAAGGCTCACAAGGTCAAGTTGCACAGTCAAAAACCCTAATTGCCTCACAGTCAACTGCAGGGGCAAAATGGTCATTTGGCAGTCAAAAGTCAAACTTTTTGGTCAACATCTTATTTTGAAGTCACAATCATCATTTGATCAAGTCTTGATCATGATTCCACAAGCCTGGCTCAAAAAGTCTCAAGATGCAAAAGTTTCTATTTTTGGACAGCTGAAAAGTCAACTGTAACTTGACCAAGACAAAACTTTTTCATGATTCATCATAAAAATCCCATCCAATGCTCATCTTGAAGGGGAAGACATTTCCTACAATTCATCTTCACATTCCAAGTCCAAGAAATGCTCTCACAAAAAGTTATCAATTTCAACATTATAGGTCATTTTCAAAAGTCAACAAAAAGGCACTTTAAGTCAAAGACCATAACTTGAGATTGGTAAATCAAAATGACATGGGACTAAAGACATTGGTTAGAGGACTTCAAGACCTTTCCAAAATGTCCAAGAACATGTTCATAGCTTCAAAATTGAGCAAGATATGCATTGGAGAAGTTGGGAAATTTTTGTGAAATGGCCAAAGTCAATTATCCTTGAAATTTCATTTTTGACAAAAGGGCCCCACTTTTTCCACTTGATTCAGCTTGGCCATGCCTCCCACGTGTCCCACAATTTATTTCAAGATTAAAAATTAATTTTTCCATTTTTATTTGATTTTATTTGATTTAAATCATTTTAAATCTTTAAAATTCAAATAAAAATCAAGAAAATTAATAAAGGGATATATTTTGTGTTGAATAGCTTTGAATCACCTTGAAACACCTTCCAAATTCGTGCATGGCCTATTATGGGCATAAAAATTCAAATTTTCACAAATATGGTAAATGGTTCAATGTTGGTTATGGAGGAAATCAAGAACATAATTGCATAAGCTTAATGACCATTATTTGGATTGATACACATTTCATTACTATATATACAAGCCTTCCCAACCTCATTCAAAAAAAGAGTGTGTGCAGAAACGGCCAAGAGCAAAACCAAAAATTATTCAAAAAGTGAGAGTTCTAAAACATAGTTACGAGCATCTTCAGATCAAAACAAGCACGTGGCTCTATTCCTTGCCACACCCTGAAGCTAAAGCAACCTTTGCCAAGTCCTGAGGCTCATACCGCGCTGTAAGTTCTTCCCAGGTCCCCTATAATTTCCATATCATTTTTTTCATTGCTTTCATGTGCAGATTCTCAAAGGAGGAACACCATAAACCTCATCCAAAACGCCAGCCATGTGTCATTAGTGCAGATCCAAAGGACAAAAGGTGCAGAATACCATACTCTGGAGTCAAGCGCGCTGCAAGCAATCAAGGAAAGTCAAACAGGGCTTCTTGCTAATGGGCCACAATTTCAGCATTGCACCTCCATTTCAGCCCACACCCCCTTTGGTTTTTACTTCTTTTTTTATTTTGTTTTGTCATTTTTTCTTATTTTTAATTCCTAACCTTTTTTATTTTTATTATTATTAACAAATTAACCAATTAACCTATTTTCATAAAAAATCAAAAAAAATAGAATCATTATTATTATTATTATTATTATTATTATTTTATTTTGTAAATAAATATTAACCAAAATAGTTTAATTAGGCAAGTTTAATTCCTTTTCTTAAATAATTAAAATAGATCTAGAATTAGGTAAAGTTCACTTTTAATTTTATTTCATTTCTTTTATTTCATAAAAACATAAAAACAAAAAAATATTTTCTTTTAATTAATTAATTAATTAGTCATTAATTAGCTTTAATTTCATTTTAATTACAAAAAAGACCAAAAGATTCAATTTCTTTTCTTAAAAAGGGTCAACACCCTTAGACATTCCCGATTAATTTATTCGCGCGCATTTACTTTATTTGATTATTATGTAATTGCCTTCAAGAATGTAATAGTTAAATAGGTTTATCGCTTTATTTAATTTTCTGCATTTACTTTCAAAAACGGGTCTTTGTAATTTTTGGCGATGTATAGACCCGCGCCTTGTAATAGCGTAGGATTTATGTTTTCGCAATTTACTTTCTGCACCCCTTAACTGTTAAATGCCTGCAAGAATGTATGTAAATAAAAACAACTCGTAGCTCACTAATTAACAAGACAAACATTACTGAATAAAACACAAAATACACACACCACTTCTAGGGTACGCCTCACTTGTTGCCTTCGAAACGTGGTCGTCAAGTATAGGACATTTTAGCAGTCCTTATGTCCATGATCCAGTTGCCTCGAAACAGTTGCCTCGAAACAGTTGCCTCGAAACGGTTGCCTCGGATTAAAAAAAGGATCAAGGACATAAGGGTAGCTTCTAAGGTGTCCTAACTGTTGCTTCGGTGACCACACTATCCCGATAATCGAATTGACCCGAACACCTCCAACGGTGGTGCTACCTACCTCTCAATGGTGGGATGGCACTACCTAAAGGACACTTACATAGCTTAATTCCTTAGGGTAGGTAGATGACTCATAGATACTTGCTCTTTTCAAAAACAAACAAAATACTTTTCACACCGACACTTTCAAAAAGCTTTCAAAACAATTTTTCAAACACTCTTGAGGACAGATACAAGAGTTATTCAGAAATCTTTAAACGAAACTTTTTCAAAACCCATTCACATTTTGAAAAGCAAACACTTTGAAAACATAAGAGCAAGTATCTAAGAGCCCATGTATAACCATGGATAGAAGGGGTGCTAACACCTTCCCTTTCTATAAATCTACCTCCCGAACCGAGAAACATTCTCATAAGGAATTTTGCTGTGCTTTTGTCCTTTCCATGTTGGAGAAAATAAAAGACGGTGGCGACTCTTGCTTCCGCGACATTTCGCGATCCAGCTTTAAACAGTCAGTTCTATTTCCACCGATCACACATGGCCTCAGGCTATACTGCTATTTGAATCCCAAACAAAAGAAAACATGAGTAAGGATGTGTGAATGTGAAGCCTTAGGCTTCACCCCATGCTGCCATCTGATCCCAAATGAAAAGAAACGAAAATAAAGGTGGTGTGAATCGAAGGTTACAGACTTCGATACACATTGACTTCCAGGCCCATTCAAAAGAAGCGGGAGAAGTTTAAATCAAAAGATGCCTACACATGCTGACTTTCAGGCTCAATCGAAAGAAGCAGAGGAAGGGTGAATCGAAAGATGCCTACACATGCTGACTTTCAGGCTCAATCGAAAGAAGCAGAGGAAGGGTGAATTGAAAGATGTCTACACTTGTTGACTTCTAGGCCAAATCGAAAGATGCCTGCCTTTGCTGACTTCTAGGCCAAATCGAAATATGCATGCCCTTGCTGACTTCCAGGCCAAATCGAAAGAAGCCAGGAAGAGCATAATCAAAGGGTGTTGCTGCCTGAATCAAAAAGCTTTTCTTCCCTTCTTTTATTTTGTTTTGTCTTTACATTTTCTTGCTATTCAATATAGTTGTAATAGTGTAGGATATTTATTTTCTACATTTTTATTAATTTATACAAATGTTAGTAATTAGGATGTATGACAAGATAAAACCAACAAGTAGACAACCCAAAAAATCAAAGACAAAATGCATGCAATCAAACACACTATTCACACATGCACCTCTAGGGTAATCTCACTTGTTGCCTCGGAAAATAGTCATGTCCCTCGAATATGGGCGTTTTAGCAAACACCCTCGATAAAAGATCATAGTCCCTTGATGTCCCTCAATGTTGCCTTCGGTAAACGATCTAGCCCCTATATGAAATTTCTAAAATGTCTCATAGGTTGCCTTCTATGACTACACAAACGACCCACGTTCATCCCCTCACATCCAATGATGGGGATTTTTACCAAATCAATGGTGAGATAGCAACATCTAAAGGAGGAGGAAAATAACATAGACCCTTTGAGTAGGTAGGATGCTCATAGTTGCTCGCTTTCTCATAACAAAAACATTTTTCCACACCAACACTTTCAATTGAAACATTTTCAAAAGACAAAGCTCTTTGTACGCATTCTTATAGAGACGAGAATAATTACAAAGTCACTTTTCAAAATCACTTTCAAAAACACATTCCACAAACACCTCTTTGAACTATTTTCAAAACAAACACTTTGTACACATTCTTATAGAGACGAGAATCATTACAAAGACGTTTTCAAAATATTTTCTGTAAATGTTTAGTTATTGGCATGTATTTTTGGTAAAACCAGGTGTGTGAATGTCATGACTAATGTCATAACATTCTGGGTTATTAGGTACCTTATGCAGAAAAAGAATGGCATACAGTAGCTGCTATTTATGAGTGTGTATCTGAGCATTTTGCAATGATCACATTCATTACTTTCTACCAAAATCAGTAAACAGGATTTATGTTGTCATAACAAATGTTAAGACATCCTATACTGATCTAACAGTTATGCAGCTTGGTTTATTCTGAGATTTTTCAGGAATTTGGTTCATACATTCCAGAACAGAATCTCACGTGGACTTTAGGTTAACCTAGCTCAACCCTAATCTGGTTGGTAAAGTCTTGTGACCAAGTCTTGAGGTTAACCCTAATTAACCCTAGCTTTTCGTGGAAGCCCTAACTGAAGAAACAGCTGCATATATATTCAACAGGAAAGCTGATTGGAAATTAACTTTTTGACAGAAGATCAACTAGGGGCTGTATAGTTTTAACTGCTGTAATCCAAGCAAGTATCATTGTGATAAGTGACTTGGAGTAGGTTTTGATTGTAAGGGTTGTGTATCACTTAAAGCTTTGAAGCAAGAGTGTTTGTGTCTCTTGACTAAAGCTTTGAAGCAAGGTCAAGTTAGGTTTATGTATCACTCAAAGCTTTGAAGCACGAGTGTTTGTGTTACTTGATTAAAAGCTGTGAAGCATAATCAAGTGTATGTTCTGAAGAGTGTCTTCATTAATTCATTAGTCAATTGTTTAGTATCACTGCTGTGATTGAGGGGGAGTGAGTAGGAACTCAGGTTTAAGTTGAACTTAGATTGGAGTTGCATTGGGTAGGTCTTAAGTGAAGGAGATAAACTGGTTGGTTTATTCCTGAATTAATATATCTTATAGTGGATTTCCTCCCTGGCTTGGTAGCCCCCAGAGTAGGTGTTGTTTCACACTGAACTGGGTAAACAATTGACTGTGTTCTTTACTGTTTTTTTTATTTACTGTCTTACAGAAAGTCAGATACAGTGTCATAACATTCACTGTGACATTGAGTATCTGCTGCCAGAATTTCATTTTCAAACCCATATCACAAAGCATATTTTCAAACAAAAGCAAGTGATCTAGCAAGCAACTAAGAGCCCGTAGATAACTACGAATGAAAAGGGTTCTAATACCTTCCCTTTTCATAACCTACCCCACAAACTCAAGAAATAATCTCTAAAGGTCTTTCCTTTTCTTTTCAATCTTTCCTTTGTTGGATAAAAGAAAAGTCGGTGGCGAATCTTGCTATCCGCAACAATTGCGATCAAATGCAAAACAACTAAGTCAGTTCTCCCACCGTATTACAGAACTGACGACTCTACTGGGGACTTCTTAAAAGTGGGGATTACCTTAGGGCTAGATCATATTTACTTGCTTTCTTTGTTTGACTTTCTTGCTTTATATTATAGTTCCTTGTTTGGGCTTTGTATTGATCCTCCACCCAGATTTGGGGCACCTTTTAGGTAAGTAGCAATAGATTGTGGAAACTGTACGGCATAAACTGATATGGTTGAAGCAATGGCTATGTTAGTGTGACGCATTTGCTGGTACCGATATCCCTTGTGTTGAATCGAGGAGAATACGGGGTCGCTGAGCAATGTCATGAAGCACTAACTGACCTTAGAACCTTAATTGAGCAATTGGCCATTATGAAGTAGTGAGATAACCGATTTGGTGAAAAGCTGGAAATTGGTTGATACTCAATACTACACTAATTGAGATCAGACTTTTGGGATATCTCGGCCGCAAGAAAATATTGATTGTGCTGAGACAATGCCTAAAAGAAAGGCCAGTGATATTGAGATCCCCTAGAACCTAGTTACTTTCTAGGACAGGTTGAGCCAACTAAACTTTAAGAGAGTACTTACCTACAAACTCCATGCAAGCCTAAACCTAAGGACTTGTCTGCTTTGTGTGTATATGACTATTTATACATAACAACTTGCTTGCTTTACATACTTGTACATAACATCATGACATCAATACCATAAAATTTTCAATAACCATTTCAAGGATCTCAAGGGCCTATGATGTAGGGTCATGTTGAAACCAGGCGCCTATCAGGGGGAAAAAGGATTCATTCTTTAGTAAAACACCGTCAAAGACCAAAGTACGATAACTTGAGTCAAGGGCTATGGCCCACTTGACATGGTGAACTTGATTCTCGTGGAAGGACATTTAACAATACGAAGTTCTTCACTCAAAGTTGTGGTCAAAATTCAACTTCTAACATCTTATTGTGTTTACCCCGCGAGATCCTTGAAAACATTGCATCCACAAAACATGCATGTCATCATAATAGGTTTTCCCACACGGGTTTCTCATCTGCTTACTGTTTATTTCAATAAGAAATGGCTCTTGAACAGACAGTAAAAGACCTTCAAGCCCAAAATGCTCAGTTCCAACAAATGTTCCTGGCTCTGGC
This sequence comes from Vicia faba, assembly GCA_948472305.1. Taxonomy (NCBI): domain Eukaryota; kingdom Viridiplantae; phylum Streptophyta; class Magnoliopsida; order Fabales; family Fabaceae; genus Vicia; species Vicia faba. The sequence goes on along the minus strand of OX451739.1, from coordinate 1,361,875,291 downwards.
TAAGGGCCAGGAAGAACTGAAAGCTCTCATCATCAAAGAGAAGAAAAAGAAGGAAAAGAAACCGGCTGGTGTCTTGAATATGGGAAGAAGACTTTGACGACCAGCCAAGAGAGATCTAGATTTCTCAACTCCATCAAATGAGGGGTTTAATCATGAAGAAGATAACAACCCGGGGACTGATGAAGGTGAAGCTGACTACTCTGAGGAACAATATCCTCCTGTTGATGATAAATACAAACATCTGGAGGATCGCCTCAATGCTATGGAGATTCAGCAGATACCTGGCTTGGACTTTGAAGTGTTAGGGTTGGTTTTTGGAGTGGTCATCCCACCAAAGTTAAAATCCATACTTTTGCCACATATGATGGGGTCTCTTATCCTAAGATGCATCTGAGATCTTATGTTCGTAAGATTCAGCCACACACCACTGATCAGAAACTCTGGGTCCATTTCTTCCAAGAGAGTCTAGCTAGGAATAAACTTGAATGGTTCTATCAATTGGAAGGTTCTCGCATCCACGCCTGGGAGGATCTAGCTGCTGCTTGCTACAAGCAGTAGCAATACAACACTGATCTGGCACCAACTCGCGTGCAGTTGCAGAATATGACCATGGGTTCCAACGAGGGCTTCAAAGAATATGCCCAAAAGTGGAGAGACTTGGCTGGCAGGGTGCAGCCACCCTTAACTGACAGGGAGTTGATTGACATATTTATGGGAACTTTGACGGGATCTTTCTTCAATCACCTAATCGGAAATTCCCCGGCCGGGTTCACCGAGCTAATACTGACTAGCGAAAGAGTTAAAATTGGTATCAAAAGGGGTAAAATCCAAAGGGGTGCATCTTCAAGTGCAGGGAAGAAGCCTTTCATTGGGAATAAAGAGTCCAATGCCGTGTACGGCCAAAATGGTCGTAACCAGAGTAATCACGACCAACATGTGGGGGCAGTTCTGATCTCTAGTCCTGCATCAGTGCGACAACAACAATGGGGAAATCAGCGAAGGCAAGACGAGCCCAAAAGACAGTTTACCAAGATCAACATGCCATTGTCTCAAGCTTTGTAACACATGTTAAGGATGAATCTGATTATGTTGATAAGACCTCATCCAAACCCTAAAACTTCTTCTCATAACTATAATCTTGATGCTATGTGCACCTATTATTTCGGCAGTCCTGGGCATGATACTAACGATTGTTGGATGTTGAATTACAAGATTCAAAATATGATTGACGCTAAGGAGATTGAGTTTGGTCCTTCTGAGACTTCAAACATGATCACTGCTCCCATGCCAAATCATTGAGCGTTCCAGTTCATTTTGAATTTTTAATTGTAATTTCTTCTATTGTTCAAATGCTTATCTATTAATGTTAAACTTTGTTTCATTAATGCATTTCATACATTTGTTTTGAATTCATCCATTTGTTTTCACTATATTTAAACTATGCTTTTTACTCTCTTTATGATAATCAACTCTTGTTAAAAAGTTGTAAGCCTTTAGAGGGAGGATGACAAAAACAATACCACAATCTCATACATTATGCTTTTGGACAGACCTTGCTGACGATGTACAAGTGTTCTTTCAATCCCTAAACACTGCAGTTATAAGGAAGATAATCCATAGTGAACCCCTTTGAGCCGAAGAAGTAGGAGTTTTCTTTTTACACAAATTGAAACCTTTAATCATAACTTAGGGCAATGTAGTTTCTCAGCTAATTCAAATGCGCGTTCAGTCGCAAGCTTTCTCCTCGTACACAACGAGTGACATCAAAAAACACCCTTCTGAATTAAAAGACGGCGATGGTTCCTTATCAAATAGGCAGTCATTATCTCTCAGAAGAAAAGCCCACTAAGTCAAAACCTACGAAGGAGACTTAAGAAAAACCGGGGCATCCCGCTGACTATAGTCTCAAAACTAAAAAGTTAGGCAAAAAAATTAGGGACAGTGAATCAAAAGGAGGTTGTTACAGATCCTCGACAACATGAAAAATGTTGGAAAATTAACTGCCTTCTCAAATAAACTTCCAATATTTAAACCATCACCAAAACTTCAATTGGAATTCAAAAAGGCACAATTAACTGAGTTTAGGACTGGAGAATATCATGAAGAATGGGTTGGGTACAAATACACTTTGAGCCTTATCCCTTGTTTCTTAAATCGTGAACCAAGCCACGCTACAACCCTTTAAAAGTCCTAATTGAAGCATGGGTTAGTTCGAAAGCATATTGTTTCAAAAGGTATCCTAACTCTTGTAAGGCTTACTGAAAATCCTGAGTTGAATTCATATTCTTACAAAAATCTTTTACTTGTTAAAATTCATTTTCAAAACTTCAAGGCAACCATAAACTTTGCATTATTTGAATATCTCTATTTGCATATGGATAATTGTTTGACAACAGAGAAATTTGCACGACGAATATCCATTGAACAAAAACTCTTTCAATAAACAGATTTTCTTCAAATGGAAAGATGCTTTTAATGACAAATATCTCATAATCAAGGGGCACGACATGATAATTGTCTAGCACATCTGGGGCAGTTAAGTCAATATTCCAAGAAATCTCTCAAGAAGTGCTGAGTAACCAGGGGCAGGTCTTTATCTGAATCACTTGGGGCATTAAACACGAATCCCAACAAAGGTTTACGTACGGCCAAGCAAACATTTCCTGGAAGTACTACAACACTTACCACTAGGGGAAGAGACAAATTCCCACAAAGTCCTTTTCATAAGGTGATCCTCAGTCAAGTACCCACGAAGTCATGATCTTCACGGACAAGGGTACAAACCCCTCCAGGCTAAATTCATAGATATCTCCACAATGATGGATCCAGGCAATTCCCCGACCATAGCTTCAATCCCTGGAAAACTTCTCCCCAAATGAGTTGATCTCAAGAATCTTCGAGGATTTCTGCCAAAAGAAAACACTTTTCCAGCAGATTGGCGATAGGGTTTATTTCCCCAACAAATGGAAAAAATCCCCAGCCTTAACTTTCCTCCCAAACTATCATAATTCAAGGGACCACAACCCCTCTTCCCCAGTAGACTTTTCTACAATCCCCAATGATTTACTGTAAAACCTAGAATCCAACCAGATAACAGTTAACTTCTTTATCCCCAACAAGTTGTTAATTTCCTTTCTCTCTAACCAAGTGATAACTCCCCTGTAGAGCAACGAACAACTAAGATTCCTGAACTCTTTTCCCCAAGCAAGAATCAACACTCTCCACAGATTTTTCTTCTCAAGCAAAATCAACATTCCCCAGCGGAGTTCTCCTCAAACAACAAAACAGGAATACCCATCAGAGTTCTCCTCAAATAACAAAACAGGAATCCCCAGCGGAAAAATTCTAAAACAAGGTTTGGAAAGGTGCATACTCTTCATCCCCAACAACAATCAGGGATTTAACTTCCTAAAGCTCCCCAACACTTGTCAAGGATTTATTTTCCAAGACAAAATTACATTTCAACAACATTCATAACATATGCATACGAAACGCGTACAACACAATCTCATTTATTTTGAGAACATCATTACGCAATGCATTTCATACAGCATGACATTGCATGCAGCTAATCCTTTACCTTTTCAGGAAAGATCAATCAACAGATAACTATCGTCAACAATTTTCAACAGTTCCAGATTGTTACCTAAAACAAGCCAGGACAACTATCTGTGGACGACTGATTGTAGATTAATACCTGTAACAAGCCAGGAAAGCTATCTACATGAGTAGATTGAAGATTAATACCTGTAACAAGCCAGGAAAGCTATCTACATGAGTAGATTGAAGATTAATACCTGTAACAAGCCAAGAAAACTATCTTTCTTTCTAAGGTCAGAGATTAATACCTGAAACCATACATGATAACTATTTACACGACCAGCTGAAGCAACCCTACCCAAGTTCCTTCTCATTTCCTAATGAAGTTTTACACTGACTCATCATGAAGCAACCCTACCCAGGTTCCTTCTCATGATTTCCAGATGCAGTTTTACCCGGACTCATCATGAAGCAACCCTACTCAGGTTCCTTCTCTTAAATTCCAGATGAAGTTTTACATGGACTCATCCTGAAGCAACCCTACCCAGGTTCCTTCTCATAATTTCCAGATGCAGTTTCACACGAACTCATCTCGAAGCAACCCTACCCAGGTTCCTTCTCATACATTTCCAGATGAAGGTTTACCCGAACTCATCATGAAGCAACCCTACCTAGGTTCCTTCTCTTAAATTCCAGATAGAGTTTTACACTGACTCATCATGAAGCAACCCTACCTAGGTTCCTTCTCATAATTTCTAGGTGCAGTTTTACCCGGACTCATCATGAAGCAGCCCTACCCAGGTTCCTTCTCTTAAATTTCATATGAAGTTTTACATGGACTCATCTTGAAGAAACCCTACCCAGGTTCCTTCTCATAATTCCCAGATGCAGATTCACACGGACTCATCATGAAGCAACCCTACCCAGGTTCCTTCTCTTAAATTACAGATAAAGTTTCATATGGATTCATCTTGAAGCAGCCCTACCCAGGCTTCCCTCTCATATATATCCTAAAGCAGCCCTACACAGGCTCACCATAAAGCAATCTTACACAGATTTCTTCTAATATATTTCCAGACACGGCTTAACACGGGTCCGTTCTAGCATATCCTTCAGATTTAAGTCAACCAAAGATTTATCCTGATACTTCTTCAAAATACAGTCAAACTTAGACTTAGTCTAATTTCTCTAAACAATCACCTTTGGATGGCATCTATAAGCCCATCTGCGACAACTCTCCATCATCTCTCCAATTGGCATCTTTAAGCCCATTCCCTACACAATCAACCACCACGTCAACAAGTGCAAATTTCTGGGCACTCTAGTGTTCAATCATCTTCTACCTTCAAGCTATGAACGAAAATGTGCCATATTTGCTTGTCAGGTTTAAGAAGATTGAACAGGGGCAGTTTTTTTACCCCAAAATTTGCCCTATCTTTTCTCAAGGCATTTCTCACAAATGTTCTCAAAAAATTCAAGCTTGCACAAGTACAATTGGATTTTTCAGCATTAAGTTAAAGAGGAAACTGTTAAAAAAGGGCAAAACAGATAAACATGATTTTTTTAAAGAACAACAAGTTTGCTTTGATTTCCCTTGCTTCGATTGGACAAATGGCTGCCTATATGCCTGCTTCGATTATACATTTAATGTCTGCATGCCTGTTTCGATTAGACAAGCTTCGTTTGGACAAATAGCTCCCTCCATGTTTGCTTCGAATTCACCTTCATGTCTGCTTCGAATCCACCTTTAGCATTGGCCTCCTACATGAAGTACAAGGTAATGGCCTCCTGCATGCCTGCCTGTACAAGGCAATGGTTTCCCTTCATGCTAGAGCCTATAAATAAAGTGGCCTCCTGCATGCAAGCTTCGATTACACCAATGACCCCTTACAAGCTGGCTTTTGATGCACATGGCAATGACCTTCTAAAAGTTTCCTTTGATTCAAAAGGAAATTATCTCCATAAAAGCTTCGACTGAGTTTTGTTTCCCTTTGAAACAAAGTCCTTTGTTTCAGTAGGTAAAGGCCTCTTGTTGGCTTTCTTCGATTCAGAAAGGAAATAATCTTCTGAAAGCTTACTTCAATTCAGAAGGCAATAACCTTCTAAAAAGTGTCCTTCGATTCAGAAAGCAGGGACCTACTGCATATATCCTTAGATTGCACCATTGACCCCTTACATGTTTGCCTTTGACATCACAAAGCCAGGATTTCCTTCATGCCAGCAGGCACAAGGAAATGGCCTCATGCAGCTGTCCTTCGATTTAGAAGGCAATGGCCTTCTGAAAGATTTCCTTCGATTTAGAAGCCATTGGCCTCCTACTGGTTCACCTTGATTCACAAAGTCAAAAACACTTTGTATGCAAGCTTCGATTGGGTAGGGGCTACCTTCATGCAAAGCTTGGATTGGAGTATTGGTTTCCTTCCAAGCCCCATACTTCGAATCCAATTCTGAACCCTTCGAGCAAGATTGGTTGAAGAACAAATCTCATAACCTTATCCTCCAAATCCCACTTGTCAGGCTATGTTGCTTCCAAATATTTACATAATCAGAGGCTTACGTAAGTTTGTGATACATTACATAAAGGTTTGAAGCTTTGTCTACTAGATAATATTATTCTTGGATAAAATAGTAAAAAGCCACATTCCCTTTTTTTCATAAAGAGTATTTTAGTCACAAAATCAACACCTAATCTGATTTTTGTCTGAATGCAAGAAGTGCCAAAAGCATAAGTCCAATCTCCTGTCCCCAACAGACAGCAGGCCCCCACTTGTACTTAAAACTTGGGAACAACGAAAGGGATCAAACTTATTTTTGTTTCAACCAAACCATGGTTTATTATCCTACAAACCTGGTTACTCTAACATCTCTAACCTTTCTCTATAAATAGAGAAACCATTTTCAAGCTGAAAGGGACTTTTGGGTGGTGTGGAAAAATCATCAAACTCTCAAAAACTCTTAAACTCTTAAGATTCTCAAACAATAAACACAAACTCAAAATCTAAAGAAACACAACACTTGTTTCTTTTTCTCTTTCGAATCTGAAGAAACCCAACGCTTGGTTCCTCATTTTGAATCCAGTAATAGAAACATAACCCCTGTTTCTTTCCTTCGAATCCAAGAACACTCGGGGGCAGCCACTCAAGGTCCAACACACACATATTCCAACTTCAAGCAAGATAAGTTCTCTTAACCTTAATCTTTTTCATTTCAAGCATAATATGTAAATAACCATTTCCTTTCGTTTCAAGACATCATCATTACCATTTGGTTCGTTTCGTTTCCACCTTCTCTATTTTGTTTTTGTTACTAATCGTATGGCTAGTTTTCTTTGTTTATCAAACTTGTTTTAAGAACTAACCTGGCCCCTGAAACAATGCTAGCATGGCCTCAGGCTATGCTGCTATTTGAATCCTAAACGAAAGAAAATAGGAGTAAGGATGTGTGAATCAAAGCCTTAGGCTTCACCCCATGCTGCCATCTGATCCCAAATGAAAAGAAACAAAAACAAAGGTGGTGTGAATTGAAGGTTACAGACTTCGATACACATTAACTTCCAGGACCATTCAAAAGAAGTAGGAGAAGGTTAAATCGAAAGATTCCTAAACATGATGACTTTCAGGCTCAATCAAAAGAAGCAGAGGAAGGGTGAATCGAAAGATGCCTACACATGCTGACTTTCAGGCTCAATCGAAAGAAGCAGATGAAGGGTGAATCGAAAGACGCCTACACTTGTTGACTTCTAGGCCAAATCGAAATATGCATGCCTTTGCTGACTTCTAGGCCAAATCAAAAGATGCCTACTGTTTTACCCCAAAATTTTCCCTCCCATATTTCTCAACACATGGCAAGTGAGGTCCCCAAATAGCTCAAGGAAGTTCAAGAATTGGCCAGACAAACTCTCTCCTAAGGCAGTCTATCTCAAATTAGGGTTTCCATTTTCATCAAGATGTGTGAACCACAAAGGGCTCAAATGCTCACCATTGTCCTAATATGTTCTCAATATAATCCATGTCAAGTTTCAAGCCTTGCAGAAGAAGTTTGCTCAGTCAATTGCTCAAAATGCCTGAAAATCAACTATACTAGGTCAAAAGTCAACTGTGGCCCACATACAGTCAAACTTCAATATTTTTGGTCAACATCCTCATTTTGAAGTATTATCCATCATTTGATCAAGGATTGATCATGATTCCTCAAGGATTGCTCACAATTCATCAAAACCCAAAAGTTGTTAAATTAGGGTTTTACAGGAAAAGTCAACTCAACTTTGACCAAGCATAACTTTCTCATAATTTATCAGAAATGAATCATCCAAATCTCATTTTTAAGAGCATGAAATTCCCTACAATTCATCTTCATCTCCCAAGTCCAGAATATGCACTCACAAAAAGATATGAATTTTGACATTATAGGTCCTTTTGAAAAGTCAACAAAAAGACCTTTTGGGTCAAAGCTTCTTACATGAACATGGAAGATCCAATTGATATGAGAACAAAAGGGTTGTTTAGGGGACATCCTAATATTTCTAAAAAGTCCAAGAACACCCATCTAGGGTCAAAATTGAGAGAGTTATGCATTGGCCAAGTTGACCATTTTTGCAAAATTGCCAAAAGACAAATGTGCTCAAATTTGCATTTTTTGCTAAATGGGCCCAACTTTTTATGCTTGCACCTCAATTATAATGTGGTCCACAACTCAAATGTTCACTCACCCATTATGTGCTTCATTTTTCAATTTATTTAGATTTTTCACTAATTAAAAAGTGAATTAAATCAAATAAATAATGAAAATTAATAAAGATATGATTTGAGTTGTTTTTTGACAGTTTAGAAATCAAGATATGCTGAGTAAACAAGAGCAAATCGAATCAAGGGAAATTGATACAAGAAAGGCATGATTTGGCTCAAAATAGCAACATATCATATAGCTTGTAAATTAAATCAAATCTTGGATAAATGCAAAGATTCATTCCAAGTTTGTTAACCTAATTCACTTTAGGTTATATAATGAAGAATTTCATTCCAAGTTTGTTAACCTAATTCACTCTAGAGGTCGTGAGAAGCATAGAACAAAACTGAAAAAAGTTGGCAAAAGTGTGAATTGGTTTTCACTCCACAGGCCATCTCAAGCCATCCTAGCTATCCCAATCTATTGCTGGACGTCCCAGGAAGCTGTCCCAATCATTTGCAAGGCCTGAAACACCTAGAAACGCGCACTACACCTCACACAGTTTGACACATTTTTTCAATTCGATTATCATAATTCTTGCATCATTAGCACTTTTGATTGTTATATTCGTGTTTGTCATCATGTTTGCAAGCTAACCATGCCATTTAATTGTGTTTTTGATGCCTGTACGTGATGTTGCCATTGCTAGGGTTTCTGTGTTCGTGTTAGGGGTTTTTAGTATAGGAAAAATTAGGCCTTGAATCAGGTACCATGATGCTCGTGAGGATGAGACGAGTTGATTGGTACCATTACTTTTCATTTATCTTACTCGTATGCAACTTTTTGAAATGTGCAGGGTTATACCCATGGTGAACGTCTGTAGGTAAAAGTCTTATTTTCTAAAACGACGGTTGCCAGGAAGAAGACGCTTGCGTGTCAGCCAACCACTCTCCGTTTGAATCTTGCGCATTTTTTCTGACCCCGCTATCTTGTTTTGCATATTATGTTTTGTTTTTATTATAATAACAATTGACATTCCAGCGCAGATGGTAAAGAAGCTTGTCTTTGATGTACACGTCCTGGGTTCGATCCCAGGCGTGTGCATTTTGTTATTTTCTTAACAATTGCAGGCCAATCCAATGCATTGCACTATCCAGCGCCTTCCATACACTTTCAATGCCTGGCCACTGGATGCACAGCTAGGCAGATCCAACGTGCCAGCAATGAAGGTCCACCATGCTCCTCAAGTCAATGCCCACATCAGATCCAGTGCTGACCAGGCTTGATGCTAAATGGGCCTTACAAATTTCAGATCTGCACCCCCTCTCTAACAACAATACAGGCCCATTTCTCATTTTTTTCTTCTTCTTATTATTTTATTTTGCTTTATTTTTAATTCTTTAATTATTTTATATTTTAAAATCAATTTTAATTAAATCATAAAAAATCAAGAAAAGTCATAAAAAAATTAGGTTTAGTTGTTTTCTTATTAAATTTAATTTAGGTTAATTAATTAGACTAATATTTAAATTAGGGTAACTTTAATTTTTTTTTCACAATTAAAATTAAATTAAAAAATTAGGTTAACTTTTAATTTAATTTCTCTTTTTTTCTCAAATCAAAAACACAAAAAATAGGTTGTTTAGAATTAATTAATTTATTTTCAAAAATTAACATTAATTAGAACTTAGGATTTTCTTTTAATTTAATTCTCCATTATTTTCTCAAATAACAAAACACAACAAAAAAACATTTTTTTCTTTAATCAATCGCAAATAGGATTAGTCAAAGGGTCAAAATCCTAATCGCCTCGCATTTAACTTACCGCGCACTTGTTAATTATTTTGCCATTACTTTGTAACTGTTTAGGGTTTGTAATAGTTAACTTAGGGTTTTTATTTATTGTTTAAATCCCCAATTTTTGGTTATGTAATTAATCCCCCTCCCCGAAGCCTTGTAATAACTAGGTTTATTTTCTCGCATTTTTAATTCCCGCAAACTTTTTAACTGTCTAAATGTATGGCTAATAGGATTGTATGGCAATAATGCATGACAAAATTAAAATGGTTAGAAAACCCTAATGTGCAAAGATAATAAACTGAAAATAAATCACTCGCACATATTCAATCTTAGGGTATACTCTCACTTCGGTTGCCTTCGGTAAACGATCATTAAGCATAAGGTGTCTTAGTGGTTTCCCTTCAGTCTAAAAGATCAAATTGTCCCATTCGAATGTTGCCTCGAAAATGTTGCCTCGAAAATGTTGCCTCGAAAAAGATCTTAAGACTCTAGGTTTAATACTAAGGTGTCCTAATATTGCTTTAGTGACCGTACGTCCCTTTTGAATTGACCCTTACAAATTCCAACGACGGCGCTACCTATTTCTCAATAGTAGGATAGTGTTGTCTAAAGGAAACAAGAATAGAAACAGTCTTTTTTTGAGTAGGTAGATACTAGTAGGTACTTGCTCAAATCAAACTTTTCACACTTACATCTTTCAAAACAATTTTCAAAACAACTTCGTCACACTCTTGAGGAATGATACAAGGGTTATCACGAAGTAAAACATTTTTCAAAAGAAAGCACACAAACACAAGCAATTTAAAAATGAGCAAGTACCTAAGAGCCCATGGAGAACCATGGATAGAAAGGGTGCTAACACCTTCCCTTTCTATAATCTACCCCCCGTACTCAAAATCTCGAAAAAGGATTTTTTCTGTACTTTTTTCCTTTCCGATTGGATGAAATAAAAGTTGGTGGTGACTCTTGCTTACCGCGACATTTTGCAAATACAAAACGCAAAATGCAAACCAGTATTAAACAGTCGGTTCTGCCACCGTATCACAGAACTGGTGACTCTGTTGGGGACTATAAGTGGGGTATACCTTAGGATCTAGGTCATTAAAATTGCTTCTCTTGATTGTTTTGTTTGCTTTATTTTTGAGGGTTTTGTTTGGGGTTACTATAGATCCTACACTCATATCTGGGGAATACCTTTTAGGTAAGTAGCAATAGACTGTGAGGTAACTGTACGGTGTAGACCGACATGGTTGAAGCAGTAGCTACGCTGGTGTGGCACTTTGGTTGGTACCGGTATCCCTTGTGATGAAACAAGGAGAATACGGGGCCGCTGCATGGTGTCGTGAAGCATCAACTGACCTTAGAACCTTTAACTGCCTAACTTGGCCATTAGAAATTAGTGAGATAGACGGCCTCGGTGTAGAGCTGAGAACTGGTTGATACTCGATGCTACACTCATTGAGATCATACTTTCGGAATATTTCGGTTGCAATAAAAGATTGCGTGAGCTGAAACCATGACCGATAAAGGATGGTCAGTGATATTGAGATCCTCTAGAACCCGGTTACTATTCTAGGACAGGTTTGAAACCAACTTAACTTCAAGAGGGTATTACCTTTGACCTCATGCAAGCCTTAAACCTAAGGGCTTTGTGTGATTTGGCTGTGTTTGCAATACCTATGTTTTCTATACCTGTGGTTTATCATGACATCATGCATCATAACATGGAATTCATGCTTCATTACACTAACCATTTCAAAGACTAAGGGAATTTATCTTTGTTCTGTTTTGCAGATCACGGCTTCCGTGCGTAGAAATACTATCTGAATCAGCTTTGTGGAGATACCTTCCCAACTCAAAGAGCTAGTATCAAGAGTTTCTGAAACTTCTATTTTCATTAAGAGACACAGTCAACTTCTCAGCCTGGTTACTTCAAACTTTGATGAGTAGATGATGAGCGTACTTTTTCAGTTCTTCGATCCCAAGCATCACTGCTTCACCTTTCCAGATTATCAGTTGGTACCCACCTTGGAAGAATTCTCTCAGCTATTGGGCATACCCATTCTTGTACAGGTACCCTTCACAGATAAGCCATAAGTCATTGCCTCAGCTTTGCATTTGAAATGGACCGACGTGGTATCCAATTGGGAAACTCGAAGCGGAGTCGAGGGTTTTCTAGCTAAATTTTTGATAGACAAGGCTCAACTATTTTAGGATGATATGGATTTTCAGGCTTTTTAGGACGTCTTGGCTCTTCTTATCTATGGTTTAGTTCTCTTCCCTAATCCGGACTCCTTCGTAGATGTGAATGCTATCAAGATTTTTCTTTCTCGCAACCCTGTGCCTACCTTGCTGGGAGATATTTTGCACACTCTCCATACTCGTACCATGAAGAGAAGAGGGACTCTTATGTGCTGCATGTCGTTGCTGTCGAGGTGGTTTATTTCTCACCTCCCTAAGTCTGTACTGAAGAACGAAGAAGGTTTGGGTTGGTCGCACAAGATAATGTCACTCGCACATACGTATATTCTTTGGTGTTTCCGAGCTATGGAAGACATTGCTGTTATTGACCGCTGTGGGGAGTACCCTAATGTCCCATTACTTGGCATCAGAGGGGGGTATAACTTACAATCCTTGTCTAGCTTTGTGACAATTTGGTCATGCTCGAAGGGATGGTCCCCATGAGTTACTTATTGATGGCATTGTATTCAACTATGAGAATGATGTTAATAAGTATCGCCGGAGGTTCATACGAGCTTGGGGCATGGTAAACAGATCTGACCCCAAAGATTTGGGACTAAAGACTTCCACTCCTATGCAGCCTTACCTCCAATGGGTACGAGCTCGTGCCCATAAGCTTATGATGCCTTATGTGGCCGTATTACCAGTGATTGTGGAGACCACTACTAAAGAAGGCATTCTTTACACAATTCTCTATCCTTACATGCCCACTGATCTTGGGGAGTTACAGAGGTGTTGGATTCAGCTGAAGAATGAACATGATACTTACAGAGAACAGTTCCATGATCAAGATAGGAAGATTTTAAAGCTCACCAGGAAATTCCAGGAAGAAAGAGTGCTCAATGATTATATCAGCACAAAGAGAAAGCGTCCATGGGACTTTTGATTTTGCTTTTCTAGTTTTAGTTTTGTTTTATTTACATATTTCTAACTCCTTAAAGGCATTTTGAACCTTCAAATTTAAGCTAATAAAGTTTTTGTTTATTTTGGTTTGCAAATTTAAATTTCCCGAAGTCTTTGAAATCATTACATACTCATCCCATTATCATACACATCATTACAGGTACCACTATGGGTTTCTCATCTTCTTCACTATTTATTTCAGCAGAAATGTCTTCCGATCAAGCCATCAAAGATCTTCAGGCGCAGAACGCCCAGTTCCAACAGATGTTCATAAGTCTGGCAAAGGGGCAGGAAGATCTGAAAGCCCTTATTCTGAAAGAGAAGAAGAAGAAGATTGGTATTCTGAATATGGGCAGAAGGTTTGGAGAAAGGTTGAAGCATCAAACTGATCTGACCTCTTCATCCAAGGAAGGGGAGAATGAAGAAGGGGAAAAGGATCATAGTCCTGCAGTTTCTGACAATGATACTGATTATGATGATGAGCAATATCCTTCTGCTGAGGATAGATACAAACAACTAGAAGACCGTTTGAGTGCCATGGAAGTTCAGAGGATACCTGGACTGGATTTCGAAGAACTGGGATTGGTGTCGGGAGTAGTCATCCCTCATAAGTTCAAAGCTCCAGTTTTTGCCAAGTATGATGGGGTGTCCTACCCAAAACTCCATCTCCGCTCGTATGTCAGGAAGATTCAACTCCACATCGCTGATAGAAATTTGTGGGTGCACTTCTTTCAAGATAGTCTGTCAGGGACTCAGCTTGAATGGTTCTACCAGTTGGAGGGAGCCAGTGTCCGAAATTGGGAAGATCTTGCTGCTGCTTTCTACAAGCAGTATCAGTATAATGCCGACCTTGCTCCCACTCGTACTCAACTCCAAAGTATGTCCATGGGTGCAGGTGAAGGTTTTAAAGATTACGCTAAAAAATGGAGAGACTTGGCTAGGAGAGTTCAACCCCCGTTGTGTGATAGGGAGTTGGTTGATATGTTTCTGGGGACGCTGTCTGGTCCATTTTTCAATCACTTGATTGGCAGTTCATCAGTTGGATTCACTGAGCTGATTTTAACTGGAGAAAGAGTAGAAGCTGGAATTCGGAGTGGTAAAATACAGAAGGATATCTCTTTAAGTTCAGTAAAGAAGCCTTTTACTGGTAAGAAGGAAGCCAGTGCCATCTACAGCCTGAGAGGCCAAAGCAGATCTGAACACCGTCAAACGGTAAATGTTGTAGTGATACCAAGACCCGCCGTTGCTCCATAATGCAACAATCAACAAAGGGAGGAAAGACCACAACGACAGTTTACCCGCATCAACATGACTTTGGCTGAAGTTCTACCTCATTTATTAAAATCCAACTTGGCAACCTTGAGAGAGGCTCCCAAGAATCCAAACACTACCTCTCCCAGATACAATCCCAACACGCAGTGCGCCTACCATTCTGAGAGTCCCGACCACAATACAAATGATTGCTGGGCTCTGAGAAACAAAGTACAAGACTTGCTTGAAGCTAATGAGATAGAGTTCGATGCTCCAGAAAATCCGAACGTTATAACTGCTCCCATTCCTAAACATGGTCGTGGAGTTAATGCTGTTGACACTAATTTGTTTATGACCTTTGTTGAAAAAATTTCTACTCCTCTTATGACTGTTAAGAAGAATTTGCTGTTGGCCGGTTTATTTCCGGGTTGTGGTGAAGGTTGCCACATGTGTTCGATTCTACCTTCTGGTTGCCGTTTGTTGAAGTCAGGTGTTCAGCGCCTGATGGATAATAAAGAAATTTTGTTTGAGAAGACTATGATTCCTGTTGTTCCAAATGAAGACGTTGCTATTATCACCATTTCTGCCAATCCTTCCAAGGTTTCCTCGAGAAGTCCTGTTAGGGTTACACCTGTTCAAAGAATTGCTCCGCTGATAATCACTATTCCTGATCCCATCCCGTACACATCAGACAAGGTTGTCCCATGGCATTATGGTGATGATGTGTACTATCATCGCATTAAGCAAGATCTGAAGAATGAAGAAGCTGATACTGTTAATATTGTCGGGACTAGTAAAGTTACCTGAAATGGAAGGGTCTTCTCTTCCGAGATTTCCCCGGAGACCGTCAACAAGCCTATTGTCATTCCATCTGTTGTTCCTGCTAGTACATCAACTATTGTTCTTGTTCTTACTCCAGTTATCACCCCTACTACTGAGCCATCTGGGACTCGGGGCAAGAAAATTATAGGTGAGCCTGCCCAGATGGAGGCACCTAGGAAATTTGTTATGGAAGCCTCTAAACAAGAAATAGAGTAGATACTAAAAATTATTAAGAAGAGCGACTACAATGTGGTCGAGCAGCTGGGGCAGAGCCCATCAAAGATATCCATGTTGTCTCTGCTGTTGTGTTCTAAAGCCCATGCGAAGGCTTTGATTGCATTTCTCAAGACTGCGCATGTGCCGCAGGAAACTTCAGCAGACCAGTTCTAAGATTGTGTGGCCAACCTGACTGCTGACAATGGGATGGGTTTCTCAGATGCGGATCTGACACCGAAAGGAAGGAATCGTAATGATGCTCTGCATGTCTCGATTGAGTGCAGGGGCACCATTATGGATCATGTGCTGGTAGATACTGGGTCTTCACTGAATGTTCTGCCGAAGAAAGCGTTAGACCGTTTGGATTATGAGGGTTTGACTCTAAAGCCTAGTAACATCGTGGTAAGGGCTTTTGATGGATCAAAGAGAATGGTGCACAGGGAGGTGGACATCCTGGTCAAAGTGGGTTCTCAGACTTTTGGGTCCACCTTCTACGTAATGGATATCAGGCCATCATATTCTTACTTGCTGGGTCGTCCTTGGATCCATGAGACTGGGGAAGTTACTTCCACACTCCATCATATGCTGAAGTATCCGGTGAAGGGAAAGATTGTCACAGTGAAAGGTGAAGAAGAATATATGGTCAGTCACCTCAATTCCTTCTGCTACGTAGAGATGGATGGGGAATTCATAGAAACTCCTTGTCAGAATTTCGAAGAGGTCCCTCAGGTCTTGGCATCAACTAAAGTTACTACCAACAAACCTCCGTTGGAGACGGCTTCTCTCAAGGACGCTAGGGTTGTAGTTGAAGAAGGTGGGTGCACCAATTAGGATCAGCTCCCTGATTTCACTCACAAAACTGACAAATTTGGTTTGGAATTTACTACAGGGGCTCAAAGGGTTGTTAGGCGCGCTCGGGCTGGAAACCTCCTCTACACATCAACAATCGGGGAATTAATGCAATTGAAGACAATGAAGAGGATTCAGACATCGACATCTGGATCTACCCAACAACCAACGGTGGATCGAATAACTGGACGGCTAGGGACTTCATGCCTATTTCTTTTACTCCGCAGTAATTGACTCATTTGTTTTAAGATTTGTAATAAACAATTTAAAACTTTACGACCCGGTGCCTTGCCCGAGGCACCTTGGATTTTCCTGTGAGGGCTATTATTTGTCATTTCATATATCATTAATAAAGCATCGGACGTTTCTTGCATACAAATTTTGCGCTCCTTGTTTTTCTTTTATGTATCTCACTTTATCAAAACAACTATTCTCTTACACACACTCACATATCATACTGCAGATCTATATCCACTCTGGATCCCATTGATAACAGCTCTGCTATTGCCAGTTATGACTTCAAAAATCCGATCAACCAAGCCGAGGACGAATGTGAGGATGATTGTGAGGTGCCTGGAGAACTTGCTAGACTATTACAGCAGGAGGAAAGGGCCATACAACCTCATGAAGATCCGGTTGAGTCAGTGAATTTGGGTATAGAGGAAGATAGGAAAGAGGTTAAAATAGGTGCGAATCTGGGGCCTAGTGTCAAAAACCGGTTAATACAGATGCTACACGACTATGTTGAGATCTTTGCCTGGTCCTATGAAGACATGCCTGGTTTGGACACTTATATTGTGGTACATCGCCTGCCAACTAAAGAAGACTTCCCTCCGGTAAAGCAAAAGGTCCGCCGTATGCACCCTAAAATGTCAGAGAAAATCAAGGCAGAGGTCATGAAACAGTTCGACGCAGGATTCTTAGCTGTCAATTCTTATCCGCAGTGGGTTGCCAACATCGTTCCGGTACCTAAGAAGGACGGTAAGGTACGAATGTGTGTGGACTATAGAGATCTGAACAGGGCAAGCCCCAAGGATGACTTCCCACTTCCTCACATTGATGTTCTAGTCAACAACATCGTGCAACACAAGATCTTCTCCTTCATAGATGGTTTTTATGGCTACAACCAGATCAAGATGGCTCTTGAGGACATGGAGAAGAAAACCTTCGCTACACAGTGGGGCACCTTATGTTATAAGGTAATGCCTTTTAGGTTGAAGAATGTTGGGGCAACTTATCAGCGCACCATGGTCGCTTTGTTCCACGATATGATTCACCACGAGATCGAGGTTTATGTTAATGACATGATAGTCAGGTCCCAGATGGAGGAAGAGCACCTTGATCATCTCCAGAACAAGTGTACCTTCGGGGTAAGGTCTGGTAAGCTTCGGGGTTTTGTTGTCAGTGACAAAGGTATTCAGGTAGACCCTGCAAAGGTAAAAGCCATACAAGAGATGCCGGCTCCCCGCACAAAAAGGGAAGTTAGAGGTTTCCTGGGACGTCTGAATTACATCGCCAGGTTCATTTCACATCTGACTGCTACTTGTGAGCCAATCTTCAAGCTGCTGAAGAAAGATCAAGTGGTAAAGTGGAATGATGAATGCCAGACTGCTTTCGAAAGAATCAAGGAATACCTCCAAGAACCACCAATTCTGATGCCTCCAATTGAAGGAAGACCTTTGATATTATACCTGACATTGCTAGACAGTTCAATGGGGTGTGTGCTGGGGCAGTATGACGAGTCTGGTCGAAAAGAGCATGCAATTTACTACCTTAGCAAAAAGTTTACCGACTGTGAGACCCGATACTCATTGCTCGAGAAAACTTGCTGCGCTTTGGCATGGGCTGCTCGCCGACTGAGACAGTATATGCTGACTCACACTACCTTGTTGATATCAAAGATGGATCCGGTCAAGTATATTTTCGAGAAGCCCGCTCTCTCCGGAAGGATAACAAGGTGGAAAATGATCTTAACCGAGTACGACATCCAATACACAATCCAAAAAGCAATCAAGGGGAGTGTATTGGTAGATCATTTGGCGCATCAGGCTGTGAATGACTACCAGTCCATGAATTTCGAGTTCCCGGATGAGAATATCATGTTGGTGACGGATTACGAAGAACCTGGATCAGATGAAGGACCCGAGGAGGGATCCCGATGGTCTATGTATTTTGATGGAGCCTCGAACGCATTGGGTAATGGCATTGGCGCTGTAATTATATCTCCTGAGGGCTGTCATACTCCGTTCACCGCCCGATTATGTTTTAACTGCACCAACAATATGGCAGAGTATGAAGCGTGTATCATGGTTCTTCGAGCTGCTATTGACCTGAGGATTAAGTTCTTGAGTGTATTCAGAGATTCTGTTCTGGTGATAAGTCAGATCAAAGGCGAGTAGGATACAAAGCACCCAAATCTCATTCCTTACCGAGAGTATTTACTGACATTGCTCCCACACTTTGAGGAGATAACCTTTGAAAATTTCCCACGAGAAGAGAACCAATTGGCGGACACACTAGCTACCATGTCTTCTATGTTCAAAGTTAAGTGGGACAATGAAGCTCCCCAGATTATCATTGAGAGATTGGACGAACCCACACATTGCTGTGACATTGAGACTGAAGAGGTAGCAAATAAACCCTGGTTTCACAAGGTAAATAGGTATCTTGAGGCTCAAGAATACCCCGAGGGGGCATCTGTTAATGATAAGAAGTTTCTGAGAAGGTTCGCTGCAAAGTTCTTCATCAGTAATGGAATCCTCTATAAGCGTAACCATGATTCGATCTTACTGCAGTGTGTAAACAAGAGCGAGGCATAAAGGATCATGGCAGAGTTACATGAAGGTACCTTCAGAACTCATTCTAGTGGACATACCATGGCGAAGAAAATCCTACGGGCAGGATATTACTGGTCCACTATGGAAGCCGATTGTTACCAGCACTCTCGAACCTGTCATAAATGCCAAATCTATGCTGATAAGGTGCATGTACCTCCGGTTCCCCTGAATGTTTTGACAGCTCCTTGGCCCTTTGCATTATGGGGCATCGACATGATCGGCGAGATCAGACCTACTGTGTCTAACGGGCATCGCTTCATTCTGGTAGCAATTGATTACTTCACAAAGTGGGTTGAGGCAGCTTCCTTTGCTACAGTAACCAAGAACGTCGTGGCGCGGTTCATCCGACCCAATCTGACCTGTTGATATGGTGTCCTAGAGAGGATTATTACTGACAATGGTACAAATCTCAACAACACAATGATCACCGATCTCCGTAAACAGTTCAAGATACAACATCATAACTCTTCTCCCTACCGACCGAAGATGAATGGGGCTGTTGAAGCAGCTAACAAGAACATCAAAAAGATTGTGCAGAAGATGACAGTGACATACCAAGACTGGCACGAGATGTTACCATTCACTCTTCATGGGTATCGTACCTCAGCACAGACGTCGACAGGGGCAACACCCTACTCTTTGGTGTATGGTATGGAGACAGTCCTACCCATCGAAGTCCAGATACCCTCTCTCAGGATTATGAAGGATGCAGGTTTGAACGAAGACGACTGGATCCAAACCTGACTTAATCAACTGAATCTAATCGATGAAAATAGACTTACTGCTATATGTCATGGTCAGACGTATCAAAAGCGAATGATCAAGGCTTTTAACAAGAAAGTCAGACGTCAAGAATATTAAGTCGGGGATCTAGTGATCAAACGCATCATACTACCGCAAGGTGATCCAAGGGGAAAATGGACTCCCACATATGAAGGGCTATTTGTGGTTAAGAACATTTACTCGGGAGGAGCTATGATTCTAACCACCATGGATGGTGACGACCTTCCTCACCCCGTCAATGCAGACATAGTGAAAAGATACTACGCATGATCAAAGACCCGCTAGGTTGACTGGCCTAGGCAAAAATAAGGGCTTCTCGGCGAACCAAAAGGGTTCGGGCAAAATTAAGGGATGAATGAAAAAAAACTATACACCCGGCAAGTCGAAAACCCGAAAAGGCGACTTGGGCAAAAAAGGGTATGCCGATGGATTGAAAACCCGAAAGGGTGGTCCATACAAAAGTTAGGGATTGAAGCGTAACACTATGTCTCATTGGATCATCTCACAACCAGACTTTGATATCAACTATCAAGCTCGGACAACGCCAATCAATCTGATCAACCTTCGACCAAGTAGCAAAGTGATGAGACGCTTGAAGATATAAAGGCAATAGCAGAGTTGGAACTCAATGGGGTCGCTTCACATAGATGTTTTTCTTTCTTTTACACAAATTATATAATTTCTGTCTTTCGGCGGCGTTCTCTTACTAGGACGTCAGCCTCCTTGTACAAAACGCCTATTACAGGCCAACTTCAAAAATCAATACAATTCATTTCCACAAGAAATTTTCAATTTGTTTTTTTTTTCTTTTTCTGTTTTGTTTTGAAAGAACGTCCAATGATTCATTTTTTATATATGAATTTGAAAATAATGGTTGCTCATAAATATTTACACAAGAAACAAAAGACAATTACTCGTAATGCCAAAAACAGGGAAAACAAGAAGTGTCCGAACCATACAGTTACTCTACCCATCAGGTATCGGGATAGAGCTAGCTTGAGAACATGAGTAGCGGTACATACACTCCCTACAGAGTAAAAGGTATCCAAAGACAGTGATGTTAGCTTTCCCTAACAGGACATAACTCTCCCCAGCTAAGGTTCACAATCGCGAGTGAGTCAGTAAATTTTTCCCCAAGCAGAGTTTATTTCTTTCACAAGCAGAAATTCAATCTCCAATAGAATTCATTATCACCAGCGACGGAAATTCATCCCCAGCTGAGTTTATTTTTCCAAATCAGCAGATCTATCAACAGAGTATCTCCTCTATAACAGAGTTATTCCCCAGAGTTATCCTCAGACAGGGTCTCTTCCGGTAGAATATTCACCAGCCGAATGGATGTGAATCCCTAGCTAGTCATCTTTGGTCACCATTCCAAACAAAAGTAGAGGAACTATGGTTTTTTTACAGCAGTCAAAAATACCATTTCTCATACCCTCCAAACAGCAGTCAGGGATTCATTTTCCTGGACTCAGATTATTACGTCAGCATTTCATGTTCATACATCATGACATGTACATACATTACATACAACATAATCTCAGTTATTTTGAGAACCTCATCACAATGCATCTCATGCATCGCACATAACTAACCCTGTATTTCTTTCAGGAAAGACAATTATTATCAACAATTTCAAGCAGATCCATGACCAACACTCAAAGCTAAATGGAGTAATCATCGGTGCGACAAATGCAACCTTATACAGATTCCTCATAAGCCCTACTATCCAGGCTTTCATATCGAAGTAACCCTACCATCCAGGTTCCTTCTTACAGTCCTACTATCTAGGCTTTCATGTCGAAGTAACCCTACTATCCATGTTCCTTCTCACAACCCTACTATCTAGGCTTTCATATCGAAGTAACCCTACTATCCAGGTTCCTTCTCCAGCCCTACTATCCAGGCTTTCATATTGAAGTAACCCTACTATCCAGGTTCCTTCTCACAGCCCTACTATCCAGGCTTTCGTATCGAAGTAACCCTACTACCCAGGTTCCTTCTCCAACCCTACTATCCAGGTTCCTTCTCACGGCCCTACTATCCAGGCTTTCGTATCGAAGTAACCCTACTACCCAGGTTCCTTCTCACAACCCTACTATCCAGGCTTTCATGTCGAAGTAACCCTACTATCCAGGTTCCTTCTCCAACCCTACTACCCAGGCTTTCATGCCAAAGTAACCCTACTATCCAGGTGCCTTCTCACAGCCCTACTATTCAGGCTTTCATATCAAAGTAACCCTACTATCCAGGTTCCTTCTCACAGCCCTACTATCCAAGCTTTCATATCGAAGTAACCCTACCATCCAGGTTCCTTCTCACAGCCCTACTATCCAGGATTTCATATCAAAGTAACCCTACTATCTAGGTTCCTTCTCAAAGACCTACTATCCAGGCTTTCATCTCGAAGTAACCCTACTATCCAGGTTCCTTCTTATAACCTTACTATCCGGGTTCTTCCTCTCTTATCCCCAAAAAGCAGTCCACAACACTGTAAGACTAGGACCCGATCAAACACAATTGGTTTCGCATCTCTCCAGTAAGTCGCGGTGCAGCATATACCCCGACCAAACACGCAGTTCACTTCCGCTTCCTTAAACCGGAGTTATTCCCTAATAGAGTAACAGACAACTGAAGTTCCTAAAACTCTATTTCTCCCAAGACATAGACCAGCATTCCTCAGCGAAGTCCTCCTCAACAACAGGTATACAGATTCTCGTAAAGGAATCTCTTATGCGATCGACACCTCTTCGGATGTCATCTTTAAGCCCATCTCGACAATTCTCCAGCAACTTCCAAATGGCATCTATAAGCCCATTCCCGATATCACAAATCAAGTATCACTTCATGCGAGTGCAAATTTCTGGGCACTCTAGTGTTCAATCATCTTCCACCTCCAGATCACGAAAGGCAGACGAGCCAATCTACATCTTCATGTTTAAGAAGATTGAATAGGGGAAGCTGTTGTACCCCAAAATTTTCCCTCCCACATTTCTCAACACATGGCAAGTGAGGTCCCTAAATTGCTCAAGGAAGTTTAAGAATTGACCAGACAAACTCTCTCCTTAGGCAGTCTATCTCAAATTAGGGTTTCCATTTTCATCAAGATGTGTGAAACACAAAGGTCTCAAATTCTCACCATTGTCCTAATATGTTCTCAAGATCATCCATGTCAAGTTTCAAGCCTTGCAGAAGAATTTTGCTCAGTCAATTGCTCAAAATGCCTGAAAATCAACTGTACTAGATCAAAAGTCAACTGTGGCTCACATACAGTCAAACTTCAAGATTTTTGGTCAACATCCTAATTTTGAAGTATTATCCATCATTTTATCAAGGGTCGATCATGATTCCTCAAGGATTGCTCACAATTCATCAAAACCCAAAAGTTGCTAAATTAGGGTTTTATAGGAAAAGTCAACTCAACTTTGACCAAGCATAACTTTCTCATACTTTATCATAAATGACTCATCCAAAACTCATTTTGAAGAGGATATAATTCCCTACAATTAATCTTCAGCTGCCAAGTCCAGAATATGCACGCACAAAAAGATATGAATTTTGACATTATAGGTCTTTTTGAAAAGTCAACAAAAACACCTTTTGGGTCAAAGCTTATTACATGAACATGGAAGACCCAATTGAGATGATACCAAAAGTGTTGTTTAGGGGACATCCTAAGCTTTATAAAAAGTCCAAGAACACCTCTCTAAGGTCAAAATTGAGAGAGTTATGCATTGGCCAAGTTGACCATTTTTGCAAAATTGCCAAAAGACAAATGTGCTTAAATTTGCATTTTTTGCTAAATGGGCCCAACTTGTTATGCTTGCACCTCAATTATAATGTGGTCCACGACTCAAATGTTCACTCACCCATTATGTGTTTCATTTTTAAATTTATTTTGATTTTTCATTAATTAAAAAGTGAATTAAATCAAATAAATGATGAAAATTAATAAAGATATGATTTGAGTTATTTTTTTGACAGTTTGGCAATCAAGATATGCTGAGTAAACAAGATCAAATCGAATCAAGGGAAATTGATACAAGAAAGGCATGATTTGGCTCAAAATAGCAATATATCATATAGCTTGCAAATCAAATCAAATCTTGGATAAATGCAAAGATTCATTCCAAGTTTGTTAACCTAATTCACTATAGGTTATATAATGAAGAATTTCAAATCAAAGAACAAGGGTTAGAGGTCGTGAGAAGCATAGAACAAAACTGAAAAAAGTTGGCAAAAGTGTTAATTGGTTTTCACTCCACAGACCATCTCAAGCCATCCTAGCTATCCCAATCCATTGCTGGACGTCCCAGGAAGCTGTCCCAATCATTTGCAAGGCCTGAAACACCTAAAAACACGCACTACACCTCACACGGTTTGACATATTTTTTCAATTCGATTATCACCATTCTTGCATCATTAGCACTTTTGATTGTTATATTCGTGTTTGTCATCATGTTTGCAAGCTAACCATGCCATTTAATTGCATTTTTTATGCCTGTACTGATGTTGCCATTGCTAGGGTTTCTGTGTTCATGTTAGGGGTTTTCAATACAGGTAAAATTAGGCCTTGAATCAGGTACCATGATGCTCGTGAGGATGAGACGAGTTGATTGGTACCATTACTTTTCATTTATCTTGCTCGTATGCAATTTTTGAAATGTGCAGGGTTATACCTACAGTGAACGTCTGTAGGTAAAAGTCTTGTTTTCTAAAACGACGGTTGCCAAGAAGAAGACGCTTGCGTGCCAGCCAGCCAATCGTCTGTTTGAATATCGTGCATTTTTTCTGACCCCATTATCTTGTTTTGCATATTATGTTTTGTTTTTATTATAATAACAATTGACATTCCAGTGCAGATGGTAAAGAAGCTTGCCTTTGATGTACACGTCCTGGGTTCGATCCCAAGCGTGTGCATTTTGTTATTTTTTTTAACAATTGTAGGCCAATCCAATGCATTGCACTATCCAGCGCCTTCCATACACTCTCAATGTCTGGCCATTGGATGCACAACTAGCCATATCCAACGTGCCAGCAATGAAGGTCCACCATGCTCCTCAAGTCAACGCCCACATCAGATCCAACGCTGACCAGACTTGATGCTAAATGGGCCTTACAAATTTCAGATCTGCACCCCCTCTCTAACAACAATACAGGCCCATTCCTCAGTTTTTCTTCTTCTTCTTATTTTATTTTGCTTTATTTTTAATTCTTTAATTATTTTATATTTTAAAATCAGTTTTAATTAAATCATAAAAAATCAAGAAAAGTCATAAAAACATAGGTTTAGTTGTTTTCTTATTAAATTTAATTTTGGTTAATTAATTAGACTAATATTTAAATTAGGGTAATTTTTTTTTTCACAAATAAAATTAAATTAGAAAATTAGGTTAACTTTTGATTTAATTTCTCTTTTTTTTCTCAAATCAAAAACAAAAAAAATAGGTTGTTTAGAATTAATTAATAAATTTTCAAAAATTAACATTAATTAGAACTTAGGATTTTCTTTTAATTTAATTCTCCATTATTTTCTCAAATAACAAAACACAATAAAAAAAACATTTTTTTCTTTAATCAATCGCAAATAGGATTAGTCAAAGGGTCAAAACCCTAATCGCCTCGCATTTAACTTACCGCACGCTTGTTAATTATTTTGCCTTTATTTTGTAACTGTTCAGGGTTTGTAATAGTTAACTTAGGGTTTTTAGTTACTGTTTAAATCCCCGATTTTTGGTTATATAATTAATCCCCCTCCCCGAAGCCTTGTAATAGCTAGGTTTATTTTCTCGCATTTTTAATTCCCGCAAACTTTTTAACTGTCTAGATGTATGGCTAATAGGATTGTATGGAAAGAATGCATGACAAAATTAAAATGGTTAGAAAACCCTAATGTGCAAAGATAATAAACTGAAAATAAATCACTCACACATATTCACTCTTAGGGTATACTCTCACTTCGGTTGCCTTCGATAAACGATCATTAAGCATAGGGTGTCTTAGTGGTTTCCCTCCAGTCTAAAAGATTAAATTGTCCCATTCGAATGTTGCCTAGGAAATGTTGCCTAGAAAAAGATATTAAGACTCTAGGTTTACTACTAAGGTGTCCTAATATTGCTTTAGTGACCGTACGTCCCTTTCGAATTGATCTTTACAAATTCCAACGAAGGTGCTACCTATTTCTCAATAGTAGGATAGCGTTGTCTAAAGGAAACAAGAATAGAAAAGATCTTTTTTCGAGTAGGTAGATGCTAGTAGGTACTTGCTCAAATCAAACTTTTCACACTTACACCTTTCAAAATAATTTTCAAAACAACTTCGTCACACTCTTGAGGACTTATACAAGGGTTATCACGAAGTAAAACATTTTTCAAAAGAAAGCACACAAACACAAGCAATTTAAAAATGAGCAAGTACCTAAGAGCCCATGGAGAACCATGGATAGAAAGGGTGCTAACACCTTCCCTTTCTATAATCTACCCCCCATACTCAAAATCTCGAAAAAGGATTTTTTCTGTACTTTTTTCCTTTCCGATTGGATGAACTAAAAGTCGGTGGCGACTCTTGCTTACCGCGACATTTTGCGAATACAAAATGCAAAATGCAAACCAGTATTAAACAGTCGGTTCTGCCACCGTATCCCACCTACCCTTGCTGACTTCCAGGCTAAACTGAAAGAAGTCAGGAAGAGCAGAATCGAAGGGTGTTGCTGCCTGAATTAAAAAGCTTTTCTTCCCTTCTTTTATTTTGTTTTATATTTACATTTTCTTGCTATTCAATATGGTTGTAATAGTGTAGGATATTTATTTTCTGCATTTTTATTGCTTTATACAAATGTTAGTAATTAGGATGTATGGCAAGATAAAACCAACAAGTAGACAACCCAAAAAATCAAACACAAAATGCATGCAATCAAACACACTATTCACACATGCACCTCTAGGGTAATCTTACTTGTTGCCTCGAAAAATAGTCATGTCCCTCGAATATGGGCTTTTTAGAAAAGACCCTTGATAAAAGATCGTAGTCCCTCGATGTCCCTCAATGTTGCCTTCGGTAAACGATCTAGTCCCTATATGAAATTGCTAAAATGTCTCATAGGTTGCCTTTTTTGACTATACAAACGACCCACGCTCGTCCCTTCACATTCAATGATGGGCCTTCTTACCAAATCAATGGTGAGATAGCAACATCTAAAGGAGGAGGAAAATAACATAGACCTTTTGAGTAGGTAGGATACTCATAGTTGCTCGCTTGCTCACAACAAAAACATTTTTCCACACTAACACTTTCAATTGAAACATTTTCAAAAGACAAAGATCTTTGTACGCATTCTTATAGAGACGAGAATCATTAGAAAGACACTTTTCAAAATCACTTTCAAAAACACATTCCACAAACACCTCTTTGAACTATTTTCAAAACCAACACTTTATACGCATTCTTATAGAGACGAGAATCATTACAAAGGCGTTTTCAAAATATTTTCAAACCCACATCACAAAGCACATTTTTAAACAAAAGCAAGTGATCTAGCAAGCAACTAAGAGCGCGTAGATAACTACGAATGAAAAGGGTGCTAATACCTTCCCTTTTCATAACCTGCCCCCGAACTCAAAAAATAATCTCTAAAGGTCTTTCCTTTTCTTTTCAACCTTTCCTTTGTTGGATAAAAGAAAAGTCGGTGGAGACTCTTGCTATTCACAACAATTGCAATCAAACGCAAAATAACCAAGTCAGTTCTCCCACCGTATTACACCCATGTAAGATTGCTTCAGGATGAGTCCGTGTTAGACTGCATTTGGAGATCTTGAGAAGAAACCCGTGTAAGAATGCTTCAGGATGGTCGCATAGATAGTCTCCCCGTCTTTTTCACGAATAAATTTATAATCAGTTGTTCACAAATAGTTGTCCTGTCTTGTTTTAGGTATTAATTTGGAACTTGTTTTTGTTGGTCGTTTGAGATAGTTGTCTTGTCTAGTTTCAAGTATTAATCTGTGACCTAATAGAGAGAAAGATAGTTTTCCCATCTTGTTTCAAGTATTAATCTTTAATCTGCTCATGTAGATAGTTTTCATGTCTGGTTCCAGGTATTAATCTACAATTAGTCGTCCACAGATAGTTGTCATGTCTGGTTTTAGGTATTAATGTAGAACTTATTTTTGTTGGTTGTTTGAGATAGTTGTCCCGTATGGTTTCAGGTATTAATTTCTGACCTTAGAGAAAGGAAGATAGTTTCCCCGTCTGGTTTATAGTTGGGAGAGGGTGCAGGGTCATTGTATTCAACGAGTTTTTTAATTAATCCGCACATATGATTTATGATTTGTTTTTAGAAACTGACACATATAACAAGTGATCATGCATATTGAATTTCAGTTATTATTTATTTTGAAAGGTTTTTTTTTTCTGATTACCATTTTCTAAGAAAAAGCAGAAAAGGAAAGACAGAATTTGGAGAAACAAAGACAACTTTTATTATTGATTTTAAAAGTCACATCAAACAGATAAGCCCATACAATATTAATACTTCCACCTTGGGCAGAGTGAAAGCTTTTCAAAAATATTAAAAAGACAAATTACTTTGAAACATGTATGCAAGAGTGAACGTCAATGGTGATCCAGTTCTGAACCCTAACTCCGTGCGTCACGTAATTCCGAATTTCTGGCTCTGCTTCATCTTCCACAATGGCATTAATCCTGGAAACAGTTGGATGAAGATAACCCCCGCTATGGAAGATGTCTTGATACTTGCCTGCAGCAGACTTTGGCTTCATGCTCTTACCTTTTTCATTCTTCACAGAGAACTCCAAGCCAACTCTATTCTAGTTTATAGGTGGATCCACAATCTGTCCCCAAACCTCACTATGACCATTACGCACAACCTGATGCGCATTCTTAAGCGAAACCATGGAATTCTCATTTCCACTTATATTATAAATGGATAAAGCTTGGAACTGGGTTCCAACAACAACTTCATCTTCCTCCACAATGCTGAAAGAGGAAAAATGAGATATCAATAATGCTTGTTCTCCATTTATAATCACTACTTTTCCTTCACGTACAAACTTCAACTTTTGATGTAAAGTTGAAGTGACATCCCATGACTCATGTACCCACGTCCCTCCCAGCAAGCAGCTATAAGCGGGTACAATATCCATGACCTGGAAAGTAATCTGAAAGAAATGTGGGCCTATATGAATGGGCAAGTCCACCTCACCAATAATAGATTTCCTTGATCCATCAAACACTTTCACAATAATGCCACTTGGGCGCATGAGGGTTCCTTGATATTTCAACTTCATGAGTGTGCTTCTTGGTATGATGTTCAATATGGATCCATTATCAATCAACACATTGGATAATGAGTCATTCTTGCAGTTCATAGAGATGTAGAGGGCCAGGTTGTGATTCCTTCCTTCATCTGGCAATTCATCGTCGCAGAAACTCAGGTTATTACATGACGTAATGTTCCCCACTACGCTGTTGAGTTGATCTATAGGCATGTCACTTTCCATGAAATCTTGGTCCAATACCCTCATCAATGATTCTCTGTGAGCAGAGGAGTTCATCAATAAAGACAAGATAAATATTTTTGAAGGAGTCTGCAGTAGCTGATCTACAATTTTGTAGTCGCTCATCTTGATTATCTTCAAAATATCATCCACTTCTTTCTCTAACATAGTTCCACTAGATTCACCCGTAACCTTCTTGGGTTCAACATTCTCAGCAATTTTATTTCTGATGCTAACATCTCCACGAATAACTGGTGTGAATACACGACCACTGCGGGTCACTCTGCTAGTCTCAGCAATATTTCCAACATCAGACATCGGCTGGATGGGAACTTCCACGCCATACTCTAAGATTGTAGTATTATATTTGTAGGGTACAACCTTATCTGACTTGTAGGGGACAGGACCCGACAAACTAATCACCAATGGGGTAACAACTGGCTTGCTATAATACTCAACTTCAAAATGGGCGGGTGCACCAAAACAAGGCACAATGACGTTTACCCTTCTTCAATATAATAAATCATCATGGGGTCATCTCTGGAAAACAAATCTTCACCTGAGGAGAAGAACTCATTTGCAGAGGCATACTCATCATCAGACGCTTCTTCAGCCAAACAAACCTCAATCATATCAACTTCATGGTAATCATCCCTTTGACCTGTAACCTTGATAATTCCATTGTCCAATAACAACTGGACACCTTTCCTTACAATTGAACATCCTCGGGAGTCTCGAAAACAAATTAGGCAAGATCCATACTGATGTTCCACCTGACCAGCCATGTGGCCGAAAGTAGCATGCAATTGTATAAGATTCTCATTCATATACTCCACATAAAAATTCTGAACTCTCCAGGACATCCAGAAACCATGTTCACTTCCTCTTCATACTCTGCCCTAGTCCTGATTATGTGGATGAGGCCCTCATCCACCATCTCCTACAAATCGGCCTTTATCTTATCACAACACTGTATGTCTGTGTTGCAAATAGCACAACCAGAATGGTCATGCGTATAGTAGCTAAATTCAGAGGTCTGCATTCATTTTCACCAAATCTCCTCTAACCAGATGAATATCAAAAATCCGGAAATTGCCTGGACAATCGGCCACCATATTCACAACATTTATTCCTCCATGCTTGGGAGGATTGTCTTTCATATTAGGGCCCACATCCTTGAAAGATAGAATACCAGACTTCACCAATTTTTACACCTCAGTCTTCAAAGGATAACAATTCTCAACATTATGCCCTGGTGCTCCCTGATGAAAAACACATGTTTGGTTTGCTTTGTAATACCAAGGTAATGGTGATGGTACAACAGGAGGTGGTCGGGTCTGAACCAACTTCTTCTGAATTAATGCCGGTAGTAACTCTGTATAACTCATAGGAATAAGGTCATAACTCTCCCTTCTCTAATTATACTCTTGATTCCCATGTTGGGATGGTCTCTGATAAGCAACGGTAGTTGGAGCTACACCAACAACTAGAGTAACTGAGGCGACTTGCTGATAACACTGATAATTTCTTCTAGGAGGATTAACTTTCCTTTCTTGCATAACAACATTTGTATCCCCTTCCTTCTTCTTGGTAAACCCATAAGATGGCTTATTCGTACCTTCAGATCCTTCACTCTTTGTTAAACGACCCTCTCTTACAGCCTCTTCTAAACGGATACCCATGCCTACCATTTCAGTAAAGTCACTTGGCGCACTCGCTACCATCCTTTCATAGTAGAAAGCACCCAGAGTCTTCAAGAAAATCTTAGTCATCTCCTTCTCTTCCATGGGAGGAATCATTTGGCCGGCTACCTCACGCCACCTCTGCGCTTATTCTTTGAATGATTCCCTGTATTTCTGAACCATGGCCCTGAGTTGATCACAGTCAGGCGCCATGTCCACATTGTATTTGTATTGTCTGATAAATGCTTCTCCCAAATCATTGAGAGTATGGTTATTGACGCTATCCAAACTCATATACCACTTCAGCGCAACACCGATCAAACTATCCTGAAAAAAGTGAATCAGCAGACACTAATCATTAGTATGGGTAGACATTCTCCTTACATACATCACAAGATGAGCACTAGGACAGGTGTTTCCCTTGTACTTCTCAAATTCTAGGACCTTAAACCTTTCAGGTATCTTAACATTCGGGACCAAGCATAATTCATTCACATTCTTCTCAAATAACTCTTTTCCCCTGAGGGCCTTCATCTCTCTCTGCATCTTGTCAAACTGCTCTTGAAAATCATCCATTCTGTCATAAAGACCCAAGTCTTCACTTGGTGGAGGAAAAGGACGACAAACATCATCATTAACAAATGGAACCAAATTCACCGAAAGAGGTGCAGCAGGAACATGCACCACAGGGGGTGCAGGAGAAACAGTAGTTTGAACAATTGGAGCTTCTTGAGGACGAAGATTGAAACCTTCAGGTGCAAAATTCTCTGGCATTCCCCATGGATAACCTCGAGGCATGCGATTCTGAACAACAGCTGAGGTAGCAGACACAAGAACATTAAGAGCTTCAGCAGTAGCCCTTGTTGGTTGAGGTTGAACACTCGGTGGCTGATTATGAGCAGCCACCAAAGATTCCATCAGAGCAGTAAGATTGGCCATACCGGCCTTCAAAGTAGAAACTTCCTCGCGCAGCTCACGACTCTCTTGTTCTAAGTTGTCCATCTTCCTTCTGAAATTAGCCTGAGTGTTGTAGTGGGGAATCAACTTGCTGGACGAAGTAAAGAAGCTTGGTAAGACACCTGGATATGCATAACAAATGCAAGAAATATGTGTAATATGATGCATGATATGTGGTGCACATGATTTATTTTTTATTATATTTCAAGGAACTTTAAGATTTATAGACACATTGCAAATATCAAAGTAATAACACATTTGAAATACTGAAAATTCTTATTATAATAACTTCAAAATAGGTTACAAGTCTCAACAATCCCAAGTACAAGATGAAAATAAAGTCTAGAACCCTGAGAAGTAAAGCTGTCGGAGATCACTCTATACGCTGGTGCTTCTCTGTAAGCCTTGAAATCTGAGCCTTCAACCTCTAGTTTTCTTCCATATACCCGATGGCAACCTCCTTCCAATCATCTGAATCATGAAGTGAGAAACTAGCATCTAACTGAGGCTTAGAGGAAAATAAATCCCCTTTCCTCTCCATGGTCTCTACCGCTTGACTCTCAAGGATCTCAATAAAGTCGTCTTTCTCTTTCAAGTCTTCTTTATAGGAGATCTCTAAAGTTTGGCACTTACTCTTCCAAGCATCCTTTTCCTACTACATCCTGACCAAAGCAAGTTGTAGCTCTTCTATATCATCCAGTAAGGGAGGAGTGGTCTTCACAAACAAATCAGGCATATGTGCTTCCCGGGAATACATAATCTTCAACTGAATAGCTCTCGCTTAGACCCAGTGAAGATAAGGTTCTAAAGAAACAGCCCCCCAAGGTCCGAAGTCTTTCCTACTCTTCTTATTATTGTGACGCCAAGCCTTCACAATCTTCTCCCTAGCTTCCTTATGGTCTTCTCCCTCCTTCATAAAGAAACTACTAAAATGAATACTATTTGGTTTATCCCTCATCGGATAACCAAGCTGTCTTCGTACAAGAACAGGGTTATAGTTAATCCCTCCCTTTGTACCAAGAAGAGGTACATTGGGGAAACTACCACAACTGTCAACAATCTCTGCATCCTGGTAAGCTCGATGATACCAATCAATATCCGAGTGAGTAAGTGCCATGATCTTAGGAGCCCATCGGGGTTCCTTCCTGACATCCCAAAAAGCATCAGATTAAGGCATATGAGAGATGAACCACCGGTACAATAAAGGCGTGCAACAGATAATCATCCCCCCATGATAAGAATTCCGAAGATGAATAGAATAATAAGCATCACCCAACAATGTAGGAACTGGGTTTTCAATCATGAAGATCCTGATAGCATTAACGTCAACAAACTTATCCACATTAGGAAATAAAAATAACCCGTAAGCAAGTAGAGCAAAGATGGCCTCGAAAGCGCCTGTACTCTTCATCCTGGGAAAGTAACGAGCTTTCTCCAATAAGAATTGGGCTGGTAATCCTCTAATCCCTCCTTTAGTACTCATATGGGCTTCCACCTCAGACGCCCCCAGATGGATCAAAGCAGCAATCTCATGTGGTTTTGGCTCACCCTCCAAAATAGTAAAAGGAACACGATCGGTAACAGGTAAATCTAACAGATAAGAATACTCCTCTAGTGTAGGTGTGATACGGTGGGAAGAGAACTGACTGTTTTGGAATGCTGGTTCGCGTTTTGCGTTTGTTTTTGCAAAATGTCGCGGTAAGCAAGAGTCGCCACCGACTTTTATTTTATCCAACAACGAAAGAAAAAAAAGCACAGAAAAATTCCTTTTTCGAGATGTTTCTCGGGTTCGGGAGGTAGATTATAGAAAGGGAAGGTGTTAGCACCCTTTCTATGTGTGGTTATCCACGGGCTCTTAGGTACTTGCTCAAAGTGTTTTCAAAATTTGCTTTTCTTTGTGTTTGTGGGTTTGAAAGTAGTTTTTGTTTGAAAAGTGTATAAGTGCGAAAAGTTTTATTTTGTTTTAAAAAGGACAAGTACTTAAGAACCATCTACCTACTCGAAAAGGGAATTAATATGTGCAAATGTCCTTTAGACAATGCTATCCCACTATTGAGGAGTAGGTAGCATCTTCGTTGGAGTTTTGAGGGTCAATTCGATTAAGGGACCCGTGGTCACTAAAGCAATGTTAGGACGCCTTAGCGGTAACCCTAATGTCTTAGATCATTTTTTCGAGGCAACCGTTTCGAGGAAACTTATGATCTTTGGACAAGAGGACGACCTCTAAAACTTCCTATACTCAATGACCACGTTCGAAGGCAACCAAGTGAGGTATACCCTAAGAGTGCGCATGTGCGAGTGTGTTATTTCGGTTATATCATCTTTGTACATGTTATGGGTGAGCTATATTGATTTTAAGTTCATACATTGGATCTTGTCATGCATTCCCTATTATCAAACATCTAGCAGTGTATAGTTGTGGAATTTAAATTGCGGAAATTAAATCTAAAACTATTACAAGGCGTCGGGTATTTACATCGCCAAAAACAACCCTTTAATTTAAATTGCGGAAAATAAATAAAGCGAGAAAATAATTAAAGTCCTATTTAAAAGCAATTACATTCCGGAAGCAATTACAATAATAAGGCAAAATTGATCGCGTGCGAGAAAATTAAATCGGCGCATTTTTAGGGTTTTGACCCTTTTTTGAAAGAAAGAATTTTTGTTTATTTTTTTGAACTAAATGGAGTTAAATCTAAGTTAATAATTAAATTAATTAATTAATGAAAATATTTTTGGATTTTTGAATATTTAAAGAAATAAAATAAATTTAGTTAAAGTTAATAAAAACCTAATATTCTAAATTGATTTTAAATATTGCAAAAGTATTAAAAGTTAAATCTAATTAAATCTAAATTGATTAAATTAATTTATTTACAAAAATAAAGTGATGATTTTAATTTTAATAAATAAAAATATTTTTTTTGTGTTTTTGATTTTATTAAGAGAAATTATTAATTTGTTAGTGAAATAATAAAAATAATAGTTTAAACAAAATAAAGAAAGAAAATCAAAAGAAATACTCAAAGGGGGTTTCAGGCCCAATTGGATGGGGTGATTTGCAATTCCTTGGCCCAATACAAGTCAGCCTGCGTTTGACTTTCTGATCCAGTGTGACACGTTGACTGGGCACCATGGTGGGTGTCCCATCTAGACCATCAGATTTGGCCTGGAGGCCATCTGTCCATTGATTGCATGAGGGTATATGATGATCACGCGTTTGATTTTGTACTGGAATACCTGTGAACAAAATGCAACAAATATATGGGGGACCTGGGATTCGAACCCATGTCCCATTAGACAATGCACTAGCTCCTTCACCAACTGAGCTATTATGTTTAATTGTTAATGAAATAAACAATGCTTATTATATGGAGAAAACAAACAATATGCTGGAAATAAAAAAAATGAGCGCGAAGTTATGAACGATCCAATGAGGAGGAGGCACGTGGTCGTCTTCTTCATTGAAAAGCCTGGTTATTTACCTGCGGATTTCATTCACAGCTAAATCCATGGCTCACTCCTAAAATCTTCTCTAGGCTATAAAAATCAATTCTAAGACCATGGTTCGATTTGTCTGGGTCTCGTGAACACATTCATATCCATCAATTGGCTTGATTTCACCTGTAGCAAAAATACCCAAAAAATAACCTTCCAAACCCTAGGTTCGGTTATAGGGTTACAAGCTACCAAAACAAAATCAAGTAATGCAGAAACGTTCTAAATGGAACGATAAACATGATAGTGTCAAGATTTTGGCAAAAATATGCAAGAATAAGAGGTTATGTTTTCGTGTACAGGGCCATGTTCAAGGAGACTTACATCGCGTTTTAGGAAGGGAGAGGGCTCGATTCTGATTGCTTTAGCCTCAATGGATGTCCAGCAAGAAGATAGCGTGGAGGTTTTGCTTTGAATTGGCCTCTAACCAAGATTTCAGTTTCACCCTTTTTCAAGCTTTTTCTCAAGTTTGTTCTTATGATTTTTTGCAGCCTTCAGGTCCTGTATTTCGCGTCCTTGTGTTGTATAAGTATCAAGAAATGTATTAGGTTAAAAATTGGGCTTTGAATCTTTGTGTATTAATGATTCAAGATTTGATATGATTCACCATTAACAAAGCTTCCAAAAATGTCAAAAACCAATATTTTGTTCATAAAATAGCTTGATACGAATTTGATCTTGTCCATGATGATAATTGAAACCTGTATCAATCAAAAAGATCCTATTTCATCAATATTTGGATTTAAATTGATTAAAAATGAATTAAATCAATAAAAATCAAATAAAATAGAAAAATTAATTAATGGTCATAAAACTGAAGATAGGACACGTGTTTGGTGTGACAAGATCAAAAAAAGTGGAAAAAACTAGGCCCATTTGACCAAATTTGAAGTTTTGGGGATAGTTGACTTTTGGCAATTTTGGAAAAGTGCCCAACTTCAACAATGCATAACTTCTTCAATTTTGAACTTTTGGAGGTGTTCTTGGACTTTTTAGAAACCTTTAGATATCCTCTAACCAACCCTTTTGGTCTCATCCAATTTGGATTCCCCATGCTCAAGTTATAAGCTTTGGAAAAAAGGTGTTTTTGTTGACTTTCAAAAGTGACCTATAATGTCCAAATTTGTAACTTTTTGTGAGTGCATTTATTGATCTTGGGGTGTGAAGATGGATTGTTGGAAATTGCATCCTCTTAAAAATGAGATTTGGATGGTTCATTTCTCATAAAGTATGAGAAAGTTATGCTTGGTCAAAGTTGAGTTGACTTTTCCTACAAAACCCTAATTTAGCAACTTTTGAATCTTTGAATTTTGAGCAATCCTTGATGAATCATGATCAACCGTTGATCAAATGATGAATTATCCTTCAAAATGAGAATGTTGACAAAAAATCTTGAGGTTTGACTATTTGTAGGTCACAATTGACTTTTGCCCTAACATAGTCGATTTTTGGACCTCTTGAGTAATTGACTGACCAAACTTTCTCTGCAAGGCTTGAAATTTGTCATGGATGAACTTGAGAACATATTAAGGCATTGGGGAGCACTTGAGGTAATTTGGATGTAAGGACCTTGATGCAACACAAAACCCTAATTTTGAGGTTGACTGCCTTAGGAGATGATTTGACTGTCCAATTCTTGAGCAATCTTGAATCATTTGGAGATTCTTCTTGTAATGTATTGAGAAATATGGGAGGGAAAATTTTGGGGTACAACAGTAGGCATCAACTGATAGTCGGGCAAAGTAAAGTAATGATACATCGGATCATAGAACTGGACCAAGGTCGAGAAAATACCTTCCTTCATCCTAAGCTTCATAAGAGGAATAATGGATTCATACTTCTTCCGAAAATCTGCAGGACACTCAATCTCGGGAATTAGATTGATCAACTCATCTCTCTTGGGATCCTATAAACTATATTTTCCAGTCTTTCTTTTTCTAGAATCCATAGTGAAAAGTACCTGAGATATTCACAAATGGTCAACTTTTAAGTCCCTCGAAATAAAATTTCTTTAAAACATGCTTATGAGTGTATGGATGCATGATGCATCAATCACACACAAGACACACATATAGGGTTCATAGGTTCAAAGTCACGAGCATAAAGTCGAAGGTACTACCCATAAGGTGTGGTCTAAAAGTTATCACCTATCGAACAAGGTTCTAGAGGTTCCCAGAGTCTATATCTTTCCTTTAGATATTACCAACTTCCTCATTAACTCGGTAATTAGTAATATTCTCAAGAAAAATTCGTCCAAGCGTAGTATCGCGTGACAACTATTTCTGGATTACTCCGTTATAGCTTCCGCACTACACCTAAAAGGCCAAGATAGGTTAGGTACTTTACGGTCCTCAGCTTCAGCAGGCTCCCAGGTCGAAAACAGTATGCCTTCCTGATTACTCGGTAAACGATACTACAGTCAAAAGGGCCTCCACTGAATGAGAGATCTCATGCCTCCTTTTTTGGGATTACTCCCTCAAAGTTAACATGACTATACCGCCCGTCCTATCTTAAAGTTTGCCCAAGTCTGGGTATATGACTTATAAGTAATCACCAAGCACCCTAAAAACTAGGAAAATCCAGACAGACATATATACAACATATAACACATAAGCAACAATATCACATATACAAATATAAACAAAGATAGGCTCAACCCAATTAGGGATGGACCAGCAAGAGGTCAATCTTTCCCCAGTGAAATAGCCATTTTTTCTGTAGTGGTAGAAATGTTTAAGACTAAGCCATTGGATTGACTAGACTTATACATATCAAAATAAAAATCACCACCGCGCTTTATTGTTTCCAAAGGAATGGGAAAAGAGCGAGTAACCCAAAAAGAGAGGGAAAGATTCAAGGTAAGGGGGTTTGTTATACAAAGGGAAGGTATTATCACCCTAAACATCTACGGTACTCCGCAGGAACCTCTTTGAAAAATCTGTATATTTTGGCTATAAAATGTTGTATAAAAATAGATGGTGGAGGTGAGAAAAGAAGTATTTTTTATGATTTTTGCACCCGC
Source organism: Vicia faba (assembly GCA_948472305.1). Classification (NCBI taxonomy): domain Eukaryota; kingdom Viridiplantae; phylum Streptophyta; class Magnoliopsida; order Fabales; family Fabaceae; genus Vicia; species Vicia faba. The sequence goes on along the minus strand of OX451739.1, from coordinate 1,361,836,713 downwards.
TGCAGTTACGAACCTTTAGTGCCTACGTAGCACCTTTCGTGCAATAGGGGATCAGGGTACACGTAGTTCCTCTTTTAAAAATTAAAAAAAAACACAAGTGTGTTTGTTGATTTTATGAGATAAGACATCATCGTCGTTGTCCGTGTAGAAAACATACTTATTACCCACAATCATGAGAAAGGAGAATTGGCATCATCTCAACATGGAGGATATGACTTGGATTTTAAAATAAAAAATGCCTCACTCAACACCCAAGTGGAAAATATCTCTCTTTACTACATATTATAGAAGTATAGTTGTTTGCATCACTACAAGGATTGACAAGAGTCTAATCTTTTGAGAAAAGTTTTTAGAATAAAAATCCAAAGTGGCAAAATAATTTGAAATGATTTTGATAGAATTTTAGTCTTCTAAAAAAAAGGTCTAGGTATTATTAAATTGATTGAAGTTTATTTATGAAAAGGTTTTGAAAATTCATGGACCTAAGTCCAAGTTTATTATGAAAGTTGTTCAAGTTTAAAAGAAATAAGAAGAGTTTTCAAAAGGAGAGAGAAAATTTTTGAAATTAAAAAAGATGGGAGGAGAAGAAGAGACTATCCTAAAGCATAAAGTAAAAGCTAGGGATAAGAACCATCTAACCAACAAGAAGCCAATACTTGACATTATGAGTCAAGATAGAATTCCCACTCTTTGGATTGAAACCAAGCAAGAAAATATACTAGACCTCTTGAGAGAACCAAACTTCAAGTGTATTAAGTCTTCACAAAAATTGGGCAGAGTAACAGTTGTATACAGGTGAATTCCAGATTACAAACAAAGAATGTAATCACAATAACCTGCACACAAAACAAACAAACAACCCAATATCTTGAGGTAAACCTCAAGAACTCCAGACAAAATATCAATTAAGGTCACAAGGTCTCCATCATAGGCTAAAGTTTCTAATCCTAAGTCCAAGAATTCCAATGCTCCATAATGCCAAGGATTGTATCCAAATAGTCCAAGTATCATTAAAGGTTTTTTTATGGTTCATGTTGATTATTAGGTGTCTTAAAAGAGAAAAGAAAAGCTCAAGTGAGCAAAATAAAAATAACAAGAATATAAATGCTCAAGTGAGCAAAATAAAAATGGCATGAAATGTAATGCTTAAAGTAAATGTTACATAAAGCATAAAATAAAATAAAAGGGCATAAAGTAAAAACAATTTAATAATTAGTGGTTAGTTGGATGACCATCTTGAAAATTGCATTTGGACCTCATTAGAGGATTGGTAGAACCAAAGTCTCCACACAACAAGTTGAATTTATTTTTATCAAGTATATCATCCATTTGGAATCCTCAAAAAGTACCAATTAATGATCAACGATGTTTAAGTGATCCGCGTTGACCAAAAGTGTTGTAGATCCATTAGAGGATTGGTAGAACCAAAGCCTCCACACAATGAATCTCAAGGTTATTGGATCAAAGAGATCAAATTAACATACTTGGGCTTGCAAACATAGGTTTGGGCCACGAATAATCATTTATTCGGATTGGGACAAAATTTAGCGCTATGTTAAGCAATCGTAAGTGGACTTATATAGAAGTCGCACCTATTTTGAGGCTGGTCAATAGCAATCTATGTATTTCATGTTTGGATAAATGATATAGAGATCATTATCCCATAACATGTAATATAATGAGAAAGGGGAATAAGATGAAGAGGGAGGGGATGAAACAAACAAACCACATTTGAATTAAACTTTAATTAAATTGTTATTAAAAGCATTCATCCATTTTTATGGAGTTAAACTCAACACCATGGATCCAATGATGTTACCAAAGTTCATAATAAAAAATTCAACCCAAGATCAGCCAGAAAATAATCACAAAATAATATTGCATTTAATATATACATTAAAAAAACTTTTAAAATGTTATTTAAAATTGAAATAAAAGAGAAAAATATCAACTATGTTCAAATTAATCAAGAAATAAAAAGTAAGACCATAGAAAAATCAGAAGTAAACTAAAATATTTTTATAAAATTTTTGGTAATTTTTTAAAGTCAGAAACTATTTTTAAAATTAAAGGAAATGAGTAAAATGACCCAAAAATGATAAAAAAAAATACCAAAATCAGAAATAAAAATGAATGAGGTCACCAATATTTGTCACATTGTCATTGGATCATTCCATAATTTTTTCAGAATTTAAAAACGCATAAAAGTATTCTTAAACATTTAAAACAAATCAAATAAAGTGAAAATTTATAAAAATATCAAAACACAAAATAAAATTATTAAAAAATAAAAATCAGAAAGAGGAAAATCAAAAATATTTTTAATAACTTTTTCAGATTTTTTGGACTAAAAATGAATTTTATATGATTTTTTGAAATTTAAAACAATTAAATATAAAAATTAGAAAAGAAAAATAAAGTCAAAAATATGTGGAACATTGAATGAGATTCAAAACACGTTAGTAATCAAATCCAAGGGATCTGGTGTGTGATCGGTGGAAATAGAACTGACTATTTTTAAACTGGTTTCGCGAAATGTCGCGGTAAGCAAGAGTCGCCACCGTCTTTTATGTTCTCCAACATGGAAAGGACAAAAGCACGGCAAAATTCCTTATTCGAGAATGTTTCTCGGTTCGGGAGGTAGATTTATAGAAAGGGAAGGTGTTAGCACCCTTTCTATCCATGGTTATCCATGGGCTCTTAGGTACTTGCTCTTATGTTTTTCACAATTTGTTTGCTTTTCAAGTGTGTGTGGGTTTTGGAAAAAGTTTGTTTGAAAACGTCTAGGTAACTCTTGTATCAGTCCTCAAGAGTGTATGAAGTATTGTTTGAAAACTTTTTGAAAGTGTAAGGTGCGAAAAGTATTTTGTTTGTTTTGAAAAGAGCAAGTACCCATGAGTCATCTACCTACCCTAAGGAATTAAGCTGTGTAAGAGTCCTTTAGATAGTGCTATCCCACCATTGAGAGGTAGGTAGCACCATCGTTGGAGTTATTCGGGTCAATTCGATTATCCGGGCAGTGTGGTCACCGAAGCAATAGTAGGGCACCTTAGAAGTAACCCTAATGTCCTAGATCCTTTTATCCGAGGCAACCATTTCGAGGCAACTGGATCTTTAGACAAAGGGCGACCTCTAAGACGTCCTATACTTGATGACCACGTTCGAGGCAACCAGTGAGGCGTACCCTAAGAAGTGGCATGTGCTTTGTGTGTTGATTTTCAATTAAGGTTGTCTTGTATGTTATTTGTGAGCTACGGATTGGTTTTATTTACATACATTCTTTCATGCATTTTTTAACAGTTAGGAGTGCGGAAAATAAATTGCGAGAATGTAAATCTAACTATTACAAGGCGCGGGTCTATACATCGCCAAAAAACAAAGACCCGTTTCGTAAAATAAAGTGCGAGAAAATTAAAGAGAGCAAAATTCCTAATTAACTATTACATATCTGGAGACAGTTACATAAATAATCAAAATAAAATAAATGCGCGCGAAAAAATTAAATCGGGAACGTTCTAAGGGTTTTGACCCTTTTAAGAAAAGAAATGAAATTTTTTGTCCTTTTTTGTGATTAAATGAAATTAAAACTAATGATTAAACTTATTAATTAATTTATTAAAAGAAAAAATGTTTTTGTATTTTTATGTTTTTAATGAAATAAAATAAAAGGAAATAAAATTAAAAGTTAATAAAAACCTAATTCTAAATTTATTTTAAAAAAGTTAAAGTTGCCTAATTAAAACTAATTCAATTTATTAGTATTTATTTACAAAAATAAAATGGAATTAATAATAATAATAATATTAGTTCTTTTTTTGATTTTTTATAGAAAAAATTAATTATGTTAATAGTTAATAAAAGGGAAAAAATAAAATAAGACAAACAAAATATAAAATGATGAAATAAAAATTGCAAACCCAAGGGGGTTTTTGGGCCAGATTGGAGGTGTTAATGGAATTGTGAGGCCCATTAAGAAGCCAGCTTGGTTTGACTTTGGAGATTGCCTGCGCCTGTGTTGACCTGAGAACATGATGCTCCTTCCCTTGTGGCCATTGGATTTGCACTTGGAGACACTTGGCGCTTTGGATTTGTGAGGCGCATGATAAGCCTTCTTTGAAGCCTGCACGCAAGTATGTAAGAAAAAATGGAAATAAGCATTTGGGGGACCTGGGAATCGAACCCAGGTCCCAGTGATGCCTAGCCACGTGTCCAGCCACTGAACCAAACGTTGTATCTTGTCATTAGAGTGGGCAAAGAAAATAATATGGAAAAATAACACGCATATGCTAAACAAGAAAACGCGCGTATAATATTTGAATGGGCCACCCATGTTCTTCCACGTAATCACCTTCTTCATCTTTTCCTGTAAAACAAAAACAAGATAGCGGGGGTTTTAAACCCCCACAAACCAAAACTGCCAAGAATAGCGATTAGAGTTACAGATGATATAAAAAAGGCGCGATGGTATCATTGGATTCGTCGTGTCCTGATGAGTTTAACCATATATGTCTTGAGGTCTAATTTTACACTATGTGAAAAACCCCAATTCAAAAGCTTTGAAACCCTAAGGTTCTTCAATGGTGGTTTTCGATTCAGAATGCTACAACCAAATTGGATTATACCAATCGCTTCAGGAGGTTCCTATTAACACAAGTCAACCCAAAAAATAGATTAAAAGCGCATGAATAATGATATGCAATTTTGGAAAATAAGCCAAACCGTGGGACTTGTTGTGAACGATTCCTTGAGTGCCAAGGCTTGTTCTTGATGGCAATAGGTTCCTGGGACCGTTGGGAACGTGTTTGGATCAAGAGAAATGCTTGAATTGCACTGGAAGGTTGAAAACAGTTTGTGACTTTTCTTCAAATTTTTTGAATTTGGTTCTCTCGTTTTAGGTGTCTCTAGGTCCTGCTTGAGGTATGAGAGGCTTGCATATATGTGTATGAATGTAATGAAGTGACATTAGGAGCCTTAAAACCAATGCAATGATGTTTTGGATTTCCTCTTTACCACCATTAAAGCACTTGCCATGTTTGTTCAAAATTTGAATTTTCATGCTCATAATAGGCTTGGCACGAATTTGGTATGTGACTTATGATGCATCAAGGTCATTCAAACCACAAGATATCCTTTGATTAATTTTTTTGATTTTTATTTGAATTTTATGGATTTAAAATGAATTAAATCAATAAAATTAAATAAAAATAGAAAAATTAATGTTTAATTTTGAAATAAATCATGGGACACGTGGGTGGCATGGAAAATCTGAATCAAGTGGAAAAAGTGGGCTCTTTTGTCAAAAAATGAAGTTTCAAGGATAGTTGACTTTGGCCATTTCACAAAAATTTCCCAACTTCTCCAATGCATATCTTGCTCAATTTTGATCATATGAACATGTTCTTGGACATTTTGGAAAGGTCTTGAAGTCCTCTAACCAATGCCTTTGGTCCCATGTCATTTTGATTTACCAATCTCAAGTTATGGTCTTTGACTTAAAATGCCTTTTTGTTGACTTTTGAAAATGACCTATAATGTTGAAATTGATAACTTTTTGTGAGAGCATTTCTTGGACTTGGAATGTGAAGATGAGTTGTAGGAAATGTCATCCCCTTCAAAATGAGCATTGGATGGGATTTTTATGATGAACCATGAAAAAGTTATGCTTTGGTCAAGTTACAGTTGACTTTTCAACTGTCCAAAAATGGAAACTTTTGCATCTTGATGATTTTTGAGCCATTTTTGTGGAATCATGATCAAGACTTGATCAAATGATGATTGTGGCTTCAAAATAAGATGTTGACAAATTTTTTTTGACTTTTGACTGCCAAATGACCATTTTGCCCCTATAGTTGACTGTGAAGCAATTAGGGTTTTTGACTGTGCAACTTGACCTTGTGAGCCTTGAAACTTGACATGTAGGTGCTTGACAATGTATATGAGCATATGGGACTTGATTGAGACCTTGAAAACCTCAACTTCCTTGAAGGAACCAAAACCCTAATTTGACTGACTTAGGAGGGTGTTTGAATTGTGCAACCCTTGAATAGACTTGAGCAAATTGAGATGAAGCTTGCCAAAACTATGAAGATTATGGGAGGGAAAATTTTGGGGTACAACAGTTGCCCCTGTTCAATCTTCTTAGACCTGAGGATGTAGATTGGCCTGTGTGCCTTTCGTGATCCGAGGGTGGAAGATGATTGAACACTAGAGTGCCCAGAAATTTGCACTCACATAGTAGAGTATCAGCAGTGTGACAGCGGGAATGGGCTTACAGATGCCATTTGGAAAGATGGTGGATAGGGGGATGGGCTTATAGATGCCATCTGGAGATGTGACAGAACCTTGTCGGGAATGGGCTTATAGATGCCATCTGGAAGTGTAATGGATAGTTGTGGAGATGGGCTTATAGATGCCATCGGGGGTGTCGATCGCGTAAGAGATTCCTTAGCGAGAACTTGCGTACCTGAGAAAGAGAGATAATTACCTGGCCTGCTACAGGTGTTGATCTTCAAACTCTTCATGCAGATATGCCCTGGCTAGATACAAGTATCGAATCTACAATTGGTTGCTCACAGATGTGCCCTGGCTAGATATAGGAATCGAATCCGGAACTCTTCATGCAGATATGCCCTGGCTGGATACAGGAATCGAATCTGGAATTTCAAAAGGTTGATGGGTTGTCTCTACTGACAGGTTATCTCAGAAAAATCTTTAGGATTTAACTGAACCGGATGAGGTTTTGTCTTTCTTGACGAGTTGTCTCTTTGGACGGGTTGTCTTCATGGACGAGTTGTCTTCAATGACGAGTGACCTTCAATGATGATTTATCTTCAATGACGAGTTGTCTTCAATGACGAGTTGTCTTAAATGATGAGTTGTCTTCAATGACGAGTTGTCTTCAATGACGAGTTGTCTTCAATGACGAGTTGTCTTAAATGATGAGTTGTCTTCAATGACGAGTTGTCTTAAATGACGAGTTGTCTTAAATGACGGGTTCTCTTCAATGACGAGATGTCTTCAATGACGAGATGTCTTCAGTGACGGGTTGTCTTCAATGACGAGATGTCTTCAATAACGAGATGTCTTCAGTGACGGGTTGTCTTCAATGACGAGATGTCTTCAATGACGAGATGTCTTCAGTGACGGGTTGTCTTCAATGACGAGATGTCTTCAATGACGAGATGTCTTCAGTGACGAGATGTCTTCAATGACGAGATGTCTTTAATGACGGGTGTCTATAACGACGGGTGTCTATGACGACGGGTGTCTATGACGACGGGTGTCTATAATGACGGGCTGTCTTCTTTGACTTTAGGAAGTAATTTAAGTGGACCTGTCTTCTTTGACTGGATGAGCATCAGAAAAAACCTTTGGGATTTAACTGGACTTGTCTTCTTTGACTGGATTGGTCTCTTTTGACTATATTAGTCTACTTTGACATAGCTGATCATTTAACTGCATCCTTCCTGAAAGGTAAAGGTCAGTCATATGCAATGCATGATATGGATCAAGCAATGATATTCTCGACATAAATGAGATTGTATGACATGATGCGTATATGCTTGTGTCATGATGTGATGTTTATGAATGTATCTTCGTCTGGGCTGATGTTGAAGAATAGAGTTCTTCGTTTCCGCTGAGGGTGATGATTGCAAGGATAAACCGGTAGGAGAAGATGACTCCATTGGGGAATAAACTTGTTGGAGAGATTACTTTGCGGGGAATTACTCTGTGGGAAGAGATACTTCGCTGAGATTTAATGAGAACTCCGTTAGGGATTCCATTGATATATTTTGTTGAGGATTTTGATGAACTTCGCTGGGGATTCCATTGATGAGCTATGTTTGGGGAATTTGATGAACTCTGCTGGGGGATAGGAAGAACTTCGCCGGGGACGATCTTTCCGTGGTAATTAGCTGAGGATAACCCAGTTATAAGCTCTGGTGGGGAATAACCTTTGAATATAGTCGGGGAGATGCGTTCGTACTCCGCAGGGTATAAGCTTCCAGAATCTACTGGGGATAAGCTTCCAGAATCTATTGGGGAGGATGATTCAACTCTCCTGGGGAAACTTTTGGATTGTACTGAGGAAGTGGCTCCACTGGGGTGTATGTATTCCGCCGGGGAACAATCTTATATGAAGACTGCCGGGGATGCTTGCTTAGGAACATCTGTATATTCCGCCGGGGAACATTGAGATTTTCTGGGGATACCCGACTTCCTTAAGGCTGACAGTAGGCTAACTCTGCTTGGGGAGAGCGTTGCTAACTTGCTAGGGATACTGTGCCTTTTCAGGGCTGATTGGGAGACCAACTCTGCTTGAGGAGAGTATTGTTGACATCTGTCTTACTCTATAGGGAGTGGAGGTATCTTGGTCACGTTCTTCAGCCGAACCTACCTTGGTACCTCGGTGGACAGAGCAACTTGATCGCTTAGACAACTCATTATTGCCCCAGTTTCTGCGGGAGAAGATACCTGTGGAGGCCTTGACAACTGCCGGTTGATAGATCTTCTTCTGGCAGGCAAGTGACGAGACGCCGGGACATAGTCGTACGCTTTTGATCCCTAATTTTTGCCTGGACCGCCCTTTCGGGTTTTCAGTCCATCGGGATACCCTTTTTTGCCCTAGCCGCCTTTTCAGGTTTTCGACTTGCCGGGTGTACAAATTTTTTTTTTCAATTCATCCCTTATTTTTGCCCGAACCCTTTTGGTTCACCGGGAAGCCCTTACTTTGCCTAGGTGTGTCAACCTAGCGGGTCTTTGATTGTGCGTAGTATTTTTCCGACTATGTCCATGCTCTCAGGATGTAGGGAGGTGCCCCTGCTGTTGTGTTGCCATGTGCCCAGAAGATGTTTGATCGTACAATGCCCCAAGTGATCCAGATGGAGATTTTCCCCAAGTTGGTTGGCCTTTTGAGAGATTCTCCGAATCTTGACTTAACTGCCCCAGATGATGGACAACGATCATGCCATGCCCCTTGATTGGAGGTGCTTTTGTTCATTAGACATTCGTCATACGAATTTCTATGCTGTTCAAACAAATAGTCATATGCAAGCAATGTTATATTAGAATGCAAAGCTCACGTCTGTCTTGAAGTTTTTGAAAATGCATTTTTTCATAAAAACAAGTGAAATTTTTTTTGTAAACTGTGATGTCAACTCGTTATTTTACCGCAAGCCTTAAGGAGTCAGGATACCTTTCGTTACAGTATGATTTCGAACTAACCCATGCTTCAGCTAGGACTTTTTAGGGTTCTAATGCGGCTTGGTTCACGGTTTAAGAAACAAAGGATAAAGGCTCAAAGTATTTGTACCCACCTGTTCTTCGTGATGTTCTTCAAACCTAAACTCAGTTAATCGTGCGTTAGACCTTGTTTGAGTCTTTGTCCTGATATTCCAATGATGGTTCGGATATTGACAGTTTATTTGGAATAGGCAGTCATTTTTGTTGAGGGTTTGTAGGACCTCTTTCTTTTTGATTTTATTATCCCTGTTTTTTGCATGAACTGCTTCTTTTTGTAATTACAGTCAGCGGGATGCCCCAGTTTTTTGTAAGTCTCCTTCATAGGTTTTGACTTAATGGGCTTTTATTTTTGATAGATAACGACTGCCCGTCTTTATGATTATTCAGAACCATCACTGTCTTTTGCTTTGTAAGGACTTCTTTGGTGCCATTCGTTGTGCACTTGGATCAACTGAGAGAACTACCCTGCCCCAGGTTATGATTAAGGGTTTTCATTTTTGAAAAGAAAAACTCCGACTTCTTTGGCTCAAAGGGGTTGACGAGGGATTATCTTCCTTATAACTCCAGTGTTTAGGAATTGAAACAATGCCTGTACCTCATCAGCGGGGTTCGTTCAAAAGCATACTGTAAATGTCGTGGTATCGTTTTCGTCATCCTCCCTCAATAGGCTTAGAATTCTTCAATCAAGAGTTGATCATCACAAAAATATGAAAACAGTTTGCATATAGTGAATACGAAATAATTACTTCAAAACAGACATGTGTAATGCATTAATGAAATAACATCGTTTGACATGAATACAATGTTTGAACAATCAAAGAAAAATACAACTTAAACATTCGAATGAACAAAAAAATTCTAATCCTAGCCATGTTTTGGCAAGGGAGCAGTGATCTCATTGGGAGTCTCTGGAGAGTCGAACTGGACTTCCTTTGCGTCGATCAGATCCTAAACCTTATTTCTCAAAGTCCAACAATCATCTGTAGCATGCCCCGGGCTGTCAGAATGATAAGCGCAGCGAACGTTGGGGTTATACCTTGAAGGTGTCCTGTTGGGATTCTTAGGGGGGTCCCTTAGAGTTACCAACTTGGTCTCCAGCAGCTGTGGCAATATCTGGGACAAGGTCATGCCGAGGGGAGTGAATTGCCTTTTAGGTCTCTCTTCCCTTTGTTGGTTGCGATGTTGAGGAGCACCGGCCGGTTTTGAAATAACCACCGCGTTGATAGCACTAGATTCTTTCTTGGATGGTCTCTTCTCAGTGTTCGAGGAGTCACCAGTTTGTATCTTTCCAGACTTGATACCAACTTCTATCCTTTCACCAGTCAAGATCAGATCTGTAAACCCAGCAGAGGAATTTCCAATCAGATGGTTGAAGAACGGACCAGACAGGGTCCCCAAGAACATATCAACGAGTTCACGGTCGGTCAGAGGTGGTTGCACCCTTCCAGCAAGGTCTCTCCACTTTTGCGCATAATCTTTGAATCCTTCGCCCGTCCCTAGTGACATACCCTGGAGTTGGGTACGCGTCGGAGCGAGGTCAGCATTATACTGGTATTGCTTGTAAAAGGCAGCAGCAAGGTCTTCCCAATTGCGGATACTGGCTCCATCCAGCTGATAGAACCACTCGAGTTGAGTCCCTGATAGACTATCCTGAAAGAAGTGAATCCACAAATTCTTGTCAGCCGTGTAGGGCTGGATCCTCCTTATGTATGATCTGAGATGCAGCTTAGGACAAGATGCCCCGTCGTATTTTGCAAAGGCAGGTGCCTTGAACTTGTGAGGGATCACCAGCCCAGAAGATAAGCCTAGGTCTCCAAAGTCCAACCCAGGCACACGTTGAATCTTCATAGCGTTTAACCGGTCCTCCAGTTGTTTGTACCTGTCCTCAGCAGGAGGGTACTGTTCATACTTGAAATCTGTCTCGGTGTCGGAGACCATGGGACTAGGAACCTCTCTCCCTTGTGGGTTGTCTTTCCCTACATAGGAAGTAGCCTGATCAGCCTCATTTTGTGGTCCATTCCCAGATCTGCGTCTAGGGTTGAACAAAACCGTCCTCTTCTTCTTCTTCTTCTTCTTCTGAATCAGAGTCTTCAATTCCTGCTGACCCTGTGCTAAACTCATGACCAGCTCCTGGAACTGGGTGTTCTGGGCTTGGAGGGCCTTGATATCTTGTTCATTGGATGATTCAGGATTCATGGTGATGGCTGAAATAAAACAGCGAAGAAGATTAAGCAACCTGTAGAACAGAGTACCTGTAATGCAATGATATGTATGTATGCACGCGATGTTTTCAAGGATCTCGCGGGGTAAACAGAGAAACTTGTTAGAATTTGAATTTGGGTATCTTGATTGAAGGAACTTCATGTTGTTGAGTGTCCTTCTTCAAGAGCCAAGGCTCACCATATCGAGTGAGTCATAGCCCCTGACTCAAGTTATCAACCTTGGCTAGAGGAAAATAAATCCCCTTTTCCCCTTGCTAGACATCATGACCTGCATCACAAACCCTTGAGATCCTTGAAATGGATTAGTCCTTATGTAGGATGTGTGCAATGGTATGATGGCATGATGTTATGCTATGCATGGAGTAATGTAGGTAAACCCTATTATGAGTCCAGATTAAGGACTGTAAACAAACCCTGCAAGAAACTCATGTGTCAGATAACAAGCATGCAAGTAGTCAAGTTTGAAGGCACACAAGTCACACAGAGAGCCCTTAGATTTTAGGCCAGCATGAAGTTTGGGGTACTACCCTCTTTCAGTTTCGTTGGTTAAGACCTGTCCTATCAAAAGTAACCGGGTTCTAGAGGATCCCAATATCACTGACTACCCTCAATCGGTCATAACTCCAGCGTCGCAATCTTTTCTTGCGGCAAGAACCATCGCGAGAGTTTAGCCTCAATGGGTGTAGCATACATCTACTGTTCTATGGCCAAGTTGGGTCACATTAGGGTTCTAAGGTCGGTTGGTGCTTAATGACTCCTCAGAAGACCCATATTCTCCTCGTTGCAACACAAGGGATATCGGTACAGACCAAGGTGCCACACCAACGTAGCCACTGCTTCACCCGTGTCGGTCTACGCCAGACAGGTCCCTCACAGCTTATGCTACCTAAAAGGGTATCCCCAGATCCGGGTTAGGATCTATGAAACTTCGATGCAAAGCCCACAAATATAAAGCAATCAAAGCAAAGCAATTGAAAACATGATGATGAACTATTCCTAAGGTACACCCCACTTATAATGTATCCCCAGCAGAGTCGCCAGTTCTGTGATCGGTGGAAATAGAACTGACTGTTTTTAAGCTGGTTTCGCGAAATGTCGCGATAAGCAAGAGTCGCCACCGTCTTTTATGTTCTCCAACATGGAAAGGACAAAAGCACAGCAAAATTCCTTATTCGAGAATGTTTCTCGGTTCGGGAGGTAGATTTATAGAAAGGGAAGGTGTTAGCACCCTTTCTATCCATGGTTATCCATGGGCTCTTAGGTACTTGCTCTTATATTTTTCAAAATTTGTTTGTTTTTCAAGTGTGTGTGGGTTTTGAAAAAAGTTTGTTTGAAAACTTCTAGGTAACTCTTGTATCAGTCCTCAAGAGTGAATGAAGTATTGTTTGAAAACTTTTTGAAAGTGTAAGGTGCGAAAAGTATTTTGTTTGTTTTGAAAAGAGCAAGTACCCATGAGTCATCTACCTACCCTAAGGAATTAAGCTGTGTAAGAGTCCTTTAGATAGTGCTATCCCACCATTGAGAGGTAGGTAGCACCATCGTTGGAGTTATTCGGGTCAATTCGATTATCGGGACAGTGTGGTCACCGAAGCAATAGTAAGGCACCTTAGAAGTAACCCTAATGTCCTAGATCCTTTTATTCGAGGCAACCATTTCGACGCAACTGGATCTTTAGACAAAGGGCGACCTCTAAGACGTCCTATACTTGATGACCACGTTCGAGGCAACCAGTGAGGCGTACCCTAAGAAGTGGCATGTGCTTTGTGTGTTGTTTTTCAGTTAAGGTTGTCTTGTATGTTATTTGTGAGCTACGGATTGGTTTTATTTACATACATTCTTTCATGCATTTTTTAACAGTTAGGAGTGCGGAAAATAAATTGCGGGAATGTAAATCTAACTATTACAAGGCGCAGGTCTATACATCGCCAAAAAACAAAGATACGTTTCGTAAAATAAAGTGCGAGAAAATTAAAGAGAGCAAAATTCCTAATTAACTATTACATATCTGGAGACAGTTACATAAATAATCAAAATAAAATAAATGCGCGCGAAAAAATTAAATCGGGAACGTCCTAAGGGTTTTGACCCTTTTAAGAAAAGAAATGAAATTTTTTGTCCTTTTTTGTGATTAAATGAAATTAAAACTAATGATTAAACTAATTAATTAATTTATTAAAAGAAAAAATGTTTTTGTATTTTTATGTTTTTAATGAAATAAAATAAAAGGAAATAAAATTAAAAGTTAATAAAAACCTAATTCTAAATTTATTTTAAAAAAGTTAAAGTTGCCTAATTAAAACTAATTCAATTTATTAGTATTTATTTACAAAAATAAAATGGAATTAATAATAATAATAATATTAGTTCTTTTTTTGATTTTTTATAGAAAAAATTAATTATGTTAATAGTTAATAAAAGGGAAAAAATAAAATAAGACAAACAAAATATAAAATGACAAAATAAAAATTGCAAACCCAAGGGGGTTTTTGGGCCAGATTGGAGGTGTTAATGGAATTGTGAGGCCCATTAAGAAGCCAGCTTGGTTTGAATTTGGAGATTGCCTGCGCCTGTGTTGACCTGAGAACATGATGCTCCTTCCCTTGTGGCCATTGGATTTGCACTTGGAGACACTTGGCGCTTTGGATTTGTGAGACGCATGATAAGCCTTCTTTGAAGCCTGCACACAAGTATGTAAGAAAAAATGGAAATAAGCATTTGGGGGACCTGGGAATCGAACCCAGGTCCCAGTGATGCCTAGCCACGTCTCCAGCCACTGAACCAAATGTTGTATCTTGTCATTAGAGTGGGCAAAGAAATTAATATGGAAAAATAACACGCATATGCTAAACAAGAAAACGCGCGTATAATATTTGAATGGGCCACCCATGTTCTTCCAAGTAATCACCTTCTTCATCTTTCCTGTAAAACAAAAACAAGATAGCGGGGGTTTTAAACCCCCACAAACCAAAACTGCCAAGAATAGCGATTAGAGTTACATATGATATAAAAAAGGCGCGATGGTATCAATGGATTCGTCGTGTCCTGATGAGTTTAACCATATATGTCTTGAGGTCTAATTTTACACTATGTGAAAAACCCCAATTCAAAAGATTTGAAACCCTAAGGTTCTTCAATGGTGGTTTTCGATTCAGAATGCTACAACCAAATTGGATTATACCAATCGCTTCAGGAGGTTCCTATTAACACAAGTCAACCCAAAAAATAGATTAAAAGCGCATGAATAATGATATGCAATTTTGGAAAATAAGCCAAACCGTGGGACTTGTTGTGAACGATTCCTTGAGTGCCAAGGCTTGTTCTTGATGGCAATAGGTTCCTGGGACCGTTGGGAACGTGTTTGGATCAAGAGAAATGCTTGAATTGCACTGGAAGGTTGAAAACAGTTTGTGACTTTTCTTCAAATTTTTTGAATTTGGTTCTCTCGTTTTAGGTGTCTCTAGGTCCTGCTTGAGGTATGAGAGGCTTGCATATATGTGTATGAATGTAATCAAGTGACATTAGGAGCCTTAAAACCAATGCAATGATGTTTTGGATTTCCTCTTTACCACCATTAAAGCACTTGCCATATTTGTTCAAAATTTGAATTTTCATGCTCATAATAGGCTTGGCACGAATTTGGTATGTGACTTATGATGCATCAAGGTCATTCAAACCACAAGATATCCTTTGATTAATTTTTTTGATTTTTATTTGAATTTTATGGATTTAAAATGAATTAAATCAATAAAATTAAATAAAAATAGAAAAATTAATGTTTAATTTTGAAATAAATCACGGGACACGTGGGTGGAATGGCAAATCTGAATCAAGTGGAAAAAGTGGGCCCTTTTGTCAAAAAATGAAGTTTCAAGGATAGTTGACTTTGGCCATTTCACAAAAATTTCCCAACTTCTCCAATGCATATCTTGCTCAATTTTGATCATATGAACATGTTCTTGGACATTTTGGAAAGGTCTTGAAGTCCTCTAACCAATGCCTTTGGTCCCATGTCATTTTGATTTACCAATCTCAAGTTATGGTCTTTGACTTAAAATGCCTTTTTGTTGACTTTTGAAAATGATCTATAATGTTGAAATCGATAACTTTTTGTGAGAGCATTTCTTGGACTTGGAATGTGAAGATGACTTGTAGGAAATGTCATCCCCTTCAAAATGAGCATTGGATGGGATTTTTATGATGAACCATGAAAAAGTTATGCTTTGGTCAAGTTACAGTTGACTTTTCAACTGTCCAAAAATGGAAACTTTTGCATCTTGATGATTTTTGAGCCATTCTTGTGGAATCATGATCAAGACTTGATCAAATGATGATTGTGGCTTCAAAATAAGATGTTGACAAATTTTGTTTGACTTTTGACTGCCAAATGACCATTTTGCCCCTACAGTTGACTGTGAAGCAATTAGGGTTTTTGACTGTGCAACTTGACCTTGTGAGCCTTGAAACTTGACATGTAGGTGCTTGACAATGTATATGAGCATATGGGACTTGATTGAGACCTTGAAAACCTCAACTTCCTTGAAGGAACCAAAACCCTAATTTGACTGACTTAGGAGGGTGTTTGAACTGTGCAACCCTTGAATAGACTTGAGCAAATTGAGATTAAGCTTGCCAAAACTATGAAGATTATGGGAGGGAAAATTTTGGGGTACAACATGGTGCATTGTGCATATCATGGTCATTAGTGAATAAAGCATAGAATCATTAATTAAATCAGATTTTCAAAAAAAAACAGATGGCGCGTCTTCATTGGTTGAAAGATGATACGTTGGTCATCTTCAACCTCCAGCCAATGTGAATTGCAGGTCTCTCAAACTGTAAAATCAGAAGCTCAGACCTATGCCATTCGCTTCGTCTCTTCAAGACGAATACAACCACACATTCGCGACAAATGTATATAAACTGTAGCTCAAGCAATTTGGAAGGAAAGTTTTGAAAAGGGATTTGAAATTTCATGGTCAAAACATGTTTCCAGATAAAAGTGAGTGTTGCGACTAGAACCAGGGCAATGAGAGCGTCACAATGATATCCGTTTTGAAGAATTGATGGAGAAATCTACCTATTGAAGTTGAGTTGCAGAGCTCTGAAACTGGACTTCCATGGAGCAATATAGGGCACGATTCTTGAATGTAATTATATGGTTAGCTTCAGGGAAGATCAAGGAAGGTAAATTGATGGAAAAATTGGATTGAAAACAAATTTCAAAGTTGCAAAAATTTGAGTTATGGAACAAGTTTGGCAGGGTAATTCTGGCTATCCAAGCTTGAGAAAATGAATGAGGGATGACCCTCTATTTATAGGGAATCAAATGGAATATCCAAGCGTGTGAAATGATGAAGTTTGGAGGGAAATTGTGTGAAGTTGTAAACAAGAAAAGTGTGACTTCTAATTTGATCAAAACTCATCCAAAACGTGCGTTTTCTTGTGCTAATCACTTCTGCAAGTTCACTAAACATGTTTAGAGGCAAAAAACGCGCAGAAACAAAGTATTTAGAAGCTAAATCAATGATTTCAAATTCTGACCTTTGAAGAAACTTCAACTTCAAGTTACCAAGTTCAAACCAATGACATTCTCAGCTCAAGGGGTCTTAGGGCATGATTCTTGATGCTTTAGAAAGATGATGTTACAAGCTTTGCAATGGAAAAATAATGAAATCAAATGGATGCTTGATATGAAAGTTGCATTGAGTCATTGTTGGAGAAAAAGGGTTGACTTTTCATACTTAGAAATATTTCAAATTTTTCTTCAAAAGTGACCTATAATGTTTTGCATCTAAACATGGCCTTCCACTTGGAATTTGCTCTTGACGAAAAAATATGGCATGAAATAGACATCTTAAATGACACTTTGAAACTTGAAACATTCTAAATATTCAAAAATTGAGAGAGTTATGAATTGTTGAAGTTGGAAAAAAATCATGAAATTGAATGCCCCTGCCTCTGTACCTGCTGGAGAAAGTATCCGCGGGGATTTTATGGATGGTCTTTAGACATTGTCCCATTTCTCAAAGCCATTAGTAACTCTCTTTCTGTTTTTTATGTGTGTATTTATAAACGGTAATTACATTCAAATTCATATGTTAAAAAATAATCACTGGACGTTTTCGCAAACAAAACAAAAAATAAAAAACAAATAGTTTTGCACTTTCAAAGAGATAGTTTTGTATTAATTTGAATAAGCGTTTTTGTTGTACAGGGATACGGACATCCTAGTAAGTGAATGTCATCGTAAGAATGAAAACTATACAAAAATAGTATAGAAATAAAAATTGCTATGTGAAATGATCCTAAAGGGTTCCCATTCTGCTATTGCCCTTATGTCTTTGAGCGTCTCATCTCTTTGTTGCTTGTCCAGAGCTGACTGAATTGATTAGTACCACTTGAGCTTGATAGTTATTACCGAAAATTGGTTGTAAGTGATCCAACGGGACATATTTATACGCTTTAAATCCCTAAGTTTTGTCTGGACCGCTCTTTCGGGTTTTCAGTCCACCGGGATACCCTTTTTTGCCCAAGCCGCCTTTTGAGGTTTTCGACTTGCCGGGTGTACAAATTTTTCCATGTGTATATCCCTAATTTTTGCCCGAACCCTTTTGGTTCATTGGAATGCCCTTATTTTTTCCTAGGCCAGTCAACCTAGCAGGTCTTTGTTCATGCGTAGTATCTTTTAACTATGTCCGCGTTTATAGGGTACGGAAGGTCGTCATCGTCCATAGTAGTTAAGATCATGGCTCCACTAAAAAATATGTTCTTGATTACAAATGGTCCTTCGTATGTAGGAGTCCATTTTCCACTGGGATCACCTTGCGGCAGTATGATGCGTTTGACTACTAGGTCACCAGCCTGATATACCTGATGTCTGACCTTCTTGTTAAAAGCTTTAATCATACGTTTTTGGTACATCTGACTATGACAGACAGCCGCGAGCCTCTTTTGGTCAATTAGGTTCAATTGGTCAAGTCGAGTCTAAACCCATTCGTCTTTATTCAAACCTGCTTCCTTCAAGATTCTCAAGGAACGGATCTGGACTTTAATGGGTAGGACAACTTCCATACTGTATACCAGAGAGAAAGGAGTTTCCCCTGTTGATGTGTGCACTATGGTATGGTAACTATGGAGAGAAAATGGTAACATATCATGCCTGTCTTTACATGTCACTGTCATCTTGTGTATGATCTTTTTGATATTTTTATTAGCAGCTTTTACAGCGCCATTCATCTTCAGCCGGTAAGGAGAATAGTTATGATGTTGGATCTTGAATTGCGTGCAGATCTCGGCGATCATATTATTATTGAGATTGGTACCATTATCCTTGATAATTCTTTTTGGAATACCATACCGACGGATAAGGTTATATCTGATGAATCGGGCCATAACATTCTTGGTAACAGAAGCAATTGAAGCTGCCTCGACCCACTTTGTGAAGTAATCAATGGCAACCAGGATGAAACAATGCCTATTAGAAATTGTAGGCCTAATCTCTCCAATCATATCAATGCCCCACATTGCGAATGACCAGGGAGCAGTCAAGACGTTTAGAGGAACCGGAGGCACATGTACTTTATCAGTGTAGATTTGGCATTTGTGTCAAGTTTGTGAATGTTGATAACAGTCTGTTTCCATAGTGGACCAATAATATCCTGCCCGTAGGATCTTTTTAGCCATCGTGTGCCAACAAGAATGGATTCCAAAGGCACCTTCATGCAAATCATCCATAATCTTCTCTGCTTCACTCTTGTCTACACACCAAAGCAAAGTAGCATTGTAATTGCGCTTGTAGAGGGTTCCGTTACTGAGGAAGAACTTGGAAGAGAACCTTCTTAGGAACTTCTTATTATTGACTGAAGCTCCCTCAGGATACTCTTGGGCTTCGAGATATCTTTTGACTTCATGGAATCAAGGTTTATCCACTACTTCTTAAGTATCAACCTCAGAATAATATGTCGGTTTGTCCATTCTCTCAATAGTTATATGAGGAGCTTCATTTCCCACCCGACCTTGAACATTGAAGACATAGTATCTAGCGCGTCCGCTAGTTGATTTTACTCTCATGGAAAATGTTCAAAGGTAACTTCTTCAAAGTATGGAATTAGTGTTAACACATGCTCTTGATAAGGGATGAGATTATGATGCTTTGTGTCCCATTCTCCCTTAATTTGATTGATTACTAGGGTCGAGTCTCCAAATACACTCAAGAATTTGATCCTCAAGTCGATAGCAGCTTTGAGACCCATTGTGATACGGTGGGAGAATTGAATTGAGGGTTTTGCGTTTGATCACAAATGTTGCGGTTAGCAAGAGTCGCCACCGACTTTTCTTTTATCCAAAATGAAAGGTGAAAAAGCACAGGAAAGACCTTTGAGATTTTTTCTTGAGTTTGGGGGGTAGATTATAAAAAGGGAAGGTATTAGCACCCTTTTCATCCATGGTTTTCCATGGGCTCTTAGTTACTTGCTAGATCACTTGCTTTTGTTTGAAAATGTGCTTTGTGTGGTTTTTGAAAGTATTTTGTAAAGAGGCCATTGTTTAGGCAATCTTTGTAATGATTCTCGTTCGTAAGAATGTATACAAAGATGTTGATCTTTTGAAATTTTTTTTAAGTTTGTAAGATATTTTGAAATGTGTAGGTGTTTGTTTGGAAAATATCAAGGATGTTTGTTTTGAAATGGAGTAAGTAATTAGGAGCATTCTACCTACTCAAAAGTCTTTCTTGTTCATTTTTATTTTCCTTTGACATTGTTATCTTACCATTGATTTGGTAAGTAACCCTATCTTTGGATGTAAACGGGAAAGGCATGGGTCATTGTATGACCATGATTAGAAATATTACAAGGTATCTTAGCATTATCCTTAGGGACTAAGATAATTTGAAAGGCAACTTAGATAGCATCATCGAGGGACTATGATCTTGTATTTGCTTGTTTTTGCTAAGACACCTCACATGCATAATATGGCTATTTTGTATAAGGCAACCAAGTGAAATAACCCTAGGGGTGCTTGTGTGCAAATGTATTATTTTCATGCTTGATTTAGTCTTGAATTAGGGTTTGCTATTTATTGGTTTTAAGCCTTTCCATACAAACCCTAATTACTAGCAATTGTATGTAAAGCGATAAATTGCGGAATTTAAAGTTACCACGCTATTACAACATTTGTGGGAGGGGGTGTACAAATTACAAATGGGGATTGCAAGAAATTAAAACCCTAATTAGTCTATTACAACCAAATTGAATTTATACAAGAATTGAAATAAATAATATACAAGATGAATTAAATATGCAAGAAGGTAAATGTGAAGAAAATGGATATTTTGTTTGATGTTTTATGAAAAAGGAACTTTACCTTAACCTAATAAAATAAAGAAAATAATTTATTAAGTTTGAAATTATTGAGAAAATTTTTTAAATGAAAACCCTAATTCTATTAATTAATCAAAAGAAAATAAGTTTAAGAAAAGTATTTTTTGGCATTTTTTATCTTGAAAATATTTATAGCATTATAAAATATTTTTAGTCTTTTTGGTATTAAAATAATATATTTTAATTGGTGTAAAAGAAAATAAATAATATCCTAGTTTTAATTAAATTTACAAGAATAATTAGTAAAATAAATAAAGTGTGGTCAAATATATTTTTGTGAGAAAAATAAATAAACTAAGTTAAAATATAAATCTACTGTTTTTTGTATTTCATGATTTTTTATTATTTAAAAAAAATATATTTAAGAAAATAAAATGAAAATAAAATGAAAATAAAATGGAAAATAAAATAAATGGGCCAGGGGTGTCAAAATCCTGCAGGGGGTTAGTAAGCAAAAAACAAAACAAAAGCTAAGCCCAAAAGGCCCAGCGCCTATTTGCTGAAGCAAAAAGAAAGGAAAAATGACCAAAAATGTAAAACAAATGCAAAAAGGCAGCGCTGAGGTTCGAACTCATGACCTCTACCAATAACGCGCGCTGCCTTACCACTGGGATGGTTGTACATCCATTAATATAACTGAAATAATAATTACATAACATAAAACGCGCCCTGAAACAATAATTCTCAACAAAAATGAAAAGTTCAAACATGAAAGTTGTGGCATTTTTTTCTACGAATCCAACCATATAAACAGCTTAAGCTAAAAATCAAAGATTAATGAGAATTTTTCTAGCCCTAATTCAAAACCTAAAAATTTCAAAAAACTTCAACCCTAAAATTCTCTAAGCTCGGGCCATATAAATGTAAACTATGGATATGTACAACTTCGTGGCAATGGTGTCTACATTTTATCTTCACAAACCAAACTCAAATGATGCATGTATGAAGAGATAGAAGTTTGAAAAGTTACCTCTTGCAGTTGGAGTCGTGTATGGAGTTTGAGCAACCCTTGTGGTGGCCTGATGATTTCTGTAGCTTGTCTGGACCTCCTTGAATGTGTTCCAAGTCCCACTTTGCTTTGAGGATCGCTGGAACTCCCAACTCAAGTCAAGTTGCAAGCTTCAGTTTTGAAAATGGTGGATGATGATGGAGGAGTTACAGTTAGGAAATGAGGGCCTGGATCACTTTGATATGATGTATGGAAGGTGTTTGGATGATTAGTTTTCAAAATGCAAGAGTGGAAATGAAGATGGTGAGTTTTTGCTCAAAACTGTCAAGTTTGGGATGTTCTGTGCAGCAAGGTGCTTGGGAATGTTTTAGGGCTTGTAAAAATGTGTGTTGTGTTGCAATTGACTTGTTAATATGTATGGAAATGATTAAAGCACAAAATCACTCAAGGTTTCTGAGTTATAGGGTTATGGCTCTATAACTTGCTTTTGAAGAAAAGTGAAATGACAAATCTCAAATATTGTACAAGCATGTCCTGAGCTTCTTGAGACCTTAGACACATTGCTTTTGGTTTATAGGGGTTGTGTGTGCAGAAAGAACAAGTTCAAGACAAGTTGACTTTGTGATTAAAGCAACTTTTCAAGAATGGAATTGTAACTTTCTTCCTAAAATGGCAAATTGGCTTGGACAAGGCTTGAAACACTTGGATAATAGCTCAAAAGAAAGTGTAATCTTCTGATTATGGAGAGATCTTGAGGTTTAGAGGCCTGAAAAACAAGATTGTGCAGCATAGGTTTGAAATTGAATTCTTGTTCATCACAAAATGCCTTGTAATTCAAGTGACAAAACACCAACTTCATCTCTTCGATTCTCCCTACTCAAGAATGATCTCAAGGAGTTCTTAGACATTTTGGAAAGCTTGAAATGTGCTCTACAACCTGTTGTACCCTAAAATTTTCCCTCTCATTTCTCAAAGGATCATCCTGGACCCTCAAGATTGCCGCTATCAAGTTTCAAGTCTTGAATTATAACTTTTCAAGAAAATCATTCACAAGGGCAAAATGGTCAAAAGCACACTGAAAAGTCAAACTTTGACTTTTAGATCAAAAATTAATTTTCAACAATTATATTTCATCAAGACATGAAATTGGTTCATAAAAAAAAATCAGAAATCAGAAATTACTTTGAAAAAGTCAAATTTCTAAACATTTTGAAAATTTTCTAAGTGTTAAGAGAATATGATACTTCAGAACTTCTGAGCCAGCCTCAATGCAAGTGCAGTCAGAAGTTATAAACATGGTTCAGAACATAGTTCTTCAATCAGAACATGACTCTTCAGCATATGTTTCAATCAGAGCATCACCCTTCGAGTTTCATTCTGGTCTTCTTCGATCAGAACATCACAAAGCCCAAAAAACCTTGTTTGAACAGCCTGCTGCACTGCTATAGCACAATCCTACAACCAGCTGCCACAATACTCCAAATTGCTAATGATCTAGTCCACGCCTGCATTTTTCTTAAAACCCTATATTTGCACCGAATTAGCATACAAAAACTGTGATTAAAAAACAATGGAACAATATACCAAAAGGGTTTAAATCCCATTTGTTTTCCCCCCAAAACCACAACAAACCCATCTATAAATAATTGGCTCCACCACACGTTCAAGAAGCTAGCTTTTGGAGAGAGAGAGAGAATAATAAAAAGAGAGAAAAGAAAGCTGTGAAGCCCTTCGTAAAAATCCAGAAATCCCAAACAGAAAACCAAACCTTTGTTCTTCCCTTTGAATCAAAGAACTTAGCATTTTCTCTTTCGTTGTTCTTGTTGACTCCAGAACATCTTAAGGCAGCAGTTCAAGTCCCAAGCACACGCTCCAGATTCAAGGTAAGTCTTTCTGACTTCACATCTTTCATTCAGAACATCATTAAATATGTAAGTATCATCGTATTGATGTTGTCCATATCATTGCATATTTAGAAAAAAACCGTGGATCAAAACTTCTTGATTAAGGCTAGGCTCAGAATTAGGATTAGAACATCTATAAATTGTTGTGCTTTTATCCTTTTGATTTGCTATTTGTTAAGAACTGAATAAATTGTTGATGTGCTGATTAATATGAGGAAAGAGCTGAAATGTGGCATAGAACCTCTGATTTTTACTCATTGTCTTAACACAATACATAACTTCTGAGTTCTCCTTACTATTAAATACTATGAACTTCTGATACTTCTACTCACTGTTTTAACACTTGGAACTTATGATTTTTACACACTGATAATGCACTGAACTACTAGTGTTCACTCACTGTCTTAGCACAATATAGAACTTCTAAGTTCTTCCCACTGTTTTAACACGTACAGAGCTTCTAAGATTTTCTCACTGCTCTCACATTCAGAACTTCAACACGTAACAACCCAGAACTTCTGTGTTTTCCCTCTAACGTTTCTTGCAAGACCTCATAGTGTATCAGTCCAGAACTTCTGATGTCCACTGACATTTCTTTCTGAGTCACAGCACTCCTGGCATCAAAACTTCTGATCCCTTTTGTTTTGCTTGCAACAACACACTAATTCTATATCTCATTTATTTTCCTTTTATCACTTTCAATATTAATACTCTTTTTATCAATATAAAAAAGACATAAAAATATTTTCTTTTTACTAGCTAATTCATTTTTTTTAATTCATTAAGACAAAAAACCATTTTCTAAACAAAGTCCTTTTTCTTTCTAGCATTATTATTTCAATATGGTTCTAATAAATAATTAGGATTTATTTTCTTGCAACCCCCCATTTGTAAATTTGTACACCCCATCCCCCTAATGATTGTAATAGCGTAGAATCTTTACTTTCGGCACTTTTATTGCTTTCATATATTGTTAATAATTAGGGTGTGTATGGCAAGACATGAAATCGACAAATAGATAATCCTAATCAAGAATAAAATTCATGCAATCAAACATACTTGTGCACTAGCACCCTTAGGATAATCCCACCTTGTTGCCTATCGGAAAAATAGTCATGTCCTTCGAACATGGGCATTTTAGTAAAATACCCTCGATAAAAGATCGTAGTCCCTCGATGACCCTCGATGTTGCCTTCGACAAATGATCTAGTCCCTAACATGACATTGCTAAAACGTTCCATGAGTTACCTTCTATGACTATACAAAAACTTCCCACGCCTGTCCCTTCACGTCCAACGATGGGGCTTCTTACCAAATCAATGGTAAGATAGCAACATCTAAAAGAGGAGGAAAAGAACATCTAAGACCTTTTGAGTAGGTAGATTCGCTCCTAGTTTCTCTCTTTCTCACAATAAAAACATTTTATACACCAACACATCTCTTTGAACTATTTTCAAAACCAACACTTTGTACGCATTCTTATAGAGACGAGAATCATTACAAAGACATTTTCAAAATATTTTCAAACCCACACCACAAGCACACTTTCAAACAAAGCAAGTGATTTAGAAAGCAACTAAGAGCCCATGAAAAACCATGGATGAAAGGGGTGCTAACACCTTCCCTTTTCATAATGTACCCCCCCGAACTCAAGAAAAAATCTCTAAAGGTCTTTCGTGTTCTTTTCAGCCTTTCCTTATTGGATAAAAGAAAAGTCGGTGGCGACTCTTTCTATCCGCAACATTTGCGATCAAACGCAAAACAAAAGTTAGTTCTCCCACCGTATCACAGAACTGGCGACTCTGTTGGGGAGAATTCTAAAAGTGGGGTTACCTTAGGGTTAGATCACATTTACTTGCGTTCATTGTTTGACTTGTTTGCTTTACATTATGGTTCTTTTTTTGAGTTTGAATCCTCTACCCGGATTTGAGATACCTTATAGGTAAGCAACAATAAGTTGTGGAAACTGTGCGGGGTATACCGACACGGTCTTAGAAATATCTACGTTAGTGCAACATATTTATGGGTACCGGTAGCCCTTGAGTAGTCAAGGAGAATACGGGGCCGCTGAGTGATGTCGTGAAGCACTAATGAACTTTTAGAACCTTTACTTGACCAACTTGGCCTTTAGAACATAGTGAGATGAACGACTTTGGTGCAGTCCGAAGTTGGTAGATACTCGATACTACACTCATTGAAGTTTGGTTTTTTGGGATATTTCGGTCGCCATTAAAGAGGCTTGTGCTGAAATAATGACCCAGAAAACAAACCAGTGATATTGAGCTCCTTAGAACCTGGTTATTATTGCTATGACAGGTTTGAGCCAATTAAACTTCAAAAGGGTACTTACCTATGAGGCTCCATGGAAGCCTAAACCTAAGGACTTGTGTGTTTTGTTTACTTGTACATAACATCATAACATCATGCTCATTTACTAACCATTTCAAGGATTTTGGGATTTATCTTTGTTCTATTTTGTAGGGCATGGATTCTATTCGCAGGAAAACTATTCAAGTCCATCTTGTAAGGATCCCTCCACAACTTAAAGAGCTAGCTTCAAGGATTCTGGAAAATTCTCCATTCACCGAGAGACATGGTCGCCTACTCAACTTGGTTACTTTCAAAACTGATGAAGACATGATGAAGGTGCTCTTTCAGTTCTTTGATCCCTTACACCATTGCTTCATATTTCCTGATTATCAACTTGTGCCAACTTTGGAAGAATTCTCCTAGCTCTTGAGGATTATCATTCTCAATTAACTATCTTTCAACGGTATGGAAAGAGACCCTAAGCCAGAAGATATTGCTCAAGCTCTACACTTGCAAACATCTATTGCCACAACTAAGTGGGAAAAAAGGAGTGGTGCCAAAGGTTTCCTAGCGAAGTTCTTGTTTGAGAAAGCCCAAAATTGTTGGAACTCCTTGGATTTGCAACCCTTCGAAGAAATTGTGGCCCTCCTCATCTATGGGATGGTTTTGTTTCCAAATCCTGACCAACTCATAGATGTGAACACCGTCAAAATCTTCATATCCCGCAACTCAGTGCCTACATTGCTAGGGGATATCCTATATTCTTTTCACACTTGCACTATGAGGAAAAGAGGTGTCCTTATGTGTTGTACTCCTCTCTTGGCAAGATGGTTTATTTCTCATCTTCCCCAATCAGTATTGAAGAACGAGCAAGGTTCAAGGTGGTCACAAAGGTTGATGACGCTCAAACATTCAGACATTCATTGGTGTTCCCGATGCATAGAGAATGTTATCATCGTCGACCGTTGTGGAGAATTACCTAATGTCCCCTTACTTGTAATTAGGGGAGGTATCACCTATAACCCCTGTTTAGCTTTAAGACAGTTTGGTTATGCCCTGAGGGATGGTCCTCAAGAGATGCTGATTCAAGGTTTGGTATTTGACTACGAGAATGACGATCAAGGTCTTCGCAAGAGATTTATCCGAGCTTGGAGGATGTTGAACAAGGTAGATAGCATGACATTGGGGCATAAGAATTCCATCCCTCTTGAGCCTTACCTCAAATGAGTACGAACTCATGCTCAAAGTCTTATGATGACTTATCCCTCCATTCTCCGGTAATCATGGAGCATGTTATGGAAGGAGATGTCCCATACACTATCCTACATCCTGACATGCCCACCTCTCTTGGAGACTTACAAAGATATTGGATACAACTCAAGGGGGAGCGAGATACTTTCGAAGCCCAATTCTACGCCAGCGAGAAGAAGGTTTTAGAGCTTACTAAGCAACTTCATGAGGAGCGGACTCTAAATGCCTACATCGCACCAAAGAGGATGCGTACTACCTTTTTATCTTAGAGTTTTTGTATTTATTTTTCCCAAAGAGGCATTGATGTACTCAAGCTTTAATTTATTAATATAACATGTGTTTCCTTTTTTGTCTATAGCAAATTTGAATCTCTAATGTCCTTGAAATCATTGCATACACATATCATCCATAATATTGCATAAACAGGTACCATTACAAGTTTCTCATCTCCTTCGCGGTTTATTTCAGCAAAAATTTCTTCTGAACAAAGCATCAAAGATCTTCAGGCACAAAATGCCCAATTTCACCAGATGTTCATAACTCTGGCGAAAGGGCAGGAGGATCTGAAGGCCCTCATCCTAAAAGATAAGAAGAAGAAGAAGAAGAAGAAGCTCGTTGGTGCCCTCAATATGGGAAGAAGATTTGGCGGCCGCTAAAGAAACCAGTCGATCTGACCTCCTCGCCCAAAGAAGGGGAAAATCAAGAGAGAGAAACAAGGGAGGAGAACCCTAGTCCTGAAGTCTCTGAAAATGATACAGACTATAATGATGAGCAGTATCCTCCCACTGAGGATAGGTACAAGCAGTTAGAGGACCGATTAAGTTCTATGGAGATCCAGAGAATACCAGGGCTGGACTTTGAAGAATTGGGATTGGTGTCTGGGGTAGTCATCCCACAAAAATTTAAAGCTCCAGTTTTTGCAAAGTATGATGGAGTGTCTTGTCCCAAACTTCATCTCCGTTCCTATGTGAGGAAGATCCAGCCCCACACTGCTGATAGGAACTTGTGGGTTCATTTCTTTCAAGACAGTCTGTCTAGAACTTAGCTTGAATGGTTCTACCAATTGGAGGGAACCAATGTCCGAAACTGGGAGGATCTGGCCGCCGCCTTTTACAAATAATACCAATACAACGCTGATCTTGCGCCCACCCATACTCAAATCTAGAGTATGGCCATGGTTGCAGGTGAAGGCTTTAAGGACTAAGCGCAGAAGTGGAGAGATTTGGCTGGAAGAGTCCAACCCCCTTTGTCTGGTAGGGAGTTGGTAGATATGTTTCTGGGGACACTGTCTGGTCCATTTTTCAACCATTTGATCGGTAGCTCATCGGCTGGTTTTACTGAGCTGATATTAACTGGAGAGAGGGTAGAAGTTGGGATCCGGAGTGGTAAAATACAGAAAGATACCTCGTCAAGTTCAGCAAAGAAGCCCTTCACGGATAAGAAGGAGGTCAGTGCCATTTATAGCCCAAGAGGTCAAAGCCGAACAGACTACCGTTCAACAGTAGGTGTTGTGATGATACCTAGGCCTGCAGCTACCCCACAACGAAACAATCAGCAAAGGGTAGAAAGACCACAAAGGCTGTTTACCCCGATTAACATGACATTGACAGAGGTTCTACCCCATCTACTGAGATCCAACTTGGTAACCTTGAAGGAGGCTCCCAAGAATCCTAATACCACGTCTCCTCGATACA
Source organism: Vicia faba (assembly GCA_948472305.1). Classification (NCBI taxonomy): domain Eukaryota; kingdom Viridiplantae; phylum Streptophyta; class Magnoliopsida; order Fabales; family Fabaceae; genus Vicia; species Vicia faba. The sequence continues at coordinate 1,361,807,763 of OX451739.1, read as the reverse complement.
ATCCAAACGCTCGGTGTGCCTACCATTTTGAGAGTCCTGGCCATGATACAAATGACTTCTGAGCTCTAAGAAACAAGGTACAAGATCTGATTGAAGCCAAGGAGATTGAGTTCGATTCTCCTGAGAAGCCCAATGTCATAACTTATCCCATGCCTAAGCACAACCATAGAGTTAACACCGTTGATACCAATCTGTTCATGACCTCAGTTGATGAATTTTCTACTCCTCTTATGACCGTTAAGAAGAATTTGTTGCTGGCCGGTTTATTTCTGGGTTGGGCAAAGATTTTCGCATGTGTTCATCTCTGCCTTCTGGTTTCTATTTACTGAAAACATGTGTCCAACGCCTGATGGACAGCAGAGAAATTTTGTTCAAAAAGACTTTGATTCCAACTGTTCCGTGTGAAGATATTGCTATTATAACCATTTCCACTAGCCCTTCCAAGGCCTCCTCGAGAAGACCTGTTAGGATTACACCCGCTCCGGGAGTCGCTCTGTTAATAATCACTTGTCCTGGTCCTGTCCCATACGCCTCAGACAAAGCTATCCCTTGGCATTATGGTACCGAGATTTACTATCATGGCGTTAAACAGGATTTGAAGAATACAGAGGCGGATCCGGATGTCAGTAACATTGTTGGGACCAACAAGATTACTAGAAGTGGAAGGGTTTTATCTCCTGAGATCTCCCTAAAGACTGTCACTAAGTGTTGTACCCCAAAATTTTCCCTCCCATTTCTCATTGATTTCTCATCACAAAGCCCTTGGAGATCAAGATCCAGTTAGGGTTTCATCTGCTTAAGACTTCTCCTTGCACTGTTGACCCAAATTAGGGTTTGTGTTTGCACAAATATGTTTTGACCTAAATTGCCTAAGATGACTTTCATGCTTCACATTGGACTCCCAAGTTTATCCATATCAAGTTTCAAGCCTTAATTCCAAGTTTTGCCCAATCAATTGGGCAGTTGACCTAGAAATCAGCTGTATGGGGGAAAAAGTCAACTGTGGCCAATTGACAGTCAAATCTCATGCAAATTGACCCACGTCAACATCATGAACTCACATGGACCATTTGATCAAGTTTGGATCACAATTCCACAGGAAATTTGATCAGATCACCAAAAGGGCAAAATGGTCATTTTTAGGGTTTTGACTGCACAAAGGCAATTTTTGACTGTTTGACCTAGCCAAGGGCAAACCAAGCTCACATATGGACTCAAGGACCCCATGAATTGTCTTTACATGCTCAACAAGTTCAAAAGATCCCAAGTACACAAGATTGACAGTTGAATTTCCCAGTCAATTGATCAATTTTGACTGTATACTGAAAAGTCAAACTTTGACTTTTTGGTCAAAATCAAGAGTCAAGATTAATTTTTCATCAAAACATGCCAAATCATGAAACTTGTTCATCAAGAAATCAAAAAATGCAAATTAGGGTTGAAATGAGAATTTTTCATAACTTAGAATTTTTCTAAGTTATGAAAAACCCTAATTTTTTTTCAACTTTGCCTCACTTTCTCACCAAGATCCATTTGGATTCAAGCAAAAGTCAAAACATGAAAGTTGTAGCTTGGTGCATAATCTACAACTTTGATTCACAAAGTTTTCTCAAAAGAGGCTTGTATCTCAAGTTACAATTTTTGGAATAAGGGTACTAAACCATTCTTAACTTAGTGAAAATTTGACCTATTTTGGCAAGGTTTTTACCTAACTTCAAGACCATTTTTAACATACTTCCCTTTGGAATTTAAATTTGGATTTCAAATATGGATTGTAGTTCACATTCCAAGCTTTCCAAAATGTCCAAGAACTCATCAAACAACCTCATGACTTGAGAGAATCGAATTTTGCAATATGGCAAAAACTCACTTTTGAATTGGCCAATTTCCATGTTCATAACTTGCCATTTTCAAGTCAGCTTGGTTTATGCTACATTACAGGCCTCTAAACCATCCAACACTCAATTATTTAATGCATACTCATGGTGCCAAAGCCTTATCTTGTGTATCCAAGCATTGTATGTAAGATTAGGCCATAACTGGAAAAAGTGAAATAACCATTTTTGCAAAAGCAAGCTTTATGTCATAATGCAAATCCAAGAAGTACAAATCAAATCCCCTTGGCACAAGTTTAGGGACTAATCACACTGATCAATGCCAAGGTTTGCAGCATGTTATGGGGGCCTCTACCTGTCTAAACATCAACTTGGTTTTTTTTGTTTGCTTAAAGTGTAAGAAAGAGGGCATAACAAGATAGAACTTTCATCTCAGCACAAGCAAGCCTAAGCAAAGTTATCAAACATATCCTAAACATCAAACACAAGCTAGAACACGAGCCAACCATCCCCAACACCCTCTCATTCCCAGAATCACCTTCAAACTGCCCAAACAGGGTAACCTCTGCAGATTGAGTTCCAACTCTCATCCCTTTCATGCTTTCTTGCTAAAAGCTCATCAAACACATTCCCTAGCATCACTTGAAGCTAACCCAAACATAAAACACGACCTGTAACTCCTCTAAGCAGTTCCACCATTTTCACTTTCTTGTTTTGCAGTTGAAGGTCCATAGCTCGATTCAAGGGGTTTCAAAGCAAAGTAAGCATTGGAATAGCATCACCACACTTCAGGCAAGCTGTACAGATCATCATCTTGCCCTGAAAGTTCCCCCATTGCCAGATAGAACTTCAACTGAACAGGTATCTTCTTGAACTTCTAACTCTTAGTGTAGGCATCATTAGCTCTAGGTTTGTGAATAAGAAATGTTCTACTCATGCCCCTAATCTGTACATGCTTTTACTTTTCATTTATTTTGCCTGAGCTATCAGAATTTAAGGTCTGAATATGGAAGAAAAGTTAGGTTAAGATTTGGGAATGTTAAAATTCTCTCTCATTTCTGAGAGTTAGGATGAGTTCTTTACATATTTAGAATCGTGGCTTGATGATTAACAATTCTTATGTTGAAAGTTTGTGCAAAAAATCAAGGAATCCAGATGTTTGAACTTGAGTACAGGCGCGCGTTTTTGGACAAGGAGTTGTCTGAAGGTTGAAGAAGAAGCCACATGGGCTGGGCCTGCTTTTGTATTTCTTTTCACACCATATTTTTGATTTCATACCCCCTGAGCCCATTTTGTTTGATTTAATGATTTTTTGACTTTTCTTTTTTTATTCTGACTTATTTATTTTTCCTAATAATATTAAAAACATAAAAAACATTTTTTACACCATTTTTATATTTTTAGGCATTTATTTAGTTATGTTGCTATTTGTATGTAAATAAGTACAAAAATAGATTATTTAGAATAAATAGGAAAATAATGTAAGCATATTTTATTTTTATTTTTATTTTGTTCTATCTTCTTAAAATATTTTATACAAAATATACTTTTTTTATAAATGTTAAATATTATTATTTTTGTATATATAATATTTGTTTAGTAAATAATAAAGATATTTATATATTAGTATATTTAGGTAAATAATACAAAAAATATATACATTTTTTATTTTATTAATATTTGACATAAAAAAATACTTTTTATAAATATACTTCATTTTTTTTTGTATATAATAAATAAATACTTGTATAAACTAAATAATATATATATTTACTTAATAAAAATTAGGGTTTTACCCTTAAAATACAAAAAACTCCAAAAATAATACTTTTTTTATTTTAGTTTATTGGACATAAAAAATACCTTTTTTATATGCATATAAAAACCCTTTTTGCATTTAGTATCTTTATTTTATTTTCCATTTAATTGATGCAATTAATTATCTTGTAAATAAATTCCAAATTGATGTAATAGCTAGGTTTAAATTTCTTGTCAAAACCCCCATTTGAACATTTGTATCCCCCTTCCCATATTGTATTGTAATAGTGTAGGAACTTTACTTTTTCGCACTTTAACGCTTTCTAAATATACCATGCTAGAATTAGGGTTTGTATGCAAATAAAAATAACAAATAGTTTGACCTAATTTCAAGATAATCAAAGCATGAAAAATGGACAACACATACCACACTTGCACCCCTAGGGTATTCCACTTGTTGCCTTCAATAAATGGGCCATATTGCATGTTAGGTTTCTTTGGGTAAAACAAACAATCAAATGATCATAGTCCCTCGATGACGCTTTCGAAAAGTTGCCTAAAATGATCAAGTCCCTTTCAAAGAGAAAATTGCCCAAAGATACTTAGCACTATTGCAATCATGGTCTAAACGATGACCCGCGCCCGTCCCTTTCACCTCCTAACACAAGATTGTCCACCAAATGCAATGGTGGAACAAAATTGTTAAAAGGGTTAAAACATAAAAAAATCTTTGAGAACTTTAGGGTAGATAGCTCTTAAGTACTTGTCAACTTGCAAAAATAAAACACTTGCCTATTTTCAAACCACACCTCACTACACTTTCAAAACAAACTCTCAAAAAAACCTTGAAACATCTTTTTAAAAAGACAAACACCTTTTGTAAAACATTCGAGTAAAGAATTGTTACAAGGGTAGCCTATACAAGGCATCTTTTTCAAAGCATTTTTCAAAAGCCACACACAAAGCACCATTTCAAACAATTGAAAACCAAAACAAGTTGATCTAAGCAAGTACCTAAGAGCCCATGGATAACCATGGATAGAAGGGGTGCTAATACCTTCCCTTTCTATAATCTACTCCTCGAACCCAAGAAAAATCTCGAAGGTTTTTTGCTGTGCTTTTTAAACCTTTCCTTAGGATAAAATAAAAAGTTGGTGGCGACTCTTGCTCAACCGAAACATTTGCGAAAACAAACGCAAAACCACAGTCAGTTCTCCCACCGTATAACAGAACTGGCGACTCTGCTGGGGATAATTTTAATAGTGGAGTAACCTTAGGGCTTAGATCACCCTCTTGCATGATTAATTGTTTGTCTTGTTTGCTTTACATTTTGGCTCTCTTGTTTGGGTTTGCAATCCTACACCCGGATTTTGGGAAACATTTCATAGATAGCAATACATTGTGGAAACTGTGCGGGGTATGCCGACACGGTCGAAGCAATAGCTATATTAGTGCGACATATTTGTGAGTACAGGTAACCCTTGAGTTCAATCAAGGAGAGTACGGGGCCGCTGAGTGCTGTCACTAAGCACTAATGACCTAGAACCTTACTTGACCATCTTGGCCTTTTATTAGGGGTAGTGAGATGACCGGCTTTGGTGCAGTCCGAAGTTGGTAGATACTCGATACTACACTCATTGAGGGTTGTTTTCTTGGAATATTTTGGTCGCTAGTTAAGTGGCTAAACCAAAACAATGAACATTGAAAACAATCCAGTGATATTGAGCTCCTTAGAACCCGATTACTATTTATAGGACAGGTTTTTAAGCCAACTACACTCAAGAGGGTACTTACCTATGAAACCCCATGCAAGCCTGAAACTAGGGTTTGGTGTGAATTGCTTGTACATATGTTTTGTGCATACATCATAAACATCATAAAGCATCATATGCCTTCACTAACCATTTCAAGGGTTTGGATCTTCATCTTTGTTCTTGTTTTGTAGGTCATGGAAATTCCTCGCAGAAATACCATCCAAGTCAACCTTGTGAGAATTTCTCCTCAACTCAAGGAGCTCACCTCAAGAATCTCGGAAAGCTCATCCTTCAGTGAAAGACATGGCAGACTGCCCAGCCTAGTCAACACCAACATTGAAGAAGACATGATGAAAGTGCTATTCCAGTTCTTTGACCCTCTTCACCACTGTTTCACTTTCCCTGATTACCAGTTGGTGCCCACTTTGGAGGAGTTTTCTCAACTCCTAAGAATCCCTATCCTTAATCAACTACCCTTCAACGGTACGGAAAAGGAACCAAAGCCGGAAGATGTTACTCGAGCATTACATCTATAACCATCCGACATCAAGGGGCATTGGGAAACCAGAAGCGGCGTCAAAGGATTCTTAGCAAAATTCTTGTTTGAGAAGGCACAAGAATGTTGGAACTCATTGGACCTACAAGCCTTTGAAGAGATTGTGGTACTCCTTATCTATGGGTTGGTCTTGTTCCCAAATCCTGACCAATTGGTAGATGTCAATGCCGTCAAAATCTTCTTGTCCAGAAATCCAATACCAACATTGCTTGGGGACATTCTTCACTCATTTTACACACGAACAATGAGAAAGAGGGGTTTTCTCATGTGCTGTACTCCTCTCCTTGCAAGGTGGTTTATTTCGCACCTTCCACAATCTGTCCTGAAGAATGACCAAGGCTCAAGGTGGTCCCAACGGTTGATGACTCTTACTCACTCTGATGTACATTGGTGTTCTCGGTCCAGAGAAAATGTCATCATCGTCGATCGTTGCAGAGAATTTCCTAATGTTCCTTTACTTGGAATCAGAGGAGGTATCACCTACAACCCTTGCCTAGCTTTGAGGCAATTTGGATATGCACGGAGGGATGGCCCTCATGATATGTTGATTCCTGACCTAGTTTTTGACTTCGACAACGATGCGCAAGGACTTCGCCAAAGATTCATCAGAGCTTGGGGAAGACCCAACAAGGTTGATAGCAAGACTCTGGGACACAAGAACTCCATCCCTCTTGAGCCTTATCTCAAGTGGGTACGAGCCCGAGCCCAAAGTCTAATGATGCCTTATCCTCATGTACTCCCTGTGATTAAAGAGCCCGTTAATGAAGGAGAGGTTCCCTACACCATCCTACATCCTGACATGCCTACATCGTGGGAGGAAATGCAGAAAAGTTGGATTCAGCTCAAGGAGGAACGGAATACTTTTGAAGCTAGCTTCTACGCCAGTGAGAAGAAGGTTCTAGAGCTTACCCGCCGACTCCATGAGCAAGAGGTCCTCAACACCTACATCGCACCAAAGAGGATGCGCAATGTCTTTTTGCCTTAGGAAGTTATTTTGTAATATTTGGCCCACGGGGCATTTATGTACTAATAAATTTCTTCTTATTAATATGACGTGCGTTCTTCTTTGTCTGCAACAATTTTGAATGTTCTAAATCCTTGAATGCATTGCATACATAAGCATATCATTCATCATGTGCATAAACAGGTCTCACTCTAGGTTTCCTTATCTGTCTACTGTTTATTTCAGTAGGATGGATCTCGAGCAAAAAGTCAAAGACCTGCAAGCTCAAAATGCACAGTTCCAGCAACTCCTGACGACCTTGGCTAAAGGTCAGGAGGATCTCAAGACCTTGCTGGGGAATAAAGACCCAGTGAAAAAGAAGAAAAAGAGACTCGGGGTGGCTACTTTAGGGAGAAGATTTGACGGAGAAGCTCGGAGAGTGCTTGAATTTCCTCCTATTTCTGATGAAGGAACCAGCAAAGGAGGTGGGGCTGCGGTACCTTCCGAGTCCGATGTGGAAGAAGAGGAGGTCGAAGAGGATGAAGATTATTCTGACCAACAATACCCTCCAGCTGATGATAAATACAAAGGGCTAGAAGACAGGTTGGCCGCCATGGAGCTACAAAGAGTACCGGGTTTAGATTTTGAAGACTTGGGTTTGGTTGTCGGGATTGTGATTCCCCCAAAGTTCAAGGTGCCAGTGTTTGTGAGGTATGATGGGTTGTCCTGTCCAAAAATGAATCTCCGGTCCTACGTGAGAAAGATCCAACCCTATACGGCAGATAAAAACCTTTGGATTCATTTCTTTCAAGACAGCCTTTCTGGAGCTCAGTTGGAGTGGTTTTATCAGCTAGAGGGAACCAGCGTCCGAAATTGGGAAGACTTGGCCACCGCTTTTTACAAACAATACCAGTACAATTCTGACCTTGCTCCTACTCGTACCCAACTTCAGGGTATGTCACTAGGAACAGGCGAAGGGTTCAAAGAATATGCACAAAAATGGAGGGATTTGGCTGGCAGGGTGCAGCCTCCTTTAACCGACCGCGAACTTGTTGATATGTTTCTTGGGACCCTATCTGGGCCATTTTTCAATCATCTAATTGGTAACTCTTCCGCGGGGTTTACCGACTTGATCTTAACAGGCGAAATAATAGAAGCTGGCATCAAGTCAGGAAAGATTCAGAAGGGTGTTGCTGCAAGTGTTGAGAAGAAGCCTTTTAAGAAGGAAACAACTGTGGTATATTCTCAGAGAAGAGCAGGGAAGACGGAGCATCGGCCAACTGTGGGGGCCGTAATGATTCAAAATCCTTCAAGTGAGCAGCCTCGCTATAACCAGTCCAGGCCAAATCAACAACGGGTGGAACGACCACAACGGCAGTTCACCCGTATTAATATGACTCCAGCGCAAGTGCTTCCCCATCTGTTGAAGTTGAATCTCGCCACTATCAAAGAGGCACCAAAGAATGTGAATACGTCCTCTCCACATTATCATCCTAATGCTAAATGTGCCTACCATTCTGACAGTGTTGGGCACGACACCAATGATTGTTGGGCACTCAAGCATAAAATCCAAGACCTGATAGAGGCGAAGGAGGTGGAGTTTGATGCTCCGGAGAAGCCTAATGTGATATCTGCTCCCATGCCGAAGCACGGCCGAAATGTCAATGCCATTGAAGAAGATTTGTATGTGGTTGATGTCAATGATCTGATTACTCCTTTGTTAACCATTAAGTTGAATTTGTTAAGGGTCGGGATCTTCCCGTGATGTAAAGAAGACTGCTATTGTTGTTACTCTCTGCCGTTTGATTGTCCGTTACTGAAGAAAGGCATCCAAGGCCTAATGGATAGTCGACAAATTTTGTTTGAAAAAGTTTCTGCTGTTCCAACCCATACTGAAGATGTCTCAATCATAACCATTCACGCCAATCTTTCCAAGGCCGTCAAAAAGCCTGTTAAGATTACACCAGCTACGAAATCTGTTCCTTTGAAGATAACAATGCCAGGGCCTGTCCCCTATGTTTCTGAGAAGTCGATACCATGGAACTATGGCGGTGACGTCTACTACCATGGTATTAAACAAATCGAAATAACTGAAGAAAGTTTGGATGATGAAGAAGCCAGCATTGGTAACATTGCAGGCATGAGCAAAATCACCAGGAGCGGGAGAATATTTTCTCCAGAGATTGCCCCTCCAAGAGCAATCTTTGGACCCTCATCTGCCGACAAGGTCATCCCTGCACCAATAAAACTCTCCGCTAGAACCCCTTTGATTGAAGATGTTGTTGTTCCTAGTACTGTCCCTCCTACCACTGCTGATAAAGGTAAGGGAATCCAAGATGAGCTCGTCAGGACGAGGGCTCAACCGTTAGTCATCCCAGAGACCTCCAAGAAGGAAATGGACGAGATTTTGAGGATAATCAAAAGGAGTGATTACGATGTGGTAGAACAGCTGGGGCAAACCCCCTCAAAGATCTCCATGCTGGCACTACTACTTTGCTCAAAAGCGCACGCTAAAGCCCTGATAAAATTCCTGAAGGCAACCCATGTGCCCCAGGAAACCTCTGCAGATCAATTTCAAAATTGCGTGGCTAGCCTTACTGCGGAAAATGGATTAGGGTTCTCTGATGCCGACCTAACTCCTAAAGGTAGAAACCACAATGATGCTTTGCACATTTCAGTCGAGTGTCGAGGAACCACTCTCGCACACGTCTTGGTCGACACTGGTTCGTCGCTGAATGTATTGCCTAAGAAGGCCTTGGACCGACTAGATTGTGAAGGGTTGGAGTTGAAGCCGAGTGATATTGTTGTCAGAGCTTTCGATGGTTCGAAGAGAATGGTCCATGGGGAGGTTGAAATTCCCATCAAGGTAGGCACTGAGGTGTTTAAATCTACTTTCTATGTGATGGACATTCGTCCGTCATACTCTTGCTTGCTGGGTAGGCCTTGGATACACCATGCTGGGGCAGTCACCTCCTCCTTACATCAGATGTTGAAGTATCCTGTCAAGGGAAAGATCATTACTGCCCATGGTGAAGAGGAGTACATGATTAGCCACTTGAATTCTTTCCGGTATGTGGAGGTAGAAGGGGAGTTCATTGAGACGCCTTTCCAGCATTTCGAAGAAGTCCTTCCTGAAATAACAGTAGCAAAGTTGGCAGCTGAGACACCAAGGCAGATGGCCAGGATGGCATCTCTGGAAGACGCAAGGGCCGCAATAAAGGAAGGGAAGAATTCAGCATGGGGGAAGTTGCCTGATATTCCACATAAGACAGACAAATTCGGTTTAGGGTTCACTACCGCAGGCCAGAAAGCTATGCGTCGTGCGAAGATTGAAAGAGCGCCAGTCAAAATTTCTCCCTACGGAATCAACGCTTTGGAGGACGAAGACGAAGAGAGCAACATCGAAGAGTGGATTTACCCAACTGTCAAAGGAGGATTGAGCAACTGGGAGGCAAAAGACTTTGTCCCCATCACTTTTATTCATCAGTAATTTATCTGTTAAACATTTCCTATTTGGTCTGTAATATTTATTCTCAAACAATCCGTACACTATCTTTTCACCTCATGCCTTGCCCGGGGCATGTAGGTCCATTTGTAAGGGTTTTGATTATTTTTCATATCCATATGCCGTGTTTAATGATTCATTGGACGTTTTTCATTTGATAAACTGCTCGTGTTCATTTTCTTTCCTTTTGCATTTTTTGTTTAAGGATGGCTATCCCTTACACACACCCACACTCACCAATGCAGGTACCCATCCACTCCGGATTCCATGGGTGACTATTCTGATATATCCTTCAATAACTCTGAAGATCTGGTCAATCAAGCCGAGTATGAAGATGACGAAGGTTGTGAAGTACCAGGGGAACTAGCCAGACTTCTACAGCAAGAGAAAAGGGCCATCTTACCGCACGAAGAGTCATTGGAAACTGTCAACTTAGGGACCGAGGAAGACCGGAAGGAGGTGCAAGTGGGTGCCAATCTGGAACCAAGTGTCAAGGAACGCCTGATACAGTTGTTGAATGAGTATGTTGAGATCTTCGCTTGGTCTTATGAAGACATGCCGGGTTTAGATACAGACATCGTGGTGCACCGTCTCCCCACAAGAGAGGATTGTCCACCGATCAAGCAAAAAGTTCGCCGAATGAGGCCTGACATGTCTGAAAAGATCAAAGCAGAAGTAATGAAGCAATTCGACGCTGGATTTCTGGCTGTTACGTCCTATCCTCAATGGGTCGCTAACATCGTGCCAGTACCTAAGAAAGATGGCAAAGTCAGGATGTGTGTGGACTACCGGGATTTGAATAGGGCCAGCCCCAAAGATGATTTTCCACTTCCACACATTGACATTTTGAACGACAACACAGCTCAACACAAAGTGTTTTCCTTCATGGATGGATTCTCGGGCTACAATCAAATCAAAATGGCCCCCGAGGATATGGAGAAAACAACTTTTGTCACTCAATGGGGCACTTTCTGTTACAAGGTGATGCTGTTCGGGCTGAAGAACGCAGGGGAAACTTATCAACGTGCCATGGTGGCTTTATTTCATGATATGATACATCATGAGATTGAAGTTTACGTAGACGATATGATAGCTCGGTCACAAACAGAGGAAGAGCACCTTGAACATCTGGAAAAGCTGTCTGCCAGGTTGAAAGAATACAAACTCCGGCTGAATCCAAGTAATTGCACTTTTGGAGTTAGGTCTGGTAAACTCCTGGGATTCATTGTAAGCAACAAAGGCATTGAAGTCGATCCCACAAAAGTGAAAGCAATACAAGAGATGCCCGCTCCCCGTACAGAAAAGGAGGTTAGAGGGTTCTTGGGGCGCTTGAACTATATTGCCAGATTCATCTCTCATCTGACTTCTACCTGTGAGCCAATTTTCAAACTCTTGAAGAAAGATCAGGTAGTCGAATGGAACGACGATTGCCAAGCTGCTTTTGATAAAATCAAGGAGTATTTGCTAGAACCTCCTATTCTGACGCCGCCCGTCGAAGGAAGACCATTGATCATGTATTTGACCGTCTTGGATAACTCAATGGGGTGTGTTTTGGGCCAGCATGACGAGTCTGGTCGAAAAGAGCATGCTATTTATTACCTTAGCAAAAAGTTTACCGACTGTGAGACTCGCTACTCACTGCTCGAGAAAACTTGCTGCGCTTTGGTATGGGCTGCTCGCCGACTAAGACAGTATATGTTGACTCATACTACCTTGTTGATTTCCAAAATGGATCCTATCAAGCATATCATCGAAAAGCCCGCTTTATCTGGAAGGATAGCTAGATGGCAAATGATCCTAACTGAGTATGACATCCAGTACACCACCCAAAAGGCTATAAAAGGAAGTGTACTCGCTGACCATCTGGCTCATCAAGCTATCGAAGATTATCAACCCATGAGATTTGACTTCCCGGACGAGGACATCATGAATTTGGACAACATTGAAGGTGACAGACCGTATGACGGACCCGAAAAGGGATCCCGATGGACCCTGTACTTTGATGGTGCTTCAAATGCACTTGGAAACGGCATCGGCGCAGTACTCATTTCTCCGGAAGGCTGTCACACACTTTTCACGGCCCGACTTTGCTTCAGCTGCACAAACAACATGGCTGAGTACGAAGCTTGCATCTTTGGTCTCAAGGCTGCTATAGACTTGGGGATCAAATCTTTGATCGTATTTGGGGACTCGGCTTTGGTTATCAGTCAAATCAAAGGAGAGTGGGATACCAAGCACCCTAATCTTATCCCATACAAAGAACATGTCCTGACATTGTTGCCTCATTTCGAGCAAATTACCTTCGAGCATTTCCCGCTAGAAGAGAATCAGCTAGCAAATGCTCTAGCCACAATGTCCTCCATGTTTAAACTCAACTGGGATAACGAGGCTCCCCAAATCACCATCGAGCGAATGGATGAACCTGCGCATTGTCACGAGATTAACACCGAAGAAGTAGTGGAACAACCCTGGTTCCATGAAATCAAAAGGTATCTCGAGACTAGAGATTATCCCGAAGGAGCTTCCGTAAATGACAAGAAGTTCTTAAGGAAATTTGCCGCCAAGTTCTTCCTGAGCAACGGCATCCTTTACAAACGAAGCCATGATTGTGTATTACTTCGATGTGTGGACAAAGCTGAAGCAGAGTTGATCATGACTGATATACACAGCGGCACATTTGGCACTCACCTGAGCGGGCATACAATGGCTAAGAAGATCCTAAGGGCAGGCTATTACTGGTCTACCATGGAAGCTGACTGCCATCAACATTCCCGTACTTGCCACAAATGTCAAGTCTACGCTGACAAAGTTCATATCCCTCCGGTTCCTCTCAATGTTCTGATTGCTCCGTGGCCCTTTGCAATGTGGGGCATTGACATGATTGGAGAGATCAAGCCCAGGGCTTCCAATGGACATCGCTTCATCCTGGTTGCCATTGACTATTTCACCAAATGGGTCGAAGCAGCTTCCTTCGCCTCTGTTACTAAAAATGTGGTTGCCCGCTTTATCAAGCAAAATCTCATATGTCGGTATGGTGTTCCAGACAGGATCATCACAGACAACGGTACAAATCTGAATAACACAATGATCACCGCTTTGTGCGAACAGTTCAAGATTTATCATCACAATTCATCTCCCTATCGGCCGAAGATGAACGGTGTTGTTGAAGCTGCGAACAAAAACATTAAGAAGATCATTCAGAAAATGACAGTCACTTACAAAGATTGGCATGAGATGTTACCGTTTGCTCTACATGGATACTGTACGACGACACGTACTTCAACCGGGGCAACCCCATTTTCTTTGGTATACGGCATGGAAGCTGTCTTGCCTATGGAAGTCCAGATTCCTTCTCTAAGGATTATGAAGGATGCAGGTTTGAATGAAGACGATTGGATGCAGACCCGACTTGATCAACTCAATCTGATCGACGAGAAGCGACTCGCTGCTATCTGCCATGGTCAGGCGTATCAAAAACGGATGATCAAGGCCTTCAATAAGAAAGTCAGACGCCAAGTGTATCAAGTCAGAGATCTCGTAATCAAGCGGATTATCTTGCCGCAAAGTGATCCCAGGGGCAAATGGACTCCTACATATGAAGGACCATTTGTGATCAAGAGCATATTTTCTGGTGGTGCAATGATTCTGACCACCATGGACGCCGACGATTTGCCGCACCCTGCGAATGCAGACATAGTCAAAAGATACTACGCATAAAATAACCCGACAAGTCGAAAACCCGAAAGGGCGGCTTGGGCAAAAATGGGCATCCCGGTGGATCGAAAACTCGAAAGGGCGATTCAGGCAAACGTTAGGGATAAAAATAAAAAAAATCTGTACACCCAGCAAGTTGAAAACCCGAAAGGGCGGCTTGGGCAAAAAGGGGTTTCCCGGTGGATCGAAAACCCGAAAGGGCGATTCAGGCAAAAGTTAGGGAATTAAAGCGTATGACTATGTCTCGTCGGATCACTTCGAAGACAATCTCTTCATCAACCAGTTCCAGGCTTCTGATCAATCCAGTCATCGGCAAACGAAGCATTGAATGGACAGATATTCAGATTTGTGAAAGCTATAGCGGAATGGAATCCCATGGAATTATTTCACATAGCCATCTTTATTTTGTATAAATCTTTCAAATATTTACGACAAAATCCTCTTACTAGGATGATTGTCTCCTTTGTACAAATATACTCATAGAAAGTCAATACAATTACTTTTCCCAGAAATTTGTGTCAATTCCTTTTTCTTTTCTCTTGCACTATTTGTTTAATTTTGAGAAACGTCCAATGTTTTGTTAAATAGGCATATGCATTTGAACATAATCATTTCCTTACGAATCAAGAAAGAGGATTACTGATAGGTTGAAAGGCAGTTGGATATCTTGATACCCTTCAAAGGAAACCCCCAGGAAATTCAGAATCCATATCCCCCAGCAAGTCTTGAGGCTTATCCCTAGTAGATTCTGGAAGCTTATCCCCTGCGGAGTACGGACGTCTCTCCCGAGCTTTATTCAAAGTTATTCCTCACAAGGGCTTATAACTGGGTTATCCTCAGCTTATTGCCACAAAAGATCGCACCCACCAAAATTCTTCCTACCTCCAGCGGAGTTCATCAGAGTTCCCCAACATAACTTATCAATACAATCCCCAGAGGAGCCTATCTTTGTTATCCCCAACCAGAGAATCTTCCAGAACTCAATTCCCCTCAGAATTTAAGTTATCATTCCCCAGTGAAGTCGCCAGAGATACTTCCCACCAAACTGAAGATCCTCAGTCTTACATCCCCAGCATGAGTCTATTAGATTGGAACTCCCCAGTAGAAGTCATCAGGAATTCCCCAGAAGATTGGTATACAACCCAAGCTCCTTTTTATCCGGCAACGACCAGTAATTATTCTTCCCGGCAGCAGTCAAGATACTGTTATCTTCAGCCATCTCGGATTCATCTATCCTTTGCAAGATGGCTCTCCAGCTTACATGCACATTCATTTACATTCATATCACATAATATACATTGTATCATGCATCATGACATTGCATATAACTAACTCTTTACCTTTTCAGGTAAGATCTGTCGAAAGACTAAAATCATTATCTTTCAAGATTCTTTCCAGGAATAGTTCAGATGTGACCCAGACATGGCAACATTCTGATGCTTATTCCAGATTCATCCAAATGCAGTTTTGCACGAGCTCATCATCAGGAAACCCTGCACCGGTTCTTCCTCCACCTTCTCAATTTTTGAAAACAGTTCACGGGTTCTCCAAGTAACGGATGTTAACCTATCGCTTGTTCAGATTCTTCTCCAGACTTCTGAAAACAGTTTATGGATTCTTCCCAACAACGGATGTTAATCTATCACTTGTTCAGATGCAACTTTTGAAAAGAGTTTACGGACACTTCCCAACAACGGATGCTGCTCTATTGCTTATTCAATTTCAAGATTTCTGAAAACAGTTCACGGGTTCTCCAAGTAACGGATGTTAACCTATCGCTTGTTCAGATTCTTCTCCAGACTTCTGAAAACAGTTTATGGATTCTTCCCAACAACGGATGTTAATCTATCACTTGTTCAGATGCAACTTTTGAAAACAGTTTACGGACGCTTCCCAACAACGGATGCTGCTCTATTGCTTATTCAACTTCAAGATTTCTGAAAACAGTTCACGGGTTCTCCAAGTAACGGATGTTAACCTATCGCTTGTTCAGATTCTTCTCCAGCCTTCTGAAAACAGTTTACAGATTCTTCCCAACAACGGATGTTAATCTATCGCTTGTTCAGATGCAACTTTTGAAAACAGTTTACGGACGCTTCCCAACAACGGATGCTGATCTATTGCTTATTCAACTTCAAGACTTCTGAAAACAGTTTACGGATTCTTCCCAACAACGGATGTTAATCTATCGCTTGTTCAGATGCAACTTTTGAAAACAGTTTACGGACGCTTCCCAACAACGGATGCTGCTCTATTGCTTATTCAACTTCAAGACTTCTGAAAACAGTTTACGGATTCCTCCCAACAACGGATGTTAATCTATCGCTTGTTCAGACTCTTCTCAATTTTTGAAAACAGTTTACGGATGCCTCCAGATACGGATGTCAAACTATTGCTTATTCAGACCCCCAGTTCAGAGATGGTCCCAAGAATGGATACCTTCCTGATACTCATTCTAGATGGCATCTTTAAGCCCATCCCCGACGAGGTTCTGTCACTCCCTCAGATGGCATCGTTAAGCCCATCTCCAAATGGCATCTCTAAGCCCATTCCCGCATCCATTGCTTTGACGAGTGCAAATTTAAGGGCACTCTAGTGTCCAATCTCCTTTTACCCTCGAGTCACGAAAGGCAAACTTGCCAATCTAACTCTTTAGGTTCAAGAAGATTGAACAGGGGCAACTGTTGTACCCTAAAATTTGCCCTCCCATTTCTCATTGATTTCTCATCACAAAGCCCATGGAGATCAAGATCCAGTTAGGGTTTCATCTGCTTAAGACTTCTCCTTGCACTGTTGACCCAAATTAGGGTTTGTGTTTGCACAAAGATGTTTTGACCTAAATTGCCTAAGATGACTTTCATGCTTCATATTGGACTCCCAAGTTTATCCATATCAAGTTTCAAGCCTTGATTCCAAGTTTTGCCCAATCAATTGGGCAGTTGACCTAGAAATCAGTTGTATAGGGGAAAAAGTCAACTGTGGCCAATTGACAGTCAAATCTCATGAAAATTGACCCACATCAACATCATGAACTCACATGGACCATTTGATCAAGTTTGGATCACAATTCCACAGGAAATTTGATCAGATCACCAAAAGGGCAAAATGGTCATTTTTAGGGTTTTGACTGCACAAAGGCAATTTTTGACTGTTTGACCTAGCCAAGGGCAAACCAAGCTCACATATGGACTCAAGGACCCCATGAATTGTCTTGACATGCTCAACAAGTTCAAAAGATCCCAAGTACACAAGATTGATAGTTGAATTTCCCAGTCAATTGATCAATTTTGACTGTATACTGAAAAGTCAAACTTTGACTTTTTGGTCAAAATCAAGAGTCAAGATTCATTTTTCATCAAAACATGCCAAATCATGAAACTTGTTCATCAAGAAATCAAAAAATGCAAATTAGGGTTGAAATGAGAATTTTTCATAACTTAGAATTTATATAAGTTATGAAAAACCCTAATTTTTTCCAACTTTGCCTCACTTTCTCACCAAGATTCATTTGGATTCAAGCAAAAGTCAAAACATAAAAGTTGTAGCTTGGTGCATAATCTACAACTTTGATTCACAAAGTTTTCCCAAAAGAGGCTTGTATCTCAAGTTACAATTTTTGGAATAAGGGTACTAAACCATTCTTAACTTAGTGAAAATTTGACCTATTTTGGCAAGGTTTTTACCTAACTTCAAGACCATTTTTCACATACTTCCCTTTGGAATTTCAATTTTCATTTCAAATATGGATTGTAGTACACATTCCAAGCTTTCCAAAATGTCCAAGAACTCATCAAACAACCTCATGACTTGAGAGAATTGAATTTTGCAATATGGCAAAAACTCACTTTTGAATTGGCCAATTTCCATGTTCATAACTTGCCATTTTCAAGTCAGCTTGGTTTATGCTACATTAAAGGCCTCTAAACCATCCAACACTCAATAATTTAATGCATACTCATGGTGCCAAAGCCTTATCTTGTGTATCCAAGCATTGTATGTAAGATTAGGCCATAAGTGGAAAAAGTGAAATAGCCATTTTTGTAAAAGCAAGCTTTATGTCATAATGCAAATCCAAGAAGTACAGATCAAATCCCCTTGGCACAAGTTTAGAGACTAATCACACTGATCAATGCCAAGGTTTGCAGCATGTTATGAGGGCCTCTACCTGTCTAAACATCAACTTGGTTTTTTTTGTTTGCTTAAAGTGTAAGAAAGAGGGCATAACAAGATAAAACTTTCATCTCAGCACAAGTAAGCCTAAGCAAAGTTATCAAACATATCCTAAACATCAAACACAAGCTAGAACACGAGCCAACCATCCCCAACACCCTCTCATTCCCAGAATCACCTTCAAACTGCCCAAACAGGGTAACCTCTGCAGATTGAGTTCCAACTCTCATCCCTTTCATGCTTTCTTGCTAAAAGCTCATCAAACACATTCCCTAGCATCACTTGAAGCTAACCCAAACATAAAACACGACCTGTAACTCCTCTAAGCAGTTCCACCATTTTCACTTTCTTGTTTTGCAGTTGAAGGTCCATAGCTCGATTCAAGGTGTTTCAAAGCAAAGTAAGCATTGGAATAGCATCACCACACTTCAGGCAAGCTGTACAGATCATCATCTTGCCCTGAAAGTTCCCCCATTTCCAGATAGAACTTCAACTGAACAGGTATCTTCTTGAACTTCTAACTCTTAGTGTAGGCACCATTAGCTCTAGGTTTGTGAATAAGAAATGTTCTACCCATGCTCCTGAATCTGTACATGCTTTTACTTTTCATTTATTTTGCTTGAGCTATGAGAATTTAAGGTCTGAATATGGAAGAAAAGTTAGTTTAAGATTTGGGAATGTTAAAATTCTCTCTCATTTCTGAGAGTTAGGATGAGTTCTTTACATATTTAGAATCGTGGCTTGATGATTAACAGTTCTTATGTTGAAAGTTTGTGCAAAAAATCAAGGAATCCAGATGTTTGAACTTGAGTACAGGCGCGCGTTTTTGGACAAGGAGTTGTCTGAAGGTTGAAGAAGAAGCCACATGGGCTGGGCCTGCTTTTGTATTTCTTTTCACACCATATTTTTGATTTCATACCCCCTGAGCCCATTTTGTTTGATTTAATGATTTTTTGACTTTTCTTTTTTTATTCTGACTTATTTATTTTTCCTAATAATATTAAAAACATAAAAAACATTTTTTACACCATTTTTATATTTTTAGGCATTTATTTAGTTATGTTGCTATTTGTATGTAAATAAGTACAAAAATAGATTATTTAGAATAAATAGGAAAATAATGTAAGCATATTTTATTTTTATTTTTATTTTGTTCTATCTTCTTAAAATATTTTATACAAAATATACTTTTTTTATAAATGTTAAATATTATTATTTTTGTATATATAATATTTGTTTAGTAAATAATAAAGATATTTATATATTAGTATATTTAGGTAAATAATACAAAAAATATATACATTTTTTATTTTATTAATATTTGACATAAAAAAATACTTTTTATAAATATACTTCTTTTTTTTTTTGTATATAATAAATAAATACTTGTATAAACTAAATAATATATATATTTACTTAATAAAAATTAGGGTTTTACCCTTAAAATACAAAAAACTCCAAAAATAATACTTTTTTTATTTTTGTTTATTGGACATAAAAAATACCTTTTTTACATGCATATAAAAACCCTTTTTGCATTTAGCATCTTTATTTTATTTTCCATTTAATTGATGCAATTAATTATCTTGTAAATAAATTCCAAATTGATGTAATAGCTAGGTTTAAATTTCTTGTCAAAACCCCCATTTGAACATTTGTATCCCCCTTCCCATATTGTGTTGTAATAGTGTAGGAACTTTACTTTTTCGCACTTTAACGCTTTCTAAATATACCATGCTAGAATTAGGGTTTGTATGCAAATAAAAAGAACAAATAGTTTGACCTAATTTCAAGATAATCAAAGCATGAAAAATGGACAACACATACCACACTTGCACCCCTAGGGTATTCCACTTGTTGCCTTCAATAAATGGGCCATATTGCATGTTAGGTTTCTTTGGGTAAAACAAACAATCAAATGATCATAGTCCCTCGATGACGCTTTCGAAAAGTTGCCTAAAATGATCAAGTCCCTTTCAAAGATAAAATTGTCCAAAGATACTTAGCACTATTGCAATCATGGTCTAAACGATGACCCGCGCCCGTCCCTTTCACCTCCTAACAAAAGATTGTCCACCAAATGCAATGGTGGAACAAAATTGTTAAAAGGGTTAAAATATAACAAAAATCTTTGAGAACTTTAGAGTAGATAGCTCTTAAGTACTTGTCAACTTGCAAAAATAAAACACTTGCCTATTTTCAAACCACACCTCACTACACTTTCAAAACAAACTTTCAAAAAAACCTTGAAACATCTTTTCAAAAAGACAAACACCTTTTGTAAAACATTTGAGTAAAGAATTGTTACAAGGGTAGCCTATACAAGGCATCTTTTTCAAAGCATTTTTCAAAAGCCACACACAAAGCACCATTTCAAACAATTGAAAACCAAGGCAAGTTGATCTAAGCAAGTACCTAAGAGCCCATGGATAACCATGGATAGAAGGGGTGCTAATACCTTCCCTTTCTATAATCTACTCCCCGAACCCAAGAAAAATCTCAAAGGTTTTTTGCTGTGCTTTTTATACCTTTCCTTAGGATAAAATAAAAAGTCGGTGGTGACTCTTGCTCAACCGAAACATTTGCGAAAACAAACGCAAAACCACAGTCAGTTCTCCCACCGTATAACACTAAGCCTGTTGTTATTTCATCTGCTATTCCTACTGATACTTCAACTACTACTCCTGTTCTTACTCCATTTGTTACCCATGTCGCCGAGTCATCTGGGACCCGAGGCAAAGAAGTCATAGGTGAGTCTGTCTGGACAGAGGCACCTAGAAAAATCGTTGTGGAATCCTCTAAGCAAGAGATGGAAGAGATTTTAAAAATAATTAAAAAGAGCGACTACAATTTGGTCGAGAAGCTGGGGCAGACCCCTTCGAAGATATCGATGTTGTCTTTGCTGTTATGTTCTGAGGCCCATGCGAAGGCTTTGATTTCATTCCTCAAGATTGCGTATATGCCGCAAGAAACCTCAGCCGATCAATTCAGAGACTGTGTGGCCAGCTTGACTGTTGGCAATGGGATGGGTTTTTCAGATGCCGACTTGAAACCAAAAGGGAGGAAGCATAATGATGCTTTGCATGTCTCGATTGAATGCAGGGGCACCACTATGGATCATGTGTTGGTGGATACTGGGTCTTCACTGAATGTCCTTCCTAAGAAGGCTCTCGATTGACTAGATTGTGAAGGCTTGACCCTAAAGCCTAATAACATTGTGGTAAAGGTTTTTGACGGGTCAAAGAGAATGGTGCATGGGGAGGTGGACATCCCTGTCAAGGTGGGCTCTCAGACCTTTGAGTCCACCTTCTATGTAATGTACATCAGGCCATCGTACTCCTGTTTGTTGGGTCGTCCTTGGATCCATGAAGTTAGGGATGTTACTTCTATGCTGCACCAAATGCTGAAATATCCGGTAAAGGGGAAGATTATCACTGTGCATGGAGAAGAGGAGTATATGGTGAGTCACCTTAACTCCTTCAGGTATGTAGATATGGACGGAGAATTCATAGAGACTCCTTGTTAGAACTTTGAAGAGGTTCCCCGGATTTTGGCGTCAACCGAGACTATCACCAGCACCAAACCTCCTCGGAAGATGGTTTCTCTCAAGGACACCAGAGCAGTAGTTGAAGAAGGTAGGAGTACCAATTGGGGACAGCTTCCTGAGTTTATTCATAAAACTGACAAATTTGGTTTGGGCTTTACTTCAGGGGCTCAAAGGGTTGTTCGGCGCGCCCAAGTTGGAGGACCTCCCCTACGCATCAGCAATTGAGGGGTCAATGCTATTGAAGACAGTGAGGAAGTTTGATACGGTGGGAGAACTGACTTGAAGGTTTTGCGTTTGATCGCAAATATTACGGTTAGCAAGAGTCGCCACCGACTTTTCTTTTATCCAAAAGGAAAGGTGAAAAAGCACAGGAAAAGCCTTTGAGATTGTTTCTTGAGTTCGGGGGGTAGATTATGAAAAGGGAAGGTATTAGCATCCTTTTCATCCATGGTTTTCCATGGGCTCTTAGTTACTTGCTAGATCACTTGATTTTTGTTTGAAATTGTGCTTTATGTGGTTTTTGAAAGTATTTCGTAAAGAGGCCATTATTTAGGCAATCTTTGTAATGATTGTCGTTCGTAAGAATGTATACAAAGATGTTGATATTTTGAAAATGTTTTCAAGTTTGTAAGATGTTTTGAAATGTGTAGGTGTTAGTTTTGAAAATAGCAAAGATGCTTGTTTTGAAATAGAGCAAGTAATTAGGAGCAACCTACCTACTCAAATGTCTTTCTTGTTCATTTTATTTTCCTTTGACATTGTTATCTTACCATTGATTTGGTAAATAACCCTATCTTTGGATGTAAACGGGACGGGCGTGGGTCATTGTATAACCATGATTAGCAATGTTGTAAGGTGTGATACGGTGGGAGAACTGACTTGAGGTTTTGCGTTTTATCGCAAATGTCGCGGTTAGCAAAAGTCGCCACCGACTTTTCTTTTATCCAAAAGGAAAGGTGAAAAAGCACAGGAAAGACCTTTAGAGATGTTTTCTTGAGTTCGAGGGGTAGATTATGAAAAGGGAAGGTATTAGCACCCTTTTCATCCATGGTTTTCCATGGGCTCTTAGTTACTTGCTAGATCACTTGCTTTTGTTTGAATGTGTGCTTGTGGTGGTGAATTTTGAAAGTATTTTGAAAATGGAACTTCGTAATGGTTCTCGTTTCTATGAGAACGCCTACAAAGTGTTTGTTTCGAAAATAGTTCAAAGATGAGAGTGTTGGTGTATAAATGTTTTTTGTTGTGAGCAAGCGAGTAACTAAGAGAGAATCTATATTCTCAAAAGGTCTTAAATGTGCTTTTCCTCCTCCGTTAGATGTGGCTGTCTTACCATTGATTTGGTAAGAAGCCCCATCGTTGGATGTGAAGGGACGGGCGTTGAGACATTTGTATAGTCATAGAAGGCAACATATGGGACGTTTTGATGATAACAAAATACAAAGAATAAATAAATTCAAAGATATATATATATATATAACAAATATGCTTCTTAAAATTATGTTTTGTATATACAGAAGTTCTGACGGAATCAGCATCAGAAGATCAGTAATATGTGCTACACGCTGAAGCTACCAGATTATATGCTGAAGCTTGATGACCAGAAACTGCGCATAAACAAATACACTCTGACTCTGATCAAAGATCTTTACCAAGTCATCAACACTCTGAAGCGTTATCATAAGTTAAAGCAAAGAAGACTCTGAAGCGTTATTAATTATTCAAGACATAATTAAATGCTAACGGCTCTCTTCAGACAAGATCTTCTTCAAAAGGAAAGTGCGTTATTATCATTTAACTGCCTTTATGGACAACGTATCTTTGCCTTGCCTATATAAACAAGTCTGCTTGAGAAAAGACACACGCATGCACTTATATAATTTGCTAAGCTTTCAAAACCGCTTATTCAAACGCTTTAAGCAAATTCAGTTTACTCCAAGCTTAAGTTGTGTAATTATCACAGTTGTGATATATTGTTTTGTTAGAAAATGTTAACACATCCTTGTTCAATTATTTGTAAAAAATTTCCTTGAGATAAACCGGTTTGTGGTTATACTCAAGAAGACTTTAACAGTTGTTAAAGTAGCTGTTGTAATTCTTTGAGAATATTGGATTAAGACCTCGTTGGAGAGAGGCAAAATCACCTTGACGGGTGGACTGGAGTAGTTTGAGATCAAACGAACCAGGATAAAAATAATGTGTTGTCAAAGAATTTGTTTTAACTTTTACAATTCAACCCCCCTTCTTGTGTTTTTCACATCTTCAATTGGCATCAGAGCGCCTGGTTCTGAGCTTAACACTTAACCGTGTCATTACAAGATCCAGCGTCAGAAAAACACAATGGCAGGACCAAGTCAAAACATCAACAATGACAACAATGAAGAAAGGGACAGATTCAGTGGCAAACCTCCAGTTTTTGATGGAGAGAACTTTGACTACTGGAAAGACAGAATTGAGAGTTTCTTTCTGGCCCATGATGCTGATCTGTGGGACATGGTGACTGATGGATACACACACCCAGTGGAAGGACATGGTCAGAAGATTGAAAGGAAAATGATGTCTGATCAGCAAAAGCGTGAGTTCAGAAATCATCACAAGGCCAGAACAATTCTCCTCAGCGCCATCTCTTATTCAGAATATGAGAAGATATCAAACAAAGACACTGCAAAGAATATGTTTGACTCTCTGAGAATGACGCATGAAGGCAACATTCAAGTCAAAGAAACCAAATCCCTTGCACTCATTCAGAAGTATGAGGCATTCAAGATGGAAGAGAGTGAATCAATAGAAACTATGTTTTCAAGATTTCAAATTCTTGTTGTTGGTCTAAAAGTTCTTGACAAAGGGTATTCCACTGCTGATCACATTAAGAAGATCATCAGAAGCTTGCTAAAACAATGGAGGCCAATAGTCACAGCGCTTAAGCTAGCCAAGGATCACAACAAAATCTCTCTGGAGGAACTTGTCAGCTCCCTCAGATGTCACGAGATAGAGCTAGAAGCAGATGAACCTCAAAAAGCAAGGTAAGCCATTAGCTTTAAAATCTAACAAAAAATTTGACTCCAAAGTTTTGCAGGCTATGGAAGAAACCTCTGATGGGTCCTCGTAAAAAGAAGATGAACTGTCTCTCCTCTCCAGAAGGGTGAACCAATTGTGGAAGCAGAGGCAAAGGAAGTTCAGGAATCCCAGAAGATCAGAAAATCAGAATGAATCTTTCTCCAGATACAGAAGGTCAGAATCCTCCTCTGGACACAGAAGATTTGAAGGCTCTTCAGGAAACAGAAAGCCAAACAACAAAGACATCATCTGCTATGAATGTAACGATCAAGGGCACTACAAAAGTGATTGCCCAAAGCTTCGGAAGGAGAAGCCCAAAAAGAAGTTTGGCAAGGAAAAGAAGAAAAGTCTCATGGCTACATGGGATGATTCTGACACATCTGAAGCTGACTCAGAATCAGATGATGAAAGAGAAAACATAGCTCTCATGGCAAACACAACAGAAGACAGTGAAGCTTCTGAGTCAGACTCTGAATCAGATATAGAAGAGGTATTCCCTGACTTTACTATAAACTTTACTAAGGCTAAACTAGCTGAAAGCCTTAATGAAATTCTGGAAAGATATCAGCAGATCAGAGTCAAACTCAAAAACCTGAAAAGGAATCTTGCTTCTGACTCTGATAAGACTGAGAGTCTCAAATTGGAGAATTCTGAGTTAAAAGATAAAATTTCAAAATTAGAAAACCAATTGCAAAACTCTCAGAAGGAAACAATCCCTGAAACTCCAAGCAATGCTGATGAGATCATCAAGGAGTATGATCACAGCTTTCAGAAGTTTCTAGCTAAAAACATAGACAACAGCAAAATGGCTTCAATGATCTATGGAGTTAGCAGAAATGGCAGAAAAGGGATAGGATATCAAGGTAAGGTACCTACACCAAAAAATGCCATGGATTTAGTTATAAAACGTACTCCACTTGATTCACACTTTATATATGGGTACACACATGACATAAAATATACAAGTAGTGATTACTCTGTCAAACCAAAATTCAACCAGAGTTTTGGTAAAACTAACAAATCAGGACCCAAGAAAATGTGGGTACCTAAGGATAAAATAATACATGTGGCAGATATCTTTAGCAGCAAAGTAAAAACACCAATCATGGTACCTGGACTCTGGCTGCTCACGACACATGACGGAAAGAAGACATATGTTCCAAAGTCTGGAACTTAAGCCTGGAGGCCACGTAGGCTTTGGAGGCAATCAGAGAGGAAAGATCATTGGCTCTGGAACAGTAGGTAATGGAAATCTTCCCTCTATAAGTAATGTTTTATTAGTTGATGGATTAATGCATAACCTATTATCCATAAGTCAATTAAGTGATAACGATTATGATATAATATTCAATTAAAATTCATGCAAAGCTGTTAGTCAAAAAGATGGGACTATCCTATTTAATGGAAAGAGGAAAAACAACATTTATAAAATAAAACTTTCTGAACTAAAAAGTCAGAATGTAAAATGTCTACTGTCTGTTAACAACGAGCAATGGATCTGGCACAGAAGATTGGGACATGTTAGTATGAGAAGAATATCTCAGATTAACAAACTCAATCTGGTCAGAGGACTTCCTAACCTGAAGTTCAATTCAGATGCTCTGTGTGAAGCATGTCAGAAAGACAAGTTTGCAAAACCAGCTTTCAAATCCAAAAACGTTGTTTCCACCTCCAAGCCATAGAACTTCTGCACATTGACTTATTTGGACCAGTTAAAACTGCTTCAGTCAGTGGCAAGAAGTATGGGTTAGTAATCGTAGATGACCATAGCAGATGGACATGGGTAAAGTTCTTAAGGCACAAGGACGAGTCACACTCTCTGTGTTTGTTACCTTCTGTAACCAAGTTCAGAATGAAAAGGATCTTAGAATCGTCAAAGTCAGAAGTGATCATGGTGGAGAATTTGAAAACAAAGATTTTGAGTTATTCTTTAATGATAAAGGAATTCTGCATGATTTCTCTTGTCCTAGAACTCCCCAGCAAAATGGAGTTGTAGAACGAAAGAACAGAACATTGCAAGAAATGGCCAGAACCATGATCAACGAGACTAACGTTGCTAAGATCTTCTTGGCAGAGGCAATAAACACAACGTGTTACATTCATAATAGAATCTCCATAAGACCTATTCTGGAAAAGACTCCATATGAATTGTGGAAAAACAGAAAACCCAACATCTCCTATTTTCACCCATTTGGATGTACATGTTTTATCCTGAATACAAAAAATTATTTGAACAAGTTTGACTCTAAAGCACAAAAGTGTATTATGTTAGGATATTCTGAACGCTCAAGAGGGTACAGAGTATACAATACAGAAACACAGATTGTGGAGGAGTCAATCAGTGTTCGTTTTGATGATAAGCTTGACTCTCAAAAGTCCAAGCAGAATGAATTCCTTGCAGGTATGGAAGTTGAACTCACTGGTACTGAAGACAAATCATCAGAAGCTCTCAACAGAGACACTCCCTCAACATCAGAAAGAGTCACTGCAAGCAATCCAGCACCTCCTGTTGATCAACTCCAGAAAAGACCATCCAGAAGCAGCGTGGATCACCCAGAAGAAACAATCTTAGGAAGGAAGGAAGATCCAATCAGAACAAGATCTAGCTTCAGAAACTCTGAAGAATCCCTCATGGGACTGGTTTCTCTAATTGAACCAACAACAATTGATGAAGCACTTCTGGACAATGACTGGATTCTAGCAATGCAAGAGGATCTAAATCAATTCACAAGAAATGACGTATGGGATCTAGTTCCCAAACCAAAAGGATTCAACGTCATTGGTACAAAATGGGTGTTCAGAAACAAACTGAACGAACAAGGTGAAGTCATCAGAAAAAAGCACGACTGGTAGCACAAGGTTATAGTCAGTAAAAGGGGATAGACTATACAGAAACCTTTGCTCCAGTCGCCAGGTTAGAATCTATCAGACTCTTAATTTCATTTGCTGTTAATAAAGGCATCACTCTGTATCAGATGGATGTTAAGAGTGCATTCTTAAATGGCTATATAGAAGAAGAGGTATATGTGCACCAACCCCCTGGTTTTGAAAGTTCCAAAAATCCAGAATATGTTTTCAAACTAAAGAAGTCACTCTATGGTCTGAAACAAGCTCCCAGAGCTTGGTATGAAAGACTAAATAACTTCCTACTAGAAAAGGAATTCGCCAGAGGGAAAGTGGACACAACTTTGTTCTGTAAGACAGTTAAGAATGACATTTTAGTATGTTAGATTTATGTTGATGAGATCATATTTGGATCCACTAAACCCTCTCTGGGAAGAAAGTTTGCTAAATGTATGCAGGCAGAATTTGAGATGAGCCTAATGGGGGAACTAAAATTCTTTCTGGGCATTCAGATTAATCAAACCCCAGAAGGAACTTACATTCATCAGAGAAAATATGTTAGAGAAGTTCTGAAGAAATTTGATCTCTCAGAATGTAAGCCATCAAAGATTCCAATGCATCCCACGTGCATTCTGGAAAGAGAAGAGGTAAGTAAAAAGGTAGAACAGAAGGTCTACAGAGGTATGATTGGTTCTCTTCTCTATCTGACGGCTTCAAGGCCTGACATTCTATTCAGTGTTTGCATTTGTGCTAGATTCCAATCAGATCCTAGAGAATCTCACTTAACAGTAGTTAAGCGAATTTTCAAGTATCTGAAAGGTACTACTAATCTGGGTTTGTTTTATAGAAAATTAAGTGATTACAGCTTGATAGGATAATGTGATGCTGATTTCGCTGGAGACAGAGTAGAACGTAAAAGCACTTCTGGAAGCTGCCAGTTTCTGGGAGAAAATCTGATCTCATGGTCCAGCAAAAGACAATCCACAATAGCTCTATCAACAACAGAAGCTGAATACATAGCAGCAGCTGGATGCAGCACACAAATGCTCTGGATGAAAAGTCAACTTGAGGACTTCAAAATATTTGAGTGTAACATCCCTATCCTCTGTGACAATACTTCTACTATTTGTCTCAGTAAAAATCCTATTCTGCATTCTAGGGCTAAGCATATAGAAATAAAACATCATTTTATTAGGGACTATATTCAGAAAGGGATTCTAAATTTAAAATTTATTAACACAGACCATCAATGGGCTGATATCTTTACAAAACCTATTTCTGAAGATAGGTTCAACTTCATTCTGAAACATCTCAGCATAAAGCTCTGCCCAGAATAAAACTGTTTTGATTCCATATCTTAACCTTTAGAACTTTGTTTATTTTTCCGTGAACTACTGATCAATCTTTCTTCAGGTCTTTAGAAGTACAGATTATATCAGAATCTATCCATAAAGACCTGCGCGCTTCATTTCAAGGATAGAAATGTGCAGTTCACTCAAGCAAACAAGTGTCATCCAGTCATCAGCTACTTTCTGAGGCTGAACACACGTTCACGTTTCTGAAAGGTCAAAAGCGCTTATTGGATGCATTGGGACACATGTCATGGGTAACCGTTTCAATATCTTTATGAATCCCCCAAAATCAGCTATCATTAAATGCTCATAATCATTATAATTTATTTCTCTCTCTTACCGTTTATGTTTTCAAAATATTTATAAAAAAAAATCTATTTAAACTCATTTCTCACTATTTACAGTTTTTACTTTCACTTTCATTTTCTCTACAATCTTATTGATTTCAGTTTGCATCCTTTCTCAAAACCCTTTCAATTTCTTCACAAAACCTTCGTGTGAACATGGCTTCCTCAAGCAACCCTACTTCCAGTTCTCAGAAAACAGATTCCTCCGAACAATATAAAGAACCCTACATAACTCTTCTCACACCAATCAAAAATATAGAAGTTCTTTCTGAATTAATTGTGGACTTTAACAGTCTTCAAGAAAACGAGTTTAATCTCTCTGAAGAAGTAAAGGCTCAAGGCTGGGACAGATATTTTGACCGACTGGTGGGTCCAACATTCCCAATCCTTGTGAAGGAATTTTGGATTCATGCTTCATCTTCCAACCATCAAGTTACTTCATACATAATGGGGAAGAATATAGTCATAACCGAGGACCTCATTGCAAGATTAATAGGCTACAATGGTGGTGGTGTACGATGCATTGACATGGCTGAAAGATGCGCTGATGTCGCCCTAATTGCTAGAGAAATCTTCACTCTGGGTCTTCCCTCCAGCAAGATAAGGGATCTAAAAGACCATCACAGAATATGGGCCAAGATTATTCTGGGATGCATAAACCACAGGAAGCCTACCAGCTCTCCTGACTACATCAATATTGATCAGCAATTTCTGATCTACTTCATCTCCCAGAAGATTAAGGTGAATCTGGCTCATCTGCTGTTTAACCATCTAAGGACTAGTGTCAAGGTAACCAGAGAAGAGGAGCGCACAAAAAGGGACTGGATACCCCTATGAAGGCTTATATCAGATATTCTAACAGAGAATAAGCTGATTGATCATCTTACAGAAGCTCAGGAAATCAGCTCTTTGGAAGCTACTGTTGGCAAACAGTTGAATGCAAAGAATCTGAAGAAAATGAAGTTAATTGAGAACGTCAAGAAGGAACCCAATGTCACTTCTTTTGCAGCAATCTCCAGCAGAAGAATCCCTCTGGATAACTTTCCTCTATTCTCAGAGATTGATTCTAAACTTGATATAATAGTCAGATATCTGGATGCATGCAAGGCGGATGGTACAACACCAGATTTGAACATTCAGGATCTGCAGCAGAAGGCTCCAGAAGTTGTGCTGAAGAAAACCAAGAAAAGGAAAGCTGTAGTAGAAGGATCAAGCTAGCGGACTCCTAAAAAGAGAGGTAATCCTTCTTCTGTAACTGTTTACACTCAATTTATGTATCAACATCTATACCAATTCCCACTCAATCAGAAAACCCCACACCACAAACATTTGATGACTTTGACATTGAATTCGACCCCTCAGAAACCTTAACTCTTAGAAGATCTCGCTCCCTACCTCCAAATCCAAATATTGAAGCAACCCAACAAGAACTTGCAAAAGTTCTATCAGATATAGAAACCTTTGACCAACATACTTCTGCTCCCATGCCAGAAAATCCAAACCTTAAAACCAACACAGAAGCACCACAACCAGATATTCCCCT
Source organism: Vicia faba (assembly GCA_948472305.1). Lineage (NCBI taxonomy): Eukaryota > Viridiplantae > Streptophyta > Magnoliopsida > Fabales > Fabaceae > Vicia > Vicia faba. The sequence continues at coordinate 1,361,776,841 of OX451739.1, read as the reverse complement.
CTCTCCACAACCAGAAATACCACTACCTCCATCTCCTCAACCAGAAATTCATCCACCTTCTCCACAACCTGAACTATTTCAACCAGAAGTTCAAACTTCTGAGGCTCAACCTTCTGAATCCTGTGAACCAGAACCTCATAACGATCAATCAAACCAAACTGTTGATTCTGATACCATTCCCATTCCTGGAATCACTGAACCTCTGGTCATCCGTATGCCCCTAACCATTATGGATATTCCCCAAATTCCCTCCTCACTAGAATCAACTCCACAAAACTCCCCAACCAGTCCAATAATAATTCCTGACTCTCCCACTCCCTCACCAAAGAACAATCCAGATGACAACATCAAGACTGTCATTGATCTAACGGTTTTTGAACGTCCTGCTGCCATAACCCACAAAACAACTATTCCAAAACCAAAACCATCTGAACCCTCTCCAGATTTTGGTACCAGCTTATTGATATTTGAAACAGAAGTACAGAAGTGGATCACTTCTCTGAAGCAAGCTAGTCTTGAGCTGATTGATCATGCTGCATCAGACTACCTTTGGACAAGGTTCAGAAGATGGGTATGTTCTGAAACTCGTAAGATGCAAGAACAGAGCTATGGACAAGTTCAACAGAACTTCAGTAATCTACTGAAAGTAATTGAAGATCAGGTTCTGAGCCAGCTGCTCAAGGAAGAAGTTCTCCCTCTGGACAATGCTCCCTGGTCTGAACATCCTCCAGCATACAAAGTTCAACCAGACTCAGAAGATCTCAATCTGACTGATACTCCAGAGCAGATGATTCCTATTGAAGAACTGGGTCAAAAAGAGGATATTGTATAATGCTCTGGGAAGCATCCAGTTTCTGAAGATCCTCAAGCTTCCTCCTATGAAAGACAGACTCCAGAAGACCTGAAAAGATCTGATATGTTGATGAAGGAAAGAATGGATAAACAGGACAACAAAATTGATGAAATCACGAGCATGTTAACCCAGCAACAGGAAACCAACATCCAGATCAAGAGCATGTTGGAAGCTTTGTTCACGCGTCTACCTCCTCCCTCTTAGAATTTCCTCGTTTTCAAAACATGTTTATTTGTAATATTCTTACATTGCTATTGTTCTGAACTTTTCGTTAATTCTGGTTTTTAATATAAATGCATTTTGCCTCTGATTATATGTTCTTTTTGATAACTGACAAAAAGGGGGAGAAAGAATAAGATATTTTTCAATAACGGATTACTGAGACATAAGTCTCAAACATTCAGATCTATTTAAATTTCTCTCTTCTGAAAAGCTTGAACAGGTACAAAACTCTGATAAAAGATACAGTAAGTGTGATCGGTGGATCTGGAACTGACTGTTTAACGTTGGTTTCGCGAAATGTCGCGGAAGCAAGAGTCGCCACCGTCTTTTATTTTCTCCAATATGGAAAGGACAAAAGCACAGAAAAATTCCTTATTGAGATTAGTTCTCGGTTCGGGAGGTAGATTTATAGAAATGGAAGGTGTTAGCACCCTTTCTATCCATGGTTATCCATGGGCTCTTAGATACTTGCTCATTATGTTTTCAAAAGTGTTTGCTTGCTTTTCAAAATGTGAGTGGGTTTGAAAAAGTTTCGTTTAAAGATTTCAGATCGACTCTTGTATCAGTCCTCAAGAGTGTTTGAAAAGTTGTTTTTGAAAGCTTTTTGCAAAGTGTCGGTGTGAAAAGAAGTTTTTGATTTGTTTTGAATTAGAGCAAGTATCTACGAGTCATCTACCTATCCTAAGGAATTAGTCTGTGTAAATTTCCTTGAGGTAGTGCCTTCCCACCATTGAGGGGTAGGTAGCACCACTGTTGGAGGTGTTCGGGTCAATTCGAGGATTAGGGACAGTGTGGTCACCAGAGCAATAGGAGGATACCTTAGAAGCTACCCCCATGCCATGTTCATGGACATGAGGACTTACTAAAACGTCCTCTACTCGACGACCACGTTTCGAGGGGCAAGGCAACAATGAGGCGTACCCTAGGAGTGGTGTGTGAATTGTGTGTCATTTTCAGTTATTTTTGTCTTGATCATGCATTGAATGTTCTACGCTTGTTTTTATTTTGGGCATACATTCTTTCATGTGATTATTAACAGTTAAAAGGTGCGGGAATTTAAAGTGCGGAAAAATAAAGGTCCTACGCTATTACAAGGCGCGGGTCTACATCGCCAAATTAAACCAAGACCCGATTTGAAATAAAGTGCGGAAAATAAATGCTTAATTATCTATTACAAGGCTTTGGGGCAATTACATGACATTCATAAAAGAAATAAAAAATAAAGGCGCGAAAAGAATTAAGAATCGAGTGCGAGGGCGTTGGACCCTTTAAAGAAATTAGATTGGAATTGAAAATTAATTAGATTATTCAATAATGAAAAGAAGTTATTTTTTGGAGTTTTTGTATTTATGAAATTAAAGAGAATTGATTAAAGTCAAAATTAAAGAAATCCCTAATTCTAGCTTGTTTTTAATTATTAAAAAGATGTTTAAGTTTTGACCTAATTTGCATTAATTAATTAAAGGCGTATTTATTTACAAAATTAATTAATACTAATAATGATGAAAAAGTTATTTATTAAGAAAAAGCACAAAAGTATTAAAACCCTAATTTCTACATTTTTTAGTTTATTAAAGAAAAAACATTGAAATTAAACCTAAAATTAAGCTAATTTAGTTATTAGAATTTATTTACAAAATAATATTAATTAATATTAACAAAGCATATTTTTTTATTGTTTTATGATTTTCTGGTTTTTTATGTTATAAAGAATTATTTTTGTGAATTTAAAACAAATTAAAAAGAATTAAAATTAAAGAGGAAAATTAGAAAGAAAATAAATATACAAACAGGGGGGGTTTCTGGCCCAATTGGAGGTATACTGGAAGCATTTTTGGCCCATTGATTCAGGACCCATTGACTTTTTACAGCACGTGTATGGCATGTTTGACTAGCATCCATGGTGATCTGCAAATTCTGACCTTTGGATTGAGGTTGTTGGACGCGTGGCAAGCCGGAGGATGAGGCTGTATGGTAAACCCTTGATGAAGCATTACATAGAAGCGTGTTAAGGCAAAATATATTGAATAAGTGGGGGACCTGAGAATCGAACCCAGGTCCCAAGGCTTGCAAACATCACTTTCCACCAACTGAGCTATTTAGCAACTTTGTTATTATAATGGAAAACAATTAATATAATAAGAAGTAAGAGCAAGTGGTATAAAGCAAAAAATCGCGCGCCAAACTTTGAATCAACCAACCACATGTGAACACCTAAGCTTCGTCTTCACTTTCCTGTAAAAAAAACGCATTAGATAGCGGGGGTTTTAAACCCCCACTAAGTGATATCTACAAAAATAGCGAATAGAGCATCACGTAATATAAATGGAGCGCGATGTGATCAACTGATTCATCTTGTTCTGACGAATTTGCATGTATTAATTTGATGGTCCAATTTTCCTTTATGTGAAAAACCCTAAATCAAGGTTTCTGGAACCCTAACGTGCGTTCATGGTGGATTATGGTATAGGCGGCCATTCTTCAATTGGGCGGTACCATTAGCTTCAGAGCAGTCATGTTAGTACAAATCAACAAGAAAAATGCATGGATAATGCGTGTAAATCAAAATACAAATATGCAAATTATCAAGAACAGGGCGGCTTCATTCTACCGATTCTTGAGGTTAGAGGTTGCGGTTTTGATTGGGAAAGACTCCTGGATGTGTCAGGAGTGCAATGGAACAATTCTTTTGCTTTGAAACGACCTGCAACTATGAAAACAGTTTCAACTTTTTTATGAAAAAATGCAAGTTTTGTTTGTGTTCTTGGGCGCAGCTCTCTTGTTCTCGTGATTAGGGTTAGGTTTCTGTATGTATATGGAATGATTTTGGTCAAAAATCCAAGCCCAACAACCATGTATTCAATGCTTTTGAGATTTGATTTCAATGGTATCTTTTTCAATCTTTTTCATGTGAAGAACATGCCAATTATTGGAGATCCTTTCCTTATGGAGTGTGCACGAAATCTTGAGGCTTTTAATGGACCTATTAGCTGCACAAAAAGATTTAAAAACATTTGTTTAGTATTTTCTCATATTTAATTTTAATTAAATGAATTAATGGATTTAAAAATTCAATTAATAAATTAAAAATAAGAAAATAACTCCCCTTTGGGTCAATGGGTCGTGCATAGCTTTTGGGTGATGATTCTTGGAAGAAATTGAGGCCCATTAGCAATTTTGAGGCATTTGAAGCAAAGTTGACTTTTCAAAGTTCCCAAAAATTTCCCAACTTCCACAAGGCATATCTTGCTCAATTTTTAAGCTTTGATCATGTTCTTGGACATTTTGGGAAGGTCTTCAGGTCCTCTAACCAATGCCTTTGGTCCCATGTCATTTTGATTTACCAATCTCAAGTTATGGTCTTTGACTTAAAGTCCCTTTTTGTTGACTTTTGAAAATGACCTATAATGTTGAGATTGATAACTTTTTGTGAGAGCATTTCTTGGACTTGAAGTGTGAAGATGAGTTGTAGGAAATGTCATTCTCTTCAAAATGAGCTTTGTATGGAATTTTTCTGATGAACCATGTGGAAGTTATGCCTTGGTCAAGTTACAGTTGACTTTTTCAACTATCCAAATATGGAAACTTTTGCATCTTGAGACTTTTTGAACCATGCCTTGAGAATCATGATCAAGAATTGATCAAATGATGTTTGTGGCTTCAAAATAAGATGTTGACCAAAAATTTGGACTTTTGACTGTCAAATGACCATTTTGCCCCTGTAGTTGACTGTTGAGCAATTAGGGTTTTTGACTGTGCAATTTTTTGCTGTAAGTCTTGAAACTTTGCATCTGGATGTTTGACAATGTTTATAGGCATGTGGGACTTGTTTGGACCCTTGGAAACCTCAACTTCTTTGTCAGAACCAAAACCCTAATTTTTGACTGTTAGGAGGCCATTGAACTGTGCAACCTTTGGGAGATTTTGAAGCTTGATCTTTGGCAAATCTTTGAAGAATATGGGAGGGCAAATTTTGGGGTACAAAAGTTGCCCCTGTTCAATCTTCTTAGACCTGAGGATGTAGATTGGTTGGCGTGCCTTTCGTGATCCGAAGGTGGAAGATGATTGAACACTAGAGTGCCCAGAAATTTGCGCTCACATGTTAGCAGTGTGATGGCGGGAATGGGCTTATAGATGCCATTTGGAGATTGATGGATAGGAAGATGGGCTTATAGATCCCATGTTGATAGGTGATGGATAGGTGGATGGGCTTATAGATGCCATCTGGGTGTCGATCGCGTAAGAGGTTCTTTAGCGAGAACTTGCGTACCTGAAAAAGAAAAGATGATTACCTGACCTGTTACAGGAGTTGGTCTTCAAACTCTTTATATAGACGCACCCTGGTTAGTTACAGGAATCGGGTCTGGAGTTTCAAACGGTGATGATTGAATCAGGGATGGTTACTAACTCAACGGGACGGTGAGAGAACCTTGGGCGATTACTACCTCAACAGTAACGATGAGAGAACCTGAGGCGATTACTACTTCAACAGTAACGATGAGAGTATCCGGGGCGATTACTACCTCAACAGTAACGATGAGATAATCTGGAGCGCTTACTACCTCAACAGTAACGATGAGAGAATCTTGGATGTCTTCTACTGAGTCTTCATTAGGAAAATCTTTAGGAATCGATTTAACTGGACTAGAGAAGGCCTTTGACTGGATAAGAATCAGAAAAATCTTTAGGAATCGATTTAACTGAACCGGACAAGGTCTTGGAATCTTCAACTGGATAAGAATCAGGGAGATCTTAGGGTCGATCTGACTGAACCAGAGAAGGCCTTTGACTGGATAAGAATCAAGAAAATCTTAGGGTCGATTTAACTGAACCGGGCAAGGTCTTGGAATATCTTCAACTGGATAAGAATTAGGGAGATCTTAGGGTCGATCTGACTGAACCAGAGAAGGCCTTTGATTGGATAAGAATCAGGAAAATCTTAGGGTCGATTTAACTGAACCAGGCTAGGTCTTGGAATATCTTCAACTGGATAAGAATCAGGGAGATCTTAGGGTCGATCTGACTGAACCAGAGAAGGCCTTTGACTGGATAAGAATCAGAAAAATATTTAGGAGTCGATTTAACTGAACCGGACAAGGTCTTGGAATCTTCAACTGGATAAGAATCAGGGAGATCTTAGGGTCGATCTGACTGAACCAGAGAAGGTCTTGAAATTAGCTGAGAACTTAACTGGATCTTTCCTGAAAGGTAAAGGTCAGTCATATGCAGTGCATGATATGGATCAAGCAATGATGTTCTCAACATAAACGAGATTGTAAGATATAATGCGAATATGCATGCTATAATGTATGGAAATGCGATGTTTATGAATGTATGTTTTTCATCTAGGAAAGTAAGTCCTTGACGGGTGCCGGGAAGTCACATCCTGGGCTGATGTTGGAGAATAGTGCTTGGTTGTTTCCGCTGGGGATGATAGTTGCAAGAATGAACCGGTAGGAGAAGATAACTCCGTTGGGGAATAAACTTGGCGAATGGATTACTCTGCAGGGAGAAAATTATTCTAGCGGTCTTGCTGGAAAAATGCTCTGTGGGGAGAGAGATATTTTGCTGGGATGATGATAACTCCGCTGGGGATACCATTGTTATGTTGGAAGTGTTAATAGACTCCGTTGAGGATAGGAATACTTCGTCGGGGACGATCTTTCCGTGGCTTTTGGCTGAGGATAACCCAGTTATATCCTGATAGGGAAATAACCTTTGAATAAAGCCGGGGGACGCGTTCGTGCTCTACGGGGATAAGCTTCCGGAATCTACCGGGGATAAGCTTACTGCTTGAGGAGATGGATTCCAACTTTCCTGGGGAAACTGGATTGGACTTTCCTGGGGAAATTTTGAACTATATTGGGGAAGTGACTCCATTGAATGTTTGATATACCGCCGGGGAACAATCTTTAGGTCAAGACTGTCGGGGATGCTTGTTTAAGAATATCTGTATATCGTGCTGGGGAATGTTGAGATCTGCGGGGGTACCCAACTTCCTTAAGGCTGATAATAGCTTTGCTTGGGGAGAGTGCATTGACGTGATGGCTCACTCTCTGGGGAATTAAGGTATACTGGTTATGTTCTTCAGCTGAACTTACCTTGGTACCTTGGTGGACAGAGCAATTAGATCGCTTAGACAACTCATTATTGCCCCTGTTTCTAATATTACCTGTAATTAATCCTTTGTTTCGTATGCCAATATTTATGAATTAGCAATTAGTGTCAAATGCATATATCACAAATTGAACCTTAGACGTTCTTCGCAAAACAAAACAGAAAAGGAAAATAATTGGCAATTTTAACTGAAAAGTGTATCTGTATTGATTTTTGAATTGCCTATAAATAGGCGTTTATATACAAGAGGCTGACATCCTAGTAAGAGAACGCCGCCGAACAAAAGAGTTTATACAATTTGTATGAAGGGAAAGTAAAACAGCTGTGTGAAAAGAATAATCCCACTGGGTTCCAACTCTGCTATTGCCTTTATATCTTCGAGCGTCTCATCACTTGATGACCTAGTCGAGGATGAAGCTGATTGATTGATGCCGTTTGAACTTGATGTTGATACCGGATTCTGGATGCAAAGTGATCCAATGAGACATAGTATTACGCTTTATCCCTAACTTTTGCCTGGACCGCCCTTTCGGGTTTTCAGTCCACCGGGATACCCATTTTTGCCCAAGCCGCCTTTTCAGGTTTTCGACTTGCCGGGTGTACAGATTTTTTTTCATTTCATCCCTTCATTTTGCCCGAACCCTTTTGGTTCGCCGGGAAGCCCTAATTTTTGCCTAGGTATGTCAACCTAGCGGGTCTTTTTTCATGCGTAGTATCTTTTAACTATGTCTGCATTGGCGGGGTGAGGAAGGTCGTCACCATCCATGGTAGTTAGAATCATGGCTCCTCCTGAGAACACATGTTTAACCACAAATGGCCCTTCGTATGTAGGGGTCCATTTGCCCCTTGGATCACTCTGAGGAAGGATGATGCGTTTGATTACCAGATCCCTAACTTGATACTCTTGTGGTCTGACCTTTTTGTTAAATGCCCTGATTATCCGCTTTTGATACGTCTGACCATGACAGACAGCAGCAAGTCTCTTTTCGTCAATTAAGTTTAGCTGATCAAGTCGTGTCTGGATCCAATCATCTTCGCTCAAATCTGCATCCTTCATTATCCGGAGAGAGGGTATCTGCACTTCGATCGGTAAGACTGCCTCCATGCCGTAGACCAAGGAGAAAGGGGTTGCCCCGGTTGACGTCCTGGCTGAGGTACGGTACCCATGTAGAGCAAACGGTAACATTTCGTGCCAATCTTTATAGGTCACTGTCATCTTCTGCACAATTTTCTTGATATTCTTATTCGCTGCTTCTACAGCCCCATTCATCTTCGGCCGGTAAGGAGAAGAGTTATGGTGCTGTATCTTGAACTGTTCGCAGAGCTCAGTGATCATCTTGTTGTTGAGATTGGTACCATTGTCTGTAATGATCCATTCAGGGACGCCGTATCGACAGATCAGGTTATGCCGAATGAACCGTGCCACAACATTCTTGGTTACCGTAGCGTAGGAAGCTGCCTCAACCCACTTCGTGAAGTAATCAATCGCTACCAGGATGAAGCGATGCCCATTGGACGCTGTAGGTTTAATCTCGCCGATCATATCTATGCCCCACATTGCAAAAGGCCAAGGTGCAGTCAAGACATTCAGAGGGACTGGAGGAACATGCACCTTGTCTGCGTATACCTGGCATTTATGGCATGTCCAAGAGTGTTGGTAACAGTCGGCTTCCATTGTGGACCAGAAATACCCTGCCCGAAGGATTTTCTTTGCCATAGTGTGTCCACTGGAATGTGTTCCGAAGGTACCCTCATGCAGCTCTGCCATGATCCTTTCTGCTTCAGTCTTATCCACACAACACAGTAAGGTCGAATCATGGTTTCGCTTGTACAGAATGCCGTTGCTAAGGAAGAACTTCGCTGCGAACCTTCTCAGAAACTTTTTGTCAATGACAGACGCACCCTCGGGGTATTCTTAAGCTTCCAAGTACCTCTTCACCCCATAGTACCAAGGCTTCTCAGTCACCAATTCAGTCTCGAGATCACAACAGTATGCCGGTTCTTCCAGTTTCCAGATAGTGACCTGGGGAGCCTCATTATCCCATTTGACTTTGAACATGGAAGACATCGTAGCTAACGCGTCCGCCAACTGATTCTCCTCTCTCGGGAAATGTTCAAAGGTTATCTCTGTGAAGTGGGGAATCAATGTCAACACCCATTCTTTGTAAGGAATAAGATTCAGATGTTTCGTATCCCACTCCCCTTTGATCTGATTGATCACGAGAGCGGAATCTCCGAAGACACTCAGAAACTTGATCCTTAAGTCAATCACAGCTTGGAGTCCCATGATGCATGCCTCATACTCCGCCATGTTGTTGGTGCAGTTGAAACATAGTCGGGCAGTGAGTGGAGTATGAGTGCCTTGAGGGGATATGATCACAGCGCCAATACCGTTACCCAAAGTGTTGGAGGCTCCGTCAAAGTGCATAGACCATCGGGATCCTTCCTCAGGTCCTTCATCCGGTCCAGGTACTTCACAATCAGTCACAATCATGATGCTCTCGTCTAGAAACTCGAAGTTCATTGACTGATAGTCGTCTACTGCCTGATGTGCCAAGTGGTCTGCCAATACACTTCCTTTGATAGCTTTCTGGGTCGTGTACTGGATGTCGTATTCTGTCAAGATCATCTGCCATCTTGCTATTCTCCCAGACAGAGCAGGCTTTTCAAATATGTACTTTATTGGATCCATCTTTGAAATCAACAAGGTAGTGTGAGTCAGCATATACTGTCTCAGCCGGCGAGCAGCCCATACCAAAGCGCAGCAAGTTTTCTCGAGCAGTGAGTATTGGGTCTCACAGTCGGTAAACTTTTTGCTAAGGTAATAAATGGCATGCTCTTTTCGGCCAGACTCGTCATGCTGCCCCATCACACACCCCATTGAGTTGTCAAGTACTGTCAGGTATAGTATCAGAGGTCTCCCTTCAACCGGTGGCATAAGAATGGGTGGTTCTTGGAGATACTCCTTGATTCTGTCAAAAGCGGCCTGACATTCATCATTCCAACGTACTACCTGATCTTTCTTCAGCAGCTTGAAGATTGGTTCACATGTAGCAGTTAGGTGTGAGATGAACCGAGCAATGTAATTCAGGCGTCCTAGAAAGCCTCTGACCTCTTTCTCTGTCTTAGGAACTGGCATCTCTTGAATGGCTTTAACCTTGGCAGGGTCCACTTGAATACCCTTATCACTTACGACGAAGCCTAGCAACTTTCCAGATCTTACCCCGAAGGTGCACTTGTTCGGGTTCAACCTCAGCTTGTAAAACTTCAGACGGTCAAACAATTTCTGCAGATGATCAAGGTGTTCTTCCTCAGTTTGGGACCTTGCAATCATGTCGTCGACATACACTTCTATCTCATGATGGATCATGTCATGAAATAAAGCAACCATGGCACGTTGGTAGGTTGCCCCAGCATTTTTCAACCCAAATGGCATGACCTTGTAGCAGAAGGTGCCCCACTGAGTAACAAAGGTAGTCTTTTCCATGTCTTCAGGAGCCATCTTGATCTGATTGTACCCTGAAAAACCATCCATGAAATAGAATACCTTGTGCTGAGCCGTATTGTCAACAAGGACATCAATGTGAGGTAGAGGGAAGTCATCCTTGGGACTGGCCCTGTTCAGATCCCTGTAATCGACACACATTCTGACCTTACCATCTTTCTTCGGTACCGGCACCACATTAGCAACCCACTGAGGGTAAGAAGTCACTGCGAGAAATCCAGCATCAAAATGCTTCATAACCTCAGCTTTGATCTTTTCGGACATCTCTGGACGCATCCGGCGGACCTTTTGCTTAACTGGAGGGCAGTCTTCCTTGGTAGGCAAATGATGGACCACAATATCAGTATCTAACCCAGGCATGTCTTCGTAGGACCAGGCAAAGATCTCCACATAATCATGTTACATCTGAGTCAACCGTTGCTTCACGCTGAGCTCTAGGTTGGCACCAATTTTGACCTCCTTTCTATCTGCCTCAGTACCCAGATTTATCGTTTCCACCGGCTCTTCGTGTGGTTGAATTGCCCTCTCTTCCTGGAGTAACAGTCTTGCAAGCTCACCAGGCACTTCGCAATCATCTTCACCTTCGTCTTCGGCTAAGTTGATCGGATTTTCGAAGTCATAACTTGCAGTAGTAGAGTTGTTACCAGTGAGATCCAGAGTGGATTGAAACCTGTATGAGTGAGTGTGTGTAAATACAGCTGTTTTGCAATATGTAAAGAAAGGAAAGAAAGAAAAGGAGCATAATATTTGAAGTGCGAGAAAACGTCCAAGGTCTTTATTCATGATATATGAAATGACAATTAATATGCCCTCACAAATGAAGCCACGGTGCCCCGGGTAAGACACCGGGCCATAGAGTTTCAATTCATTGTTTATTACAAATAACAAAAACAAAGGAATTCATTACTCCGTAACAAAAGTAACAGGTAGGTTGTCTTTTGCAATCCAATTGCTAGGTCCACTGTCGGTCGTCGGATAAATCCAGCTGTCGAACTCAGCTTCATCCACTTCCCTGATAACATTCACTCCATGGTTAGGCATGGGAGCAGTCACCATGTTGGGCTTCTCAGGTTCCTTAAACTGTACCTCCTTAGCATCAAGAAGGTCCTGCACTTTATTCCTAAGGGCCCAGCAATCATCAGTAGAATGCCCCGGGCTATCGGAGTGGTAAGCACAGCGGGCATTTGGATTATACTTGGGAGAGGCAGTATTCACAACCTTCGGGGCCTCTCTGACAGTCACCAAGTTGGTGGATAGCAACTGCGGCAAGATTTGTGATAGGGTCATACTCAGCCGGGTAAACTCTCTTCTGGGTCTCTCAGCCCTTTGTGGATTGGTTTGCCGAGGAGCGACAGCAGGCTTAGCAATCACCACCGCGTTGACAGATTGGCGGCGTTCTGGTTTATCATGTCTTCTAGGCCCATATACAGCATTGGCCTCCTTCTTAAAGGGTTTCTTCTCAGAACTTGAAGATGCACCCTTCTGAATTTTACCGGACTTCATTCCAGCCTCTATCCTCTCCCCAGTCAGAATAAGATCAGTGAACCCTGCAGATGAGTTTCTGATAAGATGGTTGAAAAATGGCCCAGATAGGGTCCCCAAGAACATATCCACTAGCTCACGGTCTGTTAACGGAGGCTGCACCCTGCCAGCCAGATCCCTCCACTTCTGTGCATACTCTTTAAAACCTTCGCTTGATCCTAGCGACATACCCTGGAGTTGGGTACGTGTAGGAGCAAGGTCGGCATTATATTGATACTGCTTGTAAAAAGCAGTAGCCAACTCCTCCCAGTTACGAACCTTGGTCCCATCCAACTGATAGAACCATTCGAGATGAGTCCCTGAAAGACTCTCCTGGAAGAAGTGGATCCACAAGTTCTTATCCACTGTGTACGGTTGAATCTTCCGCACATAAGATCTGAGGTGTAGCTTGGGACAAGACGCCCCGTCATACTTGGTGAAAGATGGTGCCTTAAACTTGTGAGGAATGATCACACCAGTAGATAAGCCCAAGTCTTCGAAATCCAGCCCAGGCACTTGTTGGATCTCCATGGCATTCAGTCTGTCTTCCAACTGCTTGTACCGGTCTTCAGCAGGAGGATACTGTTCCTCATTAAAATCAGTCTCGTTATCAGAGACTACTGGACTTGAAGCCTTTCCCCCCTGGGGACTGTCTTTGCCTACAGAAGAACCAGCTTCCCTATTCTGCAGAGTATTACCAAACCTCCGGCCCGAGTTGAATAGAACTGTTCTCTTCTTCTTCTTCTCCTTCTTCAGGAGCAAAGCCTTCAGCTCTTCTTGGCCTTGAGCCAAACCCATGATCAGCTCTTGAAATTGTGTGTTTTGCGCCTGAAGGGCCTTGATAGACATCTCGGTTGATGATTCAGGGTTCATGATGCTGAAATAAACAGCGAAGAACAGTAAGCAACCTGAAAAGAAGAAAACCTGCTATGCACATGATGAATGATATGTGTTTATGCAATGCATTCAAGGGTTCGAAAGTTCAAATTTGTTGTAGACAAAAAAGGAACACACATTATCATTAAGGAAATAATTATTCAGTACATCAAAGCCTCATGGGCATATATTACAAAGCAAATCAATCCCAAAAGACACTACGCATCCTCTTTGGAGCTATGTAGGTGTTGAGATTCCTCTCCTCGTGCAATAGGCGGGTGAGCTCCAAGACCTTCTTTTCACTAGCACGCAGACTGGTCTCAAGAGAATTTTGTTCTTCCTTAAGCTGGATCCAGCTCTTCTGCATCTCTTCCCAGGACGTGGGCATGTCCGGATGTTGAATGGTGTAGGACACCTCTCCCTCCAAGACTGGCTCTTTGATTACAGGGAGAACATGAGGATAAGGCATTACTAACTTCTGGGAGCAGGCTCGTACCCACTTGAGATAAGGTTCCAATGGGATGGAATTCTTGTGCCCCAGGGTCTTGCTGTCTATCCTACTTGGCATCCTCCAAGCTCTGATAAATCTCTGGCGAAGTCCTTGTGCATCGTTGTCGTAGTCAAAAACTATGTCAGGAATCAACATGTCATGAGGGCCATCCCTCCGAGCATAACCAAATTGTCTCCAAGCCAGGCACGAGTTGTAAGTAATACCTCCTATGATTCCAAGTAAAGGAACATTAGGGTACTCCCCGCAACGATCAATGATAGTGACATCCTCTCTGGACCGAGGGCACCAATGTATGTCAGCATGTGTAAGAGTCATCAATCGTTGTGACCATCTCAAGCCCCGCTCATTCTTCAAAACTGATTGCGGAAGGTGCGAAATAAACCACCTTCCCAGGAGAGGAGTACAGCACATAAGAACACCTCTTTTTCTCATGGTTCGAGTGTAACATGAGTGAAGGATGTCCCCCAGCAACGTAGGTATATGATTCCTGGACATGAAGATCTGGACAACACTGATGTCTATAAGCTGATCTGGATTAGGAAACAACACCAGACCATAGACAAGGAGGGCCACAACTTCTTCAAAAGCTTGTAAGTCAAGGGAGTTCCAACATTCCTGGGCCTTTTCAAACAGAAACCTGGCTAAGAACCCTTTGATGCCACTTCTAACTTCCCAATGTCCCTTGAGGCCAGATGGTTGTAGGTGTAAGGCTTTAGCAATATCCTCAAGCTTGGGTTCCTTTTCTTTACCATTGTAGGGTAGTTGATCAAGGATAGGGATCTTCAGAAGTCGGGAGAACTCTTCCAATGTAGGTACCAGTTGGTAATCCAAGAAAGTGAAACAGTGATGCAGAGGGTCAAAGAACTGGAATAGGACCTTTATCATATCTTCCTCAATGTTGGTATTGACCAAGCTGATGAGTCTTCCATGTCTCTCACTGAATGAAGAGCTCTCGAGAATCCTGGATATAAGCTCCTTAAGCTGAGGAGGGATCCTTACAAGGCTAATCTGAATTGTCTTTCTGCGAACAGTTTCCATGTCCTACAAAACAAGAACAAAAATGAAGATTCGAACCCCTGAAATGGTTAGTCAATGCATGTGATGCTGGATGATGTCATGATGCTATGATTAAACACACCACAAATATTTACAAAGGCAAACATGATAAGGCACACAAATCACACCAGAACCACATAACGATCAATCAAACCAAACTGTTGATTCTGATACCATTCCCATTCCTGGAATCACTGAACCTCTGGCCATCCGTATGCCCCTAACCATTATGGATATTCCCCAAATTCCCTCCTCACTAGAATCAACTCCACCAAACTCCCCAACCAGTCCAATAATAATTCCTGACTCTCCCACTCCCTCACCAAAGAACAATCCAGATGACAACATCAAGACTGTCATTGATCTAACGGTTTTTGAATGTCCTGCTGCCATAACCCACAAAACAGCCATTCCAAAACCAAAACCATCTGAACCCTCTCCAGATGTTGGTACCATCTTATTGATATTTGAAACAGAAGTACAGAAGTGGATCACTTCTCTGAAGCAAGCTAGTCTTGAGCTGATTGATCCTGCTGCATCAGACTACCTTTGGACAAGGTTCAGAAGATGGGTATGTTCTGAAACTCGTAAGATGCAAGAACAGAGCTACGGACAAGTTCAACAGAACTTCAGTAATCTACTGAAAGTAATTGAAGATCAGGTTCTGAGCCAGCTGCTCAAGGAAGAAGTTCTCCCTCTGGACAATGCTCCCTGGTCTGAACATCGTCCAGCATACAAAGTTCAACCAGACTCAGAAGATCTCAATCTGACTGATACTCCAGAGCAGATGATTCTTGTTGAAGAACTGGGTCAAAAAGAGGATATTGCATAATGCTCTGGGAAGCATCCAGTTTCTGAAGATCCTCAAGCTTCCTCCTATGAAAGGCAGACTCTAGAAGACCTGAAAAGATCTGATATGTTGATGAAGGAAAGAATGGATAAACAGGACAACAAAATTGATGAAATCACGAGCATGTTAACCCAGCAACAGGAAACCAACATCCAGATCAAGAGCATGTTGGAAGCTTTGATCACGCGTCTACCTCCTCCCTCTTAGAATTTCCTCGTTTTCAAAACATGTTTATTTGTAATATTCTTACATTGCTGTTGTTCTGAACTTTTCGTTAATTCTGGTTTTTAATATAAATGCATTTTGCCTCTGATTATATGTTCTTTTTGATAACTGACAAAAAGGGGGAGAAAGAATAAGATATTTTTCAATAACGGACTACTGAGACATAAGTCTCAAACATTCAGATCTATTTAAATTTCTCTCTTCTGAAAAGCTTGAACAGGTACAAAACTCTGATAAAAGATACAGTAAGTGTGATCGGTGGATCTGGAACTGACTGTTTAACGTTGGTTTCGCGAAATGTCGCGGAAGCAAGAGTCGCCACCGTCTTTTATTTTCTCCAATATGGAAAGGACAAAAGCACAGAAAAATTCCTTATTGAGATTAGTTCTCGGTTCGGGAGGTAGATTTATAGAAAGGGAAGGTGTTAGCACCCTTTCTATCCATGGTTATCCATGGGCTCTTAGATACTTGCTCATTATGTTTTCAAAAGTGTTTGCTTGCTTTTCAAAATGTGAGTGGGTTTGAAAAAGTTTCGTTTAAAGATTTCAGATCGACTCTTGTATCAGTCCTCAAGAGTGTTTGAAAAGTTGTTTTTGAAAGCTTTTTGCAAAGTGTCGGTGTGAAAAGAAGTTTTTGATTTGTTTTGAATTAGAGCAAGTATCTACGAGTCATCTACCTGCCCTAAGGAATTAGTCTGTGTAAATGTCCTTGAGGTAGTGCCTTCCCACCATTGAGGGGTAGGTAGCACCATCGTTGGAGGTGTTCGGGTCAATTCGAGGATTAGGGACAGTGTGGTCACCAGAGCAATAGGAGGATACCTTAGAAGCTACCCCCATGCCATGTTCATGGACATGAGGACTTACTAAAACGTCCTCTACTCGACGACCACGTTTCGAGGGGCAAGGCAACAATGAGGCGTACCCTAGGAGTGGTGTGTGAATTGTGTGTCATTTTCAGTTATTTTTGTCTTGATCATGCATTGAATGTTCTACGCTTGTTTTTATTTTGGGCATACATTCTTTCATGTGATTATTAACAGTTAAAAGGTGCGGGAATTTAAAGTGCGGAAAAATAAAGGTCCTACGCTATTACAAGGCGCGGGTCTACATCGCCAAATTAAACCAAGACCCGATTTGAAATAAAGTGCGGAAAATAAATGCTTAATTATCTATTACAAGGCTTTGGGGCAATTACATGACATTCATAAAAGAAATAAAAAATAAATGCGCGAAAAGAATTAAGAATCGAGTGCGAGGGCGTTGGACCCTTTAAAGAAATTAGATTGGAATTGAAAATTAATTAGATTATTCAATAATGAAAAGAAGTTATTTTTTGGAGTTTTTGTATTAATGAAATTAAAGAGAATTGATTAAAGTCAAAATTAAAGAAATCCCTAATTCTAGCTTGTTTTTAATTATTAAAAAGGTGTTTAAGTTTTGACCTAATTTTCATTAATTAATTAAAGGCGTATTTATTTACAAAATTAATTAATAATAATAATGATGAAAAAGTTATTTATTAAGAAAAAGCACAAAAGTATTAAAACCCTAATTTCTACATTTTTTAGTTTATTAAAGAAAAAACATTGAAATTAAACCTAAAATTAAGCTAATTTAGTTATTAGAATTTATTTACAAAATAATATTAATTAATATTAACAAAGCATATTTTTTTATTGTTTTATGATTTTCTGGTTTTTTATGTTATAAAGAATTATTTTTGTGAATTTAAAACAAATTAAAAAGAATTAAAATTAAAGAGGAAAATTAGAAAGAAAATAAATATACAAACAGGGGGGGTTTTCTGGCCCAATTGGAGGTATACTGGAAGCATTTTTGGCCCATTGATTCAGGACCCATTGACTTTTTACAGCGCGTGTATGGCATGTTTGACTAGCATCCATGGTGATCTGTAAATTCTGACCTTTGGATTGAGGTTGTTGGACGCGTGGCAAGCCGGATGATGAGGCTGTATGGTAAACCCTTGATGAAGCATTGCATAGAAGCGTGTTAAGGCAAAATATATTGAATAAGTGGGGGACCTGGGAATCGAACCCAGGTCCCAAGGCTTGCAAACATCACTTTCCACCAACTGAGCTATTTAGCAACTTTGTTATTATAATGGAAAACAATTAATATAATAAGTAAGAGCAAGTGGTATAAAGCAAAAATCGCGCGCCAAACTTTGAATCAACCAACCACATGTGAACACCTAAGCTTCGTCTTCACTTTCCTGTAAAATAAACGCATTAGATAGCGGGGGTTTTAAACCCCCACTAAGTGATATCTACAAAAATAGCGAATAGAGCATCACGTAATATAAATGGAGCGCGATGTGATCAACTGATTCGTCTTGTTCTGACGAATTTGCCTGTATTAATTTGATGGTCCAATTTTCCTTTATGTGAAAAACCCTAAATCAAGGTTTCTGGAACCCTAACGTGCGTTCATGGTGGATTATGGTACAGGAGGCCATTCTTCAATTGGGCGGTAGCATTAGCTTCAGAGCAGTCATGTTAGTACAAATCAACAAGAAAAATGCATGGATAATGCGTGTAAATCAAAATACAAATATGCAAATCATCAAGAACAGGGCGGCTTCATTCTACCGATTCTTGAGGTTAGAGGTTGCGGTTTTGATTGGGAAAGACTCCTGGATGTGTTAGGAGTGCAATGGAACAATTCTTTTGCTTTGAAACGACCTGCAACTATGAAAACAGTTTCAACTTTTTTATGAAAAAATGCAAGTTTTGTTTGTGTTCTTGGGCGCAGATCTCTTGTTCTCGTGATTAGGGTTAGGTTTCTGTATGTATATGGAATGATTTTGGTCAAAAATCCAAGCCCAACAACCATGTATTCAATGCTTTTGAGATTTGATTTCAATGGTATCTTTTTCAATCTTTTTCATGTGAAGAACATGCCAATTATTGGAGATCCTTTCCTTATGGAGTGTGCACGAAATCTTGAGGCTTTTAATGGACCTATTAGCTGCACAAAAAGATTTAAAAACATTTGTTTAGTATTTTCTCATATTTAAATTTAATTAAATGAATTAATGGATTTAAAAATTCAATTAATAAATTAAAAATAACAAAATAACTCCCCTTTGGGTCAATGGGTCGTGCATAGCTTTTGGGTGATGATTCTTGGAAGAAATTGAGGCCCATTAGCAATTTTGAGGCATTTGAAGCAAAGTTGACTTTTCAAAGTTCCCAAAAATTTCCCAACTTCCACAAGGCATATCTTGCTCAATTTTTAAGCTTTGATCATGTTCTTGGACATTTTGGTAAGGTCTTGAGGTCCTCTAACCAATGCCTTTGGTCCCATGTCATTTTGATTTACCAATCTCAAGTTATGGTCTTTGACTTAAAGTCCCTTTTTGTTGACTTTTGAAAATGACCTATAATGTTGAGATTGATAACTTTTTGTGAGAGCATTTCTTGGACTTGAAGTGTGAAGATGAGTTGTAGGAAATGTCATTCTCTTCAAAATGAGCTTTGGATGGAATTTTTCTGATGAACCATGTGGAAGTTATGCCTTGGTCAAGTTACAGTTGACTTTTTCAACTGTCCAAATATGGAAACTTTTGCATCTTGAGACTTTTTGAACCATGCCTTGAGAATCATGATCAAGAATTGATAAAATTATGTTTGTGGCTTCAAAATAAGATGTTGACCAAAAATTTGGACTTTTGACTGTCAAATGACCATTTTGCCCCTGCAGTTGACTGTTGAGCAATTAGGGTTTTTGACTGTGCAATTTTGTGCTGTAAGTCTTGAAACTTTGCATCTGGATGTTTGACAATGTTTATAGGCATGTGGGACTTGTTTGTACCCTTGGAAACCTCAACTTCTTTGTCAGAACCAAAACCCTAATTTTGGACTGTTAGGAGGCCATTGAACTGTGCAACCTTTGGGAGATTTTGAAGCTTGATCTTTGGCAAATCTTTGAAGAATATGGGAGGGCAAATTTTGGGGTACAACAGTAAGGTTCTGATGCTCAAAGACTCATGGAATTAAAGGGAAGTAATCAACTCAGGGGGAGTTTCTCTTCTTAATTCTATACTTTTTATTCTTTATTTTTTATTGAATCTGGTTTTTGTCATCATCAAAAAGGGGGAGATTGTTAAAATATAGTTTGATTCTACAACCCTTGATTAGAGTTTTGATGATAAAAAAATACAAAGAATAAATAAATTCAAAGATATATATATATATATATATATATATATATATATATATATATATATATATATATATATATATATATATATATATATATATATATATATATATATATATATATATATATAAAACAAATATGCTTCTTAAAATTATGTTTTGTATATACAGAAGTTTTGATGGAATCAGCATCAGAAGATCAGTAATATGTGCTACATGCTGAAGCTACCAGATTATACGCTGAAGCTTGATGACCAGAAACTGCGCATAAACAAATACACTCTGACTCTGATCAAAGATCTTTACTAAGTCATCAACACTTTGAAGCGTTATCATAAGTTAAAGCAAAGAAGACTCTGAAGCGTTATTAATTATTCAAGACAGAATTAAATGCTAACGGCTCTCTTCAGACAAGATCTTCTTCAAAAGGAAAGTGCGTTATTGTCATTTAACTGGATTTATGGACAACGTATCTTTGCCTTGCCTATATAAACAAGTCTGCTTGAGAAAAGACACACGCATGCACTCACATAATTTGCTAAGCTTTCAAAACCGCTTATTCAAACACTTTAAGAAAATTCAGTTTACTCCAAGCTTAAGTTGTGTAATTATCACAGTTGTGATATATTGTTTTGTTAGAAAATGTTAACACATCCTTGTTCAATTATTTGTAAAAGATTTCCTTGAGATAAACCGGTTTGTCGTTATACTCAAGAAGACTTTAACAATTGTTAAAGTAGCTGTTGTAATTCTTTGAGAATAGTGGATTAAGACCTCATTGGAGAGAGGCGAAATCACCTTGACGGGTGGACTGGAGTAGTTTGAGATCAAACGAACCAGGATAAAAATATTGTGTTGTCAAAGCATTTGTTTTAACTTTTACAATTCAACCCCCCTTCTTGTGTTTTTCACATCTTCACGTTTTAGCAATGTCATTTTAGGGACTAGATCGTTTACCGAAGGCAACATTGAGGGTCATCGAGGGACTACGATCTTTTATCGAGGGTATTTGCCAAAATGCCCATGCTCGAGGGACATGACTATTTTCTGATAGGCAACAAGTGAGATTACCCTAGAGGTGCATGTGTGAATAATGTGTTTGATTTGCATGTATTTAGTCTTTGATTAGGGTGGCCTATTTTGTTGTTTGTATCTTGCCATACACACTTATTTACTAGCAATATATGAAAAGCAAGTAAAAGGCGGAAAATAAATCCTAAGCTATTACATCACTTTAGGGGGATGGGGATACAATTAAACAAATGGGGGTGAAGTAGGAACTAAAATATTACAACCATATCGAATGATAATGAAAAGAATGTGAAAACAATGTAAAATAAAGGGAAAATGCACTTTTGAACTGCTATGTGTCGACCCATGTTGCTATGCATCGAAACATAGCTTCTCCTGCTCCTGTAAAACAAAAATGACTCAGTATGAGTCGACACATAATGGGATGTGTCTACTCATGCACCCTTCTTGTGTCGACGTGAAGCGCGTATGTGTCGACTCATAGGCTTTTCCAGCTTCTGTTTTATGAAATTTGTTCAGTATGTGTCGACACATAATGGGATGTGTCGACTCATACACCTTTTTGCATCGATGCGAAATGCGTATGTGTCGACTCATAGTCCTTTCCAGCTTCTGTTTTGTGACCTAAACTCATTATGGGTCGATGCATGAGGGTCATGTGTCGACTCATACCCTGTATTTTCACTAAGATGGGTCGACACATGTGGATATGTGTCGATACATCCTGCATTTTTCTGCCTTAAACACCATTCTTTGCATACATCAGTTAGTTTTTTAACATATGAATGAATAACATGAACAACAAATAAATGATTAACTTCAAAACAGTGATTGCTACATCCTATAAACAGAAAAGTTGATGTATGGAAAAGGCAAGGTAAATATGACTTACCTTAAAACTGCACTTTAGGTTTTGAAACCAAATATCCTTCCGGATGTTGTATGAACCTTAAGGAAGCTCCAACCAGCTGCTAGACTTTCCTTTTTGTTGAAGGTTACTAAACAACCTCTGTATGGTATGAAATGTTTGGATGGTTGGGCAGAACTTGCAAGGTATGAGAGGTTCAAAGGTTTGGACTTTAAAACCCAAGAGTGGAAGTTTTGTGGACTGTTATGGCTTTTGTGAATATGAGATTTTTGAGGGTTTTCCAATATAACTTCTGGCTTTTCTCCTTGTTTTCTCCCTCTATTTTTTCTAACCTTTTCAACCTATTTTTCCCACCCCTTTGTATTGTAATTGGCCTCTCTATTTATAGAGAAGGTTTGAGACTTGAGAAACTCAGACTTTTTGAAAATCACATGTTATGCCCTTTTTTCAAATTCATAAAGACAAGTTGTTTTATGATGAAGAAAGGAGTGAAATCAGGAACTTAGCCATGCTTTTCAGATATTGTAGATTGCTTCTGATGTTGAGAGATTTTTCTGTCCTCTTTGGAACAGATTTCAAGCTTTGAAAGAAGAGAGTGGTTGGAAAAGTGAAGCTTTATGCAAATGGAAATGTTGCTTTTTGCATTTCTAACCATAAATGGTATCAAGACTTGGACAAAACTTCAAATGCCTATGTAATACACTTAGGGTTTGTGTAATTGCTTGATTATGCATAGATTTGGAAAGAACATATCCTGAAAAGAGAGATCTTGTAGCTTTGGTTATAATTTAGTCAAGTGTTCATCACAAATTCTGCTTTGTAATTCAAGAATGGATGCTCAACTTCAGATCCTCAATCCTCTCAGCTCAAGAATGATCTTAATGAGTTCTTGGACTTTTTTGGAAAGATTGGAACACCCCCTACAACTTTCATGTTGACCAATTTTATTAAATGAAACTGGAACTCGATGAAAATTGGGCAAGAAGTTGGGATAAAAACCTAACCAAAATTGCTGAAAATTTCTCTAAGTGTTTAAATGAAAATGTCATGACTTCATGAATTTATAACCTGAAATCCAAGCCTGTTTAGGAGAAGTTGTGTAAATAAATGTTGTAGATATCATGGAGATCTACAACTTTCATGTTGGAAGCTTCTCTTGAATCATCTTGCATCAAGGTGAAAAGTTGGCATGAAGAAATGAGATTATCATGTATAAAAAACAACTTAGAAAAATTTCTAAGTCTTGAAGGGTTTGAACTTTCACATTGACTTTTGACTTTCTTGATTCCTTGATGATCAAGTTTCATATTTTTGAATTTCTTGATGAAATTTGATCCTTGGAATGTAATGTTGACCAAAAAGTCAAATTTGACTTTCTAGTATGCAATTGACCATTTTGCCCTTTTGCCAATTCCAAGCCTAAATTGATGTATCAGTGATGTAAACTTGATGTCATAAAAGATCTTGTGAGAAAATCCTTGAGAAATGAGAGGGAAAATTTTGGGGTACAACAACTGCCCCTGTTGAATCTTCTTAAACCTGAAGAGTTAGATTGGCGAGTTTTGCCATTCGTGACTCGAAGGTGGAAGATGATTGGACACTAGAGTGCCCAGAAATTTGCACTCGGCAATGCGATGATAGAAGGAATGGGCTTAAAGATGCCATTTGGAGAGGTGATAGAATCTTGTTGTAGATGGGCTTGTAGATGCCATCCAAAGATGCTTGTTGAATTGTAATTTGTAAGTTGAAAGAATGAGTATCAGAATGGCATCCGCGTTAGGAGCGTATCTGAACTGTATTGGAAAGTTGGATTGATTGATGATGAGTCTGTGTAAAACTTCATCTTGGAAAGAAGGAACCTGTGTAGGGTTTCTTGATGATGAGTCCGTGTAAAACTGCATCTGGAATTGAGAAGGAACCTGTGTAGGGTTACCTGATGATGATGTCCATGTAAAACTGCATCTTGGAAAGAGAAGGAACTGGTGTAGGGTTGCTTGATGATGAGTCCATGTAAAACTGCATCTTGGAAAGAAAGAACCTGTGTAGGGTTTTCTGATGAAGAGTCCGTGTGAAACTGCATCTTGGAAAGAAGGAACTTGTGTAGGGTTTCCTGATAATGAGTTCGTGTAAAACTTCATCTGAAATTTCCTGAGAAGGAACCTTTGTAGGGTTTCTTGATGATGAGTCCGTGTAAAACTGCATCTGGAAGGAAAGAACCAGTGTAGGGTTTCCTGATAATGAGTCCGTGTAAAACTGCATCTAAAAGGAAGGAACCTGTGTAGGGTTGCCTAATGATGAGTCAGTGTAAAACTGCATCTGGAAGGAAGGAACCTGTGTAGGGTTGACTGATAATGATCAAATAGATAGTTGTCCTGTCTGGCTTCAGGTATTAATGTAAAATCAGTCGTCCATAGATAGTTTTCCTGGCTTGTTACAGGTATTAATCTGGAACTTAAAAAGGCTGCTGGTAGCCATCTGTTGATTGACCTTTTCCTGAAAAATGGTAAAATGTTAGTTGTATGCAATGTCATGATGTATGAAATACATGACGTCATGATGTTCTCAAAATAAATGAGATTGTGTCGTATGCACTTATCATGTATGTAAATAGGATGTATGAAATGTGAAATGTTAATGAAGTATTTTTGTCTTGGAAAATAAATCCTTGACAAATATCAGGGAGTCGTTAAATCCTGGACTGCTGTTTGAAGAGTATGTGTGTCTTCAAACTTTGCTTAGAATGTTTCCATTGAGGATTCCTGTTTTGTTGTTTGAGAAGAAATACGTTGGGGGATATTGAAAACTCTGTGGGGAGTATGTTTATTCCTGCTTGGGAAAAGAGTTTAGGAGTCTTAGTCATTCGTTTCTCTACTGGGGAGTCGAAGTTGAACCGATATCTGGTCGGGTCCAGGTTTCGCAGTAACTTGGCGGGGATTATATAGTGGCCTTTTGGGGATGAGGAGTTGTGGTCCCTTGATTTTTAGTAGTCGGAGATGCAAACTCAAGCTGGAGAATCCTACCGTTTGTTGGGGAAATAAACCCTGTTGCCGGTCTGCTTGAGAGGTGACGACTTCATTGCGGAAAGTCCACAAGGACTCTTGATGTTGTCTTAACTGGAGAAAGGTTTTCAGAGACTAAACTCTTGCTGGGGAATCATCCTATGAGGAGGATTTAGGGGAGATTTGTCACTGCCCCTGGTAGTGAGTGTTTGTGGCACTGCCTGGAAGTTTGACTGTACGTAACCCTTTGTCGGGATTAACGTTCAATGCTCTGAGTGACGCAGATGGAGACTTGCCCCTGGTTACTTTGTAATTCTTGAGAGATTTCTTGGAATCTTGACTGGACTGCCCCAGGTGTGCTGGATAGTGACATGTCATGTCCCTGTGTTGATAAGAGGAGTGTCATCCTTCTTGAATTGATTTTGTTCACTGAGAGAACTTTCATTCACTAGACATTCATTGTGTGAATTTCCCGGCTGTCAAACAATTAGCCATATGCAAACAGTGATATTCAAGTAATGCAAAGTTTATGCTTCTCTTGAAGTTTCGAAAAATGCGTTTTAGCGAGTAAAGAAATTTTGTAAGAAAAATTCAAACTCAAGATTTAGAGTAAAGCCTTACAGGAGTCAGGATACCTTTTGTAACAGTATGCTTTCGAACTAACCCATGCTTCAATTAGGACTTTTGAAGGGTTGTAGCGTGGCTTGGATCACGGTTTAAGAAACAAAGGATAAAGGCTCAAAGTGTATTTGTACCCGCCCATTCTTCATGATGTTCTTCAGTCTTAGGCTCAGTTAATTGTACGTTTGAACTCCAATTGAGTCTGGGATAATGTTTTGGTGATGGTTCAAACAAGTTAAGTTTGTTGGAAGACAGTCATTTTTGCCACATTTTTTCATGTTGTTGAGAATTTGTAGTGACCTCTTTCTTTTGATTTGTTATCCCTAATTTTTGCCTGACTGTTCCTGTTTTGAGATTACAGTCAGCGGGATGCCCCTGTTTTCTTAAGTCTCCTTCGTAGGTTTTGACTTAGCGGGCTTTTCTTTTTGAGAGATAATGACTGTCTATGTGATTGGGAACCATCATTGTCTTTTTATCCCAGAGGAATGTTTTGATGTCATTCGTTGTATTACGAAATGAGAGTTCGCGGCTTAACGCGCGTTTGAATTAATTGAGAGACTACCCTGCCCCAGGTTTTGATTAAAGGTTTCAATTTGTGTTAAAACAAAAAACTTCTACTTCTTTGGCTCGAAGGGGTTGACTAGGGATTATCTTCCTTATAACTCCAGTGTTTAGGATTTGAAAGAATGCATGTACATCGTTAGCAAGGTCTGTCCAAAAGCATACTGTATGAGATTATGGCATTGTTTTCGTCATCCTCCCTCTAAAGGCTTGTAACTTTTAGCAAGAGTTAAATGTCATAAGAAGAATAAAAAGCATAGTTTAAATATAGTGAAAACGAAAGGATGAATTCAAGACAAACATATGTAATGCATTAATGAAACAGAGTTTGACATTAATAGATAATTGTTTGAATAACAAAAGAAATTACAATTGAAAATTCAAAATGAACAAGACGCTCTCAATGTTTTGGCAAAGGAGTAGTGATCATGTTTGGAGTCTTCGGAGGGTCGAACTCGATCTACTTGGCATCAATCAAATTCTGAATCTTGTACTTCAATGCCCAATAATCGTTAGTATCATGCCCGGGACTGTCAGAATGATAAGCGCATGTTGCATTAGGATTGTAGTTAGGAGAAGAAGTTTTGGGGTTTGGATGAGGTCCTATCAATGCAATCAGATTCATCCTTGACAAGTGTTGTAGCGCTTGAGACAACGACATGTTGATGTTGGTAAACTGTCTTTTAGGCTCGTCTGGCCTTCGTTCATTTCTCTTTTGCTGTTGCCGGTGTGACGCAGAACCAGAGATTAGGACTGCCCCTACGTGTTGGTCACGACGACTCTTTTGACTGTACACAACATTGGACTCTTTCTTCCCATTGTAGGGCTTTTTCTAAGCATCAGAGCGTGTAGCTCCTTGGATCTTTCCACTTTTGATGCCAGCTTCGACCCTTTCGCCGGTCAGTATTAGCTCGGTGAACCCAACTGAGGAGCTTCCGATCAAGTGATTGAAGAAAGGTCCTGTCAGAGTTCCCATGAAGATGTCAATTAGCTCCCTGTCAGTTAGAGGGGGTTGTACCCTACCAGCCAGATCTCTCCACTTTTGAGCGTATCCTTTGAAGCTCTCGTTGGAACCCATGGTTATGTTCTGCAATTGCATACGAGTTGGTGCAAGATCAGCATTGTACTGATAATGTTTGTAAAAAGAAGCAGCTAAATCCTCCCAGGTGTGGATGCGAGAACTCTCCAATTGATAGAACCACTTGAGTTGAGTCCCTACCAGGATTTCTTGGAAGAAATGGATCCAAAGCTTTGGATCAGTTGTGTATGGTTGAATCTTGCGGACATAAGACTTTAAATGCATCTTAGGGCAAGAGACTCCATCGTACAGGGCAAAGGTAGGGATTTTGAACTTTGGCGGGATGACCACTCCAGAAACCAAACCCATGTCTCCTAAATCCAAGCCAGGTATTTGTTGAATCTCCATAGCACTGAGGTGATCCTCCAATTGTTTGTACTTGTCATCAGCGGGAGGATACTATTCTTCAGAGTAGTCAGCTTCAGCTTCATCAATATCCAGATTGTTGTCTTCTTCATGACTATCCCCCATGTTGGATGGAGTTGAAAGATCTAGGGCTTTAGGTCTTCTTCTCAATTTCAGGACGCCTACTGACTTCTTGGACATTTTCTTCTTTTCTTTGAGAAGGAGAGCTTTCAGGTCCTCTTGCCCCTTAGCCATATCCAGAAGCATTTGTTGGAATTGAGCGTTTTGAGCTTGGAGATCTTTCACCTTTTGTTCCATATCCATCTTACTGAAATAAACAGTAGGAAGATAAGGAGATATGTATGGGAGAAACCTGTCATGATGTGATGCATGATATATGGATGCATGTTTTCAAGGATCTCGCGGGGTAAACACAAGAAAAAGTTAGAAGTTGAACTTTGATCAACAACTTTGATTGGAGAACTTTGTATTGGTGGATGTCCTTCCACGAGAATCAAGCTCACCATGTCAAGTGGGTCATAGCCCTTGATTCAAGTTTTTTGTACTTGATCTTTGACGGTGTTTGTTTAGAGGAAAATAAATCCTCTTGCCCTTTGGTGGACGTCTGGTTCAACATAACCTGCATCAAAGACCCTCGAGATCCTTGAAATGGTTATTGAAAATGCTATGGTATGATGTTATGATGTTATGTACAAGTATGCGAGGTAAGCAGATTTGCATATAAATAATCATATTCACACAAAGTAAACAAATCCTTAGGTTTAGGCTTGCATGGAGTTTGTAGGTAAGTACCCTCTTGAAGTTTAGTTGGCCCAACCTGTCTTAGCAATAGTAATCGGGTTCTAAGGAGCTCAATATCAATGGATTGTTTCCTTGGTCATTGTTTCAGCTTAAGCCTCTTAAATGGCAACCGAAATATCCCAAGAAACCAACCCTCAATGAGTGTAGTATCGAGTATCTACCAACTTCGGACTGCACCAAAGCCAGTCATCTCACTACATCCTAAAAGGCCAAGTTGGTCAAGTAAAGGGTTCTAGAAGTTCATTAGTGCTTCATGACATCACTCAGCGGCCCCGTATTCTCTTTGATTGACTCAAAGGATACCGGTACCGACAAATATGTCACACTAACATAGCTATTTCTTAGACCATGTCGGTATACCCCGCACAGTTTCCACAACGTGTTTCTATTTACCTATAATGTTTCTCAAATCCGGGTGGAGGATTTAAACCCAAACGAAGAACCAAAATGTAAAGAAAACAAGTCAAACAAGGTAAGCAAATAAATGTGATCTAAACCCTAAGGTAACCTCACTTTTATAATGATTCCCCAGCAGAGTCGCCAGTTCTGTGATACGGTGGGAGAACTGACTTGAGGTTTTGCGTTTCATCGCAAATGTCGCAGTTAGCAAGAGTCGCCACCGAATTTTCTTTTATCCAAAAGGAAAGGTGAAAAAGCACAAGAAAGACCTTTAGAGATGTTTTCTTGAGTTCGGGGGATAGATTATGAAAAGGGAAGGTATTAGCACCCTTTTCATCCATGGTTTTCCATGGGCTCTTAGTTACTTGCTAGATCACTTGCTTTTGTTTGAATGTGTGCTTGTGGTGGTGATTTTTGAAAGTATTTTGAAAATGGAACTTCGTAATGGTTCTCATTTCTATGAGAACGCCTACAAAGTGTTTGTTTCGAAAATAGTTCAAAGATGAGAGTGTTGGTGTATAAATGTTTTTTGTTGTGAGCAAGCGAGTAACTAAGAGCGAATCTATATACTTGAAAGGTCTTAAATATGCTTTTCCTCCTCCGTTAGATGTGGTTGTCTTACCATTGATTTGGTAAGAAGCCCCATCGTTGGATGTGAAGGGACGGGCGTTGGGACGTTTGTATAGTCATAGAAGGCAACATATGGGATGTTTTAGCAATGTCATTTTAGGGACTAGATCGTTTACCGAAGGCAACATCGAGGGTCATCGAGGGACTACGATCTTTTATCGAGGGTCTTTTCCAAAACGCTCATGCTCGAGGGACATGACTATTTTCCGATAGGCAACAAGTGAGATTACCCTAGAGGTACATGTGTGAATAATGTGTTTGATTTGCATGCATTTAGTCTTTGATTAGGGTGGCCTATTTTGTTGTTTGTATCTTGCCATACACACTTATTTACTAGCAATATATGAAAAGCAAGTAAAAGGCAGAAAATAAATCCTAAGCTATTACATCACTTTAGGGGGATGGGGATACAATTTAACAAATGGGGATGAAGTAGGAACTAAAATATTACAACCATATCGAATGATAATGAAAAGAATGTGAAAACAGTGTAAAATAAAGGGAAAATGCACTTTTGAACTGCTATGTGTCGACCCATGCTGCTATGCATCGACACATAGCTTCTCCTGCTCCTGTAAAACAAAAATGACTCAGTATGAGTCGACACATAATGGGATGTGTCGACTCATGCACCCTTCTTGTGTCAACGTGAAGCGTGTATGTGTCGACTCATAGGCTTTTCCAGCTTCTATTTTGTGAAATCTGTTCAGTATGTGTCGACACATAATGGGATGTGTCGACTAATACACCTTTTTGCATCGATGCGAAATACGTATGTGTTGACTCGTAGTCCTTTCCAGCTTCTGTTTTGTGACCTGAACTCAGTATGGGTCGATGCATGAGGGTCATCTGTCGACTCATACCCTGTATTTTCACTAAGATGGGTCGACACATGTGGATATGTGTCGATACATCCTGCATTTTTCTGCCTTAAACACCATTCTTTGCATACATCAGTTAGTTTTTTAACATATGAATGAATAACATGAACAACAAATAAATGATTAACTTCAAAACAGTGATTGCTACATCCTATAGACAGAAAAGTTGATGTATGGAAAAGGCAAGGTAAATATGACTTACCTTAAAACTGCACTATAGGTTTTGAAACCAAATATCCTTCAGGATGTTGTATGAACCTTAAGGAAGCTCCAACCAGCTGCTAGACTTTCCTTTTTGTTGAAGGTTACTAAACAACCTCTGTATGGTATGAAATGTTTGGATGGTTGGGCAGAACTTGCAAGGTATGAGAGGTTCAAAGGTTTGGACTTTAAAACCCATGAGTGGAAGTTTTGTGGACTGTTATGGCTTTTGTGAATATGAGATTTTTGAGGGTTTTCCAATATAACTTCTGGCTTTTCTCCTTGTTTTCTCTCTCTATTTTATCTAACCTTTTCAACCTGTTTTTCCCACCCCTTTGTATTGTAATTGGCCTCTCTATTTATAGAGAAGGTTTGAGACTTGAGAAACTCAAACTTTTTGAAAATCACATGTTATGCCCTTTTTTCAAATTCATAAAGACAAGTTGCTTTATGATGAATAAAGGAGTGAAATCAGGAACTTAGCCATGCTTTGCAGATCTTGTAGATTGCTTCTGATGTTGAGAGATCTTTCTGTCCTCTTTGGAACAGATTTCAAGCTTTGAAAGAAGAGAGTGGTTGGAAAAGTGAAGCTTTATGCAAATGGAAATGTTGCTTTTTGCATTTCTAACCATAAATGGTATCAAGACTTGGACAAAACTTCAAATGCCTGTGTAATACACTTAAGGTTTATGTAATTGCTTGATTATGCATAGATTTGGAGAGAACATAGCCTGAAAAGAGAGATCTTGTAGCTTTGGTTGGAATTTAGTCAAGTGTTCATCACAAATTCTGCTTTGTAATTCAAGAATGGATGCTCAACTTCAGATCTTCAATCCTCTCAGCTCAAGAATCATCTCAATGAGTTCTTTGACTTTTTTGAAAAGATTGGAACATCCCCTACAACTTTCTTGTTGACCACTTTTGTTAAATCAAACTGGAACTCGATGAAAATTGGGCAAGAAGTTGGGATAAAAACCTAACCAAAACTGCTGAAAATTTCTCTAAGTGTTTAAATGACAATGTAATGACTTCATAAATTTATAACCTGAAATCCACGCCTGTTTAGGAGAAGTTGTGTAAAGAAATGTTTTAGATGTCATGGAGATCTACAACTTTCATGTTGGAAGTTTCTCTTGAATCATCTTGCATCAAGGTGAAAAGTTGGCATGAAGAAATGAGATTATCATGTATAAAAAACAACTTAGAAAAATTTCTAAGTCTTGAAGGGTTTGAACTTTCATATTGACTTTTGACTTTCTTGATTCCTTGATGATCAAGTTTCATATTTTTGAATGTCTTGATTAAATTTGATCCTTGGAATGTAATGTTGACCAAAAAGTCAAAGTTTGACTTTCTAATATGCAATTGACCATTTTTCCCTTTTGCCAATTCCAAGCCTAAATTGATGTATCAGTGCTGTAAACTTGATGTCATAAAAGATCTTGTGAGAAAATCCTTGAGAAATGAGAGGGAAAATTTTGGGGTACAAGACAAGGTATCTTAACATTCTCTTTTAGGGACTAAGATCATTTGTAAGGCAACTTATATAGCGTCATCGAGGGACTATGATCTTGTGTTCGTTTGTTTTTGCTAAGATACCTCACATGCGTAATATGGCCATTTTGTAAGGCAACCAAGTGGGTTTTACCCTAGGGGTGCTTGTGTGCAAGTGTGTTGTTTTCATGCTTGTATTTGTCTTGAATTAGGGTTTTTTATTTGATTGATTTTATTCTTTCCATACAAACCCTAATTACTAGCATGCTACGTAAAAGCGATAAATTACGAAATTTAAAGTTACTACTCTATTACAACATTTGTGTGTGTGGAGGGGGGGGGGGGTGTACAATTGGTAAATGGGGATTGCAAGAATATAACCCTAATTAGTATGTTTACAACCAAATTTAATTTGTAAAAGAATTACATAAATACAAAGTATAATTATGAATAAATGTATAAGGATGAAAAATGTAAAGAAAATGACTTTTGTTTGATTTTCATAAAAAAGATTTTTTGTCTTAACCTAATTTAAGTAAAGAAAATAATTAATTAAGTTTGGATTTATTAAGAAAAAGATTTTAAAAGAAAACCCTAATTCAATTAATTAATCAAAAGAAAATAAGTTTAAGAAAAGTATTTTTTGGTATTTTTATCTAAAATATTTACAGCATTATAAAATATTTTTAGTCCTTTTTATATTAAAAATAATATATTTTTAAATGGTGTGAAGAAAAAATAAATGAATAATACAATATTAATTTATTTTATAAGGTTTACTTACATAAATAAATAAAGTAGGAAGAATAAAAAATATTTCTATTTATGAAAATAAAATAAAATATAATAAGTCAAAATATAAAATATCATTTTTTGCATTTTTTTATCATTTTTAGTATTTAGAAAATATATTTGAGAAAATAAGTAAAATAAAAAAATGAAGAATTGAAATTGAATGGGGCCAGGGTGCAAATATGAAACAGGGGGGGAGGTTAGAAAAAAGTCAGGCCCAGGATGGGGGAGGCCCATGCGCAGGAAGGAACAAAAAAAACAGAAAAATGTAAAAAAAAATTGCAAAAGGCAACGCTGAGGTTCGAACCCATGACCTCTACCAATAACGCGCGCTGCCTTACCACTTGGGTGGCTGTGCATCCGTTAACTTAAATAAAAGAATAAATACATAAGGTAAAACGTCTCCATGGCCTGTACTTCGTCTTCAACCTTCAGCCAGTCGGACCACCTGTATCTCATTCATTTCTCAACAAAAATGGAAAATGAAAACATGAAAGTTGTGCTATTTTTCCTCGCGAATCCAAGCATGTAACTTATGTAAGCTAAAAGTCAAAGATGAAGATTAATTTTTCCGGCCCTAAATTAAAACCTAATTTTTCCAGAAAATACAAATCCAAAATTCTCTATACACAGTCAATATAAATGGGAACTATGAACATGGTTAGCTTTAGAGCAAATATATCTACATTTTATCTTCACAAATCAGGATCAAATGATGCTTGTATGAAGAGATAAAAGTTTGAAAACTTACCTCTTGCAGCTGGAGTCGTGAATGGAGTTTGAGAAACTTTTGAGATGGCCTGAGGATCTGTTTAGCTTTCCTGGAGCTCCTTGAATGTATTCCAACTCCTACTTTGCCTTGACAGTCCCTAAATCTCTCTACTCAAGTCAACCTGCAAGCTTGATATTTGAAAATGGTGGATAGCGATGGAGGAGTTACAGTCTTGAAATAGGGGCCTGGATTACTTTGGTATGATGTATAGAAGGTGTTTCAAAATGGACGAGTGGAAATGAAGATGGTGAGTTTTGGCTCAAAGCTGTCAAGTTAGGCAGTTTTGTGCAGCAATGGTATTTTGGAGAGTTTTAGGATGCTTGGAATCGTCCCTTAGCTTGCAATAAACTTGTTAATATGTATTGAAAAGATTAGAGCACCAATCACTCCAGGTTTCTGAGTTATAGGGTTATGGATCTATAAGTTGCTTTTGAAGAAAGGTGAAATGACAAATCTCAAGTATTGTACAAGCATGTTCTGAGCTTTCTTAGGTCTTAGACACATTGCTTCTGGTTTATAGGAGTTATGTATGCAGAAAGAATAAGTTAGAAGCTCAAGACAAGTTGACTTTGTGATTAAAGCAACTTTTCAAGAATGGAATGGTAGCTTTCTTCCAAAAATGGCAAATTGGCTTGGACAATGCTTGGAACACTTGGATAATAACTCAAAAGCAAGTGTAATCTTGTTATTATGTAGAGATCTTGAGGTTTATAAGCCTTCAAAACAAGATTGTGCAGCATAGGTTTGAAATTGGATTCTTGTTCATCACAAAATGCCTTGTAACTCTAGTGACAAAACACCAACTTCATCTCTTTGATTCTCCCTACTCAAGAATGATCTCAAGGAGTTCTTGGACATTTTGGAAAGATTGAAATGTGCTATACAACCCATATTTGAGTTGATTTTGAATATTCTTGTTGGATCTATGTGAAAAAGTTCCATGAAGTTAGGTCAAAATCCTAACCAAATTAGGGCAAAATTTCACTAAGTGTTTAGTTTCATGACCCTATGTTCTTGAAATTATAACTTAAGATCCAAGAACTTTTGGAAGAAGTTGTGTGAAGAAAAGTTGTATATTTCATGGAGATCTACAACTTTCATGTTTGGAGTCTCTCTTGAATCATCTTGTATCATGGTGAAAAATTGGCTCAAAGTTATGAAAAAAACATGAATTTTCAACACTTAGAAAAATTTCTAAGTTTAGAAATTTTGACTTTTCAAAATGAAATCTTGACTTTTTGATTTCTTGATGAATAAGTTTCATATTTTGACATGTTTTGATGAATTATGATCTTTGGCACTTGAATTTGACCAAAAAGTCAAGGTTTGACTTTTCAGTATACAGTTGACTTTTGATCAGTTGTCTGCAAAATTCATCTATCAATCCAATGGACTTGCAATGTTTTGAACCATGTCATTAGGTTAAAATGGTGCAATTGGAATCTTGCAATCATGCCTTAAACCAATTGACCAATTGCTAAGCCAAAAAAAACAAAAATTTCCCTTTCCCA
This sequence comes from Vicia faba, assembly GCA_948472305.1. Taxonomy (NCBI): domain Eukaryota; kingdom Viridiplantae; phylum Streptophyta; class Magnoliopsida; order Fabales; family Fabaceae; genus Vicia; species Vicia faba. The sequence goes on along the minus strand of OX451739.1, from coordinate 1,361,741,919 downwards.
GTCAAAACCCTAATTTTGACCATTTTGCCCTTTTGATGATTTGATCAAACTTCTTGAGGAATTAGGGTCCAAACTTGATCAAATGATACATATCAGTCTAAAATGTTGATGTGGATAAAAAATTATGAAGTTTGACTGTAAATTGGCCATGGTTGACTTTTTCCCCAATACAACTGATTTTTAGGTCAATTGTTCAATTGACTGATCAAAAGTGTGATCTAGCGCTTGAATCTTGACATGAGTAATCTTGGGAGTCCATAATGACTCATGAAAGTCATATGAGACATTTAAAGTTCAAATGTCCTTGTGCAAACTCAAACCCTAATTCTGGTCATTAGTGCCTAAGGAGGTTTCTTGAGCTGATCAAACCCTAGTGCAGTCTTGAGCCCAAGGAGATCTTGTGAGCAAATTATTGATGAGTGAGAGGGAAAATTTTGGGGTACAAAAGTTGCCCTTGTTCAATCTTCTTAAACCTGAAGAGTTAGATGAGCATATTTTTCCATTCGTGACTCGAAGGTGGAAGATGATTGGACACTAGAGTGCCCAGAAATTTGCACCCAGCAATGTGATGGTTGAGGGAATGGGCTTAAAGATGCCATTTGGAGAGGTAATAGAAATTTTATGGAGATGGGCTTGTAGATGCCATCCAAGAGTGGTTGTTGAATTGTAACCTGTAAGCTGAAAGAATGAATATCAGAATGGCGTTCGTGTTTGGAGCGTATTTGTACTGTATCTGAAAGTTGAATCTGAAGGGGTATCAGAATGGCATCTGTGTCTGGAGCGTATCTGAACTGTATCTGAAAGTTGAATCTGAAGGAGTATTAGAATGGCATCCGTGTCTGGAGCGTATCTGAAAGCTAAGTCTGAACGAGTATCAGAATGGCATCCGTGTCTATAGTGTATCTGAACTGTATCTGAAAGCTGATTCTGAACGAGTATCAGAATGGCATCCGTGTCTGGAGCGTATCTGAACTGTATCTGAAAGTTGAATTCGAATGAGTATCAGAATGGCATCCATATCTGGAGCGTATCTGAACTGTATCCAAAAGCTGAGTCTGAACGAGTATCAGAATGGCATTCGTATCTGGAGCGTATCTGAACTGTATCTGGAAATTTAATCCAAATGAGTATCAGAATGGCATCCCTGTCTGGAGCGTATCTAAACTGTATCCGAAATTTGAATCTGAATGAGTATCAGAATGGCATATGTGTCTGGAGCGTATCTGAACTGTATCTGAAAACTCTTAACATTGTTAATGGTAGTTGTTAATCTTATCCTGAAAAGGGTAAAATGTTAGCTAAAATGCAAATTTATGTTGTATGAAATGTATGATATAATGTATTCGTTTTATCAATGTTTATGATATGCGGATGCAATGTATGCGTATGTGAGCTAGTATATTACGCTGTTTGTTAGATTGAGGAAAATAAATCTCTGACTGTTGCTGAGGATATGTAAGCCTTCATGTCTTGAAGTCGAAGTGTTGATGAATTTCCGTTCATAAAAATAAACTCTGTTGTAAGGAAAATGTTGTGTACTGCTGGAAAAATTTGTTTGGGGAATCTGGAGAAATTGGATGATTTCTACTGGGGATTGATAATTGGAAGCTTTGTTCCGCTGGGGAATAAACTCTATACTGCAGGGAAAATTTTTTTTATGGAAAATAACTTGGAGAGATTTCCCTACCCCTTAAAGCCATCAGTAATTGTCTTTTATTTTGTTTATTTGTAAACAGTAATTATATTCAAATGCATATGTTCAATAATGAACCATTGGACGTTTTTATAAATAAAACACAAGAGTAAAGAAAAACATATAGTTTTGCACTTTCAAAGGAATATCTTTGTATTGACTTTGAGCAAGTATTTTTGTATAGTGAGACAAACATTCTAGTAGGAGAACACCGTCATAACAAATGAAAATTTTAATACAAAGAAAAGATAGCTATGTGTAATCATCCCATGGGGTTCCCATTCTGCTATAGCCTTTGTATCTCTGAGCATCTTGTCTATTTGTTTCCTTGTCCAAAGATGATTGAATTGGTCAGAAATGTCGAGTTCGCGAGTTGAAGCCAAAGGTTATCCTAAAAGTGATCAAACGGGACATAGTCATACGCTTTTAATTCCCTAACTTTTTCCTGGACCATCCTTTCGGGTTTTCAGTCCACCGGGAAACCCTTTTTTGCCCAAGTCGCCCTTTCGGGTTTTCAACTTGCCGGGTGTACAAATTTTTTTGTTTTTTCCCTAATTTTTGCCCGAACCTTTTTGGTTCGTCGGGATGCCCTTGTTTTGCCTAGGTATGTCAACCTAGCGGTTCTTTTATGCGTAGTATCTTTTGATTATGTCCGTGTTCGCAGGGTGTGGCAGGTCGTCGCCATCCATGGTGTTCAAGATCATTGCCCCACCAGAGAATATGTTTTTGATTAAAAATGGTCCTTCATAGGTAGGAGTCTATTTTCCCCTGGGATCACCTTGCGTTAGTATGATACGTTTGATTACCAAATCTCCAACTTGATACACTTGACGTATGACCTTTTTGTTGAAAGCCTTGATCATTTGTTTTTGATACATTTGACCATGGAAGACATCAGTAAGTCTTTTTCTCATCAATTAAGTTTAGTTGATCAAGTCTAGTCTGGATCCAATCGTATTTATTCAGACCTGCATTCTTCATAATTCTTAGAGATGGGATCTGAACCTCAATAGGCAAGACAACTTCCATGCCGTAAACCAGAGAATAGGGTGTTGCCCCGGTTGATGTGCGAGCTGTGGTACGATACCCGTGGAGAGGGAATGGTAGCATCTCATGCCAGTCTTTGTATGTGACTGTAATTTTCTGTATGATCTTTTTAATATTCTTATTTGCAGCTTCGACAACATCATTCATCTTCGGCCGGTAAGGAGAAGAATTGTGATGCTGAATCTTGAATTGCTTGCACAAGGCGGTGATCATAATGTTGTTGAGATTTGTACCATTGTCAGTGGTGATCCTTTCCGGGATACCGTACCAGAAAATGAGATTTTGCTTGATGAAACGGGCAACAACATTCTTGGTAATGGAGGCGAAGGAGGCTGCTTCAACCCACTTTGTAAAATAGTCAAAGGCCACTAGGATAAAACAGTGTCCATTGGAGGCTGTTAGCTTGATTTCCCCAATCATATAAATCCCCCACATAGCAAAGGGCCAAGGAGCCATCAAGACATTCAGAGAAACCGGAGTTACGTGCACCTTATCAACATAAATATGACACTTATGGCAGGTTCGAGAGTGTTGATAACAATATGCTTCCATGGTAGACCAGTAATAGCCTGCCCGTAGGATTTTCTTTGCCATCGTATGCCCACTGGAATGGGTGCCAAAAGTTCCTTCATATAATTCAGCCATGATCCTTTAAGCTTCAACCTTATCTACGCACCAAAGTAACACAGAGTCATGATTGCGTTTGTACAGGATGTCGTTACCTAGGAAGAACTTAGCGGAGAATCTCCTTAAGAACTTCTTGTCATTAACTGAAGCTCCTTATGGATATTCTTGAGCCTCGAGATACCTCTTGACTTCGTGAAACCAAGGCTGGTCCACTACTTCTTCAGTATTAATCTCGTGACAGTGTTCTGGTTCATCCATTTGTTCGATGGTGATCTGGGGGGCCTCATTATCCCAATTAAGTTTAAACATAGATGACATTGTGGCTAGCGCGTCTGCTAGCTGATTTTCTTCTCGCAGGAAATGCTCGAAGGTAATCTTCTCAAAATGTGGTAGCAATGTCAAAACATGTTCTTTATAAGGGATAAGGTTAGGGTGTTTGGTGTCCCATTCCCCTTTGATCTAACTGATGACCAAAGCTGAATCTCTGAATACATTCAAGGATTTGATCCATAAGCCTATGGAAGCTCTGAGACCAAAGATGCACGCTTCATATTTCACCATGTTTGTACAATTGAAGCAGAGTCTTGCGGTAAAGGGAGTATGACACCCTTCAGAAGATATGAGTACATCACCGATACCATTGCCAAGTGCGTTGGATGCCCCATCAAAGAACAGGGTCCATCGGGATCCTTGTTCAGGTCCGTCATATGGCCTGAATTCTTTACAGTTGTCTAACGTCATGATGTCTTCATCCGGAAATTTGAATTTCATGGACTGGTAGTCTTCTGCAGCTTGGTGAGCAAGGTGATCAGCTAATACACTTCCCTTTATTGCTTTCTGGGTAGTATATTGTATGTCATATTCTGTCAGGATCATCTGCCATCTCGCTAATCTCCCAGAGAGAGCAGGCTTCTCGAAGATGTATTTTATCGGATCCATTTTAGATATCAACAGGGTAGTATGAGTCAGCATATACTGTCTTAGCCAGCGAGCAGCCCGTGCCAGAGCGCAACAAGTTTTCTCGAGCAGTGAATATCTTGTTTCACAGTCGGTAAAATTTTTGCTCAGGTAATAAATAGCGTGCTCTTTTCGGCCAGACTCGTCATGCTACCCCAACACACACCCCATTGAATTTTCTAAAATAGTTAGATACATGATTAACGGTCTTCCCTTGACTGGTGGCATTAAAACAGGAGGCTCTTGTAGGTATTCTTTGATCTTGTCAAAAGCAGTTTGGCATTCATCATTCCATTTGACTACCTGATCTTTCTTCATTAGTTTGAAGATTGGTTCACAAGTAGCTGTTAGGTGAGAGATGAATCTTACAATGTAGTTTAAACATCCCAAGAATCCTCTGACTTCTTTCTAGGTACGAGGAGCAGGCATCTCTTGTATCTCTTTCACCTTAGCAGGATCTACTTCAACACCCTTGTTGCTGACGACAAAGCCTAAGAGTTTATCAGACCTTACTCCAAATGTGCATTCATTTGGGTTCAACCTTAGCTTGTACTTCTTTAGCCTCTCAAACGGTTTCCGTAAATGATCAAGATGCTCTTCTTCTGTTTGAGATCTAGCTATCATGTCGTCCACATAGACCTCTATTTCGTGATGTATCATGTCGTGAAATAGAGCTACCATGGCACGTTGATAGGTTGCCCTAACATTCTTCAGTCCAAATGGCATCACCTTATAGCAGAATATCCCCCACTGTGTGACAAATGTTGTTTTCTCCATGTCCTCAGGCACCATTTTGATTTGGTTGTAGCCTGAGAAATCGTCCATAAAAGAAAACACTTTGTGTTGTGCCATATTGTCAACTAGGATGTCAATGTGAGGAAGTGGGAAATCATCCTTAGGGCTTGCCCTATTCAAATCTCTGTAGTCCACGCACATTCGTACCTTGCCGTCTTTCTTAGGAACGGGAACAACATTGGCAACCCATTGGGGATAAGAGGTGACAACCAAGAATCCAACGTTGAATTGCTTCATGATTTCCGCTTTAATCTTTTCTGACATATCTGGTCGCATTCGACAGACCTTTTGTTTTACTAGTGGACAATCCTCTTTTGTAGGCAGACGATGTACCACAATGTCTGCATCAAGTTATGTCATGTCTTCATATGACCAGGCAAATACTTCAACATAATCGTGTAACAACTGAATCAGACGCTCCTTGACACTCGGTTCCAGATTGGCACCCACCTTGACTTCTTTTTTGTCTTCTTCGGTACCCAGGTTGATTGTACCTACGGGTTCCTTGTGAGGCTGAATGGTTATCTCTTCTTGTAGTAGTAATCTGGAAAGTTTTCCTGGTACTTCACAATCTTCCTCACCTTCATTTTCGGCTTGGTAGATTAGATTCTCAGATTCATAAAAGGCCATAGCAGTATCGTTACCCATGGGATCCCTAATGGATGTATACCTGTATTGTGAGTGTGGGTATGTGTAAGGGTATAGCTATCTTTGAAAGAAATAAAAATGTAAAAGAAAAACAATGAGCATAAAAGTTTGTATGTGAAAACGTCCATGATTCATTGATGTTATATGAAAATGAGATAATAACCCTTACAAATGGACCATTGTGCCTCGGGTAAGACACGAGGTTTTAAGAGTGCGAATTGTTTTAGTATTACAGATCCAACAAAATATAAAGACAAATTACTGTGGGATAAAAGTGATCGGGACAAAATCTCTAGCCTCCCAATTGCTGAGCCCTCCATTGACAGTTGGGAAGATCCAATCCTCCAGGTTGCAACCAACTTCATCATTCTCTATCATGTTAACTTCATGGTTGCTGATCTTCAGGGGTGATCCTCCAGCACGAGCACGACGTACAGCCTTCTGAGCACTTGAAGTGAAACCTAGGCCAAACTTGTCAGACTTGTATGGGATATCTGGGAGTTGTCCCCATATAGTGCACCCTCCTTCTTCTATCACTGCCTTTGCATCCTTCAGAGATGACATCCAGAGTGGAGGCCTTGTAATCTTGGGAACCTGAGACACAGCCTTGGTCACTGCCACATCTTGGGGGACTTCTTCAAAGTGTTGAAATGGATTTTCAATAAATTCACCATCTAATTCCACATATCGGAAGGAATTGAGATGGCTGATCATATACTCTTCTTCTCCATGAACAGTGATAATCTTCCCTTGAATTGGATACTTTAGCATTTGGTGTAACGTATAAGTAACAGCGCCAGTATTGTGGATCCATGGTCGGCCTAGCAAGCAGGAGTATAAAGGGCGAATGTCCATTACATAAAAAGTTGAATCGAAAGTTTGGGTTCCAACCTTTATGGGGATATCCACTTCCCCATGCACCATCCTTTTCGAGCCGTCAAAAGCCCTTACTACTATGTTGCTTCGCTTTAATGTCAATCCCTCACAGTCAAGCCTATCAAGAGCTTTTTTAGGCAACACATTCAGAGATGAGCCAGTGTCCACCAAAACATGAGCCAAGGTTGTGCCCCTATATTCAACTGAGACATGCAATGCCTCATTATGCTTCCTTCCTCTTGGTGTTAAATCAGCATCCGAAAAACCTAAGCCATTATCTGCAGTCAAGTTGGCTACGCAGTCTTGGAACTGATCGGCAAATGTTTCTTGAGGTACATGGGAGGTTTTTAAGAACTTTACCAAGGCCTTTGCATGCGCCTCAGAACACAGCAATAAAGCCAGCATGGAGATTTTAGATGGAGTTTTCCCCAGTTGTTCAACTACATTGTAGTCGCTTCTTTTTATGATTTTTAGAATCTCCTCCATCTCTTTCCTGGAGGTCTCAGGGATAGTCAATGATTATGCCTTCGTCCGAACATGCTCAATCAGAACACTTTTTCCTCGAGTCTCGGTTAACTCGGCAGCTGGAGTATCAGTAGGGGTGATAACAGGGATTGTAACAGCTTCGTTAATAGGAGTACATGCAGAGATGATTATGGGATTGGGAGTAACCTTTGGAGGGGCAACAACGACATGAATGATTATGGGTCCAGAAACAGCCTTTGGGGGAGCAATTTCTGGAGAGAAGATCCTACCACTTCGGGTAATCTTACTAGTCCCTGCAATATTGTTGACATCGGAATCCACTTTCTCAGAACTTGAATCTTCAGCAATGGGCCAATCTTGCTTAATACCGTGGTAGTAGATATCCCCTCCATAATTCCATGGTACGGTTTTGTCTGAGATATACGGGACTGGTCCAAGCATTATAATTACCAAAGGAGTTTCTTTCGGAACTGATGTAATTCTAACGGGTCTTTTGGTGGAGACTGATAACACGAAAATGCATAGTATATTTGGCTTGATTAATATAAATATGTCTCTATTTTATTTTAATTATGTTGCTTTATGTTGGTATTATGCTAGTATTTTAATGTTTTTCTGGAATTTAATATTTACAAAGCTTATTGGAGAAAAGGAGTAAAAATGAGAAGAAATGAAGTAACAATGCATATAATATAAAAGAAAAGAAAAATCCCACGAAGAACCCAAGGCCCACGAAGTGCTGCAAGGTGTGACGCTCGTCACACCCACCGTGACGATCGGCAGAAGAAAAAAAAGGAAAGGGTGACGGTCGTCACCTACCCCTGACGGTCGGCATGCTTAATGCATGCTGCCCCACGTCACATGACTTTCCCCTTGTCACAAGACTTTTTCAACCAACTAGCTTCATTTGCAACAATTAAACCACTTCATCCTATTTTTTCTCCAACCAAGTCTTCCTTAATACTCTCTCCATGACCACACCATGTCTTCCTATTTTCTCTCACCAAAACAAGTTATCAGAGGAGTATAAATTGGAAGGCAGTTTGCAACAAGAGAGGGGGCTCTCTCTTTGATTATTTCCAATTTCTATTGTTTTAGTTTTTAGGCAGAAGTATTCACCATGTAAAAGTGGTAGTTTCTCACACCGAGGAACTACCACACCATTAGTTTTAGGTGTTGTTTTTCTTTTATTTCCATTTTGTATCCGATTTTCAAGCGTGCCGACATTTTCTGAATTCCAGTGTTAGCATTAATTTCAGTTTCCATTTTCGGCATTTACAGGTTCTTCATTTTACCGCTTTATTATTATTATTATTATTATTATTATTATTATTATTATTATTATTATTATTATTATTATTATCATTATTGCTATTATTTTTTATTGCATTAATTATTATTACTATTTTGTTTTTCAAATTTAATTTCTATGTCAATTTTCATCGTAACTATAATTATTCATGCGTTTTTAATTAGAAACATGTCTGGCTAAATATTCTTGAGTCCGGTGTATGAGGACCGTTGTTACCAACCGGACTCGTTAGAAAATAATAGGTGCAAATTTATGATTAGAATTATGTTTTGGTTTTAATTTCCAAGTCTAATTTAAATAGCCTTGTCACGAGAGTGAAAATTATTTAACACGATTTTGCCACGAGAGTGGGAAATTAATTAAGGTTTAAGTCGAGACCGCGAGAGCGTGAGGAGTGAATTGGATAGTGGAAATTAGGCAACATATTTAAATACATCGAAAGAACTTTAGATACGTCTAAGATATAATTGGCTTTCAAAATATATTTCTTAGTTACCGGGCGAGCGAGAGCAAAATCTTAGGACTAGGAAGTATGGCTTTAGTTAATAACGTGAGAGCGTGAGACGAAGTCTTTAAGTTAGTATATTCTACGGAACTAAGTTATAGTCATTATTAGTACCTGTTTTCTATAAGTCCTTCAGGAACGCGAAAATCATATCCCGGCCTCGTTTCAGTACACCCAATATTTCAACCAAATTTCCCCTACAATCACTACACCCAATATTTCGAGGAGACGCAAGTATCCTATAAATCCGACCTCGAAATATTAATGGAAAATTTTAATGAAATATCAATGATGACAAAGCGCTTTATGGAAACACAAAATGCAACTCTAACTCACTTTGAAGAATAAGAAAAATCGCATGATTTCAACTTCGAAACATCAATGGAGGATTCCAATGCGATGCTAATTCACTCTAGGTTAGAATCTATGATGGAGCACTTTGTAGAGACACAAGTTGTCCAGAACGAAGAGTTTAGTAAACAAAGTCTTCAAAACAGTGAAAACCTTAGGCAACTGACCACTATGGTTGAGTCGCTCACGACTCACAACATAGCCTTAGAGACTCAAATCTCCCAGCTTGAACAAAACCCTCTAGGACCCTTCCCTGAGGAGAAAATGGATGTTGTAACAACCAGTAGTGAAAAACAAATTGAAAATCCTAAGGAGAGTGATAATGAGGTTGAGGAGAGTGATGATGAGGTTGAAGAAAGTTCCAATGAGAAAAGAGTAAAGATTGAGAAAAATCCTCCAACACCATCTGAAAGGGAGTTTGTAGAAGAGGTAGAGAAGGAAGCACCTATTGTTATTCCTCATCCCTATACCTCACCGTTTCCTTTCTCAAAAAGTTTTATGGAATCTCAGATAGACTCCCAATCTAAAATGTATATGGAGGTATTGGAAAATATCCACACCAATGCACCCTTGTTTGAAGTCTTGCATAAAAAGGGAAAATTAGAGGACCATGAAACTAGGGATATTATTAGAGTTAAGAGGGTAAGGTTAACCTTTGAGGTGGTGGATGAAATCACTAAGCCCAAACTTGAAAAGTTGATACTTAGGATAGATCCAGAACCACCACCACAAGTTCAAAAGAATGAACCACCCCACAGAAGAAAGAAAAGAAAAGGTGAGGGATATGTGAGATGGCTTGATAAGTGGCCATGGAAAATGACGATTACTAAAAGTTCAACCAAGGAGTCATTCTCGAGAGAACCACCACGAGTGCTTGCACTCCTGAGCCGTCGAGCTATCGACGTTAAACAAAGCGTTGCATGGGAGGCAACCCACGAGCTTTTAATTTAATGTTTTGTTTTTATTGTCTAAATTTGCAGAAAATAAAGATATGGATTGCTCCTCACGTCTCGGCCATCTCTAGATGGAAAATTTATATATGATCATCTCGAAGATGAGCCGGTTCCCATGCACAATCCTACGAATGTCACTGCTGGTGGTGACACTGTTGATGAGTACGATAGGAGAAGGTACTTCCTCTGGATGCAAAGTGGTTTTGGTCGTGATAGCCCATCAATAGCATTCATACAGGTTCTATCTTTCCTATTTCTACCTTTTATCAAAACATTGAGGATAATGTTTGGTTTAAGTGTGGGGGAGGAACTCTACCGTTTTCCATTTATCTCTTTTTAGTTCGATTGATCGTTTTCTAAGCTTATTTCATGTTTTTAGAATTTTACTTGTTTTCGGTATTTGGTCGAGTCATAGCATATGTTGTCAAGTTTGTATGCCAGTTTTTAGTTGTTATCGAATTTCCCCGTATTTTAAAAATTTTAGCCTCCAACAAAATTTTTCTTTATGATTCATGGCACCACACTCTGAAAGTTTATAGGCTATCTAGGCTTTATTAGAGAGACTTGGGAAAGTTTTGATAAAATCGATACTGTTATGACACCCTAAACCCCTCATTATGTGATATCAATCTGGGTACCCATTATGTTAAGACCTTAGGCTCAAGTTTTCAAAGTAGCTCTTAAGTAGTCTATATTAGCAGTCAGCACCATCTTAAACGCAAACTACGTAGGGAGTCGATGAATATAAGTGAATGATCCTATTTTTAATAAATAAGTAATTTAATTGAAAAATAACCTTCTAAGTTAGGTGACCCTCACCCGGTCATTTAGCCCAATGGTTGTTAAGCATGTAAGGATTTAATAATAATCACCCATCATTGGTTGGTCCAGAGGTCACTGGTACTGGACTTGGTAGGGCAAGCTACGGTCTGATCCCCCGCAACCGCAATTGGGAAAAATGGGTTACACCGCTTAAATACCAAAACCTCGTGCTAAAGAAAAGAAAAGGATCATAGTTGCTAACCGATTTCCCCTACTATGTGCGCGTACAGATAACGGGCTTAATGTGATTGCGCTTGAATGAATAGAGTGAAATAAAAACGAGAGATATAGGTTGAGTTATAATGGCATGATTCAAATTGGTTTGCATAAAGTGGGAGTCTTTGAACATTGTATCGTTACGGTATCCTTGGTATTGAATACTTAGTACCTATCAAACAAATATTGGCCTAGCAGCCATGTATGATTATGAGTCGTGTTGTGCCTTTGTTTCAAAGCTCTCTTATCATTTCTTTTACTGGGTTGGTTGATTCCTTGAGGACAAGCAATGGTTTAAGTGTGGGGGAGTTTGATAACACGAAAATGTATAGTATATTTGGCTTGATTAATATAAATTATGTCTCTATTTTATTTTAATTATGTTGGTATTATGCTAGTATTTTAATGTTTTTCAGGAATTTAATATTTACAAAGCTTGTTGGAGAAAAGGAGTAAAAATGAGAAGAAATGAAGTAACAATGCATATAATATAAAAGAAAGGAAAAATCCCACGAAGAACCCGAGGCCCACGAAGTGCTGCAATGTGTGACGCTCGTCACACCCACCATGACGATTGGCAGAAGAAAAAAAAGGAAAGGGTGACGGTCGTCACCTACCCCTGACGGTCGGCATGCTTAATGCATGCTGCCCCACGTCACATGACTTTCCCCTTGTCACAAGACTTTTTCAACCAACTAGCTTCATTTGCAACAATTAAACCGCTTCCTCCTATTTTTTTCTCCAACCAAGTCTTCCTTAATACTCTCTCCATGACCACACCATGTCTTCCTATTTTCTCTCACCAAAACAAGTTATCATAGGAGTATAAATTGGAAGGCAGTTTGCAACAAGAAGGGGGCTCTCTCTTTGATTATTTCCAATTTCTATTGTTTTAGTTTTTAGGCAGAAGTATTCAGCATGTAAAAGTGGTAGTTTCTCACACCGAGGAACTACCACACCATTAGCTTTAGGCGTTGTTTTTCTTTTATTTCCATTTTGTATCCGATTTTCAAGCGTGTCGGCATTTTCTGAATTCCAGTGTTAGCATTAATTTCAGTTTCTATTTTCGGCATTTACAGGTTCTTCATTTTACCGCTTTATTATTATTATTATTATTATTATCATCTTTGCTATTATTTTTTATTTCATTAATTATTATTACTATTTGGTTTTAATTTCCAAGTCTAATTTAAATAGCCTTGTCACGAGAGTGAAAGATTATTTAACACGATTTTGCCACGAGAGTGGGAAATTAATTAAGGTTTAAGCCGAGACCGCGAGAGCGTGAGGAGCGAACCGGATAGTGGAAATTAGGCAACATATTTAAATACAGCGAAAGCACTTTAGATACGTTTAAGATATAATTGGCTTTCAAAACATATTTCTTAGTTACCGGGCGAGCGAGAGAAAAATCTTAGGACTAGGAAGTATGGCTTTAGTTAATAACGCGAGAGCGTGAGACGGAGTCTTTAAGTTAGTATATTCTACGAAATTAAGTTATAGTCGTTATTAGTACCTGTTTTCTATAAGTCCTTCAGGAACGCGGAAATCATATCCCGGCCTCGTTTCAGTATTATTTTCAAACCTTTAGCATTTAGTACCTTTATTCCCCTTAATCAATTATTCATTAGACTTAGCTTTACAAAGTGACGATAGATTACGGTAGGTTGACATTGGTCTCTGTGGTTCGACAATCTTTTATATTACTTTGATATTTTCGTGCACTTGCGGAATTTACCGATCAGAGACCCTGGAAGAATTGGAGGAAATGGTAATGATAAAAACATCTTTAAAAGGAACAGGTGGAACTGAAGTCTTTTCAAACAAAATTTCTTTGTTATCTATTTTTCACTAAACGCCTATTTTCAACAAAGGATAGCTGGTTGGTGAGGACTAACAGAAATGACAGCCTTCATCACAGCCCGGGAACACATCGGCATTCAACAAGTTCACTTTAATAGTCAAGAGTGAGGTCATAAGCTCATCAACTGAAGTAACAAACATATCTTCTTCAATGGCATTGGTATTATGGCCATGTATGGGCATAGGGGCAGAAATGACATTTGGCTTTTCGGGTGCATCAAATTCAATCTCTTTGGCTTCAATGAGGTCTTGTATTTTGTTTTTTAAAGCCCAACAGTTATTAGTGTCATGGTCGGGACTCTCAGAGTGATATGCGTAACGGGCATTGGGATGATAGTGCAGAGATGTTGTATTAGGGTTCTTTGGAGCTTCTTTCAAAGTTACCAGGGTGGATCTTAACAGATGCGGTAATACTTGAGATAGGGTCATGTTAATTCTGGTGAATTGTCTGACTTGTCTTTCCATCCTTGGTTGGTTGTTTCTTTGTTGATCAAGCGTGAGCTCAGGAATCATAACAACCCCCACCATTGGGCGGCGTTCGGCTCTATCTTGATTTCTCTGAGGATAAACAGCAACCACTTCCTTCTTTCTGATAAATGGCTTCCTTATAGCAGCAGAGGATGTATCTTTCTGAATCTTTCCACTCTTTATCCCGAATTCTACCCTCTCTCCAGTCAATATCAGTTTAGTAAAACCTACCGATGAACTCCCAATTAGGTGATTGAAGAAGGGACCAAACAAGGTGCCCAAGAACATGTCTACCAACTCTCTCTCGGATAGAGGAGGTTGAACTCTTCCGGATAAATCTCTCCATTTTTGCGCATAGTCCTTGAAGCCTTCATTTGAAGCATGGCCATACTCTGAAGTTGAGTACGGGTAGGCGCAAGATCAGCATTGTATTGGTATTATTTGTAGAAGGCTGCAGCAAGATCTTCCCAATTATGAACGTTGGCTCTTTCTAGTTGGTAAAACCAGTCAAGTTGAGTTCCAGATAAACTGTCTTGGAAGAAGTATACCCATAAATCTTTGTCAGCGGTATGGGGATGGATTTTCCTCACATAGGACCGGAGATGCATTTTAGGGCATGAAACTCCATCCTATTTGGCGAACACAGGTGCTTTGAATTTCGGAGGAATAACAATCCCTGATACTAAACCCAATTCCTTAAATTCCAAGCTAGGCACTTTTTGGATTTCCATTGCGCTCAACCGCTCTTCGAGATGTTTATACTTGTCATCAGCTTGAGGGTATTGTTCTTCAGAATAGTCTTCCTCTTCCTCTAACCCTTCTGATTCTGACGGGACAAATGTTTCCTTGCCTTTCCCATCTTTACTGCCTTTCTCACTGGATGTCGTTGCGAAGTCTAGGGTCCTTCTTGTATGCTCATGAAATCTTCTTCCCATGTTTAGGACTCTGGTTACCTTCTTTGTCTTCTTTTTCTTCTCCTGAGCCAGCAAAGTCTTCAACTCTTCTTGTCCTTTAGCTAGGGTCAAGAACAACTGTTGAAACTGTGCATTCTGAGCTTGGAGGTCCTTCACTGTTTGCTCGAGATCCATCTTACTGAAGTAAACAGTAGAGAGATGAGGAGATTTTTTGCAAGAAACCTGCTTATGTTATGATGAATGGTAAATGCGTATGCAATGATTTCAAGGATTTTAAGATTCAAATTTGTTTTAGACAAAAAGGAAACACACTTTATATTAATAGATTAAAGCTCGAGTACAATAATGCCTTGGGCAAAACAAACACAATAAACTCTAAGATAAAAAGGTAGTGAGCATCCTCTTTGGTGTAATGTAGGAATTCAGAGTCTGCTCCTCATGAAGTAGCCTAGTGAGTTCCAAAACCTTCTTATTGCTTGCGTAGAATTGGGCTTCGAAAGTATCTCGCTCCCCATTGAGTTTTATCCAATCTCTTTGTAAGTCTTCAAGAGATGTGGGCATGTCAGGATGTAGGATAGTGTATGGAATATCTCCCTCCTTAACAGGCTCAATAGTTACCATGAGAACAGAGGGATAAGGCATCATAAGACTTTGAGCGCGAGTTCGTACCCATTTGAGGTAAGGCTCAAGAGGGATGGAATTATTGTGCCCCAAAGTCTTGCTATCCACCTTGTTCAACATCCTCCAAGCTTGGATAAATCTCCGGCGAAGACCTTGATCGTCGTTGTCGTAGTCAAATACCAAACCTTGAATCAACATCTCGTACGGGCCATCCCTTCAGGCGTAACCAAAATGTCTTAAAGCTAAGCAAGGGTTGTAGGTGATACCTCCCCTAATGCCAAGTAAAGGGACATTAGGAAATTCTCCACAACGGTCAACAATGATAACATTCTCTTTGGATCGGGAGCACCAATGAATGTCTGAATGTTTGAGCGTCATCAACCTTTGTGACCACCTTGAACCTTACTCATTCTTTAATACAGATTAGGGAAGATGTGAAATAAACCATATTTCCAAGAGAGGAGTGCAACACATAAGGACACCCATTTTCCTCATTGTGCGAGTGTGAAAAGAGTGTAGGATATCCCCTAGTAATATAGGCACCGGGTTACGTGATATGAAGATTTTGACGGTGTTCACATCTATGAGTTGGTCGGGATTTGGAAACAAAACCATCCCATAGATGAGGAGAACCACAATTTCCTCAAAGGCTTGCAGATCCAAGGAATTCCAACAAGCTTGGGCTTTCTCAAACAGGAACTTTGCTAGGAAACCCTTGACACCACTCCTTGTTTCCCAATGAGTTGTAACATCAGATGAGTGCAAGTGTCGAGCTTGAGAAATCTCTTCTGGCTTTGGGTCTCTTTCCGTACCGTTGAAAGGTAGTTGATTGATAATGGGAATCCTCAAGATTTGGGAGAATTCTTCCAAAGTAGGCACAAGTTGATAGTCGGGAAATGTGAAGCAATGGTGTAAAGGATCAAAGAACTGAAAGAGCACATTCATCATGTCCGCATCTGTGTTAGAGGTGACCAAGTTGAGTAGGTGACCATGTCTTTCGGTGAACGGAGAGTTTTCAGGAATCCTTGAAGCTAGCTCCTTAAGTTGTGGAGGGATCCTTATAAGATTGACTTGAATAGTTTTCCTGCGAAGTGAATCCATATCCTACAAAACAAGAACAAAGATGAATCCCAAAAAAACCCTTGAAATGGTTAGTGAATGAATATGATGTTATGATGTTCATGATGTTATGTAAAAGTAAATATACACAAACAAAGCAAACAAGTCCTTAGGTTTAGGCTTGCATGGAGTTTTATAGTTAAGTACCCTCTTGAAGTTTAGTTGGCTTAAACCTGTCCTAGTAATAGTAACCGGGTTCTAAGGAGCTCAATATCACTGGATTGTTTCCTTGGTCATTGTTTCAGCTCAAGCCTCTTTAATGACGACCTAAATATCCCAAGAAACCAAACCTCAATGAATGTAGTATCGAGTATCTACCAACTTCGGATTGCACCAAAGCCGGTCATCTCACTACATCCTAAAGGCCAAGTTGGTCAAGTAAAGGTTCTAAAAGTTCATTAGTGCTTTATGACATCACTCAACGGCCCCGTATTCTCTTTGATTAACTCAAAGGCTACCGGTACCCACAAATATGTCGCACTAACATAGTTATTGCTTAGACCATATCGGTATACCCCACACAGTTTCCACATCGTATTGCTACTTACCTATAATGTATCCCAAATCCGGGTAGTGGATTTAAACCCAAACAAAGAACCATAATGTAAAGCATACAAGTCAAACAATGTAAGCAAGTAAATGTGATCTAACCCTAAGGTAACCCGACTTTTAGAAAATTCCCCAGCAGAGTCGCCAGTTCTGTGATACGGTGGGAGAACTGACTTGAAGGTTTTACATTTGATCGCAAATATTGCGGTTAGCAAGAGTCGCCACCGACTTTTCTTTTATCAAAAAGGAAAGGTGAAAAAGCACAGGAAAGACCTTTGAGATTGTTTCTTGAGTTCGGGGGGTAGGTTATGAAAAGGGAAGGTATTATCACCTTTTCATCCATGGTTTTCCATGGGCTCTTAGTTACTTGCTAGATCACTTGCTTTTTATTTGAAATTGTGCTTTGTATGGTTTTTGAAAGTATTTCATAAAGAGGCCATTATTTAGGCAATCTTTGTAATGATTCTCGTTCGTAAGAATGTATATAAAAATGTTGATCTTTTAAAAATATTTTCAAGTTTGTAAGATGTTTTGAAATGTGTAGGTGTTTGTTTTGAAAATAGCAAGGATGTTTGTTTTGAAATAGAGCAAGATCATTTGTGAGGCAACTTATATAGCGTCATCGAGGGACTATGATCTTGTGTTCGTTTGTTTTTGCTAAGATACCTCACATGCGTAATATGACCATTTTGTAAGGCAACCAAGTGGATTTTACCCTAGGGGTGCTTGTGTGCAAGTGTGTTGTTTTCATGCTTGTTTATGTCTTGAATGAGGGTTTTTTATTTGATTGATTTTATTCTTTTCATACAAACCCTAATTACTAGCATGTTACATAAAAACGATAAATTGCAAAATTTAAAGTTACTACGCTATTACAACATTTGTGGGGAGGGTGTACAATTGGTAAATGGGGATTGCAAGAATATAACCCTAATTAATCTATTTACAACCAAATTGAATTTGTACAAGAATTACATAAATACAAAGTATAATGATGAATAAATGTATAAGGATAAAAAATGTAAAGAAAATGACTCTTGTTTGATTTTCATAAAAAAGATTTTTTGTCTTAACCTAATTTAAAGTAAAGAAAATAATTAATTAAGTTTGGATTTATTAAGAAAAAGATTTTAAAAGAAAACCCTAATTCTATTAATTAATCAAAAGAAAATAAGTTTAAGAAAAGTATTTTTTGGTATTTTTATCTAAAATATTTACAGCATTATAAAATATTTTTAGTCCTTTTTATATTAAAAATAATATATTTTTAAATGGTGTGTAGAAAAAATAAATGAAAAATAAAATATTAATTTATTTTATAAGATTTACTTAAATAAATAAATAAAGTAGGAAGAATAAAAAATATTTTTATTTATGAAAAAAATATATAATAAGTCAAAATATAAAATATCATTTTTTGCATTTTTTATCATTTTTAGTATTTAAAAAATAAGTAAAATAAAAAATGAAGAAATGAAATTGAATGGGGCCAGGGTGCAAATATGAAACAGGGGGTGAAAGGTTAGAAAAAAAGTCAGGCCCGGGATGGGGGAGGCCCATGCGCTGGAAGGAACAAAAAAAACAGAAAAATGTGAAAAAATTTGCAAAAGGCAGCGCTGAGGTTCGAACCCATGACCTCTACCAATAACGCGCGCTGCCTTACGACTGGGGTGGTTGTACATCCGTTAACTTAAATAAAAGAATAAATACATAAGGTAAAACGTCTCCATGGCATGTACTTCGTCTTCAACCTTCATCCAGTCGGACCACCTGTATCTCATTCATTTCTTAACAAAAATGAAAAATGAAAACATGAAAGTTGTGTTATTTTTCCTCACGAATCCAACCATATAGCTTATGTAAGCTAAAAGTCAAAGATGAAGATTAATTTTGCCGGCCCTAAATTAAAACCTAATTTTTCCAGAAAATACAAATCTAAAATTCTTTATACACAGTCAATATAAATGGGAACTACGAACATGGTTAGCTTTAGAGCAAAGATATCTACGTTTTATCTTCACAAATCAGGATTAAATGATGCTTGTATGAAGAGATATAAGTTTGAAAACTTACCTCTTGCAGCTGGAGTCGTGAATGGAGTTTGAGAAACTTTTGAGATGGCCTGAGGATCTGTTTAGCTTTCTTGGACCTTCTTGAATGTATTCCAACTCCTACTTTGCCTTGAAAGTCCCTAAATCTCTCTACTCAAGTCAACCTACAAGCTTGATGTTTGAAAATGGTGAAAAGTGATGGAGGAGTTACAGTCTTGAAACAGGTCCTGGATTACTTTGGTATGATGTATAGAAGGTGTTTGAATGATTGGTTTTCAAAATGCACGAGTGGAAATGAAGATGATGAGTTTTGGCTCAAAACTGTCAAGTTAGGAAGTTTTGTGCAGAAATGGTATTTTGGAGAGTTTTAGTGTGCTTGGGATCATCCCTTAGCTTGCAATAAACTTGTTAATATGTATGGAAAAGATTAGAGCACCAAATCACTCTAGGTTTCTGAGTTATAGGGTTATGGCTCTATAACTTGCTTTTGAAGAAAGGTGAAATGTCAAATCTCAAGTATTGTACAAGCATGTTTTGAGCTTTCTTAGGTCTTAGACACATTGCTTTTAGTTTATAGGAGTTATGTGTGCAGAAAGAACAAGTTAGAAGCTCAAGACAAGTTGACTTTGTGATTAAAGCAACTTTTCAAGAATAGAATGGTAGCTTTCTTCCAAAAATGGCAAATTGGCTTGGACAATGCTTGGAACACTTGGATAATAGCTCAAAAGCAAGTGTAATCTTATGATTATGGAGAGATCTTGAGGTTTCGAAGCCTGCAAAACAAGATTGTGCAGCATAGGTTTGAAATTGGATTCTTGTTCATCACAAAATGCCTTGTAACTTAAGTGACAAAACACCAACTTCATCTCTTCGATTCTCCCTATTCAAGAATGATCTCAAGGAGTTATTGGACATTTTGGAAAGCTTGAAATGTTCTCTACAACTCATCTTTGAATAGCTTTTGAATATTCCTCTTGGGACTATGTGAAAAAGTGCCATGAAGTTAGGTCAAAATCCTGACCAAATTAGGGCAAAATTTCACAAAGTGTTTAGTTTCATGACCCTATGTTCTTGAAATTATAACTTGAGATCCAATAACTTTTGGAAGAAGTTGTGTGAAGAAAAGTTGTAGATTTCATGGAGATCTACAACTTCCATGTTGGGAGTTTCTCTTGAATCATCTTGTATCATGGTGAAAAATTGGCTCAAAGTTATGAAAAAAAACATGAATTTTCAAAATGAAATCTTGACTTTTTGATTTCTTGATGAATAAGTTTCATATTTTGACATGTTTTGATGAATTATGATCTTTGGCACTTGAATTTGACCAAAAAGTCAAGATTTGACTTTTCAGTATACATTTGACTTTTGATCAGTTGACTGCAAAATTCATCTGTCAATCCAATGGACTTGCAATGTTTTGAACCATGTCATTAGGTCAAAATGGTGCAATATGACTCTTGAGATCGTGCCTTAAACCAATTGACCAATTGCTAAGCCAAAAAAAAAATAGAAATTGCCCTTTCCCAATCAAAACCCTAATTTTGACCATTTTGCCCTTTTGATGATTTGATCAAATTTCTTGAGGAATTGTAGTCCAAACTTGATCAAATTATACATATGAGTCTAAAATGTTGATATGGATAAAAAATTATGAAGTTTGACTGTAAATTGGCCATGGTTGACTTTTTCCCCAATACAACTGATTTTTAGGTCAACCATTCAATTGACTGATCAAAAGTGTGATCCATGACTTGAATCTTGACATGAGTAATCTTGGGAGTCCATAATGACTCATAAAAGTCATATGAGGCATTGAAAGTTCAAATGTCCTTGTGCAAACTCAAACGCTAATTCTGGTCATCAGTGCCTAAGGAGGTGTCTTGAGCTTATAAAACCTTAGTGCAGTCTTGAGCCCAAGGAGATCTTCTGAGCAAATTCTTGATGAGTGGGAGGGAAAATTTTAGGGTACAACCGGAAGACTTTGATATTGACAGCTGGATTTACCCGACTACCAACGGTGGACCGAGTAATTGGACAGCCAAAGATTTTATACCCGTTTCTTTTATTCTGCAGTAATTGTCTTACTTGTTTTCTAAGTTTGTAATAAACAATTTAAACTTTATGGCCTTGTGTCTTACCCGAGGCACAATGGTTCTATCTGTGAGGATTATTATATGTCATCTCATATATCATCAATGAAGCATTGGACGTTCTTTGCATACAAATTCTGCGCTCTATGTTTTTCTTTTCTGCCTTTACTTTATCAATACATTTATGCTCTTACACATACTCACGTATCAAACTGCAGATCCATATCCACTCTGGATCCCATTGATACCAATCCTGCTATTGCCAGTTATGACTTCGAAAATCCGATCGACCAAGCCGAGGACGAAGGTGTGGACCATTGTGAGGTGCCTGGAGAACTTGCTAGACTATTAAAATAGGAAGAGAGGGCTATACAGCCTCATGAAGAGCCAGTTGAGACAATAAACTTGGGCACAGAGATGGACAAAAAAGAAGTCAAGATCGGCGTAAATCTGGAGACTAAGATTAAACAACGACTGATACAGATGCTACACGACTACGTTAAGATCTTCGCCTGGTCATATAAAGACATTCCTGGTTTAGACACTGATATCATGGTGCACCGTCTGCTAACTAAAGAGGATTGTCCTCCGATTAAATAGAAGGTATGTCGTATGCACCCTGAAATGTCAAAGAATATCAAGGAAGAGGTCATGAAGTAGTTCGACACAGGGTTCTTAGTTATCATCTCCTATCCGCAGTGGCTTTCTAACGTCGTTCCAGTACCTAAGAAGGACAGCAAGGTATGGATGTGTGTGGATTACAGATACCTGAACAGGGCCAGCCCCAAGGATGAATTCCCGCTTCCTCACATTGATGTTCTGGTTGACAACACCGCGCAGCACAAAATCTTCTCCTTCATGGATGGTTTCTCTGGCTATAACCAGATCAAGATGGCTTCTGAAGATATGGACAAGACAACCTTCGTCACACAGTGGGGCACTTTATGTTACAAGGTGGTGCCTTTTGGGTTGAAGAATGTTGGGGCAACCTATCAGCGAGCCATGGTCGCTTTGTTCCATGATATGATTCACCATGAGATCGAGGTTTATGTTGATGACATGATAGCCAGGTCTCAAACCGAAGAAGAGAACCTCGACCATCTACAAAAGTTGTTCGACAGGTTGAAGATATACAAGTTGAGGTTGAATCCGAACAAGTGCACCTTCGGGGTAAGGTCTGGTAAGCTTCTGGGTTTCATCGTCAGTGATAAAGGTATTCAGATAGACCCCACAAAGGTAAAGGCCATACAAGAGATGCCCGCTCCCCGCAGAGAAGGAGGTTAGAGGTTTCTTGGGCACTTAAATTATATCGCCAGGTTCATTTCACATCTGACTGCTAATTATGAGCCCATCTTCAAGCTTTTGAAGAAAGATCAAATGGTAAAATGGAATGACGAATACCAGACTGCCTTTGAAAAAAATCAAGGAATACCTTCAAGAACTACCAATTCTGATGCCTCCGGTTGAAGGAAGACCTTTGATATTGTATTTAACAGTGCTAGATAATTCAATGGGGTATGTGCTGGAGCAGCATGACGAGTATGGTCGAAAAGAGCATGCAATATACTACCTTAGCAAAAAGTTTACCGACTGTGAGACATGATACTCACTGCTCGAGAAAACTTATTACGCTTTGGCATGGGCTGCTCGCCGACTAAGACAGTACATGCTGACTCACACTACTTTGTTGATATCTAAGATGGATCCAATCAAATACATCTTCGAGAAGCCCGCTCTCTCCGGAAGAATAGTGAGATGGCAGATGATCTTAACCGAATACGATATACAATATACAAACCAGAAAGCAATTAAGGGGAGTGTATTGGCTGATCATTTGGCTCATCAGGCCGTGGATGACTACCAGTCCATGAATTTTGAGTTCTCGGACGAGAACATTATGCTGGTGACTGACTATGAAGGACCGGGACCGGATGAAGGACCTGAGGATGAATCCCGATGGACTATGATATTTGATGGAGCTTCGAACGCACTCGGTAATGGCATTGGCTCCGTAATCATATCTCCCGAGGGATGTCATACTCCTTTCACTTCCCGACTATGTTTCAACTACACTAACTGAAATTCTGGCTGCAGATACTCAATGTCACGTTTAATGTTATGACACCGTATCTGACTTTCTATAAGACAGTAAATACAAAAATAGTAAAGAACACAGTCAATTGTTTACCCAGTTTAGTGTGCAACAACACCTACTCTGGGGGCTACCAAGCCAGGGAGGAAATCCACTATAAGAGATGTTAATTCAGGAATAAACCAACCAGTTTATCTCCTTCACTTAAGACCTACCCAATGCAATTTCAATCTAAGTACAACTTAAACCTGAGTTCCTACTCACTCCCCCACAATCACAGCAGTGATACATAAAACAATTTGACTAATGAATTGATGAAGACACTCTTCAAAAACATACACTTGATTAAGCTTCACAGCTTTTTAATCAAGCAACACAACCACTCTTGCTTCACAGCTTTGAGTGATACACACACCTAACTTGACTCTGCTTCACAGCTTTAGTCAAGAAACATTCAAACACTCTTGCTTCAAAGCTTTGAGTGCTACACAACCCTTACAATTAAAAACCTATTCCAAGTCACTTATCACAATGATAATTTCTTGAAGTACAATAATTAAACCTATACAGTTTACAAATGATCTTCTGACCAAAAAGGGATTACTTGCAAAACAGCAGCTCTGTTGAATATATAGCAGCTGCATCTTTAGTTAGGGTTTCCACAAAAAGCTAGGGTTAATTCCATTTGACCTTAAGACTAGGTCACAGGACTTTATCAATCAGGTTAGGGTTGAGCTAGGTTAACCCAAAGAAAACGCAGGATGCTGTTCTGGAAAGACTGAGTCATTTTCCTGAAAAAACTCAGAATTACCCAAACTGCAAACCTGTTAGTTCAGAACAGGATGTCTTAACATCTGTTATGACATCTGAAAAAACCTGTCTACTGATTTAGGAAAATGTGATCATTTTGCAAAATGCTCAGATACACACTTATAAACATCAGTACCTGAATGACAATATTTTTCTACAAAGGTACCTAATGAATCAGTACAAACTAAACTAGAATGTTATGACATCAGTCATGACATTCACACATACACTTGGGTTTTACCAAAAATGCAAGCCAATAACTAAACAACTACAAACTCCCCCTTTGGCAAATTTTTGGCTAAAGACCCTAAGGAATCAGAGATAGATAGCAGCAGAAAGAAATGACTGCAGAAAAATAGAATTTCTAATTAAGCAAGTACCAAAATATTCTCCCCCTCTTTAGCCACAAATGGGCCAAAGATACATGTTCATAAAAATTATACAGTTATCCAGAAAAAGTAATAAGAGTAGCAGCAGAAAAAAAACTGAACACACTTCCAAACTCCACCAGGTACCAGCACCAACCAACAACACCACCAAACAGCAACCAACCTTTAAGCACTGTCATCAGACTCAGAGGATTCGGGCTTCTTCCTTTTCTTGTGAGCAATGTCAGCATTCTTCTCTTTGTCTGATGTCTCAACATCCTTAGAGACATCTGGATTTGTTTCAGCATTTGAACTTTCTTGATTCAAAGGAACAGAAATGCCAGGAACTGAGTGGTTCTCGTTCAGAATTCTTGAAACAATTTTAGCTATTGCTTGACTAACATAGGCTGACCCTTCCCTATTTGCAATTTCAGGGGGAACTGAAGAAGAAGGATGAGATGGATTACCAGAGGCAGAAGCTTGGGACTTTCCTGCATGTCTTGTTCTTATCGCTTTGACCTTGGTGGGGTTAGTTCCCATTTTTCTACGAGAAGAGATCTCCAGGACTTCAGAGTCCAGACAAGAAGAGATTGTCCTAGAATCTTGATCAGAGGAAGAGGTTGAAATAGTCGTATTGGATGATGATGGTGTTTGAGACATTTTGACAGTCTTAGAGGACCAACAGTAACTGAAGAGAAAATTCTGATTGAGAGACTGGGTTTTGATGAGGAGACGAGAGGGGAAGGAAGAAAAGGAGTGTCTATTCAACTTCTTAAAAGAATTGAAGGAAATGGGAAAATATAATTTTAACCCAATCAGAACAAGCATAACTCCTTTAATCCTTGTTTTAAGCAAAATTAATTGCTACAATTCCTCATGTTGGCAAATACCCAACTTACCCCTCAAGTTTTCAAATTGATTTGCATCAAGAGCCTTGGTAAAAATGTCAGCCAGCTGTAGCTCAGTGGCAACATGTTCCAATTTGATTGTCTTCTCTTCTACAAGGTCTCTGATAAAGTGATGTCGTATGTCAATATGTTTGGTCCTACTATGCTGAATGGGATTCTTGGAAATGTTGATTGTACTCAGATTGTCACAGTACAATGTCATAACATCTTGTGTGACATTATACTCAATAAGCATCTGTTTCATCCAGATCATTTGAGAGCAGCTACTACCAGCTGCAATGTATTCAGCTTCAGTAGTAGAAAGAGACACACAATTCTGTTTCTTGCTGAACCAGGAAACCAGATTATTTCCCAAGAAGAAACATCCTCCAAAGGTGCTTTTTCTATCATCAGCACTACCAGCCCAATCAGCATCACAGTAGCCAGTCAGAGCTGGTTCACAGCCATGAGAATACATCAACCCATAGTTGTAAGTTCCACTCACATACTTCAAAATTCTCTTCACTTGATTGATATGACTGACTTTGGGATCAGCTTGATATCTTGCACAAACTCCAACTGCAAAGGCAATATCAGGTCTGCTGGCAGTTAAGTACAACAAGCTTCCTATCATGCTTCTGTACAGACTTTGATCCACCTTAACCCCACTTGAATCTTTGGAAAGCTTTAGATGAGTAGGAGCAGGAGTCCTTTTGTGACTTGCATTCTCCATACCAAACTTCTTTACAATGTTCTTAGCATACTTGCTTTGAGATAAGAAGATTGAGTCCTCCATCTGTGAGACTTGTAGTCCAAGAAAATAAGTTAGTTCTCCCATGAGACTCATTTCGAATTCAGCCTGCATCTGGTCAGCAAAGTGTTTAACCATATGTTCTGACATTCCTCCAAACACTATGTCATCAACATATATTTGGGCAACCATCAACTTCCCTCCTTCAGTTTTGACAAAGAGAGTTTTGTCCAAGCCTCCTTTTCTGTAGCCTTTGTCTGAGAGAAACTTTGTTAACCTGTCATACCATGCTCTAGGAGCTTGTTTCAGGCCATATAGAGCTTTTCTCAATTTGTAGACATGATCAGGGTGGGTTGGATCCACAAAGCCTTTAGGTTGTTCCACATAAGCTTCCTCATTTAAGTACCCATTTAGAAAGGCACTTTTCACATCCATCTGAAATAACTTGAACTTCAGAAGACAAGCAATTGACAATAGGAGTCTGATTGATTCCAGTCTGGCTACAGGTGCAAAGGTTTCATCAAAATCAACCCCTTCAACCTGGGTGTATCCTTGAGCAACAAGTCTTGCCTTATTTCTGGTGACAACTCCTTCAGCATCTGACTTGTTCTTAAAAATCCATTTTGTCCCAATGATATTAGTTCCTTCAGGTCTAGGAACCAGTTCCCAAACTTCATGTTGCTTGAATTGGTTCAGTTCATCTTGCATTGCACCAATCCAGTATTCATCAGTTAAAGCTTCCTTGACATTTCTTGGTTCCATTTTGGACACAAAACAAGAGTTTGAGATGATTTCTCTAGATCTTGTAATGACTCCACTGTTGGGATCTCCTATGATGAGCTCTTTTGGATGATCCTTCTGAATTCTGATGGAAGGGATCTTGCTAGCTTCCTTTGATTCAGATTCTGTTATGGTGGAGTTGGGTAGATCATTCTGTTGGGTTAAAGTCTCAAAGAATGTCTCAACAGTACAAGGAACATCTATTTCTTCATGATAATCATCAATTATAACATTTATTGATTCCATCATGGCTTTGGTTCTGGAATTGAATACTCTATAAGCTCTGCTGTTTGAGGAGTATCCTAGAAATATGCCTTCATCACTTTTAGGATCCAGTTTTCTTCTTTGTTCACGATCAGCCAGAATATAGCATTTGCTGCCAAACACATGGAAGTACTTCACAGTTGGTTTTTTTCCTTTCCAGAGTTCATATATGGTGGATGAGGTTCCCTTTCTCAAGGTGACCCTGTTATGAACATAGCAGGCTGTATTCATAGCTTCAGCCCAAAAATACATAGGAAGTCTTTTGGCATGTAACATTGCTCTGGCAGATTCCTGTATGGTCCTGTTTTTTCTTTCCACAACTCCATTTTGCTGAGGTGTTATAGGAGAAGAAAATTCATGACTAATTCCTTCTGAAGAACAAAAATCATCAAACTTGTTGTTTTCAAATTCCTTGCCATGATCACTTCTGATTCTGACAATACACCTTTCCTTTTCTCTTTGAATTCTTTTGCACAATTCTTTAAAAACTTCAAATACATCAGATTTTTCCCTAATGAAATTAATCCAGGTGAATCTGGAAAAATCATCCACAACCACATAGGCATATATTTTTCCACCAAGACTCTCTACTTGCATTGGTCCCATCAGATCCATATGAAGAAGTTCTAGAACCTTAGAGGTGGTCAGATGTCTTGACTTTGGATGTGACATCCTAGTCTGCTTACCAACCTGGCATTCACCATAAACTCTTTCTTCATCAATTTGCAGTCTTGGAATCCCTCTGACTGCCTCCAAGGAGATAATCCTCTTCATACCTCTTAGATGAAGATGGCCAAGTTTTTGGTGCCACAGTTTCACCTCTTTTTCTTCTTTTGCAATGGAACACACAGATGAGAAATTAGTCTTCTCAGGCTCCCACAAGTAACAGTTGTCTTTAGATCTGACTCCTTTCATTACTATTTCTTGTTTGTCATTGATTACAAGACATTCAGATTTTGAGAAATTGACCTTGAATCCTAGATCACACAATTGACTGATACTAATGAGATTAGCAGTCAGCCCTTTTACCAGCAGTACCTCATTCAGACTTGGAACTCCAGGGCATTCCAAATCACCAACTCCTTTGATTTCACCTTTAGCACCATCTCCAAAGGTCACAAAACTGGTGGTGTGAGGCTTAACATTATTGAGGAGATTCTTGATTCCAGTCATGTGTCTGGAACATCCACTGTCAAAGTACCAGTCTTCCTTTGCAGAGACCCTCAGGGAAGTGTGGGCTATCAGGGCAGTAGCCTTTTTCTTCCATTTAGGAGCATGTGGTACCCTTTTAGACTTAGGTTTGACACCTGAGTTCTGATTAGGGTATCCATGCAATCTGAAGCAGAAGGGTTTTATGTGGCCATATCTCCCACAATGATGACATCTCCATCTTTGGTACCTTTTCTTCATATGTCTCTGTTCCTGATGATGAGAGTTGTGTTGAGACATCTGTTTTGACATTTGCTTATCAGTACCAGATTTCTTTGCTTCCATAAATCCTAGTCCAGATTTATTTCCCACATTTTGTCCAACCTGAAGGATCTCTTCCAATTTGTCTGATCCATTTGTCAGCATCTTGACAGATTTGGTCATTTGATTCAGTTGTGAGTTCAGCAATTGAACTTCTCCTTCTAGATGACTTATAGTTTCAAGGTTTGCCCTTTTTTCATCCTCCAGCTTTATGATGAGTTTTTATTGTTTCTCATTCTGCACACCGACTTCAGTACTTCTGATACACAATTTCTTGTAAGTATCAGCCAGTTCTTCAAAAGTCACCTCTTCATCACTGATGTCACTTTCAGAGGTACAAACACCAGTTAAAGCAGTAACTAGTTTGGCAGATTCTTCTTCAGAATTACTTTCTGAATCACAGTCAGACCAAGTAACAGTCATTCCTTTCTTTTGTTTCTTAAGAAAGGTAGGACATTCAGCTCGAATATGCCCATATCCTTCACAACCATGGCATTGAATTCCTCTGCCTTGATTTCCCTTCTCTTCTGACCTTGGTCTTCTGCTGGAACTGTCAATGTCAGAGGGAATGTTATGAACATTAGACCTTGACTTTGGATCTATTCTTTTGATGAGTTTGTTGAACTGTCTTCCAAGCATGGCTATAGCTTCTGAAATATTTTCTTCAACATCAGTGTTGGACACAAGTGTTATGCTCTTGTTCTTCTTGTCACCATTATCAGTGATCCCCATCTCAAAAGTCTGAAGAGACCCAATAAGTTCATCCACTTTCAACTTGCTGATGTCCTGGGTTTCCTCTATGGTAGTTACCTTCATTGCAAATCTTTTAGGCAAGGATCTGAGAATCTTCCTTACCAGTTTTTCTTCTGACATCTTTTCTCCCAGTGCTCCTGAGGTGTTGGCAATCTCCAAGATGTTCATGTGAAACTCATGAATGGTTTCATCTTCCATCATTTTTAGATTCTCAAACTTGGTAGTCAACATCTGAAGCCTTGACATTTTTACTTTGGAAGTGCCCTCATGAGTAGTTTTGAGAGTGTCCCAAACTTCCTTGGCCAGTTCATATTGATGAACTAGTCTGAAAATGTTTCTATCAATTCCATTGAACAAGGCATTTAAAGCTTTGGAATTTCCCAGGGCTAACTCATCTTCTTCTTTACTCCAATCTTCCTCAGGTTTCAGACTGATTGTCCCATCTTTCTCAGTTATGGTGGGATGGATCCATCCTTTGTCAGCAGCTCTCCAAGCCTTTTTGTCCAGAGATTTTAAGAAGGCAATCATACGAGGTTTCCAGTAGTCATAATTAGTTCCATCCAGAATGGGTAGTCTATTTCCAAAAACTCCTTCTTTGTCCATAGTGCCAGAAAGTGATATCCCTAGATCTCACCCAGTAATACAGGCAGGGTGCCTGCTCTGATGCCAATTGAAATTCTGGCTGCAGATACTCAATGTCACGTTTAATGTTATGACACCGTATCTGACTTTCTATAAGACAATAAATACAAAAACAGTAAAGAACACATTCAATTGTTTACCCAGTTCAGTGTGCAACAACACCTACTCTGGGGGCTACCAAGCCAGGGAGGAAATCCACTATAAGAGATGTTAATTCAGGAATAAACCAACCAGTTTATCTCCTTCACTTAAGACCTACCCAATGCAATTTCAATCTAAGTACAACTTAAACCTGAGTTCCTACTCACTCCCCCTCAATCACAGCAGTGATACATAAAACAATTTGACTAATGAATTGATGAAGACACTCTTCAAAAACATACACTTGATTAAGCTTCACAGCTTTTTAATCAAGCAACACAACCACTCTTGCTTCACAGCTTTGAGTGATACACACACCTAACTTGACTCTGCTTCACAGCTTTAGTCAAGAAACATTCAAACACTCTTGCTTCAAAGCTTTGAGTTATACACAACCCTTACAATTAAAAACCTATTCCAAGTCACTTATCACAATGATAATTGCTTGAAGTACAATAATTAAACCTATACAGTTTACAAATGATCTTCTGACCAAAAAGGGATTAGTTGCAAAACAACAGCTCTGTTGAATATATAGCAGCTGCATCTTCAGTTAGGGTTTCCACAAAAATCTAGGGTTAATTCCATTTGACCTTAAGACTAGGTCACAGGACTTTATCAATCAGGTTAGGGTTGAGCTAGGTTAACCCAAAGAAAACGCGGGATGCTGTTCTGGAAAGACTGAGTCATTTTCCTGAAAAAACTCAGAATTACCCAAACTGCAAACCTGTTAGTTCAGAACAGGATGTATTAACATCTGTTATGACATCTGAAAAAACCTGTCTACTGATTTAGGAAAATGTGATCATTTTGCAAAATGCTCAGATACACACTTATAAACATCAGTACCTGAATGACAATATTTTTCTGCAAAGGTACCTAATGAATCAGTACAAACTAAACTAGAATGTTATGACATCAGTCATGACATTCACACATACACTTGGGTTTTACCAAAAGTGCAAGCCAATAACTAAACAACTACACTAACAATATGGCAGAGTATGAAGCCTGCATCATGGGTCTCAAAGCCTCTATTGACCTCAAGATCAAGTTCTTAAATGTCTTCGGGGATTCAACCTTGGTGATAAGTAAGATCAAAGGCGAATGGGATACGAAGCATCCAAATCTCATCCCATACAAAGAGCATGTACTGACATTGCTCCCACACTTTGAGGAGGTAACTTTTGAACATTTCCCACGAGAGGAGAATCAGTTAGCAGACGCGCTAGCTACCATGTCTTCTATATTCAAAGTCGGGTGGGACAACGAAGCTCCCCGAATCACCATTGAAAGGTTGGATGAACCAGCACACTGCTGCGAGATTGATACTGAAGAGGTAGCAGATAAAACCTAGTTTCACGAAGTGAAAAGGTATCTCGAGGCTCAAGAATATCCCGAAGGGGCATCTGTCAATGATAAGAAGTTTCTGAGAAGGTTCGCTGCGAAATTTTTCCTCAGTAATGGAATCCTCTATAAGCGCAATCATGACTCTACCTTACTGCGGTGTGTAGACAAGAGCGAAGCATAGAGGATTATGACAGATCTACATGAAGGTACCTTCGGAACCCATTCCAGTGGACATACCATGGCTAAGAAGATCCTACGGGCAGGATACTACTGGTCCACTATGGAAGCAGATTATTATCAGCATTCCTAAACCTGTCATAAGTGCCAAGTTTATGCTGATAAGGTGCATGTGCCTCAGGTTCCTTTGAATGTCTTGATAGCTCCGTGGCCCTTTGCAATGTAGGGCATTGACATGATCGGAGAAATCAGGCCTACCACTTCCAATGGGCATCGCTTCATCCTGGTAGCTATCGATTACTTAACAAAGTGGGTCGAAGCTGCCTCTTTTGCTATTGTGACCAAGAACATGGTGGTGCGGTTTATCAGGCATAACCTGATCTGTCGGTATGGTGTGCCAGAGAGAATTATCACCAACAATGGTACGAATCTCAATAATACGATGATCACCGAACTCTGTAAGCAATTCAAGATACATAATCATAACTCTTCTCCCTACCGGTCGAAGATGAATGGCGCTATTGAAGCGGCTAATAAGAACATCAAGAAGATTATACAGAATATGACGGTGACATATAAAGACTTGCATGAGATGATACCATTCTCTCTTCATGGGTACCGTACATCATCTCGGACGTCGATAGGGGTAACACCCTACTCTCTGGTATATGGCATGGAGGCAGTCCTACCCATCGAGGTCCAGATTCCTTCTTTAAGGATTATGAAAGATGCGGGTTTAAACGAAGACGACTGGATCCAGACTCAACTTGATCAACTAAATCTGATTGACGAGAAGAGACTTACTGCTGTCTGTCATGGTCAGACATATCAAAAGCGGATGATCAAGGCTTTCAACAAAAAAAGTCAGACGTCAGGAATATCAAGTCGGGGATCTGGTAATCAAGCGCATCATACTGCCACAAGGTGATCCCAGGGGCAAGTGGACTCCCACATATGAAGGGCCATTTGTGAATAAAAACATTTTCTCGGATGGAGCCATGATTCTAACCACCATGGACGGTGATGACCTTCCTCACCCTATCAATACGGACATAGTGAAAAGATACTATGCATGATAAAAGACCCGCTAGGTTGACTGGCCTAAGCAAAAATAAGGGCTTTCTGATGAACCAAAAGGGTTCGGGCAAAAATAAGGGATGAAAATGAAAAAATATGTACACCCGACAAGTCAAAAACCTGAAAAGGGGGCTTGGGCAAAAAAGGGTATCCCGGTGGACCGAAAACCCGAAAGGGAGGTCCAGGAAAAATTTAGGGATATAAAGTGTATCACTATGTCCCATTGGATCATATTGCGACCAAACCTCAGTATCAACTATCAAGCTCGAACGACATCGATCAACCTAATCAGCTTTGGACAAGCAGCAAAGCAATGAGACGCTCAAAGACATGGGGGCAATAGCAAAGTTGGAACCTAATGGGATTGTTGCACATAGTTGTTTTCTTTGCACACAATATTGTATAGCTTTCATTTTGACGGCGGCGTTCTCTTACTAGAGCGTCAGCTTACTTGTACAAAAAGGCCTATTACGAACCAACTTCGAAAATTAATACAAACCATTTTTACAAAACTATTTCTTTTTCTGTTTTGTTCCGCAAGAACGTCCAATGGTTTATTCTTGACATATGCATTTGAATATGATTGCTGCTCATAAATATTTACATAAGAAATGAAAATACAATTGCTTGTAACTTAAGAAACAGGGGCAAAAATAAGAAATGTCAAAGCCCGACAATTACTCTTTCCAGCAGGTACCAGGGCGGGGACAGCTTTGGAGCATAATCATCAGTATGTGCGACCTTGTAACATATGTATTCCCCACAGAGAGAGGTAATCAAAGCATTGATATCAGTTCTCTCAGAATGGGAAGTAACCTCCCTAGCTAGGGTCGTCCAGAAACCTGATATCTGTATCCCCCAACTGAATTTCCTAATCGTGAGCAGATCATCATAAATTATTATCTCCCCAAGCAGAGTTTATTTCTCTAGATACAGAGTCAATCCCCAACAGAGCTTATTACTCTAAGCCACAAAAATCCACCTTCCAATAGAGTCATTCCCCCGCAGAGCTATTCTCGTACAGAGTCTTTCCCTGGAAGAATATTCACAAACAAAAAAGAGCAAATCTCCAACATTGTCATTTTCGTTCACCATCCCCAACGGAAGTAGAAGAACCACGATTCTCTACAACAGTCAAGAATTCTATACTCTTCAGCAGCAGTCAGGGATTTATTTTCCCTGACTCGGATATGTCACAACTAACATCTCATGCTCATACATCATGACATGCGCATACATATGACATACAACATAATCTCATATTTGCAGATAGCTAATGAAAAAATCAGTTCCCGAAACTAAACGGGTCAACTAATCTACATGATCAAGCGAGGTAACCCTACTACCCAGGTTCCTTCTCATAGACCAACTATTCATGCTTTTCATTTCGAAGTGACCCTACTACCCAGGTTCCTTCTCATAGCCCTACTATCCAGGCTTTTCATTTCGAAGTGACCCTACTACCCAGGTTCCTTCTCATATCCCTACTATCCAGGCTTTCATTTCGAAGTAACCCTACGGCCCAGGTTCCTTCCCATAAGCCCTACTATCCAGGCTTTCATTTCGAAGTAACCCTACGACCCAGGTTCCTTCCCATAAGCCCTACTATCCAGGATTTCATTTCGAAGTAACCCTACGGCCCAGGTTCCTTCCCATAAGCCCTACTATCCAGGCTTTCATTTACAAGTAACCCTACGACTTAGTTTCCTTTCCATAAGCCCTACTATCCAGGCTTTCATTTCGAAGTAACCCTACGACCCAGTTTCCTTCCCATAAGCCCTACTATCCATGCTTTCATTTCGAAGTAACCCTACGACCCAGGTTCCTTCCCATAATCCCTACTATCCAGGCTTTCATTTTGAATTAACTCTACGACCCAGGTTCCTTCCCATAAGCCATACTATCCAGGATTTCATTTTGAAGTAACCCTACGACCCAGGTTCCTTCTAATAGCCCTACTATCCAGGATTTCATCTCAAAGTAACCCTACAATCCGAGCTTTCATCTCGAAGTAACCCTACTATCTGGGCTTTCATCTCGAAGTAACCCTACTATCCAGGTTCCTTCTCCCTTATCTCCAGACAACAGTTTATAACAATGTAAGGCCCAGACCCGACCAGATACGGTCGATTTCACATTTCCACAGTAGGTCATTGTACATCCTGGACACTAATCAGATATGCATTCTACTTTCACCTCCTTAATCAAGAGTTAATTCCCCAGCAGAGTAATGGATGACTGAAGCTCCTAGACTCTACTCCCCGGGACATAAATCAACATTCCCCAGTGAAGTCCGCCTCAACAGCAGGCACAGGAATTCTCGCCAAGGAATCTCTCATGCAACCAATCTTTTCTGGATGGCATCTTTAAGCCCAACTCCGACGATTCTCCGTTGCCTTCCAAATGGAATCTGTAAGCCCATTCCCGATATCACAATCAACCACAACATCATCGAGTGCAAATTTCTGGGCACTCTAGTGTTCAATCATCTTCCACCTTTAAGTCACGAATGGCAGACTTACCAATCTAACATTTCAGGCGTAAGAAGATTGAACAGAGGTAGCTGTTGTACCCCAAAATTTGCCCTCTCATTTCTCAAAGGATCATCCTAGACCCTCAAGATTGCTGCTATCTAGTTTCAAGTCTTGAATTACAACTTTTCAAGAAAATCATTCACAAGGGCAAAATGGTCAAAAGCACACTGAAAAGTCAAACTTTGACTTTTAGATCAAAAATTAAGTTTCAACAATTATATTTCATCAAGACATGAAATTGGTGCATCAAAAAAATCAGAAGTCATAAATTACTTTGAAAAAGTCAAATTTCTAAATATTTAGAAAATTTTCTAAGTGTTAAGAGAATATGAAACTTCAGAACTTCTGAGCTAGCCTCAATGCAAGTGCAGTCAGAAGTTGCAAACATGGTTCAGAACATAGTTCTTCAATCAGAACATGACTCTTCAGCATATGTTTTGATCAGAGCATCACCCTTCGAGTTTCATTCTGGTCTTCTTCGATTAGAACATCACAAATCCCCAAAAACCTTGTTTGAACAACCTGCTGCACTGCTATAGCACAGTCCTACAACCAACTGCCACAACACTCCAAATTGCTACTGATCTAGTCCACGCCTGCATTTTTCTCAAAACCCTAGTCTAACGTTTCTTGCAGGACCTCAGAGTGTATCAATCCAGAACTTCTGATGCCCACTGACATTTCTTTCTGAGTCACAACACTCCTGGCATCAGAACTTCTGATCCCTTTTGTTTTGCTTACAGCGGAACGCTGATTCTATATCTCATTTATTTTCCTTTTATCACTTTTAATATTAATACTCTTTTTATCAATATAAAAAAGACATAAAAATATTTTCTTTTTACTAGCTAATTCATTTCTTTTTTTTAATTCATTAAGACAAAAAACCATTTTCTAAACAAAGTCCTTTTTCTTTCTTACATTATTATTTCAATATGGTTGTAATAAATAATTAGGATTTATTTTCTTGCAATCCCCCATTTGTAAATTTGTACACCCCATCCCTCTAATGATTGTAATAGCGTAGAATCTTTACTTTCCGCACTTTTATTGCTTTCATTTATTGTTAATAATTAGGGTGTGTATGGCAAGACATGAAATCGACAAATAGATAATCCTAATCAAGACTAAAATGCATGCAATCAAACACACATGCACACTAGCACCCTTAGGGTAATCCCACCTTGTTGCCTATCAGAAAAATAGTCATGTCCCTCAAACATGGTCGTTTTAGAAAAATACCCTCGATAAAAGATCGTAGTCCCTCGATGACCCTCAATTTTGCCTTTGACAAACGATCTAGTCCCTGACACGATATTGCTAAAACGTTCCATGAGTTGCCTTCTATGACTATACAAAAATGTCTCGCGCCCGTCCCTTCAAGTCCAACGATGGGGCTTTTTACCAAATCAATGGTAAGATAGCAACATCTAAAAGAGGAGGAAAAGAAAATCTAAGATCTTTTGAGTAGGTAGATTCGTTCCTAGTTGCTCGCTTGCTCACAACAACAAAATTTTATACACCAACACATCTCTTTGAACTATTTTCAAAACCAACACTTTGTATGCATTCTTATAGAGATGAGAATCATTACAAAGACATTTTCAAAATATTCTCAAACCCACACCACAAGCACACTTTCAAACAAAGCAAGTGATCTAGCAAGCAACTAAGAGCCCATGGAAAACCATGGATGAAAGGGGTGCTAACACCTTCCCTTTTTATAATATACCCCCTGAACTCAAGAAAACATCTCTAAAGGTCTTTCATGTTCTTTTCAGCCTTTCCTTATTGGATAAAAGAAAAGTTGGTGGCGACTCTTGCTATCCGCAATATTTGTGATCAAACACAAAACAAAAGTCAGTTCTCCCACAGTATCACACAACTCATCTTTGAATTGCTTTTAAGGATTCCCCTTGGAACTATATGAAAAAGTGCCATGAAGTTGAGTTAAAATCCTGACCAAATTAGGGCAAAATTTCACGAAGTGTTTAGTTTCATGATCCTATGTTCTTGAAATTATAACTTGAGATTCAAGCACTTTTAGAAGAAGTTGTGTGAGGCAAAGTTGTATATTTCATGGAGATATACAACTTTCATGTTGGAAGTTTCTCTTGAATCATCTTGCATCATGATGAAAATTTGGCTCAAAGTTATGAAAAAACATGAATTTTCAACACTTAGAAAATTTTCTAAGTTTAGAAATTTTGACTTTTCAAAATGAAATTTTGACAAGTGAGAGGGAAAATTTTGGGGTACAACAGCTGCCCCTGTTCAATCTTCTTAAACCTGAAGAGTTAGATTGACATGTTTTGTCGTTCGTGACTCGAAGGTGGATGATGATTGGACACTAGAGTGCCCAGAAATTTGCACTCGGCGATGTGATGGTTGAGGGAATGGACTTAAAAATTCCATTTGGAGAGGTGATAGAAAGTTGTAGGAGATGGGCTTGTAGACGCCATCTAAAAGTGATTGTTTGAATTGTAACTTGTAAGCTGAAAGAATGAGTATCAGAATGGCTTCCGTGTCTGGAGCGTATCTGAACTGTATCTGGGAGCTGATTTTAAATGAGTATCAGGATGGCATCCGTTTCTGGAGCATATCTGAACTGTATCTGAAAGTTGGTTTCGAATGAGTACTAGAATGGCATTCGTGTCTGGAGCTTATCTGAACTATATCTGAAAGCTGGTTTCGAATGAGTATCAAAATGGCATCTGTGTCTGGAGCGTATCTGAACTGTATCTGGGAGCTGATGTTGAATGAGTATCAGAATGGCATCTGTGTCTGGAGCGTATTTGTATTGTATCTGCAAAGTTTGAACATTGTTAATGGTATTTGTTAACCTTATCCTGAAAAGGGTAAAATGTTAGCTAAAATGCAAAGTCATGTTGTATGAAATGTATGATATAATGCATTCGTTTTATCAATGTTTATGATATACGGATGCAATGTGTGCATATGTGAGCTAGTCCGTTACACTGTTTGTTGGATTGGGGAAAATAAATCTCTGAATGTTGTTGAGGATATGTAAGTCTTCATGTCTTGAAGTCGAAGTGTTGATGAATTTCCATTTAGAGAAATAAACTTTGTTGTAAGGGAAACGCCATGTACTGCTTGAAAAATCTGTTTGGGGAATCTGGAGAAATTGGATGATTTCTACCAGGGATTGATAATTGGAAGCCTTGTTCCACTGGGGATTAAACTGTACACTGCAGGGGATTTTTATGGAAAATAACTGAGAGATTTCCCTATCTCTTAAAGCCATCATTAATTGTCTTTTATTTTGTTTATTTGTAAACAGTAATTGTGTTCAAATGCATATGTTCAACAATGAATCATTGGACGTTTTTGTAAACAAAACACAAGCGTAACGAAAAACAGATAGTTTTTCTGCACTTTTAAGGAGATATCATTGTATTGACTTTGAGTAAGTATTTGTGTACAAGGAGACAAACATTATATTAAGAGAATTTTATCGTAAAATAAATGAAAATTTTAATACAGAGAAAAGATAGCTATGTATAATAATCTCATGGGGTTCCCATTCCGCTATAGCCTTCGTATCTCTGAGCATCTTGTCTATTTGTTGCCTTGTTCGAAGCTGATTGAATTGATCAGAACTGCTGAATTTGTCAATTGAATCCAAAGGTTATCCACAAAGTGATCCAACGGGACATAGTCATACGCTTTAATTCCCTAACTTTTGCCTGGACTTCCCTTTCGGGTTTTCAGTCCACCGGGAAACTCTTTTTTTACCCAAGTCGCCCTTTCGAGTTTTCAACTTGTCGGATGTACAGATTTTTTGTTTTATCCCTAATGTTTGCCCCAACCTTTTGGTTCGCCGTGATGCCCATGTTTTGCCTAGGTGTGTCAACCTAGCGCGTCTCTTATGCGTAGTATCTTTTGACTATGTCCGTGTTCGCAGGGTGTGGCAGGTCATTGCCATCCATGGTGGTTAGGATCATTGCTCCACCAGAGAATATGTTTTTGATTACAAATGGTCCTTCGTAGGTAGGAGTCCATTTTCCCCTGGGATTACCTTGCGGCAGTATGATACGTTTGATCACCAGATCTCCAACTTGATACACTTGTCGTTTGACCTTTTTGTTGAAAGCCTTGATCATCTGTTTTTGATACATTTGTGAAGGAAAATTGCGATCAAAAGCGCAGCGGAAATTAAAAATTTCCTTTAGCGATCCTTACGAATGAGCATGGTCAGTGATAGAAATATTTACCTCTTGTGGCGATTCAGACCTTTGATGTTGTGATCACGAGCGTTGATGAAGAACAACGCCTCTACTCAGTCCACACGAACAGATCGCTTCCGGTCACAATGCTAGCTGATCACGAACGAAAACCTTGAGTGAGAGAGAGAATCAAAAACGAAATTGCATCAAGTGAAATTGCTTCATCACAAGGGATCTATTTATAGAATCACTCGTGTGGGCTACAAGCTAAAAGCCCAATTAAGGCTATAAGCTAAAAGCCCAATTAAGCTTATGGACATCATACCTTATGATGTACCATATATCACTTATCCACGTGGTACCTTACCACTTTCCGTATTACACTTAAGTGCACCGTACCTTACGATGTTCCTTATTTATTCTATCTCTCATCAACCTTTCCTTATGTGTGTGACCCTGTAGGTTTTCGCGACGTTGGCAATTATATTAAATCACACATTTAATATAATAAACAGTGAGCGGTATCTAGCAACACATCACTGTTACCCAAGTCACGAAAATGTTATGTGATCTGACCAAACCTTTTCCGTGATAATATTTATGTTGTACAATTACCCTTTTGCCCTCATGTCTATATTGAACACAAGGCATACACTGTGTCACCCTTGTCTAGTTCAATATTGGGCCCTTAGACATTTATCCTGTTATACAGGATGAGCAAATTCCATCTAGGTCACTCATGTCCCTTAGCATGCTTTGTGAAGTACCCATCAACCGTCTTTATAGTCATCCAGTTACGGATGACGTTTGATCAGCAATAAAGTACTTGACTCTACATCTAGGGTCCATAGTGGTTTCAGGTCGAAGGGTGGTATACACCATTATCATCATGAGAATAACTTATGACACTTTGCATAACATTCTATGTAGTATTCTCATAGCGGGTCAATCCAGTATAAATATTACTCCTAATATTCATACCTATGTCAAGACTTGATAACTCCTTATCTATGATCCATGAGATGTGATCATCAATCTATCTTCATAATAATCTTAATGCTTTAATGTTATCCCACTTCACATTAAAACTTGACTACGGATACTTTAAGAATAGTTTCTTATGTTTAATGGGATCTCATGATTAAGTCACACTTAACATTTCATTTAACCAATAAACCATTCTAGGGACTTTATTACTTTGGAAAGCAAACATAATAAAGAAATGCCTTTTATTATTAATAAATAATTCGATACAAGTACCAAAAGTATTGGCCTCTATGGCTTACACCAACAATTTGACCATGGAAGACAACAGTAAGTCTTTTCTCATCAATTAAGTTCAGTTAATCAAGTCGATTTTGGATCCAATTGTCTTTATTCAGACATGCATCCTTCATAATTCTTAGAGAGGGGATCTGAACCTCAATAGGCAAGACAACTTCCATGCCGTATACCAAAGAATAGGGTGTTGCCCTGGTCGATGTGCAAGCTGTATTATGATACCCGTGGATAGCGAATGATAACATCTCATGCAAGTCTTTGTATGTGAATGTCATTTTCTGTATGATCTTTTTAATGTTTTTATTTGCGGATTCGACAGCACCATTCATCTTTGGCCGGTAAAGGGAAGAATTGTGATGTTGTATCTTGAATTGCTTGCACAGGGCAGTGATCATAGTATTATTTAAGTTTGTACCATTGTCTGTAATGATCCTGTCCGGGATACCATAACGACATATAAGATTCTGCTTGATGAACCGGGCGATAACATTCTTGGTCACGGAAGCGAAATAAGCTGCCTCCACCCACTTGGTGAAATAGTCAATGGCCACTAAGATGAAGCGGTGTCCATTGGAAGTTGTTGGTTTAATTTCCCCAATCATATCAATCCCCCACATAGCAAAGGGCCAAGGAGCCGTCAAGACATTCAGAGGAACCGGACGTACGTGCACCTTGTCAGTATAAATCTGACACTTATGGAAGGTTCGAGAGTGTTGATAACAATCTTCTTCCATGGTAGACCAGTAATAGCTTGTCCATAGGATTTTCTTTGCCATCGTATGCCTACTGGAATGGGTTCCAAAAGTGCCTTCATGTAACTCGGCCATGATCCTTTCAGCTTCAATCTTGTCTACGCACAAAAGTAACACTGAGTCATGGTTGCATTTGTAAAGAATGCCATTACAAAGGAAGAACTTAGCAGAGAAAATTCTTAAGAACTTCTTATCATTGACTGAAGCTCCTTCTGGATATTCTTGAGCCTCAAGATACCTCTTGACTTCGTGAAACCAAGGCTAGTCCACTACTTCTTCAGTATTAATCTTGTGACAGTGTGTTGGTTCATCCATTCGTTCGATGGGGATCTGGGGAGCCTTGTTATCCCAATTTAGTTTAAACATAGATGAAATTGTGGCTAGTGCGTCTGCTAGCTGATTTTCTTCTCGCGGGAACTGCTCGAAGGTAATCTTCTCAACATGTGGTAGTAATGTCAAAACATGTTCTTTATAAGGGATAAGGTTAGGGTGTTTGGTGTCCCATTCCACTTTGATCTGACTGATGACCAAAGCTGAATCTCCAAATACATTCAAGGATTTGATCCCCAAGTCTATGGCAGCTCTGAGACCAAAGATGCATGCTTCGTATTCCGCCATGTTGTTTGTACAATTGAAGCAGAGTCTTGCGGTAAAGGGAGTATGACACCCTTCAGGAGATATGAGTACAGCACCGATACCATTTCCAAGTGAGTTGAATGCCCCATCAAAGAACAGGGTCCATCGGGATCCTTGTTCAGGTCCGTCATATGGCCTGAATTCTTCACAGTTGTCTAACATCATGATGTCTTCATCCGGAAATTCGAACTTCATGGACTGGTAGTCTTCTACAGCTTGGTGAGCAAGGTGATCAGCTAGTACACTGCCCTATATTGCTTTCTGGGTAGTATATTGTATGTCATATTCCATCAGGATCATTTGCTATCTCGCTATTCTCCCAGAGAGAGCAGGCTTCTCGAAGATGTATTTTATCGGATCCATTTTAGATATCAACAGGGTAGTATGAGTCAGCATGTACTATCTTAGCCGGCGAGCAGCCTATACCAGAGCGCAACAAGTTTTCTCGAGCAGTGAATATCTTGTTTCACAGTCGGTAAACTTTTTGCTCAGGTAATAAATAGCGTGCTCTTTTCGGTCAGACTCGTCATGCTGCCCCAACACACACCCCATTGAATTTTCTAAAACAGTTAGATACATGATCAATGGTCTTCCCTCAACTGGTGGCATTAAAACAGGAGGCTCTTGCAGGTATTCTTTGATCTTGTCGAAAGCAATTTGGCATTCATCATTCCATTTGAATACTTGATCTTTCTTCAGTAGTTTGAAGATTGGCTCACAAGTAGCTGTCAGGTGAGAATTGAATCTGACAATGTAGTTTAAACGTCCCAAGAATCCTCTGACTTCCTTCTCATTACGAGGAGCAGGCATCTCTTGTATTGCTTTTACCTTGGCAGGATCTACTTTAATACCCTTGTTGCTGACGACAAAGCCTAGGAGCTTACCATACCTTACTCCAAATGTGCACTTGTTTGGGTTCAACCTCAGTTTATACTTCTTTAGTCTCTCAAACAGTTTTTGTAAATGATCAAGGTGTTCTTCTTCTGTTTGAGATCTAGCTATCATGTCATCCACATATACCTCTATTTCGTGATGTATGATGTCGTGAAATAGAGCTACCATGGCACGTTGATAGGTTGCCCCAGCATTCTTCAGCCCGAATGGCATCACCTTGTAGCAAAATGTGCCCCACTGTGTGATAAATGTTATTTCCCCCACACCACAAGCACACTTTCAAACAAAGCAAGTGATCTAGCAAGCTACTAAGAGCCCATGGAAAACCATGTATGAAAGGGGTGCTAACACCTTCCGTTTTTATAATATACCCCCTGAACTCAAGAAAACATCTCTAAAGGTCTTTCCTGTTCTTTTCAGCCTTTCCTTATTGGATAAAAGAAAAGTTGGTGGCGACTCTTGCTATCCGCAACATTTGCGATCAAACGCAAAACAAAAGTAAGTTCTCCCACAGTATCACACAACCCATCTTTGAATTTCTTTTAAGGATTCCCCTTGGAACTATATGAAAAAGTGCCATGAAGTTGAGTCAAAATCCTGACCAAATTAGGGCAAAATTTCACTAAGTGTTTAGTTTCATGATCCTATGTTCTTGAAATTATAACTTGAGATCCAAGCACTTTTGGAAGAAGTTGTGTGAAGCAAAGTTGCAGATTTCATGGATATATATAACTTTCATGTTGGAAGTTTCTCTTTAATCATGTTGCATCATGATGAAAATTTGGCTCAAAGTTATGAAAAAACATGAATTTTCAACACTTAGAAAATTTTCTAAGTTTAGAAATTTTGACTTTTCAAAATGAAATCTTGACTTTTTGATTTCTTGATGAATAAGTTTCATATTTTGACATGTGTTGTACCCCAAAATTTGCCCTCTCATTTATCAAGACTTTTCTCACAAGACTTCTT
Organism: Vicia faba; assembly: GCA_948472305.1. NCBI lineage: Eukaryota > Viridiplantae > Streptophyta > Magnoliopsida > Fabales > Fabaceae > Vicia > Vicia faba. Next base: position 1,361,698,138 of record OX451739.1, on the reverse strand, counting down.
GGACTCAAGACAAGGTTAGGGTTTGGTCAGCTCAAGACATCATCTTGCACTGATAACCTGAAATTAGGGTTTGAGTTTGCACAAGTATTTTTGGACCATCAATGCTTCATGTGACTTTCATACACCATCTTGGACCCCTAAGATTTCTCATGTTAAGTTTCAAGCCTTGAATCATATTTTTGCTCAGTCAATTGGACAGTTGACCTAAAACTCAACTGTATAGGGTAAAAAGTCAACCATGGCCAATTTATAGTCAAACTTCATAATTTTTTATCCGCAACAACATTTTAGACTCATATTTACCATTTTATCAAGTTTGGATCACAACTCCTCAAGAAATTTGATCAAATTATCAAAAGGGCAAAATGGTCAAAATTAGGGTTTTGATTGAGAAAGGGCATTTTCTGATTTTTAACCTAGCCAATGACCAATTGGGTTCAAACATGATTTCAAGGGTTCAATGGCATAATATTGACCTAATTACATAGTTCAAAAGATCTCAAGTTCATTGGATTGACAGATTAATTTTTCAGTCAACTGATCAAAAGTCAACTGTACACTAAAAAGTCAAACTTTGACTTTTTGGTCAAAATCAAGTGACAAGGGTAATAATTCATTAAGATATGTCAAAACATGAAACTTGTTCACCAAGAAAACTAATTTTGAAAATTAGGGTTTTGAATTTGAAAATTTTCATAACTTAGAATTTTTCTAAGTATGGAAATTTTCTTATTTTTTCCCAACTTTTCACCACTTTTTCATCATGATGCAATTGGATTAAAAGAAAACCTCCAACATGAAAGTTGTAGTCCTCCATGAAATCTACAACTTTGCTTCACAAAGTTTTCCCAAAAGATGCTTAGATCTCAAGTTATGAATTTGTGAATAGAGGTCCATGAACTAAATGACTTAGTGAAAATTTGCCCTAATTTAGGCAGGTTTTTGACCCAACTTCATGGACATTTTTCACCTAGTTCCTGATAGATTGGACTGCGAGGGGCTGACTTTAAAACCGAGCAACATAGTGGTCAGAGCTTTTGATGGATCGAAGAGGATGGTTCATGGAGAGGTGGGCATCCCAATCAAGGTGGGAACTCAGGTTTTCAATTCAACATTCTACGTGATGGACATCCGTCCTTCTTATTCCTGTCTGTTGGGACGCCCCTGGATCCACAATACCGGTGCTGTCACATCCACCTTGCATCAGATGTTAAAGTACCCCGTCCAAGGGAAGATCATAATTGTCCATGGGGAGGAGGAGTATATGATTAGTCATCTGAATTCCTTCCGTTATGTGGAGTTAGATGGCAAATTCATAGAGACCCCTTTCTAACATTTTGAAGAAGTATCTCAGGAAATAGCTGCGACCAAGGCGGTATCCTCAGTTCCTGTGATCACAAGACCCCCACCTCGGATGTCTTCTCTAAAAGATGCAAAGGCAGTAGTGGAAGAAGGCGGATCCACCATCTGGGGGCAGATTCCAGACTTTCCCTACAAATCAGACAAGTTTGGCTTGGGATTTACTTTGACTGCTCAGAAGGCTGTGCGCCGCGCCCGTGCCGGAGGGCCACCTGTGAAGATTATCCACCAAGGGGTTAATGTACTAGAGGACAGTGAAGAAGATGACAGCCTGGAAGATTGGATATTTCCTACTGTCGGCGGAGGACTGTGCAACTAGGAAGCAAAAGACTTTGTTCCGATTACTTTCATATCTCAGTAATTTATCTTTTCCATTCTGTTGGATCTGTAATAATTCACAAACAATTCGTACTTTTTAAAACCATGTGTCTTACCCGAGGCACATCGTTCCATTTGTAAGGGTTTTTATTTCATCTACATATGTCATTCAATGAATCATGGACGCTTTTTCATATATAAACCTTTTTATGCTCATTGTCTTTCTTTTACATTTTATTGTTTTAAGATGGCTATACCCTTACACACACCCACACTCACAAATGCAGGTACCCTTCCATACCGGATCCCATGGGTAACGATACTGCTATAGCCTTCAGTGACTCTGAAAATCTGATCTACCAAGCCGAATATTAAGGTGGGGAAGATTATGAGGTGCCAGGGGAATTGGCCAGATTACTACAGCAAGAGGAAAGAGCAATTCAGCCTCATGAGGAGCAGTTGGATACAATCAACTTCGGTACTGAGGATGATAAAAAGGAAATCAAAATAGGTTCCAATCTAGAGCCGAGTGTCAAGGAGCGCCTAATTCAACTATTGCATGATTATGTTGAGATCTTTGCCTGGTCATACGAAGACATGCCGGAACTCGATACAGACATTGTGGTACATTGTCTACCCACAAGAGAAGACTGTCCACCAGTGAAACAAAAGGTCTGCCGCATGAGACCTGACATGTCAGAGAAGATCAAAGCAGAATTTATGAAGCAGTTCAATGCTGGATTTCTGGTTGTTACTTCCTATCCACAATGGGTTGCTAACATTGTTCCTGTGCCTAAAAAGGACGGCAAAGTGATAATGTGTGTGGATTATAGAGATTTAAACAGGGCCAGTCCTAAAGATGATTTTCCACTTCCGCACATCGACATCTTGGTTGACAACACAGCCCAGCATAAAGTATTTTCTTTCATGGACGGATTCTCATGCTATAACCAGATCAAAATGGCACCTGAGGACATGGAGAAAACTACATTTGTCACACAGTGGGGTATGTTCTGCTACAAAGTGATGCCATTCGGACTGAAGAATGACGGGGAAACCTATCAACGCGCAATGGTATCTTTGTTTCATGATATGATACATCATGAGATAGAGGTCTACGTAGATGACATGATAGCCCGATCAAAAACTGAAGAAGAACACCTTGATCACTTGCAAAAGTTGTTTGTCAGGTTGAAGCAGTACAAGATAAGGTTGAATCCAAACAAGTGCACATTCGGAGTCCGGTCCGGTAAACTCTTAGGTTTCATTGTCAGTAACAAAGGCATCGAGGTGGATCCTGCCAAAGTCAAAGCTATACAAGAAATGCCTGCTCCTCGCATTGAGAAGGAAGTCAGAGGTTTTTTGGGACGCCTAAACTACATCGCCAGGTTCTTTTCTCACCTAACGTCTACTTGTGAACCAATCTTCAAGTTGTTGAATAAAGATCAGGTAGTCAAGTGGAATGATGAATGTCAAATTGCTTTCGATAAAATCAAGGAGTATTTGCTAGAACCTCCTATCCTGATGCCACCCGTCGAAGGAAGACTGCTAATCATGTATCTGACCATCTTAGAAAATTCAATGGGGTGCGTACTGGGGCATCATGACGAGTCTGGCCGAAAAGAGCATGCCATTTATTACCTTAGCAAAAAGTTTACCGACTGTGAAACTAGATATTCACTGCTCGAGAAAACTTGTTGCGCTTTGGTATGGGCTGCTCGCCGGTTAAGACAGTATATGTTGAGTCATACCACTTTGTTGATATCTAAAATGGATCCGATAAAGTACATCTTTGAGAAGCCTGCTCTGTCCGGGAGGATAGCCAGATGGCAGATGATCCTAACAGAATACGATATACAGTACACGACCCAAAAAGCTATAAAGGGAAGTGTGCTAGCCGATCATCTGGCCCATCAAGCTATAGAAGATTACCAGTCCATGAAGTTCGACTTCCCTGACGAAGACATCATGACATTGGACAACGTTGAAGATTTTAGACCATATGACGGACCTGAACAAGGATCCCGATGGACCCTTTACTTTGATGGGGCCTCCAATGCACTTGATAACGGTATCGGCGTGGTACTCATATCCCCAGAAGGTTGCCATACTCCTTTAACCGCCAGACTTTGCTTCAACTGTACAAACAACATGGCAGAATATGAAGCATGCATCTTTGGACTCAAGGCTGCCATAGACTTGGGAATCAAATCTTTAGTTGTGTTTGGGGATTAAGCTTTAGTCATCAGTCAGATCAAAGGAGAATGGGATACTAAGCATCCAAACCTCATCCCTTACAAAGAACATGTCTTGACATTGCTACCACATTTCGAGCAGATTACCTTTGAGCACTTCCCGCGAGAAGAAAATCAGCTAGCAGATGCTCTAGCTATAATGTCATCCATGTTTAAACTTAAATGGGATAATGAGGCTCCCCAAATCACCATTGAACGGATGGACGAACCAGCGCACTGTCACGAGATTAATACCGAAGAAGTAGTGGACCATCCATGGTTTCATGAAGTCAAAAGGTATCTCGAGGCTCAAGAATATCCAAAAGGAGCTTCAGTCAATGACAAAAAGTTCTTAAGGAGATTCTCAGCTATGTTCTTCCTAAGTAATGGCATCCTGTACAAGCGTAATCATGATTCTATTCTGCTCTGTTGTGTGGACAAGATTGAAGCTGAAAAGATCATGGCTGAATTGCATGAGGGCACCTTTGGCACTCACTCTAGTGGGCATACGATGGCAAAGAAGATTCTATGGGCAGGCTATTACTGGTCTACCATGGAAGCTAACTGCTATCAACACTCCCGAACTTGTCATAAGTGTCAAATCTATGCAGACAAGGTGCACGTGCCTCCGGTTCCTCTAAATGTCTTAACAGCTCCTTGGCCCTTCGCTATGTGGGGAATCGACATGATTGGAGAGATCAAGCCTACAACATCCAATGGACACCGCTTCATTCTGGTGGCCATTGACTATTTCACCAAGTGGGTCGAAGCAGCTTCCTTCGCATCTATTACTAAGAATGTTGTTGCCCGCTTCATCAAGCAGAATCTTATTTGCCGGTACGGCATCCCCGAAAGGATCATCACTGATAATGGTACAAATCTTAACAATACTATGATCATCGCTTTGTGCGAGCAGTTCAAAATTCAACATCACAATTCATCCCCCTACCGGCCAAAGATGAATGGTGCAGTTGAAGCTGCTAACAAAAATATCAAAAAGATCATACAGCAAAATGACAGTCACCTACAAGGACTGGCATGAGATGCTACTGTTTGCTCTCCACGGGTACCGTACCATGGCACGCATATCAACTAGGGCAACACCATATTCCTTGGTTTATGGCATAGAGGCTGTTTTACCTATCGAGGTTCAGATTCCCTCTTTGAGAATCATGAAAGATGCTGGTCTGAGTGAAGAAGATTGGATCCAGACCCGACTTGATCAACTAAACTTGATTGACGAAAAGAGACTTACTGTTGTTTGCCACGGTCAAACGTATCAAAAACGGATGATCAAGGCTTTCAACAAGAAAGTCAGACGCCAAATATATCAAGTTAGAGATCTAGTGATCAAGCGCGTCATCTTGCCACAAAGTGATCCCAGGGGCAAATGGACTCCTAACTATGAAGGACCATTTGTAATCAAGAACATCTTTTCTAGTGGGGCAATGATCTTAACCACCATGGACAGCGACGACCTGCCGCACCCTACGAACGCAGACATAGTCAAAAGATACTACGCATAAAAGACCCGCTAGGTTGACACACCTAGGCAAGACAAGGGCATCCCGGCGAACCAAAAAGGTTCGGGCAAAAATTAGGGATAAAATAAATAAAAATTTGTACACCCGACAAGTTGAAAACCCGAAAGGGCGACTTGGGTAAAAAAGGGTTTCCCGGTGGACTGAAAACCCGAAAGGCCGGTCCAGGAAAAAGTTAGGGAAATAAAGCGTATGACTATGTCTCGTCGGATCACTTTAAGGACAATCTCTTCACAGACGAACTCTGAGCTTCTGATTAACTCAATCATCTTTGGACGAAGAAACAAATGGACAAGATATTCAGAGATATGAAGGCTATAGCGGAATGGGAACCCCATGGGATTTTTACACATAGCTATCTTTCTTTGTATAAATTTTTCTTACTTTTATGACACCATCCTCTTACTAGGATGTCTGTCTCCTTTTCACAAAATACTTATTCAAAGTAAATACAAAGATATCTCTTTCAAAGTACAGAAAACTATTTACCTTTTTTCTTTTTACACTTGTGTTTTTATTTGCAAAAATGTCCAATGATTCATTGAGGAACATATGCATTTGAACATAATTACTGTTTACAAATAAACAAAGTGGAAAAGAACAATTACTGACAGACTGAAAGGATATAAAAATGTCTTTAGGCTATTCCATGAGCAACCCCTACAGTACATCATCTAGATCCCTAGCGGAGCCAAAATTTCAAACCCTTAATCCCCATCAGAGTTAAAACTTCAAACTCCCAATCCCCAGCGGAGCCAAAGTTTCAAACTATCAATCCCCAACGAAAACCATTCAGTTTCTTCAAAATTCCCCAGCAAGTTATCTTGAAGAATGAAAATCAACCAAATAACAGTTAACTTTTGTCTCTCCCCAACATAGGATAATTCCCCATTAGAGTGGCAGACAACCGAAACTCCTAGACCTACTCCCCAGCAGTACGCTTTCTTCCCTACAGAGTTTGTATTGCTTCCCAACAGAATGAAGATTCTTATTCTTAATTCCCCGCAGAAGTCATCAGAGTTTTCTCTATTCCCCAGCAGAATAAGGATTCTCATTGTGTAACCCCCAGTAGAAGTCATCAAAGTTCTCTGGATTTCCCAAGCAGATTACTCAAGCAGTATTTGGCATTACCTTCACAACAAAAATTTTGTCAATACTCCAACTTCAAGACATAAAGGATCCTTATATCCCCACAGAAGTTGCCAAGGATTTCTTACCCTCAACAATCAAGGATTTTTAATCCCCAGCAGTCTCCAAGGATTTCTTATCCTCAGCAGTCAAGGATTTATTTTCCCCGACAGCAATCAAGGATTTATTTTCTTCAGCAAGACAACAAATCTACTTACATGCGCATACATTACATCCATATATCATAAACATTGATAAAACACATATATTGCATCATACATTTCATGCAACATAACTTTGTGTTTCAGCTAACATTTTACCCATTTCAGGATAAGATTAACAAGCTACCATTAATAGTATACAATCATGATACAGTACAGATACACTCCAGACATGGAAGTCATTCTGTTACTCATTCAGATTCAGATATCAGATACAGTTCAGATACGCTCCAGATTCGGATTCCATTCTGTTACTTATTCAGATTTCAACTATCAAATACAGATTAGATACGCTCAAGACACGGAATCCATTCTACTTCTCATTCAGACCTCAACATTCAGATACAGTACGGATACGTTCCATACAAGGATGCCATTCTGATACTTATTCAGATTCAGCTTTCAGATACAGTACAGATACACTCCAGACACGAAATTCATTCTGCTACTCATTCAGATTTCAAGTTCAGATACGCTCCAGACGCGGATGCCATTCTAGCTCTTATTCAGATCTCAGATACAGTTCAGACACACTCCAGACGCAGAAGTCATTCTGACACTCATTCAAACCCCAATCTCAAGATACAGTATAAATACGCTCCAGACACCGATGCCATTCTGATACTCATTCAGAATCTAGTTCAGATACAGTCCAGATACGCTCCAGACACGGATGCTATTCTGTCACTTATTCTGATTTTCCCCAGCTTAGATACGCTCCAGACACAGAAGCCATTCTGTCACTCATTCAGATCACTTATTCAGATTCTTACAGTTTATATACGCTCTAGACACGGATGCTATTTTGTTTCTCATTCATATTTCAAGTCTCCAGATACAGTCCAAATACGTTCCAGACACGGACACCATTCTGATACTTATTCTTCTGACTTACGACTTACAATTCAACAAATGCTCTTGGATGGCATCTTTAAGCCCATCTCCAACAAGATTCTATCACCTCTCCAAATGGCATCTTTAAGCCCATTCCCTCAACTACACTTTGTCGAGTGCAAATTTATGGGCACTCTAGTGTCCAATCATCTTTTACCTTCGAGTCACGAACGGAAAAACTCGCCAACCTAACTCTTCAGGTTCAAGAAGATTGAACAGGGGCAGCTGTTGTACCCCAAAATTTGCCCTCTCATTTATCAAGACTTTTCTTACAAGACTTCTCGGACTCAAGACAAGGTTAGGGTTTGGTCAGTTCAAGACATCATCTTGCACTGATAACCTGAAATTAGGGTTTGAGTTTGCACAAGGATTTTTGGACCATCAATGCTTCATGTGACTTTCATACACCATCTTAGACCCCTAAGATTGTTGATGTTAAGTTTCAAGCCTTGAATCATATTTTTGCTCAGTCAATTGGACAGTTGACCTAAACATCAGCTGTATAGGGGGGAAATTCAACCATGGCCAATTTACAGTCAAACTTCATAATTTTTGATCCACAACAACATTTTAGACTCATATGTACCATTTGATCAAGTTTGGATCACAACTCCTCAAGAAATTTGATCAAATTATCAAAAGGGCAAAATGGTCAAAATTAGGGTTTTAATTGAGAAAGGGCATTTTCTGATTTTTAACCTAGCCAATGACCAATTTGGTTCAAACATGATTTCAAGGGTTCAATGGAATCATCTTGACCTAATTACATAGTTCAAAAGATCTCAAGTTCATTGGATTGACAGATGAATTTTTCAGTCAACTGATCAAAAGTCAATTGTACACTGAAAAGTCAAACTTAGACTTTTTGTTCAAAATCAAGTGCCAAGGGTCATAATTTTGAAAATTAGGGTTTTGAAAACTAATTTTGAAAATTAGGGTTTTGAATTTGAAAATTTTCATAACTTAGAATTTTTCTAAGTATGGAAATTTTCTTATTTTTCCCCAACTTTTCACCACTTTTTCATCATGATGCAATTGGATTCAAAGAAAACTTCCAACATGAAAGTTGTAGTCCTCCATGAAATCTACAACTTTTCTTCACAAAGTGTTCCCAAAATATGCTTATATCTCAAGTTATGAATTTGTGAATAGAGGTCCATGAACTAAATGACTTAGTGAAAATTTGCCCTAATTTAGGCAGGTTTTTGACCCAACTTCAAGGACATTTTTCGCCTAGTTCCAAGAGGTATCTCAAAATGAATTTCAAACATGGATTATAGAGCAAATGACAAGCTTTCCAAAATGTCCAATAACTCTCCAAGATCATTTGTGGTTAGGGAGAATCGAAGAAGAGAAATTGGCATTTTGTAACTTTTGTTCATGCCATTTTTACAAGGCATCTAGTTGCAAATCTGATCTTGGATGCTTGTACCTTGCATTACAGGTCCTAAACTCATTATACACTCCATAATTTAATACTAATTCAGAAGACAAAGGCATTATCCTTGCTTTTGATGTATTGTACAAAATATAATTCCATTAATGGCATAAAGGGCACATTGTTATTTTCATAAAGGCAAGCTTTTGTAACTTTATCAACCTTGAGCCATGGACCTGTTCCTTTGGTACAAACAACTTCCACAGATATCAAGCAAGGTATACCAACTCTCTGCAGTTCACAAGCAAGCAAGGACGGGCCTGGTGGAATGGTCACTTCACTTTTCTTCAAGTACAAGAAAAGTAGCCAAAAGGAAAAAGCTTGCACATCAGATGGAGAGTGGACTTTGTATCCATTCTATACATATCCATAAACTTATCACAAGCTAGAAAACGAAGGCTTGACCACCAAAACACTCACAAACTCAGAAACTCCAAATTTCTTCCAAAACACCCAGCTTCTGCAAAACTATAGCCAATACTTTTTTGGCTCGTGCATTTTGTGGCCTGATACTTCAAACACTTCATAAGCATCCTACTAAAGTTATCCAAGCCTTTACATTGTTGTTGTAACCCCTATTTCATCCATTGCCATTTTCACTTTGGAAGCTTGCAACTTGACTTCTACAGAGAGTTCTGGCCATCCACAAAGAAAACTAGGTATTGGAATAGCTTGAAGGAACTTCAAGGAAGCTCACACAATCCTCAGGCCTCACTCAAAGTCCCCACATTGCCATATCCAAATCCAGCTGAAGGAGGTATTTTTCAAAACTCTATCTCTCTATTTAGGCATCCTCAAGCCACGATTTGTGAAGCAAAAATGTAGTCCTTAACATGGTGAAGCTGTACATATGCATACTTTCCATTTATATTAATTGAGCTGAGAGAATTTGAAGTTTGAAAATGCTGAAATTTCTAGGTCACGAATTAGGGCTGATTAAGTTCTCTCTGATCTTTGAGAGTTAGGTTACAAATTTTATATCATTGGAATCGTGAGACTACAAGCTACATGTTTTATGTTATGGGTTTTTGTTTTTATGCAAGCAATAGCAAGATACGGGTTTGTACATGATGCGCGCACAGAGATGAAGGACAGGGACAAAGATGAGCTGACTTGGGCTTTTTGTTGCATTTGGCCTTTTTGCTTTTACTTTTCACACCCTCTGGATTACTTTTGCACCCCCCTGACTTTATTTGTTATATTTTTCATATTTTCTCATTTTTTTATATTTATTACTTTTATTTATTTTTTCTGAACATTAAAAAATCATAAAAATAATTTTTTTTTTTTTGCATTTTTATTTTTTATTTTTATTTTTTTTTTGCATAAAAATAGTTTACTAGAATAAATAGAACTTTATTTTCTTAAATAAAATTTGTAAATATATTTAAAAATACCATACATTTTTATTATATGAATTATACACATAAAATATTTATTTTCATACATATTTTAATTTTTAATATTTGTACATAATATTATTTATTATTTTCTTGTATAAAAATGGACAAAATAAATAATAAGGAAACATATTTTTCTTTTAATTTGAAAACTGGGGTATCATCCCTCCAAAAATAATAATATTTTTTTTCCTTATTTTCTAGGGTTAATTAATTTTATTTTCTCATACCTTAAACAAATACAAAACTTTTTTTCCATAAATACATTGCATTGCATATTTAAATAATTGTATATTTATTTAATTCACACAATATTCAATTGGGTTGTAATAGTATTTTTAGGGTTTATTTTGTGCAATATCCCCATTCAAAAACTTGTATCCTCCCTCCCATAATAATTGTTGTAAAAGCTTAGTTTACATTTACGCAATTTATCACTTTATATACTTGTGTAGTAAACTAGGGTTTTGCATGACAAGACCAAAAACAAAACAAATAGACAAGACCTAATACAAGACAAATCAAATGCATGAAAAATGACACACATTGCACACAAGCACCCTTAGGGTTTCTCCCACTTGGTTGCCTAAATAAAAATGGCCATGTTACGCACGCGAAGTATCTTGGCAAAACAAAACAAAATAAGATCATAGTCTCTCGATGACGCTATCAAAAGGTTGCCTAAAACAAAATGATCTTGATCCCTCAAACATGCTAAGATACTTGGCAACATTGCTATCATGGTCATACGATGACCCACGCCCGTCCCGTTTAACACCCAAAGATAGGGTTGTTTACCAAATTAATGGTAAATCAACAATGTCAAAGGAATAAAAATGCACAAGAAAGACTTTTGAGTAGGTAGAATACTTCTAGTTACTTGATCAATTTCAAAATAATCCTTGCTCTTTTCAAAAACAAACACACACACATTTCCAAACAACTTTCGAAACATTGAAAAAAATTTCAAAAGACAAACATCTTTGTATACATTCTTACGAACGAGAATCATTACAAAGATTGCCTAAACGATGGCCTCTTTTCAAAATACTTTCAAAACCACACAAAGCACCATTTCAAACAATTTCAAAAGCAAAGCAAGTGATCTAAACAAGTAACTAAGAGCCCATGGAAAACCATGGATGAAAAGGGTGCTAGCACCTTCCCTTTTCATAATCTACCCCCCGAACTCAAGAAAACATCTCAAAGGTCTTTCATGTGCTTTTTTACCTTTCCTTTTGGATAAAAGAAAAGTCGGTGGCGACTCTTGCTAAATCGCAACATTTGCAAACACAAACGCAAAACCTCAAGTCAGTTCTCCCACCGCATCACAACATGTTTTGATGAATTATGATCTTTGACACTTGAATTTGACCAAAAAGTCAAAGTTTGACTTTTCAGTATACAGTTGACTTTTGATCAGTTGACTACAAAATTCATCTGTCAATCCAATGGACTTGCAATGTTTGAAACCATGTCATTAGGTCAAAATGATGCAATTGGACTCTTGGTATCATGCCTTAAACCAATTGACCATTTTCTAGGTCAAAAACCAGAAATTGCCCTTTCCCAGTCAAAACCCTAATTTTGACCATTTTGCCATTTTGGGGATTTGATCAAATCTTTTAAGGAATTATGGTCCAAACTTGATCAAATCATACATATGAGTCTAAAATTTTGACGTGGATCAAAAATTATGGAGTTTCATTGTGAATTGACCATAGTTGACTTTTTCCCCAATACGATTGATTTTTAGGTCAACTGCTCAATTGACTGAGCAAAAATGTGATCCAAGGCTTGAAACTTGGCATGAATAATCTTGGGGGTCCATAATGATCCATGAAATTCATATGAGGCATTGAAAGTTCAAATGTTCTTGTGTAAACTCAAACCCTAATTTTGGTCATTAGTGCATAAGGAGATGTCTTGAGCTGACCAAACCCTAATGCGGTCTTGAGTCAAGGAGATCTTGTAAGAAAATTCTTGACAAGTGAGAGGGAAAATTTTGGGGTACAACAGCTGCCCTTGTTCAATCTTCTTAAGCCTGAAGAGTTAGATTGACAAGTTTTGTCGTTCGTGACTCGAAGGTGGAAGATGATTGGACACTAGAGTGCCCAAATATTTGCACTCGGCGATGTGATGGTTGAGGGAATGGGCTTAAAGATTCCATTTGGAGAGGTGATAGAAAGTAGTAGGAGATGGGCTTGTAGACTCCATCCAAAAGTGATTGTTTGAATTGTAACTTGTAAGCTGAAAGAATGAGTATCAGAATGGCGTCCGTGTCTGGAGCGTATCTGAACTGTATCTGGGAGCTGATTTTGAATGAGTATCAGGATGGAATCTGTGTATGGAGCGTATCTGAACTGTATCTGAAATCTGGTTTCGAATGAGTATCAGAATGGCACCCGTGTCTGGAGTGTATCTGAACTGTATCTGAAAGCTGGTTTCAAATGAGTATCGGAATTACATCCGTGTCTGAAGCGTATCTGAACTGTATCTAGGAGCTGATTTTGAATGAGTATCAGAATGGAATCTGTGTCTGGAGCGTATCTGTATTGTATCTGCAAACTTTGAACATTGTTAATGGTAGTTGTTAACCTTATCTTGAAAAGGGTAAAATGTTAGCTAAAATGCAAAGTCATGTTGTATGAAATGTATGATATAATGCATTTGTTTTATCAATGTTTATGATATACGGATGCAATGTGTGCATATGTGAGCTAGTCTATTACGCTGTTTGTTGGATTGGGGAAAATAAATCTCTGAATGTTGTTGAGGATATGTAAGTCTTCATGTCTTCAAGTCGAAGTGTTGATGAATTTCCATTTAGAGAAATAAACTCTGTTGTAAGGGAAATGCCATGTACTGCTTGAAAAATATGTTTGGGGAATCTGGAGAAATTGGATGATTTCTACCAGGGATTGATAATTGGAAGCCTTGTTCCACTGGGGATTAAACTGTACACTGTAGGGGATTTTTATGGAAAATAACTGAGAGATTTCCCTATCTCTTAAAGCCATCAGTAATTGTCTTTTGTTTTTTTTTATTTGTAAACAGTAATTGTGTTCAAATGCATATGTTCAACAATGAATCATTGGACGTTTTTGTAAAAAACCACAAGCGTAACGAAAAATAAATAGTTTTTTTGCACTTTCAAGGAGATATCTTTGTATTGACTTTGAGTAAGTATTTTTGTACAATGAGACAAACATTCTAGTAAGAGAATTCCATCATAAAAAAATGAAAATTTTGATACAAAGAAAAGATAGCTATGTGTAATAATCTCATGGGGTTCCTATTCTGATATAGCCTTCGTATCTCTGAGTATCTTGTCTATTTTTTGCCTTGTCCGAAGCTGATTGAATTGATCAGAACCGCTGAATTTGTCAGTTGAAGCTAAAGGTTGTCCGTAAAGTGATCCAACGGGACATAGTCATACGCATTAATTCCCTAACTTTTGCCTGGACTTCCCTTTTGGGTTTTCAGTCCACCGGGAAACCCTTTTTTTACCCAAGTCGCCCTTTCGGGTGTTCAACTTCCCGGGTGTACAGATTTTTTGTTTTATCCCTAATGTTTTCCCCAACCTTTTGGTTCACCGGAATGCCCTTGTTTTGCCTAGGTGTGTCAACCTAGCGGGTCTCTTATGCGTAGTATCTTTTGACTATGTCCGTGTTCGCAGGGTGTGGCAGATCGTTACCATCCATGGTGGTTAGGATCATTGCTCCATCAGAGAATATGTTTTTGATTACAAATGGTCCTTCGTAGGTAGGAGTCCATTTTCCCCTGGGATCACCTTGCAGCAGTATGATACGTTTGATCACCAGATCTCCAACTTGATACACTTGTCGTTTGACCTTTTTGTTGAAAGCCTTGATCATCTGTTTTTGATACATTTGACCATGGAAGATAGCAGTAAGTCTTTTCTCATCAATTAAGTTCAGTTGATCAAGTCGAGTCTGGATCCAATCGTCTTTATTCAGACCTGCATCCTTTATAATTCTTAGAGAGGGGATCTGAACCTCAATAGGCAAGACAACTTCCATGTCGTATACCAAAGAATAGGGTGTTTCCCCGGTCGATGTGCGAGTTGTAGTATGATACCCGTGGAGAGCGAATGATAACATCTCATGCAAGTCTTTGTATGTGAATGTCATTTTCTATATGATCTTTTTAATGTTTTTATTTGCGGCTTCGACAGCACCATTCATCTTTGGCCGGTAAGGGGAAGAATTATAATGCTGGATCTTGAATTGCTTGCACAGGGCGGTGATCATAGTATTATTTAAGTTTGTACCATTGTCTGTAATGATCCTCTATGGGATACCATAACCACATATAAGATTCTACTTGATGAACCGGGCGATAACATTCTTGGTCACGGAAGCGAAAGAAGCTGCCTCCACCCACTTGGTGAAATAGTCAATGGACACTAAGATGAAGCGGTGACCATTGGAAGTTGTTGGTTTGATTTCCCCAATCATATCAATCCCCCACATAGCAAAGGGCCAAGGAGCCATCAAGACATTCAGAGGAACCGGAGGTACGTGCACCTTGTCAGCATAAATCTGACACTTATGGCAGGTTCGAGAGTGTTGATAACAATCTTCTTCCATGGTAGACCAGTAATAGCCTGTCCGTAGGATTTTCTTTGCCATCGTATGCCCACTGGAATGGGTGCCAAAAGTGCCTTCATGTAACTCGGCCATGATCCTTTCAGCTTCAATCTTGTCTACGCACCGAAGTAACACTGAGTCATGGTTGCATTTGTAAAGAATGCCATTACTAAGGAAGAACTTAGCAGAGAAATTTCTTAAGGACTTCTTATCATTGACTGAATCTCCTTCTGGATATTCTTGAGCCTCGAGATACCTCTTGACTTCGTGAAACCAAGGCTAGTCCACTACTTCTTCAATATTAATCTCGTGACAGTGGGTTGGTTCGTCCATTCGTTCGATGGTGATCTGGGGAGCATCGTTATCCCAATTTAGTTTAAACATAGATGACATTATGGCTAGTGCGTCTGCTAGCTGATTTTCTTCTCGCGGGAAATGCTCGAAGGTAATCTTCTCAAAATGTGGTAGCAATGTCAAAACATGTTCTTTATAAGGGATAAGTTTAGGGTGTTTGGTGTCCCATTCCACTTTGATCTGAATGATGACCAAAGCTGAATCTCCAAATACATTCAAGGATTTAATCTCCAAGTCTATGGTAGCTCTGAGACCAAAGATGCATGCTTCGTATTCCGCCATGTTGTTTGTGCAATTGAAGCAGAGTCTTGCGGTAAAGGGAGTATGACACCCTTCAGGAGATATGAGTACAGCACCGATACCATTTCCAAGTGCGTTGGATGCCCCATCAAAGAACAGGGTCCATCGGGATCCTTGTTCAGGTCCGTCATATGGCCTGAATTCTTCACAGTTGTCTAACATCATAATGTCTTCATCCGGAAATTCGAACTTCATGGACTGGTAGTCTTCTACAGCTTGGTGAGTAAGGTGATCAGCTAGTGCACTACCCTATATTGCTTTCTGGGTAGTATATTGTATGTCATATTCCATCAGGATCATCTGCCATCTCGCTATTCTCCCAGAGAGAGCAGGCTTCTCGAAGATGTATTTTATCGGATCCATTTTAGATATCAACAGGGTAGTATGAGTCAGCATGTACTGTCTTAGCCGGCGAGCAGCCTATACCAGAGCGCAACAAGTTTTCTCGAGCATTGAATATCTTGTTTCACAGTCGGTAAACTTTTTGCTCAGGTAATAAATAGCGTGCTCTTTTCGGTCAGACTCGTCATGCTGCCCCAACACACACCCCATTGAATTTTCTAAAATAGTTAGATACATGATCAATGGTCTTCCCTCAACTGGTGGCATTAAAACAGGAGGCTTTTGCAGGTATTCTTTGAACTTGTCGAAAGAAATTTGGCATTCGTCATTCCATTTGACTACTTGATCTTTCTTCAGTAGTTTAAAGATTGGCTCACAAGTAGTTGTCATGTGAGAAATGAATCAGGCAATGTAGTTTAAACGTCCCAAGAATCCTCTGACTTCCTTCTCAGTATGAGGAGCAGGCATCTCTCGTATTGCTTTTACCTTGTCGGGATCTACTTTAATACCCTTGTTGCTGACGACAAAGCCTAGGAGCTTACCAGACCTTACTCCAAATGTGCACTTGTTTGGGTTCAACCTCAGTTTATACTTCTTTAGTCTCTCAAACAGTTTTTTTAAATGATCAAGGTGTTTTTCTTCTGTTTGAGATCTAGCTATCATGTCGTCCACATAGACCTCTATTTCGTGATGTATCATGTCATGAAATAGAGCTACCATGGCACATTGATAGGTTGCCCCAGCATTCTTCAACCCGAATGGCATCACCTTGTAGCCGAATGTGCCCCACTGTGTGACAAATGTTGTTTTCTCCATGTCCTCGGGCGTCGTTTTGATTTGGTTTTAACCTGAGAAACCGTCCATGAAAGAAAACACTTTGTGTTGTGTCGTATTGTCAACTAGGATGTCAATATGGGGAAGTAGGAAATCATCTTTAGGGCTCGCCCTATTCAAATCTCTGTAGTCCACGCACATTCGTACATTGTCGTCTTTCTTCGGCACAGGAACAACATTGGCAACCCATTGAGGATAGGAGGTGACGGCCAAGAATCTAGCATTAATTTGTTTCATGATTTCTGCTTTAATATTCTCTGACATATCTGGTCGCATTCGACGAACCTTTTGTTTTACTGGTGGACAATCCTCTTTTATAGGCAGACGATGTACCACAATATCTGCATCAAGTCCTGGCATGTCCTCATACGACTAGGAAAAGACCTCAACATACTCGTGTAGCAACTGAATCAGACGCTCCTTGACACCTGGTTCCAGATTGGCACCCACCTTGACCTCTCTTTTGTCTTCTTCAATACCCAGGTTGATTGTGTCCACGGGTTCCTCATGAGGCTGAATGGTTCTCTCTTCTTGCAGTAGTAATCTGGCAAGTTCCCCTGGTACTTCACAATCTTCCTCACCTTCGTCTTCGGCTTGGTAGATTAGATTTTCAGAGTCACAAAAAGCCATAGCAGAACCGTTATCCATGGGATACCGAATGGATGTAGACCTACATTGTGAGTGTGAGTGTCTGTAAGGGTATAGCTATCTTTGAAAGAAATGAAAATGTAAAAAGGAAAAACAATGAGCACAAAGTTTGTATGCAAAACGTCCATGATTCATTGATGTCATATGGAAATGAGATAATAACCCTTACAAATGGACCATTGTGCCTCGGGTAAGACACAAGGTTTTAAGAGTTTGAATTGTTTTAATATTACAGATCCAACAAAATGTAAAGACAAATTACTGTGGGATAAAAGTGATCGAGACAAAATATCTAGCCTCACAATTGCTGAGCTCTCCACTGACAGTTGGGAAGATCCAATCCTCTAGTTTGCAACCATCTTCATCATCCTCTACCGTATTGACTTCACGGTTGCTGATCTTCAGGGGTGGTCCTCCAACACGAGCGCGGCATACGGCCTTCTGTGTACTTGAAGTGAAACCCAGGCCAAACTTGTCTGACTTGTATGGGATATTCGGGAGTTGTCCCTAGATAGTGCACCCACCTTCTTCTATTACGGCCTTGGCATCCTTCAAAGATGACATCCTAAGTGGAGGCCTTGTGATCTAGGTAACCTGAGACACAGCCTTCATTACTGCCACGTCTTGTAGGACTTCTTCAAAGTGTTGGAATGGAGTTTCAATAAATTCACCATCTAATTCCACATATCTAAAGGAATTGAGATGGCTGATCATATACTCTTCTTCTCCATGAACGGTGATGATCTTCCCTTGAATTGGATATTTCAGCATTTGGTGCAACGTAGAAGTAACAGCGCCAGCATTGTGGATCCATGGTCGGTCTAGCAAGCAAGAGTATGAAGGACGGATGTCCATTACATAAAAAGTTGAATCGAATGTTTGGATTCTAACCTTTATAGGGATATCCACTTCCCCGTGCACCATCCTTTTCGAGCCGTCAAAAGCCCTTACTAATATGTTGCTTGGCTTCAATGTCAATCCCTCACAGTCAAGCCTATCAAGAGCTTTTTTAGGCAACACATTCAAAGATGAGCCAGTGTCCACCAAAACATGAGCCAAGGTTGTGCCCATACATTCAACTGAGACATGCAATGTCTCATTATGCTTCCTTCCTCTTGGCGTTAAATCAGCATCCGAAAAACCTAGACCATTATCTGCAGTCAGGCTGGCTACGCAGTCTTGGAACTGATTGGCAGATGTCTCTTGAGGTACATGGGCAGTTTTCAGGAATTTTACCAAGGCTTTTCCATGCGCCTCGGAACATAGTAGTAAAGCCAGCATGGAAATTTTAGATGGAGTTTTCCCCAGTTGCTCAACTACATTGTAGTCGCTTCTTTTTATGTTTTTTAGAATTTCCTCCATCTCTTTCCGGGAGGTCTCAGGGATAGCCAATGATTGTGCCTTCGTCCGGACAGGCTCAATCAGAATATTTTTACCTCGAGTCTTAGTTGACTTGGCAGCAGAAATATCAATAGGAGTGATAGCAGAGATTGTAACAGCTTTATCAGTTGGAGTATTGGTGGAGATGATTGTAGGACTGGGAACGGCTTTTGGAGGAGTAACAACAGGAATGATTACGGGCCCAGAAACTGCTTTTGGGGGAGCCGTTTCTGGAGAGAATATCCTTCCGCTTCGGGTAATCTTACTAGTCCCCGCAACATTACTGATATCAGAGTTAACTTTCTCGGACCTTGAATCTTTGGCAGCTGGTCAATCTTGCTTGACACTGTGGTAGTAGACATCCCCTCCATAATTCCATGGTATGGTTTTGTCTGACGAATACAGGACTGGTCCAGGAATTGTAATTATCAAAGGAGTTGCTTTCGGAACTGATGTAATTCTAACGGGTCTTTTGGTGGAGACCCTGGAAGAATAGGCGGAAATGGTAATGATAGAAACATCTTTAAAAGGAACAGGTGGAACTGAAGTCTTTTCAAACAAAATTTCTTTGTTATCTATTAGGCACTAAACGCCTGCTTTCAACAAAGGGAAGCTGGTTAGTGAGTACAAACAGAAATGACAGCCTTCTTCACAGCCCAGGAAAACATCGGCATTCAACAAGTTTACTTTAATAGTCAGGAGTGGGGTCATAAGCTCATCAACTGAAGTAACAAACATATCTTCCTCAATGGCGTTGGTATTATGGACATGTTTGGGCATAGGGGCAGAAATGACATTTGGCTTTTTGGGTGCATCGAATTCAATATCTTTGGCTTCAATGAGGTCTTGTACTTTGTTCTTTAGAGCCCAACAGTTATTAGTGTCGTGGTCGGGACTTTCAGAGTGGTATGCACAGCGGGCATTGGGATGATAGTGAGGAGATGTTGTGTTAGGGTTCTTTGGAGCTTCTTTCAAAGTCACCAGGTTGGATCTTAACAGATGTGGCAATACTTGAGATAGGGTCATGTTAATTCTGGTGAACTGTCTGACTGGTCTTTCCATCCTTGGTTGGTTGTTTCTTTGCTGATCAGGCACAGGTTTAGGAATCATAACAGCCCCCACCATTGGATGGCGTTTGACCCTATCTTGATTTCTCTGAGGATATATAGCAACCACTTCTTTCTTTCCGATGAATGGCTTCCTAACAGCAGCGAAGGGTGTATCTTTTTGAATCTTTATTCTCTTTATCCCGGCTTCTACCCTCTCTTCGGTCAATATCAGTTCAATAAAACCTACCGATGAACTCCCAATTAGGTGATTGAAGAAGGGACCAGACAAGGTGCCTAAAAACGTGTCTACTAATTCTCTTTCAGATAGGGGAGGTTGAACTCTTCCAGCCAAGTCTCTCCATTTTTGTACATAGTCCTTGAAACCTTCATTGGAAACCATGGTTATACTCTGGAGTTCGGTACAGGTAGGCACAAGATTAGCATTGTATTGGTATTGTTTGTAAAAATCTATAGCAAGATCTTCCCAGTTATGAACGTTGGCTCTTTCTAACTGATAAAACCAATCAAGTTGAGTTCCAAACAGACTGTCTTGGAAGAAATGTACCCATAAGTCTTTGTCAGCGGTATGGGGAGGGATTTTCCTCACATAGGACCGGAGATGCATTTTAGGGCATGAAACTCCATCATATTTGGCGAATACAGGTGCTTTGAATTTTGGAGGAATGACAATCCCCGATACTAAACCCAATTCCTCAAAGTCCAAGCCAGGCACTTTTTGGATTTCTGTTGCACTCAACCGCTCTTCGAGATGTTTATACTTGTCATCAGCTGGAGGGTATTATTCTTCAGAATAGTCTTCTTCTTCCTCTTCCTCTTCTGATTCTGATGGGACAACTGTTTCGTTGCCTTTCCCATCTTGATTGTCTCTCTCACCGGATGTCGTTGCAAAGTCTAGGGTCCTTCTTGTCTACCCATGAAATCTTCTTCCCATGTTTAGGACTCCGGTTACCTTCTTTGTCTTCTTTTTCTTTTCCTCAGCCAGCAAAGTCTTCAACTCTTCTTGTCCTTTAGCTAGGTTTAAGAACAACTGTTGAAACTGTGCATTCTGAGCTTGGAGGTCTTTCACCGTTTGCTCAAGATCCATCTTACTGAAATAAAAAATAGAGAGATGAGAAGACTTGTTGCAAGAAACCTGCTTATGTTATGATGAATGATAAATGCGTATGCAATGATTTCAAGGATTTTAAGATTCAAATTTGTTTTTAGACAAAAATGAAACACACGTTATATTAATAAATTAAAGATTTTGAGTACATCAATGCCTTCTTGGGCAAAATAATACAAAAAACTCTAAGATAAAAAGGTAGTGCGCATCCTCTTTGGTGCAATGTAGGCATTCAGAGTCTGCTCCTCATGAAGTAGCCTAGTGAGTTCCAAAACCTTCTTCTCGCTTGCGTAGAATTGGGCTTCAAAAGTATCTCGCTCCCCCTTGAGTTGTATCCAATATCTTTGTAGGTCTTCAAGAGAGGTGGGCATGTCGGGATGTAGGATAGTGTAGGGAACATCTTCTTCCATGACAGGCTCAATGATTATCGAGAATGGAGGGGTAAGTCATCATAAGACTTTGAGCATGAGTTCATACCCATTTGAGGTAAGGCTCAAGAGGGATGGAATTCTTGTTCCCCAGTGTCTTGCTATCTACCTTGTTTAACATCCTCCAAGCTCGGATAAATCTCTGGCGAAGACCTTGGTCGTCGTTGTCGTAGTCAAATACCAAACCTTGAATCAGCATCTCGTGCGGACCATCCCTTCGGGCATAACCAAACTGTCTTTAGGCTAAGCAAGGGTTGTAGGTGATTCCTCCCCTAATGCCAAGGAGAGGGACATTAGGAAATTCTCTACAACAGTCGACAATGATAACATTCTCTTTGGATCAGGAGCACCAATGAATGTCTGAATGTTTGAGTGTCATCAACCTTTGTAACCACCTTGAACCTTGCTTGTTCTTCAATACAGATTGGGGAAGATGCGAAATAAACCATCTTGCCAAGAGAGGAGTGCAACACATAAGTACACCTATTTTCCTTATTGTGCGAGTGTGAAAAGAGTGTAGGATGTCTCCTAGCAAAGTAGGTACCGGGTTACGGGATATGAAGATTTTGACGGTGTTCACATCTATGAGTTGGTCAGGATTTGGAAACAAAACCATCCCATAGATGAGGAGAGCCACAATTTCCTCAAAGGCTTGCAGATCCAAGGAATTCCAACAACTTTGGGCTTTCTCAAACAGGAACTTTTCTAGGAAACCCTTAACACCACTCCCTGTTTCCAAATGAGTTGCGATATCAGATGAGTGCAAGTGTAGAGGTTGAGCAATATCTTTTGGATTTGGGTCTCTTTTTGTACCGTTGAAAGGTAGTTGATTGAGAATGGGAATCCTCAAGAGTTGGGAGAATTCTTCCAAAGTTCACAAGTTGATAGTCGGGAAATGCGAAGCAATGGTGTAAAGGATCGAAGAACTAAAAGAGCACCTTCATCATATCCTCATTTGTGTTAGAGGTGACCAAATTGAGTAGGCGACCATGTCTCTCGGTGAATGGAGAGTTTTTAGGAATCCTTGAAGCTAGCTCCCTAAGTTGTGGAGGGACCCTTACAAGATTGACTTGAATAGTTTTCCTGCGAAGTGAATCCATATCCTACAAAACAAGAACAAAAATGAATCCTAAAAATCCTTGAAATGGTTAGTGAATGTATATGATGTTCATGATGTTCATGATGTTCATGATGTTATGTACAAGTATGTATATATAAACAAAGCAAACAAATCCTTAGGTTTAGGCTTGCATGGAGTTTTATAGGTAAGTACCCTCTTGAAGTTTAGTTGGCTCAAACTTGTCCTAGTAATAGTAACCGGGTTCTAAGGAGCTCAATATCATTGGTTTATTTCCTTGGTCATTGTTTCAGCACAAGCCTCTTTAATGGCGACCGAAATATCCCAAGAAACCAAACCTCAATGAGTGTAGTATCGAGTATCTACCAACTTTAGACTGCACTAAAGTCGGTCATCTCACTACATCCTAAATGGCCAAGTTGGTCAAGTAAAGGTTCTAAAAGTTCATTAGTGCTTCATGACATCACTCAGTGGAACCGTATTCTCTTTGATTAACTCAAAGGCTACCGGTACCCACAAATATATCGCACTAACGTAGCTATTTCTTAGACCATGTCGGTATACCCCGCATAGTTTCCATAACGTATTGCTACTTACCTATAATGTATCCCAAAACCGGGTAGAGGATTCAAACTCAAACAAAGAACCATAAGGTAAAGCATACAAGTCAAACAATGTAAGCAAGTAAATGTGATCTATCCCTAAGGTAACCCCACTTTTAGAATTATCCCCAGCAGAGTCGCCAGTTCTGTGATACAGTGGGATAACTGACTTAAGGGTTTTGCATTTGATCGCAAATGTTGCGGTTAGCAAGAGTCGCCATCGACTTTTATTTTATCCAAAAGGAAAGGTGAAAAATCACAGGAAAGACCTTTGAGATTATTTCTTGAGTTCGGGGGGTAGATTATGAAAAGGGAAGGTATTATCACCCTTTTCATCCATGGTTTTCAATGGGCTCTTAGTTACTTGCTAGATCACTTGCTTTTGTTTTAAAATGTGCTTTGTGTGGTTTTTGAAAGTATTTTGTAAAGAGGCCATTGTTTAGGCAATCTTTGTAATGATTCTCGTTCGTAAGAATGTATATAAAGATGTTGATCTTTTGAAAAAGTTTTTAAGTTTGTAAGATGTTTTGAAATGTGTAGGTGTTTGTTTTGAAAATGGCAAGGATGTTTGTTTTGAAATGGAGCAAGTAATTAGGAGCATTCTACCTACTCAAAAGTCTTTCTTTATCATTTTTCTTTTCCTTTGACATTGTTATCTTACCATTGATTTGGTAAGTAACCCTATCTTTAGATGTAAACGGGACAGACATGGGTCATCGTATGACCATGATTAGCAATATTTCAAGGTATCTTAGAATTCTCCTTAGGGACTAAGATCATTTGAAAGGCAACTTAGATAGCGTCATCGAGGAACTATGATCTTGTATTTGCTTGTTTTTGCTAAGACACCTCACATGCATAATATGGCTATTTTGCATAAGGCAACCAAGTGGAATAACCCTAAGGGTGCTTGTGTGCAAATGTATTATTTCCATGCTTGATTTAGTCTTGAATTAGGGTTTTCTATTTATTGGTTTTAAGTCTTTCCATACAAACCCTAATTACTAGCAATTGTATGTAAAGCGATAAATTGCGGAATTTAAAGTTACTACACTATTACAACATTTGTGGGAGGGGGTGTACAAATTACAAATGGGGATTGTAAGAAATTAAAACCCTAATTAGTATATTACAACCAAATTGAATTTATACAAGAATTGAATTAAATAATGTACAAGATGAATTAAATATGCAAGAAGGTAAATGTGAAGAAAATGGATATTTTGTTTGATGTTTTATGAAAAAGGAATGTTACCTTAACCTAATAAAATAAAGAAAATAATTTATTAAGTTTAAATTATTGAGAAAATATTTTAAATGAAAACCCTAATTCTATTAATTAATCAAAAGAAAATAAGTTTAAGAAAAGTATTTTTTGGCATTTTTTATCTTGAAAATATTTATAGCATTATAAATATTTTTAATCTTTTTGGTATTAAAATAATATATTTTAATTGCTGTAAAAGAAAATAAATAATATCCTAGTTTTAATTAAATTTACAAGAATAATTAGTAAAATAAATAAAGTGTGGTCGAATATATTTTTGTGAGAAAAATAAATAAACTAAGTTAAAATATAAATCTACTGTATTTTGTATTTCATGATTTTTTTAGTATTTTAAAAAAATATATTTAAGAAAATAAAATGAAAATAAAATGGAAAATAAAATAAATGCGCCAGGGGTATCAAAAGCCTGCAGGGGGTTAGTAAGAAAAAAACAAAACAAAAAGCTAAGACCAAAAGGCCCAGCGCCTATTTGCTGAAGCAAAAAGAAAGGAAAAATGACCAAAAATGTAAAACAAATGCAAAAAGGCAGCGCTGAGGTTTGAACCCATGACCTCTACCAATAACGTGCGTTGCCTTACCATTGGGGTGGCTGTACATCCATTAATATAACTGAAACAATAATTACATAACACAAAACGTGCCCTGATTACACTTCATCTTTAAACTCCAGCCAAAGGACATGTATCTTCTTCATATCTCAACAAAAATTAAAAGTTCAAACATGAAAGTTGTGGCATTTTTTTCTACGAATCCAACCATATAAACAACTTAAGCTAACAATCAAAGATGAATGAGAATTTTTCTAGCCCTAACTCAAAACCTAAAAATTTCAAAAAACTTCGACCCTAAAATTCTCTAAGCTCAGGCCATATAAATGTAAACTATGGATATGTACAGCTTCGTGGCAATGGTGTCTACATTTTATCTTCACAAACCAAACTCAAATGATGCATGTATGAAGAGATAGAAGTTTGAAAACTTACCTCTTGCAGCTGGAGTCGTGTATGGAGTTTGAGAAACCTTTGTGATGGCCTGATGGTTTCTGTAGCTTGCCTGGACCTCCTTGAATGTGTTCCAAGTCCCACTTTGCTTTGAGGATGGCTGGAACTCCCAACTCAAGTCAAGTTGCAAGCTTCAGTTTTGAAAATGGTGTATGATGATGAAGGAGTTACAGTTAGGAAATGAGGGCCTGGATCACTTTGATATGATGTATGGAAGGTGTTTGGATGATTATTTTTCAAAACGCACGAGTGGAAATGTAGATGTTGAGTTTTTGCTCAAAACTGTCAAGTTTGAGCAGTTCAATGCAGCAAGGTGCTTGGGAGTGTTTTAGGGCTTTTAAAAACGTGTGTTGTGTTACAATTAACTTGTTAATATGTATGGAAAATATTAGAGCACAAAATCACTCAAGGTTTCTGAGTTATAGGGTTATGGCTCTATAACTTGCTTTTGAAGAAAAGTGAAATGACAAATCTCAAATATTGTACAAGCATGTCCTGAGCTTCTTGAGACCTTAGACACATTGATTTTGGTTTATAGGGGTTGTGTGTGCAGAAAGAACAAGTTAGAAGCTCAAGACAAGTTGACTTTGTGATTAAAGCAACTTTTCAAGAATGGAATGATAATTTTCTTCCTAAAATGGCAAATTGGCTTGGAAAATGCTTAGAACACTTGAATAATAGCTCAAAAGCAAGTGTAATCTTCTGATTATGGATAGATCTTGAGGTTTAGAGGCCTTCAAAACAAGATTGTGCAGCATAGGTTTGAAATTGAATTATTGTTCATCACAAAATGCCTTGTAATTCAAGTGATAAAACACCAACTTAATCTCTTTGATTCTCCCTACTCAAGAATGATCTCAAGGAGTTATTGGACATTTTGGAAAGCTTGAAATATTCTATACAACCCATCTTTGAATTTATTTTGAGTATTCCCCTTGGAACTATATGGAAAAGTGTCATGAAGTTGAGTCAAAATCCTGACCAAATTAGGGCAAAATTTCACTAAGTGTTTAGTTTCATGATCCTATGTTCTTGAAATTATAACTTGAGATCCAAGCACTTTTGGAAGAAGTTGTGTGAAGAAACGTTGTAGATTTGATGGAGATATACAACTTTCATGTTGGAAGTTTCTCTTGAATCATCTTGCATCATGATGAAAATTTGGCTCAAAGTTATGAAAAAACATGAATTTTCAACACTTAGAAAATTTTCTAAGTTTAGAAATTTTGACTTTTCAAAATGAAATCTTGACTTTTTGATTTCTTGATGAATAAGTTTCATATTTTGACATGTTTTGATGAATTGTGATCTTTGGCACTTGAATTTGACCAAAAAGTCAAAGTTTGATTTTTCAGTATACAGTTGACTTTTAATCAGTTGACTGCAAAATTCATTTGTCAATCCAATGAACTTGCAATGTTTGAAACCATGTCATTAGGTAAAAATGATGAAATTGTACTCTTGAGATCATTCCTTAAACCAATTGACCATTTTCTAGGTCAAAAACCAGAAATTGCCCTTTCCCAGTCAAAACCCTAATTTTGACCATTTTGCCCTTTTGGGGATTTGATCAAATATTTTGAGGAATTATGGTCCAAACTTGATTAAATGATACATATGAGTCTAAAATGTTGATGTGGATAAAAAATTATGGAGTTTGATTGTAAATTGGCCATAGTTGACTTTTTCCCCAATACGATTGATTTTTAGGTCAACTGCTCAATTGACTGAGCAAAAATGTGATCCAAGGCTTGAAACTTGTCATGAATAATCTTGGGGGTCCATAATGATCCATGAAAGTCATATGAGGTATTGAAAGTTCAAATGTCCTTGTGCAAACTCAAACCCTAATTTTGGTCATCAGTGCATAAGGAGATGTCTTGAGCTGACCAAACCCTAATGCATTCTTGAGTCAAGGAGATCTTGTGAGCAAATTCTTGACAAGTGAGAGGGAAAATTTTGGGATACAACACCCATGATGCATGCTTTATATTCATCCATATTGTTGGTACAATTGAAACATAGCCTGGCAATGAAAGGAGTATAAAAACCTTCGGGAGATATGATCACAACACCTATGCCATTGCCAAGTGCGTTGGAAGCTTCGTCAAAAACCATAGTCCATCAGTATCCTTTTTTAGGTCTTTCATCCGGTACAGGTTATTCTTAATCAGTTACTAACATGATGTTCTCATCCAGGAACTCAAAATTTATGGATTGGTAGTCGTCCACATCCTGATGAGCCAAATGATCAGCTAATATACTTCCCTTAATTGCTTTCTGGGTTGTGTACTAAATATCGTATTCAGTCAGGATCATTTTCCATCTTGCTATTCTTCTGAAGAGAGCGGGCTTCTCGAAGATGTATTTGATAGGATCCATTTTAGATATCAATAAAGTAGTGTGAGTCAACATATACTGTCTTAGTAGGCGAGCAGCCCATGCCAAAGCACAACAAGTTTTCTCGAGCAGTGAGTATCTTGTTTCACAGTCGGTAAACTTTTTTCTAAGGTAGTATATTGCATGCTCTTTTCGACCAGACTCATCATGCTGCCCCAGCACACACCCCATTGAGTTCTCTAATTCTATTAAGTACATGATAAGAGGTCTTCCTTCAACTAGCGGCATTAAAATTGAAGGCTCTTGAAGGTATTCTTTGATTTTGTCAAAGGAAATCTGGAAATCGTTATTCCACTTCACTGCTTGATATTTCTTCAGTAATTTAAAGATTGGCTCACAAGTAGCGGTTAGATGGGAAATGAATCTGGCAATGTAGTTCATACGTCCCAAGAATCCCCTAACTTCCTTCTCAGTTCGAGGAGTTGGAATTTCATGTATGGCTTTAACCTTTGCAGGGTCTACTTCAATACCTTTGCTGCTGACAACGAAACCTAAGAGCTTACCAGATCTTACCCCAAAGGTGCACTTATTCGGGTTAAACCTCAGTTTGTATTTTTTCAGTCTTTCAAATAGCTTATGCAGGTGATCGGGGTTCTCCCCTTCAGTCTGAGACCTAGCTATCATATCATCAACATAGACTTCTATCTCCTAATGGATTATGTCGTGGAACAAAGCTACCATGGCACGCTGATAGGTTTCTCTGACGTTCTTTAACCCAAATGGCATAACCTTGTAGCAGAAAGTGCCCCACTGCATGACGAAGATTGTTTTCTCCATGTCCTCGGGTGCCATTGTAATCTGATTGTACCCAGAGAAACCATCCATGAAGTAGAATACCTTATGTTTTGCGGTGTTGTCAACTAGAACATCAATATGGGGAAGCGGAAAGTCATCCTTGGGGATTGCCCTATTCAGGTCTCTGTAATCCACACACGTTCGTACTTTACCGTCCTTCTTAGGTACTGGAACAACATTAGCAACCCATTATGGATAAGAAGTAACAACTGGAAACAGGCGTTGAACTGTTTCATGATTTCAGCCTTGATCTTTTATGACATCTCTGGCCGCATACGACAAACCTTCTATTTCACGGGAGGGTAGTCCTCTTTTGTTGGTAGGAGATGAACAACAATATCAATGTCAAGTCTTGGCATGTCTTCTTATGATCAGGGAAAGACCTCAACATAGTCATGCAGCATCTGTATTAATCGCTCCTTGACATTGTGCTCCAGATCAGAACCTATCTTGACTTCCTTCTTATCCTTTTTAGTACCCAAGTTTAATGTCTCAACCGGCTCTTCATGAGGTCGTATTACACTTTCCTCCTGTTGTAACAGTCTGGCAATTTCTCGTGGTACTTAACAATCTTCCTCACCTTCGTTCTTGGCACGGTAGATCATACTTTCAAAGTCCTAATTGGCAATAGCAGAACCTTTATCAATGGGATCCAGAGTGGATGTGGATCTGCAGTTTAATATGCGGGTGTGTGTAAGAGAGCATAGCTATTTTGATAAAGTAAAAGGTAGAAAAGAAAAATAGAGAGCGTAAAAATTGTCTGCAAAACATCCAATGATTTATTAATGACATATGAAGATGAATTAATAACCCTCACAAAATAGACCATTGTGCCTCGGGTAAAGCACAAGGCTTTAGAGTTCATATTGTTTAAATATTACATATTCCAAAAAAAAAAAAGACAATTACTCTTTAATAAAAGTAATAGGAGCAAAATCTTTGACCTCCCAATTGTTGAGTCCACCGCTGATAGTTGGGAAGATCAACGTGTCCATGTCGTCGTCGTTGTCAGCCTCTTCTGTA
This sequence comes from Vicia faba, assembly GCA_948472305.1. Classification (NCBI taxonomy): domain Eukaryota; kingdom Viridiplantae; phylum Streptophyta; class Magnoliopsida; order Fabales; family Fabaceae; genus Vicia; species Vicia faba. The sequence continues at coordinate 1,361,668,344 of OX451739.1, read as the reverse complement.
GCGGAAGCAACATCAATAGCACTGACTCCCGGTTCAAGCTTGGGCATTGGTGCAGTTATGATGTTGGGAGTCTTAGGAGGGTCAAACTTAATCTCCTTCGCCTTAATAAGATCCTGCACCTTATTTTTCCAAGCCCAACAATCATTTGTGTCATGCCCCAGACTTTCGGAATGGTAGGCACATCGAGCATTTGGGCTTTAGTGAGGAGATACAGTATTGGGATTATTAGGAGCTTCCTTTAGAGTCACCATATTGGATTTCAACAGGTGTGGCAAAACATGGGATAAGGTCATGTTGATCTGGGTGAACTGTCTTCTGGGTGCATCCGGCCTGCGCTGATTGTTTCATTGTTGATTTGATGCAGGATTGAAAATCATAATGGCCCCTACCATCGGACGATGTTCAGTTTTGCTTTGATTTCTCTGGCCATAAGCAGCATTGACCTCCTTCTTTCCAATAAAGGGTTTCTTTTCCGTACTGGAGGATGCATCTCTCTGGATCTTACCACTCCTAATACCAGCTTCTACCCGCTCACGGGTCAAGATCAGCTCAGTAAACCCAACTAAAGAGCTTCCAATCATATGGTTGAAGAATGGACCAGACAACATGCTCAATAACATGTCTACCAGTTCTCTGTCAGACAGAGGAGGCTGGACTTTTCTCACGAGATCCCTCCATTTCTGGGCATAATCTTTGAAACCTTCACTGGAACCCATAGACATTCTTGCAATTGTGCACGAGTTAGGCCGAGGTCAGCATTATATTGGTACTGCTTGTAGAAAGCAGCAGCCAGATCTTCCCAATTAAGAATGTTGGTTCTTTCTAGTTGATAGAACCATTCTAACTGCATCCTCGACAAACTTTCCTGGAAGAAATGTACCCACAAATTCCTATCAGTAGTGTGGGGTTGAATCTTCCTGACATATGATCTTAAGTGTAGCTTAAGACAGGAGACGCCGTCGTACTTAGAAAATGTGGGGACCTTTAATTTCTGCGGGATAACCACCCCTGAGACCAGTACTAGTTCTTCAAAATTCATCCTGGGTACCCTCGAAATCTCCATAGCATTGAGATGATCTTCCAGCTGTTTGTATTTATCATCAGCAGAAGGATATTGTTCCTCATAGTAGTCGGTCTCTTCTTCATCAGTCCCAGGATTGTTGTTTTCCTCTGTTGGCTTTTCTTCTTGATTGTCCCCCTCATTTGACGGGGTTGTGAAATCTAGAGCTTGCTTATCCAGTCCTCTGAACCTTCTTCCCAAATCCAAGACACCGACTGGTTTCTTTGCCTTCTTGGTCTTCTATTTGATGATAAGAGCTTTCAGATCTTCTTGCCCCTTAGCCAGAGCCAGGAACATTTGTTGGAACTGAGCATTTTGATCTTGAAGATCCTTTACTATTTTTTCAAGAGCCATTTCTTTTGCTGAAATAAATAGCGACAGGAAAAAGAAACTTGTCTCAAAATACATGCTTATGTAATGATATGCATGTTAATGTTTACGCAATGTTTTCAAGGACTTCGGGAAATTTAAATTTGCAAGCCAAAATGAAACAAATATTTTATTAATAAGATTCAAATTACAATTGCCTTTTAGGCTTACAATTGAAGATTAAAAACTCTTAAAATCTAAGAATTAAATCTCCCATGGGCGCTTCCTCTTTGTGCCGAGGTAGACATTGAGACTCTCTTCTTTGTGAAGTTGTTTCGTGAGCTCCAACACTTTCTTCTCACTGGTGTAGAATTGATCTCTAAAGGTATACCGTTCTTTCTTTAGCTGAATCCAAGACCTTTGCAGCTCTTCAAGATCAGTAGGCATGTCAGGATGGAGAACTGTATAAGGAACATCTTCTTCAGTGATAGGTTCCACAATCACTGGTAAGATGGCCATATATGGCATCATAAGATTTTGGGCGCGAGCTCGTACCCACTTGAGATAGGGCTCCATAGGAATGGAATTATTGTGTCCCAACGTCTTGCTATCACCTTATTTACCATGTACCAGGCTCGTATGAACCTTTGACGATACCCTTGAACATCATCCTTGTAGTTGAATATAATGCCTTGGATAAGCATATCATGGGGACCATCCCTCCGAGCATAACCAAACTGTCATAGAGCCAGGAAAGGGTTACAAGTGATACCTCCCATATTACCGAGGAGTGGGACATTAGGGAATTCCCCATAGTGGTCAATGATAGAAATATCTCCCATAGACCAGGAGTACCAGAGAATATAAGAGTGAGAAAGTGACATTATCCTTTGCGACCAACCCAAACCTTGTTCATTCTTCAATACTGATTGAGGAAGGTGTGAAATAAACCACCTAGACAACAATGGCATGCAACACATAAGAACCCCTCTTCTCTTCATGGCACGAGTGTGAAGGGAATGCAAGATATCTCCGAGAAAAGTAGGCACAGGGTTACGGGAGAGAAAAACCTTGACCGCATTCACATCTATGAGTAAGCCCAGATTAGGGAACAATACTAACTCATAGATTAGAAGAGCTAGGACTTTTTAGAAAGCTTAGAAATCTAAATCATCCCAAAACAATTTGGCCTTTTCTAGTAGGAACTTGACTAGGAAACCCTTGACTCTGCTTCTTGTTTCCCAGTTGGATATAATGTCGGACCATTTCAGGTGCAAGGCTACTGCAATAACCTCTAGCTTTGGAGCCTCCTCTAAACCGGTGAAAGGCATCTGATCCAGAATGGGTACATCTAATATTTGAGAGAACTCTTCCATGGTGGGTACCAACTGATAATCGGGAAATGTGAAGCAATGGTGTTTGGGATCAAAGAACTGAAAGAGTACCCCCATCATCTTCTCATCAAAGCTTGAGGTAACCCGGTTGAGAAGTCGACCATACTAGCTTTTTGAGTTGGAGAGGTATTCTCACAAAGCTGATTCGGATGGTATTTCTATGAACAGAATCCATGATCTGCAAAACAGAACAAAAATAAATTCCCATAATCCTTGAAATGGTTAATGAAATGAATATGGATGTTATGATGCATGATGTTATGTTTGAACAATTTAATCACACACAAGCATACACACAAGACCTTAGGTTTAGGCTTGCATGGGGTTTATAGGCAAATACTCTCTTAAAGTATAGTTGGTTCAACTTATCTTAGAAAAGTAATCGGGTTCTAAGGAGTTTCAATATCACTGATCTTTCTTTATCAGGCATTGTTTCAGCTTAGGCGATCTTTTCTCACGGCCTAAATATCCTGAAAGTCCAATCTCAATGAGTGTAGCATCGAGTATCAACCAATCCTCAGCTTTATACCGAGGCCGGCTATCTCACTACTTTCTAATGGCCAAGTTTCTTCAACTAAGGTTCTAAGGCCCGTTAGTGCTTTATGACACCACGCAGCGGCCCCGTATTCTCCTCGATTTAACACAAGGGATACTGGTACCAACCAATGTGTCACACCAACGCAGCTATAGTTTCAATCATATTGGTTTACACCGTACAGTCTCCACGATCTATTGCTGCTTATCTAAAAACGTGCCCCCAGATCCGGGTGTAGGATCTTTACAAGTAACCCAAACAAAAACCCTTAAAGATAAAGCAATCAAAGCATACAAGGAAAGCAAATTAAATATGACCTAAGCTCTAAGGTAACCCCACTTTTTATAGTTCCCCAGCAGAGTCACCAGTTCTGTGATACGGTGGCAGAACCGACTGTTTTACTAGTTTTACATTTATATTCGCAAATGTTGCGGTAAGCAAGAGTCGTCGCCGACTTTTCTTTTATCCAACAAAGGAAAGGGTGAAAAGAACAGAAAAAGACCTTTTGAGATTATTTCTAAGTAAGGGGGTAGATTATGGAAAGGGAAGGTGTTAGCACCCTTTTCATACGTAGTTATCTACGGGCTCTTAGATGCTTAGCTCATTTGAAAAATACCTTGTGCTTTGCGTGTTTTTTTGAAAAGTATTTTGAAATGCCTTAGTACGGAGATTTGCTTTATGATAACTCTTGTATCAGTCCTCAAGAGTGTTGATAAAGCATTTGAAAATGTTTTTGAAAGTTGTTTATGTATGTGAAAAAAATTTGTTTTTTAAGCAAGCATCTAGGAACTATCTACTTTTACTCAAAAGGGTCGTTCTTTTCCTCCTTCCCTTTAGACAGTGCTAGCCTACTACTAGTGAGTAGGTAGCCCTATTTGTTTGGATGTTTGAGGGACATTCAAAGGGACGTTTTTATAGTCACAAAGGAAACTGGGCAAGAAACTTTAGTAACTACCCTAGGGTTTTAAGATCATGTTTACCGAGGCAACTTTGAGATGGTCATTGAGGGACTTATGATTTTTTAAACCAGAGGATAGCCACTAATATCTCTCATGTTTCGAGAGTTGTGACTATTTTCCGAAGGCAAGTAAAGTGGGAGTACCCTAAAGGTGCACATGTGCAATTGTATTGTGTTTCAGTTATTTATCTTGATGTTAGGTTTTGCTAACGTTTTATTTTATTCTTGTCATACAATCCTATTACCATACATCTAACAGTTAATATGTACAAGAATTATAAAATGCGGAAAGTAAATCCTACGCTATTACATCCCATGAGCAGTTACAATATTTAGAAGAAGAAAAATGTGAAAGGATAAACTAACTATTACAAGATCAAATGAGCGACCTATACATTCTTTCTAGAATTTAAATAACAAAAGAAAAATAGAAAACAAAAATGAGAAGAGATTGCTTGGAAAAAAAATCCTAAAAAAACCTAAGTATTAAGATAAATATTTTTTTGGCATTTTTGTGGTTTGATTTTAATATTTAAGGCCTAAGTCTAAATTAATTTCACTTTTAAGAAAAAAATGTGAAAATTATTAAATGATTAATTAACAAAGTTTAATCTAAAAAAGAAACTAAGACTAATGTATTTTTATGATTTTTGATTTTAATGTTGATTAAAATAGAAGAAATAAAATAATAAAAAATACAACATAAATGGATCAAACAGTAAAAAAAGGGATGCAATTTGCAGGATGTGGGCCCGGATCGAAAAGAGGCCTATGTTGCCTTTCGATTCAATGAGGAGGGTTATCGAAAGTGCATGATGGACTGCTCATTGAGGAACCGGATCTGGATTGGTCAGCAATCTGGAAGTAGGGGGAATGATGGTGTACGATGCACTCCTTCAATCTAGGAACACTGGATCTGCAAAGAATTATTAGAGAAAAAACAAAATGAAGATCTGGGTGTCGAACCCAGTTCCTTCGATCCTGTGCATGTTGGTCTGTTTAGGCTGATCTGTAGTAGGCGTTAGAGATGAAAAAAAACAAACGCACCTGGGTGTCGAACCCAGGTCCTTAATCCTGAATACAAATCAAATGACTATAAGTATTAATATGACATGCAAAAAATGTAAAATTTCATTTTTTTTTCAATTCTTACCAACGGTAATGTATGGATCCGTGGATTTAGGTGTGGATATGCTTGCTTAAAGGTTGTTTCGATTTTGACAACCTTTGGATATTTTGAGAAGTTTTGTATGGCTTTCTTCAGGCATTATGTGTGTAGCGTTTTTGAGGTCCCTTGCGTGTGTTTCTTATCTCTTTTTTTCGTCCTTGTACATGTGTTGTGCCTTGTATTTATAGAGTTAGGATAAGAGCAAGTATGGCAAGAGACAAAGGCTTTCAAGGTCATGAGACAAAAATCCAACATATTGAAAGTTTGCCATATTTGGATAATTCTTGTCCTTTTGGGTTTTGGGATGAGCCTGGACATGTTTCACTCCCTAAATACTTTGAATGCCTCCACGCCAGGTTCTTCGATTGGCTCTGAAAATACCCAACTAGCTTAATCGAACACTTCATTCTGGCCAATCGAAGCTTCTTTTGTCATTTTCTTCGAATGTAATTGTCCAGGAGGCTTGGGCTTGGCAGCATGTAGGACTTTGGCCAGCAAGCATCTTAAGCTAAACTCATCAAAAGGAAAAACAAACTTGTTTTCAATATTTATGTGTCTCCTTCGAATGGACCACATGTATGTCCTTCGAAGGTACCATTTGTGTGTCCTTCGAATGGACCAAATGTATGTCCTTCGAAGGCACCATTTGCGTGACTTCGAATGGACCAAATGTATGTCCTTCGAAGGCACCATTGGTATGTTCTTCGAATGGGCCTTTTGAATGCTTCTTCGAAGGGACTATCTTGTGTATCGAAGTGTGGAAAACGGTGTGTTGAAGGATTTAGAGGTGGAGTGAGGGCAGGCCTGAAGATAGACATTGCCCAGTCGAAGCTTGCATGCAGATAGCCATTGCTTTTTGAATCAAAGGCCAGTTGAAGGGGCCTTGGCCTTGCAGATCGAAGGCAAGTTGAAGGGGCCTTTTGCCTTGTGGATCGAAGCAGACACGTAAGAGACTAATGCTTAAATGAAGCTTGCATGCAGTAGGCCACTGCTTTGTGAATCAAAGCAAGTATGCAGGAGGCTACTGCTGGTGAATCGAAGCAAACTTGTAGGGGGCTACTGCTGGTGAATCGAAGCAAACCTGTAGGGGGCTACTGCTGGTGAATCAAAGCAAACCTGTAGGGGGCATATGCTGGTGAATCGAAGCAAACCTGTAGGGGGGCATATGTCCAAATGAAACTTGTGGACCAAAGCTTGCTCGAAGGGGACCCAGCGCTCAATTGAAGTTGGTGGACCAAAGCTTGATCAAAGGGGACCAAATACCTAATCGAAGCTTATGAATCAAAGCATGATCGAAGGGGGCTCAATGCTCAATCGAAGATTTGAAACAAAAGCTCGCTTGAAGGATTTTAGATGCCCAATCGAAGCTTATGAATCAAGGCTAACTTACTCTTCTTTGATTTGATGTTTGAGAGCCAAAAATCCAAGTGTCCTTGTGCAAACTTGTCTTTTTGAAAATCCTTGTGAGAAAATGTCTTGAGAAAAAGGAGGGAAAATTTTGGGCTACAACAGCGTGGTATGTATCGCTAAGCATGCCCTGAAGCTTTGTGCACGCTAAGCATAGTCTGTTGGCGCTAAGCGCCCTCTACATGATAGTTTTTTTTCTTTTTTTAGGTTTTTACCATGCCTTATCCACTTTCACTCAGGCCCATTTATCACATCTTTATGGTGGTTAAATGTTAAGTAGTTGTTTGTTTAAATTGTTGCAAAGTAGTAAATAATAGTAGTTAATTTCAAATATTGTCATTTTTATTGTTCGTCTTTAAAAATTAGTCTTCTAATGGTTTGAAGAAGCAATGAGTGATGATTCCAAGTTGAATGGATCAACATGTAAATGTGTGGTAATGATAAAAGCTTAAAAGGATGGTACATGGTTAAGGTACATGTTTATCGCTTTCTAGACCATAGCATCGACATGAAACTTATAATTTGTAAAGACATCACGTCATTTATTCTTTTGCACTACATGTTCATAATTGAATCAAACAAATTGATAGGTGATATTTAGGCGCTAGCATTTTTTATTAAAAGACTTTTCAATACGGTCCATAATAACAATTGTGGTGAAAAGTAGGAAGGTGTCACTTTTAACCAATGTTGGAATTACAACCATGGTGAAAAGTGGCGTCTGGACATGGGTTCAAATCCCAATCATGATGAAAAGTGGCGTCTGGTCATGGGTTCGAATCCCAGCACCAATATTTTTATTTTTTTAAACTTATTTTTAAGCCACTTTTTACCATGGTTGGAATTCTAACTTTGGTGAAAAGTGGCGTCTTCTTATTTTTTGTAAAGATATATAACGCTCTTAGTTCATTCATTTTTGTCCTAGACGTACTTAGACAAACTTCATCTTTTGCCTCCAAACTTCTTCCATTTACAAAACACTACTCCTCCACTAAACCAGATTTGAAAACATTGTTTTTCCATAAACAAAACTCAAAAACATTTATTCCATTAATGAGTTTTGGAACTCCGTCATCTCTTCTCCAAATTGAACGAGGTATGCATTAGTTCCATGGTTTTATGATTCGCTAAATTTTGGTAAAACATGGTTCTATACTGATGTTGTACAAGATGTTGTAACATATCCATCAACTGTCATAACAGTTTTTCTGTTATGTGTTTCAGCAAGATATCAAAGACAAATGTCATGATATCTTGGTTTGTGTACAGCAGGCGCTATTGTTGTTTATCTCTTGAAAAAATTTGTTTTGATTTAATGAGATCCTTTTAAATATACCTCATCATTATGTGCAGGTCAAGGAGATTATTTACTATCATTGATACTTTTTAGGAAACTATAAAATATTTGTTCCTATTTTTATGTGAAGATCTTAAAACTGATCTAAAAATTGAAGATTGGATTTGATTTGAAGAGTCCAAGTCCATTCTGCAAGAGTCTATAAATAAGGACTAGCTAGACCTAAAATAGAAAGTATTCAAAAAGAATAGACCGTGTGTGCAACTTAAGGATTGGAGTTTTGGGAGTATTTTAGATTTTTAGTGTTTGTGTTCTTTGTGTGTCACTAATTCATATTTGATGCATTTAGTTGACTGTTTATTGCTTGTCTATCAAGCTATTGTTCTCACCCCTGAGTTTTTAAGCAAGGAGTTGATTATTGTTCTTAGTTGAAGCTTTTAATCAAAAATAAATATTGTTTATTTGAAGTGTAATCTTCCATTGAGTTTTAAGTCTAGTCATAAGATTTATGGTTGTAGGTATATCACTGCAGTGATTGAAAGTGAGAGGGAGTTCTCATATCTAGTGGTTGCTAGGTAGACATTGCACAAAGTAGTGATTAGGCGAGAATTTGTAAACTATGGTTGATTTAGCTTTGAACTAATACTATCATAGTGGATTCCCTTCCTGGCTTGGTAGCCCTCAGAGTAGGTGACTGTAGCGGTAGAAATGTTTAAGACTAAGCCATTGGATTGACTAGACGTATACAGATCAAAATAAAAATCGCCACCGCGCTTTATTGTTCCCAAAGGAATGGGAAAAGAGCGAGTAACCCAAAAAGAGGGGGAAAGATTCAAGGTAAGGGTTTAGTTAAGTAAATGGAAGGTATTATCACCCTAAACATCTACGGTACTCCATAGGAACCTCTTTGAAAAATTTGTATATTTTGGCTATAAAATGTTGTATAAAAAATTAGATGGTGGAGGTGAGAAAATAAGTATTTTTTATGATTTTTGCACCCGCCGTGGTTGCGAATCTTTAGTTCCTATGTATAACCTTTCGTGCAATAGGGGATCATGGTACACGTAGTTCACCTTTTGAAAATTTTAAAACACGAGTGTGTTGGTTAATTTTATGAGATAAGACATCATCGTCATTGTCTGTGTGGAAAATATACTTACTATCCACAATCATGAGAAAAGAGAATTTGCATCATCTCAAAGTGGAGGCTATGGCTTAGATTTTAAAATCAACAATGCCTCACTCAACACCTAAGTGGAAAATATCTCACCTCACTACATATTGTAGAAGTATAGTTGTTTGCATCACTACAAGGATTGACAAGAGCCCAATCTTTTGAGAAAAAGTTTTAAAATAAAAGCCAAAGTGGCAAAATGGTTTGAAATGAGATTGATTGACTTTTAGTCTTCTCACAAAAAATGTCAAGGTATTATTAAGTTGATTGAAGTTTATTTATGAAAATGTTTTGAAAATGCATGGACATAAGTCCAAGTTTATTATGAAAGTGGTTCAAGTTTTTAATAATAAAAAACAAGAAGAGTTTTCAAAAGGAGGGAGAATATTTTTGAAATTAAAGAAGATGGGAGGAGAAGAAGAGACTATCCTAAAGCATAAGGTAAAAGCTAAGGAAAATAATCATCTAACCAACAAGAATCTAATACTTGACATTATGAGTCAAGATAGAATTCCCATTATTTGGATTGAAACCAAGCAAGCAAAGACACTAGACCTCTTGAGAGAACCAAACTCCAAGTGTATTAAGTCTTCACAAAAATTAGACAGAGTAACGGATGTATACAGGTGAATTCCATATTACAAACAAAGTATGTAATCACAATAACCTGCACACAAAACAAACAAGCAACCCAATGTCTTGAGGTAAACCTCAAGAACTCCAAACAAAATATCAATTAAGGTCACAAGGTATCCAATATAGGCCAAGGTTTCTAATCCTAAGTCCAAGAAGTCCAATACTCCATAATGCCAAGGATAGTAACCAAATAGTCCAAGTATCATTAAGGTTTTTTTATGGTTTGTGTTGATTATTAAGTATCTTCAAAAAGAAAAGAAAATCCCAAGTGAGCAAAGATTAAAATAGCATGAAATGTAAATGCTAAAGTAAATAGCACAAAAAGCATAAAAATAAAAGCATAAAGTAAAGTCAATTGTTAATAATTAGTGGTTAGTTGGATGACCATCTTGAAACTTGCATTTGGACGTCATTAGAGGATTGGTAGAACTAAATCCTCTCAACAACAAGTTGTATTTTCTTTTTGTCAAGTATATCATCTATTTAAGAATTCTCAAGGCAACATTTAATGATCAACAATGTTTAAGTGATCCGCGTTGACCAAAATTTATGAAGATCCATTAGAGGATTGGTAGAACCAAAGCCTCCACACAATGAATATCAAGTTTATTGGATAAAAGGGATCAAATTAACATACTTGGGCTTGCAAACATAGGTTTGGGCCATGAATGATCATTTATTCGAATCGGGACAAAATTTAGCACTATGTTAAGCAATTGTAAGTGGACTTATGTAGAAGTCGCACCTATTTTGAGGCTGGTCAATAGCAATCTATGTATTTCATGTTTGGATAAATGATATAGAGATCATTATCCCATAACATGTAATACAATAAGAAAGGGAAATAAGATGAAGAGGGAAGGGATTAGAGTTTCAAATATCATCAACATCATTCGTCCATTTTAATGGGTTTGGTTTATCAACTTTTCAACACCCAAGACCCAATGATGTTGAAGAATTTGTCTCAAGATATGCTCCAAGTCAGTACCACATGCTATTTCAAGAATCAAACAAGAGTTATGTACAAAAGTTTTCAATTACAAGCATTAATCAAAGGTAAAACCCAAAATACAATCTTAAGTAAAAAATGGTTTAAAAATATGAAAATAACTTGAAAAATTATGAAGTTAAAACCCTAACTTCCTAAGGTCCTATAAAAGTCAGAAATAAAATTTGGAGTCCCTGGATTGAGGTGGAAATTTTCTTTAGAAATGAAAACTTGGAGACTAGTAAGTTTAAGCCTTAAACTAGATGGTTTCGGAAAATAATTTGTGAAAAATAAGAAATCACATTGTAAAATTCCAGAAAAATGATTTTTATGGCCTCAACATGTTCAAGCACTCTAAAAAATTTCATCTCTGATTTTATAGGTATAGGAAGTTAGAAATTTAAATCCATTAATGTGCATGATCAAGCAAAAACCCTAAAAAAGGCAAATAAGTTTAAAAATTAATCAATTAGATCCAAAGGTCAAATAAATTTGATGTAAAATAACCTAAATGATAAGAAAAATCTAAGCATCAGAAATCATATTTTTCTTGGATTTTATCTCAAAAGGAAAAAAGAAATAAAAAATTATTTATACAAACTAACAAAATTAATGCAAATAAAAGATATTATGTCCAAATGATTTTTAAAATGTAACCAAAATTTTTATAAAATTGGACAAAAAATATATTCAACTAATAAACTCAGAGATGAGTCCAAAAATATTTTTTAGGGATTTTTTTCCTTAATAGAAATAGGAAAATAAAATTCAAGATTTAAAAGAAATATTTAAACCCTAACTCTTTACATGATTTTATTTAATCAATAAAAATGATTTAAAAAATGAAATAAAAATTAAAATATGAAAATATGTTAAAAAATAAGTCTAAAATAATTTTTTCACAATTTTTGAAGTGAAGGAAATATTAAAATAAAATTTGAGAAAACAAAAGAAGAATTAATATTCAAAGGTTATTACACCTGTTTTTGCAAAAACGCGCTGTAAAAAGAACTGAAACCATGTTCAATTAAAACATGACACGTCATCATCCCTACCAAACAACCATGTTGCTCACGTTTTTCAACTTTGAAACCTCATTTTCAGATCACCATAACTCACATTTCTTGATGAAATCCAAAAATTCCAACATCAAAGTTCAAGATTGAAATTAGTAGAACATGTTAGGATCAAAAAATTCATGAAATGATGCATGGATGAGTGAGAAAATTACGCGTGAAAATGCTACATGAATACTTTTTTTAATTTGCATATTACATCAAACAGTTTTCAACTTGGTTTTCTCCCTCAATTCTCCACCAAATTAAACGACCCAAGAATGAAAATTGATCAGAAAAATGCAAGGATTATGAATATGCTCTTAGATTTTCAAAAAACTCATGGATTCAAAGAACGATGCAAGGTTGCAATAGGAGAGAGAAATTGGATCTACTACCTTGCAATGAGTTTGATGATGTTAGAGCTCAAATAAAGAGTTGGTAATGGAGAGAAGCTTGCTTGAATGTAAAGAGATAATAAATGGAGAGAGATGTGAAGAAATTTGAAAAATTATGGAAGTGAGCTTGAACAACAATGAAGGAAGCTTGATATTTGAAGAGAGAGAGAGAGAGAGAGAGAGAGAGAGAGAGAGAGAGAGAGAGAGAGAGAGGGGATTTCATGTGAGAGAGGGAGAGAATAGTTTGCTACTGACTTGCAATCTTCCAACCAACCCCTTGCTTGTTGAATTTGATGGCTTTATATAGAGTGTGGTAAGAGAGAGTGAGAAAAATGAAAAATGAGGGAGTGAGCGAGGTGTTGCGTTTTTCATGTTGTTTTTGGATGCAAATCACGTGCTCTTGAGTATGTGAGAAGTGTTGGAGTGTGATCTAGCAATTGGTCTTGGGTTGCACAAATTTTTCCATGCATTTTCATGCAAATTTCATCATTCCATGAACACTTCTTTACTCCCTTATATCTCTTTCTATGGTTCATGAAACGTCACAAACTTTGAATCAAAAATGGATAGGACACTTCATACTCCAACTTTCATGTTCAAAATGTTTCAAAATGAGGCTTTAATCAATGAGATATTTGGCTATGAACACATGCTTACAAACTGTTTGATAAAATGTCAGGCCTGGCTGGGCAAGCTGCGCGCGCGTGATGGCTTGCTGGGCAGAAAATTCAGCATGCATGGTGCCTACTTCTCATAATTATATCTTAAAATGTAGGAAGAATTTGGAGAAACTTTCTGAAGCAAAGTTGTTCCTCACATTTTGGGCTTCAACTTTGATGTTGGACATTTTTTAATATAATGAATATTTCACATAGAAAAGTGATGATGAATGCGCGCCCACAACATGTTTGATGAAATGCCTTGCCTGCCTGTGCGTGATTGTGCTGGGCAAAAATTCAGTTTTCAGCTCAAAATCCTAATCATCATATCTTTCTCTATACTTAACCATTTGAGATGATTCTTGAATGAAAAACGAAGAGAAATTTCCAATCTACAACTTTCATGTTGCCAACTTTTTGATTTGAGTACAAATGGTCATTCAAAAATAGACATGAAGAAGTCAAATTTTTGCATTTTTAATCAAAATTTCACTAAGTGTCAAAATCTTCCAAGCTTCATAACTTTTTTCCTTTCATTTTTTGAACTTGTGGCCACTCCTAAAAAGTTGGATAATTTTTCATCCTCTTTCTAGACATATAAAGTTTGCATATTTTCAATAAAAATTAAGAAAGTTGTAGCCAGTCAAAATTCAGCCCTATGGATACTTAGAAAATTTTCAAAATTTCAAATAACTTCCTTGACAAGTTAACTCCAATTCACACTTCCTCTTGATATTTTTGCACTATTGACCATGAAATATGAGAATAGGTATATTAAATTGATGGTTGACCAAAAGTCCACTTGGTCAACAACTGATTTTGACTGTCTTTTGACAAAATGGCCATTTTAACCCTTTTCATCAATTGAACCCCTTCAAGCCAAAGTTGATGATCAAAATTCCAATGATAGATGCTCATGACTATGTAGAGAAGTATGGGATCAAGAATTTCCCAAAAATCCAGAGATCTCCTGATTAAACTCTAAACCCTAGTTTTGATCATTTGTGCTAGGAGATGGTGAGATGATTGTAATTGTGCCATGACCTACAAGATGATATTCCAAGGGACAAAATATACACATTTTGAGGTTAGTTAGAAGAATACAAGTACAAGATATACAAATGAAAGTGCTTCAAGGTGCTTGGTGATTCTCATAGGCAAACCCTAAGACAGAATGCAATAGGAGAAAAACCATAAACCCTAATTTGTGATATGATTGCATTGTAATGATGGTATGAGATGATAGAGGAATATTAGGGGGAAAAATTAGAGTACAACAGCTTCCCTTATTTAAGTTTCTTCTATCCGAATATACGAAGGTTAAAAATCTTCGTGTCGACGTAATCGAAGATACTTAAATATAAAGCAAACCTTATTTTTGGCCCTAAGATGCCATGCAGTGATTATGATTATGAATGCAGATGGACAAATATAAAGAGAATAAAAACACCAATGGGGATGTAGCAAAGGAAACAAGAATCAAAAATACACCCAACCAGAAAAATAAATCACTGGTGAACAAAAGACCCGACTCTTATTGGAGTAACACCCAAAGAAGAGATAAAGTAGCATCAACTCAGCTAAATAGGAGATAGTACAGGATAAAAGTGATTGACAACCAACTGTGAACTACCAACTCAATAGTCGAAGGTAGAATATCAAAAAGATACTGACTCGCAGATGATGGTAAAAGATCAAAGGATACACCAACTTTCACTGAAGGCGAAACTACCAACGTTCACTAAAGGTAGAAAGATAAGAGAATAACAACACCGATTTTCACTGACGGTGAGCTACCAACATTCACTAAAGGTAGAAAGAAAAGAAATATAGCACCGGTGTTCACTGGAGATGAACTACCAACATTTACTGAAGGTAGAAAGAGAAGAGAATAACAACACTGACGTTCATTGACAATGAGCTACCAATGTTCACTGAAGGTAGAAAGAAAAGAAATATAGCATCGACATTCATTGAAGGTGAACTACCAACGTTCACTGAAGGTAGAAAAAAGATAACACCCACGTTCACTGAAGGTGAACTACCAACGTTCACTGAAGGTAGTAAGAGAACAACATTGACGTTCACTGACGATGAACTACTAACTTTCACTAAAGGTAGAGTGAAAATAATATAGCACCGACATTCACTAAAGGTGAACTACCAACGTTCACTGAAGGTAGCAAAAATATAACACCCACATGCATTGAAGGTGAACTAAAAATGTTCACTGAAGGTAGTAAGAGAATAACATCGATGTTCATTGACGATGAACTACCAAATTTCACTGAAGGTAGAGAGAAAAGAATATAGCACCGACGTTCACTGACGGTGAACTACCAACGTTCACTGAAGGTAGAAAAAAGATAACACCCGCGTTCACTGAAGGTAGTAAGAGAATAACATCGAAGTTCACTGACGATGAACTAACAACTTTCACTGAAGGTAGAGAGAAAATATCACAGCAGCGATGTTCACTGACGGTGAAATACCAACATTCACTGAAGGTAGCAAAAAGATAACAATCACCAACTTTCACTGATGGTGAACTACCAACGTTTACTGAAGGTAGTAAGAGAAAATATCATCGACGTTCATTGATGATGAACTACCAACTTTCACTGAAGGTAGAGAGAAAATATCATAGCACCGACGTTCATTGACGGTGAACTACCAACGTTCACTGAAGGTAGCAAAAAGATAAAAATCACCAACATTCATTGATGGTGAACTACCAACGTTTACTGAAGGTAGTAAGAGAAAATATCATCGACATTCACTAACGATGAACTACCAACTTTCACTGAAGGTTGAGAGAAAATATCATAGCACTGACGTTTATTGACGGTGAACTACCAACACACTGAAGGTAGCAAAAAGATAACAATCACCAACGTTCACTGATGGTGAACTACCAACGTTTACTGAAGGTAGTAAGAGAAAATATCATCGACGTTCACTGATGATGAACTAGCAACTTTCACTGAAGGTAGAGAGAAAATATCATAGCACCAACATTCACTGACGGTGAACTACCAACATTCACTGAAGGTACCAAAAAGATGATAATCACCAACGTTCCCTGATGGTGAACTACCAACGTTTACTGAAGGTAGTAAGAGAAAATACCATCGACATTCACTGACGGTGAACTACCAACATTCACTGAAGGTAACAAAAAGATAACAATTACCAACATTCACTGATGGTGAACTACTAACCTTTACTGAAGGCAGTAAGAGAAAATATCATCGATGTTCACTGACGATGAACTACCAACTTTCACTGAAGGTAGAGAGAAAATATCATAGCACCGACGTTCACTGACGGTGAACTACCAACGTTCACTGAAGGTAGCAAAAAGATAACAATCACCAATGTTCATTGGTGGTGAACTACCAACATTTACTGAAGGTAGTAAGAGAAAATATCATCGATGTTCACTGACGATGAACTACTAACTTTCATTGAAGGTAGAGAGAAAATATCATAGCACCGACGTTCATTGATGGTGAACTACCAATGTTCACTGAAGGTAGCAAAAAGATTACAAGTTTTCCCAAAATCATGGCATTTCACCTAGAACGGGTCTCAACTTCTCCTTTAACCGAGGCACTCTGCCTGGAAAGGGTAATATATAAGTTGTCTCAAATAAAGAGACTACCACTTGCAAAGATTTCACAATGAATTGTCTCTGTCATATTGAAAGACTTGCCATCCACTGGAGTAATTTGACAATGAACCGCAAACTATTCACTCATAGAGAAGATAGTAAAAAAAAGTAACGTTGACTTTTAAGGGGAAGTAAAAGTTGCTCAAATAAAGAGACCTGCTACTTGCTGTTATGGGAAGGATTGTAAAAATGACTTCCTGGGGAAGGCAATATAGCTTCATGGGGAAAGAAATATGACTTCCTGGGGAATGTCAACATATTCCTGATGAGGAGATAAAGTCTTCTCGTGCAAAATAAATTCATATTCTCAAACCAATGCTCAAAGCTTGCAGAAATCCCAAGTAATAATATTGTTGAGGATTATAGATTCAAAACAGAAATAAACTAGAGTAAAACAGTCAGCCAAAATACATCCTTTGAGAAATAAACTCAAGAGGGAAACCCAAATCCATCCAGACAAGGAGCTGTACAGGAAGGCTAAAGCAAAAATCTTTCACACGGGATAACTTAGTGTGGAAATTGAAAGAATTTACACTTTCTGCTTAAGGTTGACACTCCATTGGAGAGAGGACAACACAACTCTGCAAAACAGGGTAATAGGTCAACAAAATATTAACGAATGTGAATGAGCAATGATTTGCTAAATTCAACTATGCATAATGTATGTATGAGTGTTATCATGTATATGCTGACAAAATAAACATATAACACTGGGAATAACCAGACAAAACCAACTCGGGCACAATCAATACTCGGCTAAATCACATCCAAGATGGAAATTCCATAAGAAAGTAAGCACCAACTGAGGAAACAAAATCCTATTTCACGGCTTAACTTCACTGGGAAAGAACATAATCCGAAAATAATCATATCATACCAATAAATTAGTACATGTACATGGATATAACATCCTCCTCCAGGCTTCACCAGGCAATAACACACAGACTTCAATGGGGAAAACAAATGTTTCACGGTCCGTACTCCTAATGGGGATTGCAATACTGATTTCAAATAAGGCAGATGGAAAACCATATTGTCAAAACACCAACTAAGGATCTCGTGCTGACTTCATTGGGGAAATATCATACACACTTCACTAGGGGAGATAGTGCCTCATCATCGAGATACCAACTTGAGACCTCGTGATGACTTCATTAGGGAGGACAACACCATATCATCAAGGGGAAATCAAGATACACTCTTCAATATTGAGAGTATGTATTGCACCAACTTCTCTGGGGAAAAAGTATGAAACCTCATGGGGATAACAACTTGGGGAGTTAAGAAGTCAAACATTACAGCAAGAAATCAATCTTATGGGGATTTTAAATCAAACCTAGAACTTGGCGGGTGAAAACCCAAAAAACTGACAAACGCCTCAACACTTCTTAAATAAACATTGCCCTTGCCTGATTATCAGGCAATCAAACAAAATGCAAGTGTTGTCGAAAGGGAGATGCTTCGCAAATGAGTCCAACTCAGCATGCACGGGGAGAAAAGACTTTTATCAAATAAGCGAAGCCTTCACTGGGGAATCTTGGATTGAGTCTTCATATCATGCAAACTTATTCCAACAAAAGATGCCCTGGGATAGCCTTCTTGGGGAATCAAGAAGTCAACATTATAGAAAGAGGTCAAACTCATGGGGATTTTAAATCAAGCCCAGCACTTGGCGGGTGAAAACCTAAAGGATTGACAACTGTCTCAACACTTCTTAGAAAATATACTACCCTGGTCTAGTTGCCTGGGAAATAAATACCAACAATAATACCAATACTGCAGAAAAAGCGACATTTTGCAAATAGTTCCATCTCAGCACACCAAGGGAACAAGACCTTTCATCATATGAGGGAAGACTTCGCTGGGGAATCTGGGATAGAGGCTTCAGACCATGCAAACCCAAAATAAAAAATGAACCAAGACTTGACTGGGGACAATGGGATCACAAGCCTGATACCGCACCTTACATCAATTGGTATCATCTCTAACTATCTGATAAACACAAGATTATATGTATACCAGTAAAAACAAACTGAGAGAACCTTCCTGGGGAATCAAGAAGTTAACATTATAGTAAAAGGTCAAAATTACGAGGATTTTAAATCAAACTCAACACTTGGTGAGAGAAAACCCAAAAAGTTGATAACTGTCTCAACACTTCTTAGAAAAGATATTGCCCTTGTCTAGCTAATTAGGGAGCATATAACAATAATAATGTCGTAACTGGAGGGAGTAATAATCTACAAGAGATTTCATATCAATTCTAAATACACAAAAGGGAGAAAGAACTCCATCAAATGAGCAAAGGCTCCATAGCTCTTTTTAACCTCAGTTTGATCACCACCTGGCTGGGTAAAGAATCACACTCAGCTGGAGAAGTCTGCCACAAGACTGGAAAAATGGGATTATAAACCGAACACCATAACACAACCTGTAGGAAACCCTTTAAATTGATCAACAACTGTTAGAGGAAGCCAGACACACATCTATAAAACAGATCACAAGAAACAATCCTTCTTGAGGAAGATTCTCGGCTTGGGGTAGACATAGTAGCTATCTTGACGAAATCTGGATATGCCATTGGAAACCAATCTGGTGTCCCAAGCTTACCGTGCTGATCAAGGTAACTTTCATAACTTGCCTTTGGCTGCATGCTTTTAAGATAACCTTTTTGATCAAATGGCTTCTAGAGATTTGTCGAATCTCAACGTAACTGCCCTAGATTGGCTGAATGTTGCATCCCCTTTGCTTCACAACTCTTCTCGGCAACATACCTTTTACTGATACTCAAATGTAAACTTCCATGATATCAAGCAGTTGTTTTACAAGTAGAAAATGTTTACTCTAAGAATGAAAATTCTAATGCAACAATTATGTAAGTCTTGAAGATTTTATTTGAAAAGATGTCGCAAAACCTCGTGAATGAATCCCTAGCCAGGATGTGACATGGATTTTTTTTGTATGAAAGATGACAAAAGCATATGATACCAATCAAAATAATTTAGCAAAATTAATGGGAGTCAGGAAACATTATCTCATTTGAGTAAGCTTTCAAAATAAACCATGTTTCAATTAGGACTTTTGAGGGTTGTAACGTGGCCTGGTTCACGGTTTTAGAAGAAAAGATTTAAGGCTCAAAAATATTTGGTGGCCACTCTCTTCGTGATGTTCTTCAGTCCTAAGTTCAGTTAACCTAACACGAACATTCATCTCTCAAAAGAAATTTCGAGATGGTTGAGGAATCAAACAAGGTTTTCTTTGGACATGCAAGTCACTCGTTTCTTCTTCCTTTGGGTTTCTTGTCACACGACTCTGTTCTTCGCTGAGGATTTCACATTGTAATCCTTTATCACATTTCAGGCTTTCCATTTCTTCCGTGCTTTCTGAACAAATTCCTTTTGACTTTGACTCTGAAGTGCAACGGGATGCCCTGACTTTTGCCGAAGCGACTTGTTTTTTCAAGTTCCGACTTAGCGTGGCTTTTTGTTTCTTTCTTTTTCATCATCATTTTTTTATTCATATTTTCTTTTTCTTTTTCTTTTTGAACATTTCGCGTGACTTCGAGTCATTTGTGACTAGTTGGAAGAATTGTGACTGCCCTATTTCTGAGTAGATGAAGGATAACCATTATTGTATCGTCATCTGTTGATCTCCTGATATGTGAGAGATACCCATTGGGATAATGTCTTCTTTTGATGCACACTACTAATATGCAGAGATTAAACATTGCGGTTTTGAATTCCCTTAACCTCTTGAAGGATAACCATTATTGTATCCTTAGATGCCCACTCTTGATGAGATTTGAATACTCAATCATATTAACTGAACACTACCCTTCTCCGGGTTAAAATGAGGGTTTTTCTGAATAGAAAAAGAAACTCCTACTTCAAGGCTCAAAGTGGTTAACAAAGGTTTCACTCCCGTATATCTCCAGTGTTTGAGGATTTGAAACAATGCATGTACATCATCAACAGGGTTTTATCCAAAAGCATACAACCAGAAAATTTGTGTTTTAATATCATCATCCTCCTCTCAATATCTGCCTAGGCAAGAGAATGGGTAACAATTTAGTATCATAAAGCAATTTAAAATTGAAAACAAATACGAGTGAAACGAATGAATTTCTTCAGGACAAACATACTCATTGTATTAAGATTAAACATTCAAATGCAAACAAGTTCTTACATGCAAACAGTGCAATGATAAACAAGAAAAATTACAAATGAGAAAGCAGTAAAAATGCTAATAAACTGAGAAGTCTAATCATCCTTAAACTCCAGGGCATTCTTCAATCACGTTTATTCTTCGGAAAAGACTTGACTTGAACTTCAAGACCAATATCCTTAAATGACAAGATACCGCTCTTGACCAATTTCTGGACTTCGATTTTCAATGGATAACTATTTTCGATACTATGCCCAAGGGCTCCCTGATGAAAGGCACAAATCAAATCAGCTTTGTAGTACCACAACATCTTCTCAGGAATCTTTGATGGAAGTCGGGTCTGAACCAAATTTCTCTACATGAGAAAGGGAAACAACTCTTTATAGGTCGTTGGGATTGGATCAAACTGGTTTTTTCTCTGATCAGGAACTTGCTGATTTTGTTGACAAACTGGAGCAACAGGAGGTAAGTTGAACACAGGGATGACAGGAGAAACACGTTGATTCTGACGATAATTATTTCTTCCTCTAGTTCTCTTCTTGGAAAATTTATTATCAAACTTCTTCACACCACTAGTTGAGCCACCATCTTTAGATGAACATCCCTTTCGGACATCCTCTTCTAGAGGCACTCCCATATTTACTTTTTCAGGGAAATCACCGGGCGCATTGACTATCACCTTCTCATGAAAGAATGATTTCATAGTTCCTGTGAAGACCTTTGCCATCTCTTCTTCCTTCCTAGAAGGATTGACTTGAGCAGCAACCAAAGTTTTAACCAAAGCAGTTAGGTACTCCATGTCATCCTTCAAAGTAGTTACCTCTTTGCGGAGTTCAAAGATCTCTTTCTTAATGTTTTCCATCTTCTCTTAACACGAGTGTTATACTGGTGAGACAACTTGCTGAACAAAGCAGAGAAATTCAGTAAGAATCCTGGGTATGGAAATAAATGCAAGAAATATGTACAAGATGATGCATGATATGCAATGCATATGATTTATTTTTATTATTATTAATATTTCAAGGGACTTTAAGATTTATAGACACATTGCAAATATCAAAGTAATAACACATTTGAAATACTGAAAAATTTTATTATAATAACTTCAAAATGGATTACAAGTTTCAATAATCCCAAGTACAAGATGAAAATAAAGTCTAAAACTCTAAGAAGTAAAGCTGATGGAGATCACTCTATATGCTGGAGCTTCCCTGTAAGCCTGGCAATCCGAGCCTTCAACCTCTGATTTTCTTCCTCATACCTGGTGGCAACCTCCTTCCAATCACCTGAATCAGGAAGTGAGCAACTAGCATCTGACTTAGGCTTAAGAGAAAATAAATCCCATTGCCTCTCCATGGTCTCTACAGCCCGACTCTTAAGAATCTCAATCAAGTCGTCTCTCTCCTTCAAATATGCTTTATAGGAAATCTCTAAAGTTTGGCACTTATTCTTCCAAGTTTCCTTTTCTTGCTGCATCCTGACTAAAGTAAGTTGTAGCTCTTCCACATCATCCAATAAGGGAGGAGTGGTCTTCATAAACAAATCTGGCATAGGTGCTTCCCGGGAATACGGAATCTTCAACTAAATAGCTCTCGTTTGGACCCACTGAAGATAAGGCTCCAAAGAAACAGCCCCCTAGGTCCCAGGTCTTTCCTAATCTTCCTATGAATGTGATTCCAGGCCTTCGCAATCTTCTCCCTAGCTTCCTTGTGGTCTTCTCCCTCCTTCAGGAAGAAACTACTCAAATGAATACTATTTGGTTTATCCCTCATCGGATAACCAAGCTGTCGTCATGCAAGAACAGGGTTGTAGTTAATTCCTCCCTTTGTACCAAGAAGAGGTACATTGGGGAAACTACCACAACTATCGACAATATCTACATCATAGTAAGCCCGATGGTACCAATCAATATCTGAGTGAGTAAGTTCCATGATCTTAGGAGCCCAACGGGGTTCCTTCCTGACATCCCAGAAAGCATCAGACTAAGGCATATAAGAAATAAACCATCGGTACAACAAAGGCGTGCAACAGGTAATCATCCCCCCATGATAAGAATTTCGAATATGAATAGAGTAATAAGCATCACCCAACAATGTAGGAATTGGGTTTCCAATCATGAAGATCCTGATAGCATTAATGTCAACAAACTTGTTCACATTAGGAAACAAGAACAACCCGTAAGCAAGTAGAGCAAAGATAGCCTCAAAAGCGACTGTATTCTTCATCCTGGAAAAGTAACGAGATTTCTCCAATAAGAACTGAGCTGGTAATCCTCTAATCCCTCCTTTAGTAGTCATATGGGCTTCAACCTCAGACTTCCCCAGATGAATTAAAGCAGCAATCTCATGTGGTTTTGGCTCACCCTCCAAACCAGTAAAAGGAACACGATCGGTAATAGGTAAATCCAACAGATAAGAATACTCCTCTAGTGTAGGTATCAACTCATAGTCAGGGAAAGTAAAGCAATGATACATCGGATCATAGAACTGGACCAAGGTCGAGAGAATACCCTCCTTCATCTAAGCTTCATGAAAGGAATGATGGATCCATACTTCCTCTGAAAATATGTAGAACACTCAATCTTGGGAATTAGACTGATCAACTCATCTATCTTGAGATATTTGAAACTGTATTTTTCGGTCTTTCTTTTTCCAGAATCCATGGTCAAAAGGTACCTGAGATATTCACAAATGGTCAACTTTCAAGTCCCTTGAAATAAAACTTCTTCAAAAGATGCTTATGAGTGCATGGATGCATGATGCAACAATCACACACAAGGTCACTAACATATGGTTCATAGGTTCAACGTCACGAGCACGAGGTCGAAGGTACTACCCATAAGGTATGGTCTAAAAGTTATCACCTGCCGAACAAGTTTCTAGAGGTTCCCAGAGTCTACATCCTTCCTTCGGATATTACCAACTTCCTGATTAACTCGGTAATTAGTAATGTTCTCAAGAAAAACTCGTCTGAGCATAGTATCGCGTGACAATTATTTCCAGATTACTTTGTCATAGCTTTCGCACTACACTAAAAGGCCAAGATGGGTTAGGTATTCTACGGTCCTCAGCTTCAACAGGCTCCCAGGTCGAAAGCAGCGCGTCTTCCAGATTACTCGGTAATCGAAACTACAGTCAAAGGGGCCTCCACTGAGTTGGGGATCTGATGCCTCCTTTTTTGGGATTACTCCTCAAAGTTAGCATGACTATACCGCCCGTCTTATCTTAAAATTTGCCCAAGTCTGGGTATAGGACTTATAAGTAATCACCAAGCATCCTGAAAACCAGGAAAATCCAGATAAACATATATACAACATATAACACATAAACAATAATAGCACATATACAGATATAAATAAAGATGGGCTCAACCCACTTAGGGATGGACCAGCAAGAGTTCAATCTTTCCCCAATGAAGTCGCCATTTTTTTTGTAGCGGTAGAAATGTTTAAGACTAAGCCATTGAATTGACTATACATATACAGATCAAAATAAAAATCGCCATTGCGCCTTATTGTTTCCAAATGAATGGGAAAAGAGAGAGTAACCCAAAAATAGGGGGAAAGATTCAAGGTAAGGGGGTTGGTTATGTAAAGGGAAAGTATTAGCACCCTAAACATCTACGGTACTCCGTAGGAACCTCTTTGAAAATTTTGTATATTTTGGCTATAAAATGTTCTTTAAAAATAGATGGTGGAGGTGAGAAAAGAAGTATTTTTTATGATTTTTGCACCCGCCGTGGTTGCAAACCTTTAGCGCCTACGTACCACCTTTCGTGCAATAGGGGATCAGGGTACACGTAGTTCACCTTTTGAAAATTTTAAAACACAAGTGTGTTGGTTAATTTTATGAGATAAGACATCACCATCATTGTCCGTGTAGAAAACATACTTACTACCCACAATCATGAGAAAGGATAATTTGCACTATCTCAAAGTGGAGGCTATGGCTTGGATTTTAAAATCAACAATGCCTCACTCAACACCCAAGTGGAAAATATATCACCTCACTACATATTAAAGAAGAATAGTTGTTTGCATCACTACAAGAATTGGCAAGAGTCCAATCTTTTGAGAAAAAGTTTTAAAATAAAAGCCAAAGTTGCAAAATGGTTTGAAATTAGATTGATTGACTTTTAGTCTTATCACAAAAAATGTCAAGGTATTATTAAGTTGATTGAAGTTTATTTATGAAAATGTTTTGAAAATGCATGGACATAAGTCCAAGTTTATTATGAAAGTGGTTCAAGTTTTTAAAAAAAACAAGAAGAGTTTTCGAAAGGAGGGAGAATATTTTTGAAATTAAAGAAGATGGGAGGAGAAGAAGAGACTGTCCTAAAGCATAAGGTAAAAGCTAAGGAGAAGAATCATCTAACCAACAAGAAGCCAATACTTGACATTATGAGTCAAGATATAATTCTCATTCTTTGGATTGAAACCAAGCAAGCAAAGATACTAGACCTCTTGAGAGAACCAAACTTCAAGTGTATTAAGTCTTCATAAAAATTGGGCAGAGTAACGGCTGTATACGGGTGAATTCCAGATTACAAATAAAGTATGTAATAACAATAACATGCACACAAAATAAACAAACAATCCAATGTCTTGAGGTAAACCTCAAGAACTCCAGACAAATATCAATTAAGGTCACAAGGTTTCCAATATAGGCCAAGATTTCTAATTCTAAGTCCAAGAAGTCCAATACTCCATAATGCCAAGGATAGTAACCAAATAGTCCAAGTATCATTAAAGTTTTTTATGGTTTATGTTGATTATTAAGTATCTTCAAAAAGAAAAGAAAAGCTCAAGTGAGCAAAGATGAAAATAGTATGAAATGTAAATGCTAAAGTAAATAGTACAAAAAGCATAAAAATAAAAAGCATAAAATAAAGTCAATTGTTAATAATTAGTGGTTAGTTGGATGACCATCTTGAAACTTGCATTTGGAACTCATTAGATGATTGGTAGAACCAAAGCCTCAAAACAACAAGTTGCATTTGCTTTTTGTTATGTATATCATCCATTTAAGAATTCTCAAGGCAACATTTAATGATCAACGATATTTAAGTGATCCACGTTGACCAAAATTTATGAAGATCCATTAGAGTATTGGTAGAACCAAAGCCTCCACACAATGAATCTCAAGTTTATTGGATCAAAGGGATCAAATTAACATACTTGGGCTTGCAAAAATAGGTTTGGCCACAAATGATCATTTATTCGAATCGGGATAAAATTTAGTGCTATGTTAAGCAATCGTAAGTGGACTTATGTAGAAGCCGCACCTATTTTGAGGTCGGTCAATAGAAATCTATGTATTTTATATTTGGATAAATGATATATAGATCAGTATCCCATAACATGTAATACAATAAGAAAGGGGAATAAGATGAAGAGGGAAGGGATTAGAGTTTCAAATATCATCAACACCATTCGTCCATTTTAATGGATTTTGTTTATCAACCTATCAACACCCAAGACCCAATGATGTTGAATAATTTGTCTCAAGATATGCTCCAAGTCAGTACCACATGCTATTTCAAGAATCATGTACAAAAGTTTTCAATTACAAGCATTAATCAAAGGTAAAACCCAAAATGCAGTCTTAAGTAAAAAATGGTTTAAAAATATGAAAATAACTTTAAAAATTATGAAGTTAAAACCCTAACTTCCTAAGGTCCTATAAAAGTCAGAAATAAATTTTGGAGTCCCTGGATTGAGGTGGAAATTTGCTTTAGAAATGAAAACTTGGAGACTAGTAAGTTTAAGCCTTAAACTAGATGGTTTCGGAAAATAATTTGTGAAAAATAAGAAAGCACATTGTAAAATTCCAGAAAAATGATTTTTATGGCCTCAACATGTTCAAGCACTCTAAAAAATTTCATCTCTGATTTTATAGGTATAGGAAGTTAGAAATTTAAATCCATTAATATGCATGATCAAGCAAAAACCCTAAAAAAGGAAAATAAGTTTAAAAATTAATCAATTAGATCCAAAGGTCAAATAAATTTGATGTAAAATAACCTAAATGTTAAGAAAAATCTAAGGATCAGAAATCATATTTTTCTTGGATTTTATCTCAAAAGGAAAAAAGAAATAAAAAATTATTTATACAAACTAACAAAATTAATGCAAATAAAAGATATTATGTCCAAATGATTTTTAAAATGTAACCAAAATTTTTATAAAATTGGACAAAAAATATTTTCAACTAATAAACTCAGGGATGAGTCCAAAAATATTTTTTAGGGATTTTTTTCCTTAATATAAATAGGAAAATAAAATTCAAGATTTAAAAGAAATATTTAAACCCTAACTATTTACATGATTTTATTTAATCAAGAAAAATGATTAAAAAAATGAAATAAAAATTAAAATATGAAAATATATTAAAAAATAAGTCTAAAATAATTTTTTCACAATTTTTGAAGTGAAGGAAATATTAAAATAAAATTTGAGAAAACAAAAGAAGAATTAATATTCAAAGGCTATTACACCTATTTTTGCAAAAACGCGTTGTAAAAAGAACTGAAGCCATGTTCAATTAAAACATGACACGTCATCATCCCTACCAAACAACCATGTTGTTCACGTTTTTCAACTTTGAAACCTCATTTTCAGATCACCATAAATCACTCATTTCTTGATGAAATCTAAAAATTGAAACACCAAAATTCAAGATTGAAATTAGTAGAACATGCTAGGATAAAAAAATTCATGAAATGATGCATGGATGAGTGAGAAAATCGCGCGTGAAAATGCTACATGGACACTTTTTTAATTTTCACATTATATCAAACAGTTTTCAAACTTGATTTTCTCCCTCAATTCTCCACCAAATTAAATGACCCAAGAATGAAAATTGATCAGAAAAATGCAAGGATTATGAATATGCTCTTAGATTTTAAAAAAAAATCATGGATTCAATGAACGATGCAAGGTTGCAATAGGAGAGAGAAATTAGATCTACTACCTTGCAATGAGTTTGATGATGTTGGATCTCAAATAAAGAGCTAGTAATGGAGAGAAGCTTGCTTGAATGTGAAGAGATAATAAATGGAGAGAGATGTGAAGAAAATTGAAAATTTATGGAAGTGAGCTTTTGACAACAATGGAGGAAGCTTGATATTTTGAGAGAGAGAGAGAGAGAGAGAGAGAGAGAGAGAGAGAGAGAGAGGGAGAGAGGATTTCGTGTGACAGAGGGAGAGAATAGCTTGCTACTGACTTGCAATCTTCCAACCAACTCCTTGCTTGTTGAATTTGATGGCTTTATATAGAGTGTGGAAAGAGAGAGTGAGAAAAATAAAAAAATGAAAAATGAGGGAGTGAGTGAGGTGTTTCATTTTAAATGTTGCTTTTGGATACAAATCATGTGCTCTTGAGTAAGTGAGAAGTGTTAGAGTGTGAGCTAGTAATTGGTCTTGGGTTGCACAAATATTTTCCATGCATTTTCATGCAAAGTTCATCATTCCATGAACACTTCTTTACTCCCTTATATCTCTCTCTATGGTGCATGAAACGTCACAAACTTTGAATCAAAAATGGAGAGGACACTTCATACTCCAACTTTCATGTTCAAAGTTTTTCAAAATGAGGCTTGAACCAATGAGATATTTGGCCATGGACACGTGCTTACAAACTGTTTGATAAAATGCCAGACATGGCTGGGCTGGCTGCGTGTGCGTGATGGCTTGCTGGGCAGAAAACTCAGCATGCATGGTACCTACTTCTGACAATTATATCTCAAAATGTATGA
The DNA here is from genome assembly GCA_948472305.1 of Vicia faba. NCBI lineage: Eukaryota > Viridiplantae > Streptophyta > Magnoliopsida > Fabales > Fabaceae > Vicia > Vicia faba. The sequence continues at coordinate 1,361,639,715 of OX451739.1, read as the reverse complement.
AGAATTTGGAGAAACTTTTTGAAGCAAAGTTGTTCCTCTCATTTAGCGCTTCAACTTTGATGTTGGAAATTTTTCAAAATAATGAATATTTCACATAGAAAAGTGATTACTAATGCGCGCCCACAACATGTTTGATGAAATGTCTTGCCTGCCTGGGCGTGCCTTGCCTTGTGCTGGGCAAAAATTCAGTTTTCAGCTCAAAATCCTAATCATCATATCTTTCTCTACACTTAACCATTTGAGATGATTCTTGAACTAAAAATGAAGAGAAAATTCCAATCTACAACTTACATGTTGCCAACTTTTTGATTTAAGTCCAAATGGTCATTCAAAAATGGAAATGAAGAAGTCAATTTTTTGCATTTTTAACCAAAATTTCACTAAGATTCAAAATCTTCCAAGCTTCATAACTTTTTTCCTTTCATTTTTTGGACTTATGGAAACTCCTACAAAGTTGGAGAATTTTTCATCCTATTTCTAGGCATATAAATTTTGCACATGTTCAATAAAAATTGAGAAAGTTGTAGCCAGTCAAAATTCAGCCCTATGGATACTTAGAAAATTTTCAAAACTTCAAATAACTTCCTTGACAAGTTAACTCCAATTCACACTTCCTCTTGATATTTTTGCACTATTGACCGTGAAATATGAGAATAGGTATATTAAATTGATGGTTGACCAAAAGTCCACTTGGTCAACAACTGATTTTGACTGTCTTCTAACAAAATGACCATTTTACCCCCTTTTCATCAATTGAACCCCTTCAAGCCAAAGTTGATGATCAAACTTCCAAAGATAGATGCTCATGACTATGTAGAGAAGTATGGGATCAATAATTGCCCAAAAATCCAGAGATCCCCTGATTAAACTCCAAACCCTAGTTTTGATCATTTGTGTTAGGAGATGGTGAGATGACTGCAATTGTGCCATGACCTACAAGATGATATTCTAAGGGACAAAATATACACACTTTGAGGTTAGTTAGAAGCATACAAGTACAAGATGTACAAATAAAAGTGATTCAAGGTGCTTGGCGATTCTCATAGGCAAACCCTAAGACGGGATGCAGTAGGAGAAAAACCCCAAACCCTAATTTGTGATCTGATTGCATTGTGATGGTATGAGACGATAGAGGAATCTTAGGGGGGGAAATTGGGGTACAACAGTGACATTTCACCGAACTGGGTTAAAAATTGATTGTGTTATTTAAATTTCTACAATTTATCTTTCTAAACAAGCAACAGTTTCAGCAAGTTTCCTGTCAACATATGTCATAACATCTGTCTTGATATCGTGTTTCTGTGTTAAGACTTCAGTCTTGACTTTGTATTGCAAGTTCCTGAATTTCAATTGGAATCAGAGTAGGAACCTCATTTTGTCTATTGGGTGAGCTCCAGAGAGAATATATTTCTGGTACTATGAGTTTTGAGGAAAGACTATAAGATTCTATTGTGTTACTTAGAAGTCAATTCAATAATGTTTTGAAGAGAATAGAAAAGATGAAATGAAGGAAGGAAAGATCAAATGTATTATCTGACATCAGAAGGGAAGATGTGATTGATCAAGACAGAAGAGTTAAGTATCTTAAGTGTGAAGGCTTTGGGAACATTAGATCATAATGTCCTACTTATCTCAAGGGTCAACCTAAGGGCTGACTGATTCTTGGTCAGATGAGGAATTTACTGAGGAAGAGTATGTTAAATATGTGTCTTCCTTAACAGGAAGATGGGATCCTAAGAAAATTCAGAAGTGAAGAGGTACCTCATGATAAATTGTCTACATCCTACAGAGATCTATTCAACAAAAGTGAGAAAATTCATCAAATAAGAATAAAACCGAGGATGATCATAGCTAAACTCCAGACCGAGAAGGATGAATACCTAGCTGATAATCTTGAACTCCAAAATAAGGTGACCTTGTTGACATCTAAACTTGATAATTTTATCAAAAGTGTTAAGATGTTAAACAATAGATCTGGTGTGCTAGATGATATTCTTCAAGATGTGGAAGGAGGGAAAATACATACTGAAATTGGGTTTAAATATCAAAGCTTGAAAAACAAGAAGAAAACCTCTGAGATAAAGTTTGTCCCTTCTAAATATTGCACCCTAAAATTTTCCCTCCTATCTTGATCTTATATGGCTTAGGATTCGCATTCATTTGCATCCTTTCATTAGGGAATTTTGCATAGTCATACATTTCATTTAATAAAGTACCATGGGTTCAAAGTGTAGCGGTAGAAATATTCAAGACTAAGACATTGGATTGACTAGACTTTATACAAATCAAAATAAAAATCGCAACCGCGCTTTATTATTTCCAAAGGAATTGGAAAAGAGATAATAACCCAAAAAGAAGGGGAAAGATTCAAGGTAAGGGGGTTGGTTATACATATGGAAGGTATTAGCACCCTAAATATCTACGATACTCTGCAGGAGCCTCTTTGTAAAATCTGTATATTTTTGCTATAAAAAATGTTGTATATAAAAAATGGATGGTAGAGGTGAGAAAAGAAATATATTTATTTTATGATTTTTGCACCCGCCGCGGTTGTGAACCTTTAGTGCCTACATACCACCTTTTCATGCAATAGGGGATCAGGGTACACGTAGTTCCTCTTTCAAAAATTTAAAACACAAATGTGTTGGTTAATTTTATGAGATAAAACATCATCTTCATTGTCCGTGTGGAAAACATACCTACTACCCACAATCATGAGAAAGGAGAATTTGCATCATCTCAAAGTGAAGGATATGGCTTGGATTTTAAAATCAACAATGTCTCACTCAACACCCAAGTGGAAAATATCTATCTTCACTACATATTATAGAAGTATAGTTGTTTGCATCACTACAAGGATTGACAAGAGTTCAACCTTTTTGATAAAAGTTTAAAGATAAAAGCCAAAGTGGCAAAATGGTTTGAAATGAGATTGATTGAATTTTAGTCTTCTCAAAAAAATGTCAAGGTATTATTAAGTCGATTGGAGTTTATTTATGAAAAATGTTTTGAAAATGCATGGACATAGGTCCAAGTTTATTATGAAAGTGGTTCAAGTTCAAAAACAAGAAGAGTTTTTAAAAAGGGGAAGAATATTTTTGAAATTAAAGAAGGTGGGAGGAGAAGAAGGCACTATCCTAAAGCATAAGGTAAAAGCTAGTGATAAGAACCATCTAACCAACAAGAAGCCAATACTTGACATAATGAGCAAAGATAGAATTCCCATTCCTTGGATTGAAACCAATCAAGCAAAAAATACTAGACCTCTTGAGGGAACCAAACTTCAAGTGTATTAAGTCTTCACATAAATTGGGCAGAGTAACGGTTGTATACGGGTGAATTCCAGATTACAAACAAAGGGTGTAATCACAAAAACCTGCACACAAAAACAAACAAGCAACCCAATGTCTTGAGGTAAACCTCAAGAACTCCAGACAGAATAATCAGGTAAGATCACAAGGTCTCCAAGATAGGCCAAGGTTTCTAACCCTAAGTCTAATAAAAGTCCCATGCTCCATAATGCCAAGGATAGTAACCAAATAGTCTAAGTACCATTAAAGATTTTTAGGGTTTATGTTGATTATTAAGTATCTTAAGAAAGGAAAATAAAAGCTCAAGTGAGCAATGTAAAAATGGCAAGAAAGTAAATACTCAAATGAGCAAAGATGAAAATGGCATGAAATGTAAATGCTAAAAGTAAATGGTACATAAAGCATAAAAATAATAAGAGCATAAGGTAAGACAAGTCAATAATTAGTGGTTAGTTGGATGACCATCTTGAAGCTTGCATTTGGGACTCATTAGAGGATTAGTAGAACCAAAGCCTCCACACAACAAGTTTCATTTGCTTTTTGTCAAGTATATCATCCATTTGGAATTCTCACAAGTATCATTTAATGATCAACGATGTTTAAGTGATCCGCGTTGACCAAAGGTGTTGTAGATCCATTAGAGGATCGGTAGAACCAAAGCCTCCACACAATGAATCTCAAGGTTATTGGATCAAAGAGATCAAATTAACATACTTTGGCTTACAATCATAAGTTTGGGCCACGAATGATCATTTATTCGAATCAGAATAAATATTAGCGTTACGTTAAGCAATCGTAAGTGGACTTATATAGAAGTCGCACCTATTTTGAGGCCGGTCAATAGCAATCTATGCACCATTTTTTTAGACATGATATAGACATTATGCTCCAACAACATCTAGTGCAATAAGAAAGGGATGAGATAAAGAGGGATGGGGAAAAAATATACAAACCACTTTTGAATTAAATTTTAATCAAACTATTATTAAAATCATTCATCCATTTTTGTAGAGTTAAACTCAACACCATGGATCCAATGTGTTAATAAAGTTCATGATTCAAAATCTAACTCAAGATCACCCAGAAAATAGTCACAAAAAAATATCACATTTTAATATACACAAAAGGGTTTAAAAATAATGTTTAAAAATAGAAAATAAAGAGAAAAATATCAACTATGTTCAAATTAATCAAGAAATAAAAGTGAGACCATAGAAAAATCTGAAAAATGGCTCATAATTTTACAAATTTTTTGGTAATTTTTTAAAGTCAGAAACTATTTTTAAAATTAAAATAAATGGGTAAAATAAACAAAAAATGATAAAAAATAGTAAAGTCAGAAACAAAAATAAAATAAGGTCACCAATATTTGTCACAATACCATTGGATCATTCCATAATTTTTTCATAATTTAAAAATGTATAAAAGTATTTTTAATATTTAAAACAAGTCAAATAAAGGGTAAAATTTATAAAAAAATACCAAAACACAAAATTAAATTGTGAAAAAATAAAAATCATAAAGAGAATAATCAAAAATATTTTTCATAATTTTTTTTCAGATTTTTGGGACTAAAAATGAATTTTCTATGATTTTTTTGAAATTTAAAAAAATTAAAATATAAAAATCAGAAAAAGAAAATAAAAGTAAAATATGTGGACCATTGGATGAGAGTCAAAACGCGTTAGTAATCAAATCCAAGGGATCTGGCGCGTTGTGTATATCATGGTCATTAGTGAATAATATACAGAATCATTATTTAAATCGAAATTTGAAAAAAAACAGATGGTGCGCCTTCATTGGTTAGAAGATGACACGTTGGTCATCTTCAACCTCCAGCCATCACGAATTGCATGTCTCTCAAACTGTAAAATCAGAAGCTCAGACATATTCCATTCGCTTCGTCTCTTCAAGACGAAGACAACCACACCCTCGCGCCAAATTTATATAAACTGTAGCTCAAGCAATTTGGAAGGAAAGTTTTGAAAAGGGATTTGAAATTTCATGGTCAAAACGTGTTTCCAGTAAAAGGTAAGTGTTGTGACTAGAATCAGGGAAATGAGAGCAACACAATGATATCAGAGTTTTGAAGAATTGATGAAGGAATCTACCTATTGAAGTTGAGTTGTAGAGCTCTGAAACTGGACTTCTATGGAGCAGTATAGGGCACGATTCTTGAATGTAATTATGTGGTTATCTTCATGGAAGATCAAGGAAGGTGAATTGATGGAAAAATTGGATTGAAAAAGGCTCGAGAATAGATTTTGAAGTTACTGAATTCTGAGTTATGAAACAAGTTTGGCAGGGTGATTCTGGCTATCCAAGCTTGGGAAAATGAATGGGATAGTACATGTATTTATAGGAGAAGCAAATGGGATCAAAAGGAATAGTTAATGATATGTTTTGGAGGGAATTTGTGCAAACCTGATGCACGAGTGAAGTGTGATCCAAACTTCACCAAAACTCATCCAATTATTGCGTTTTGATGCACTAATTCACTTGGTAAAGTTGGCTAATCATGTTTAGACCCAAAACACGTGCTAATTTGAGGTTTAGAGGTTGTAACATGAAATTCAAATTCTGATTTGCAAGGAAACTTCAATTCTAAGTTACCATTTTTGAAACAATGGCATTCTCAGCTCAAGGGGTCTTGAGGCATGATTCTTGGTGCTTTAGAAAGATGAGGTTACAAGCTTTGCAATGGAAAAAGAATGGAGTTAAATGGATGCTTGAGCTGAAAGTTGCATTGAGTCAAAGTTGAAGAAAAAGGGTTGACTTTCCATACTTAGAAATATTTCAAATTCTTCTTCAAAAATGACCTATAATCTTTTGCATCCAAACATGGCCTTCCACTTGGAATTTTCTCTTGACCAAAAAATATGGCATGAAGTAGATATCTTGAATAACATTTTTAAACTTGAATCATCCAAAATCTCCAAAATTTGAGCAAGTTATGACTTGTTGAAATTGGAAACAAATCATGAAATGACCTATAATCTTTTACATCTTTAAGGAAACTTTCATCCATTTTCTCACTTTGCACATAAAAGAAGGCATAAAGTTAACATCTTCAAGATCATTATGGAAAAAGAATGGACTCAAGGTGATGAAAATTGACCAAGTTATGACCATTTGAAGTCACACATGGAAAATTGGGGATTCATCTGAAGGGCTTGTAATCTTGCTTCCTCCTCAAGTCTCTTCCTCATGAAAACTCCTTGGATCTTTTGAAATGATTTGTTAATAAACCTTTGAAGAGAGTGATGTCTTTGGAATCACTCAAAAATACCAAAATGTGAGCAAGATATTCTCCTTTGAAGTTCAAAACCCTAGCTCCTAGATCAAGTAAATGCTTTGAGGAACTTTGACAAGCTTGGACAAAATTCTTGTACCAACATTCTTGCTTTGTGAATAGAAGTTGTTGAGGATGATAATGATAACTCTTAGCCACCAAAACCACTTCCACATCTTGAAATTCGAGAGAAATATGCTCTTGTGACCAATAGGAACAAGGCCTTGTCCAAACATGATAACTTCTTCAATAAACCCTTTGTACTTTTGAGTCAAATCTAATAATCTTGAAATGTGATGAACCAAAACAACCTTGCCATGCCAATACTTCCAAAACCAATCCAATGGTGAGGTTTAAACTTCTCCAGCTTTATTGACTAGGGCATGGACATAAACTCATGAACCCATGGGGTAACTTGTTAAATCTCATTGCTTTTACCTACATGGATAATAAGCAAGACAAACCAACATTGCATTTTATTAGTTAAATGAAGAAATCAAAACAATATTCATGATCACAAAAGAACATAAGTCAAGGTGCTTGGTAATCCCTCAAAAGGGAAAAACCAAATGTAGGGAGGGGAACCAAGAATCCCAGTGTGATCTTGTTGTGAATGAATCAACATGGTATGATGAAGGGATATTAGGGGCAAAAATTGGGGTACAACAGCTGCCCTTATTTAATTTTCTTATATCCGGAGATACGAAGGTTAAAAATCTTCGTGTCGACGCGATCGAAGATACTTAAATATAAGACAAACCCTATTTTTTGGCCCTAAGATGCCATGCAAATGTTTATGATCATGAATGCATATGAACAGGACCAAAGAGACGCAAAACACCATTGGGGATGTAACAATAATAAAGAAACAAGGGAGCGACTCAACCAGGAAAATAAATCACTGGTGGATCAAAAAACCTGAATCAAAGAGGATGGTAGAATGGTCAAAGGATACACCAACTTCTACCGAGGCGAAGCTACCGACGTTCACTGAAGGCAGGGAGAAGGATAACAAACATCGATGTTCACTGTCGATGTCCTACCAACTTCACTGAAGGTAGAAAGAGAATATATAATATCACCGCTGTTCACTGACGATGAACTACCAACGTTCACTGAGGGTAGTAAAAAGATAACAAATATCGACGTTCACTGTCGATGATCTACCAACTTTCACTGAAGGTAGGAAGAGAATATATCATATCACCATCGTTCACTGATGATGAACTACCAACGTTCATTGAGGGTAGAAAAAAGATAATAAAAATTGACATTCATTGCCGATGGTCTACCAACTTTCACTGAAGGTAGAAAGAGAATATCATAGTACCTCCGTTCACTAATGATGAACTACCAACGTTCACTGAAGGTAGCCAAAAGATAACAAACATCGACGTTCACTGCTGAGTATCTACCAACTTTCACTGAAGATAGAAAGAGAATATCATAGCACCGTTGTTCACTGACAATGAACTACCAACATTCACTGAGGGTAGAAAAAATATAATAAACATCGGTGTTCACTGCCGATGATCTACCAACTTTCACTGAAGGTAGAAAGAGAATACCATAGCACTGTCGTTCACTGACGATGAACTACCAACGTTCATTGAGGGTAGCAAAAAGATAACAAGTTTCCCCAAGACTCAGGTGTTTCACCTAGAATGAGTCTCAACTTCTTCTTTAACCAAGGCACTCCACCTGGAAAGGATAATATATAAGTTGTCTCAAATAAAGAGACTTCCACTTGCAAAGATTTTACAATGAGCTGTTTTTTGTGATATTGAAAGTCTTGCCATCCGTTGGTGTAATCTGATGACAAACTGCGAACTATTCACTCATAGAGGAGATATCAAAAAAAAAGTTACGTCGACTTTTACAAGGGTGTACAAGTTACTTAAATAAAGAGACTTGCTACTTGTTGTCATGGAGGATTGTAAAAGGAAATGAATTTTTTGGGAAAAAGGTATGACTTCCTAGGGAGGTGCCATGATATTCTTGTTGAGGGGATAAAGCCTTCTCGTGCAAAATAAATGCACCAACCAAAGCTTGGAGTTTTCAGAAATCCAAAGTAAATAATATTGTCGTGGAACCACAGATTCAAACCAGAAATAAACTGGAACGAAACGGTCAACCAGAATACATTCTTTGAGAAATAAACTCAAGAGGGAAAACCAAATCCATCCAAACCAGGAGCTGTACAGGAAGGCTAAAGCAAAAATCTTCCACTAGGGACAACTCAGTAGGGATATTGAAAGAATATACGCTTTCTGCTTAAGACCAACACTCTATTGAAAAGAGGGCAACGTAACTCTACAAAACAGGGTAATATGTCAACAAAAATATTAACAAATGTCAATGATCAATGATATGCTAATTTTAGCTATGCATGATGTATGTATGAATGTATGAGTGCTATCATGCGTATGCTGACAAAACATATACACAACATTGGGAACAACCAGGCAAAACCGCCTCGGGCACTAACAACGCTCGGCTAAACTTCATCCAAGGAGATCATTCCAAGAAAGTGTAAATGCCAACTAAGGAAACAAAATCTACTGGCGGCTTTAATTTTATTGGGGAGAAACATAATCCGGAGGTAGATAAATCAAAGTAATAAAATAGTACAGATACAGGGATAGAACATCCTTCTTCAGGCTTCACCGGGGAAATAAGTGTTTTTCAAAAGTAACATTCCTACTGGAGATTGCAAAACCAGTCTCAAGTAAAGCAGACTGACACCGAAACATCCAAACATTCACTGGGGAATTCAGGCCTACTTCATTGGCAAGGTTAACACCACATTAATAATACGTCATTCACTTAGAGAAACCAGGGAACGGCGTTCTTCAAGAGCGGGTATGGTACCAACTTCTTTGGAAAAAGAACTTTTATTAGACCAAACGAAAACTTCACTGGAGAAAATGCGGACTGAAACTTCGCATCATGAAAAATCAGAAAAGAGGAGAAATGAGTCCAAACTTAACCGAGGATACTGGAATCATAGTCCCAATATGGCGAACACATCCGGAGTAAACCTTCCCGAGGGGAACAAAAACTTCTCAAAACGACTGGAGTTTGTCCATTCCTAGGATCACCATTTTTGTTGTCATCGTTTCATCACAAGTCTCAAAGTAAAAGTAAATTGTAAAATCCCTTTTTTGAAAAATCAATTTTTGTTTTTTAATCTTTTTTTGCTTTGAAAGTTATTATCAATAATAAATGGAGTCTTTGCAAGCTAAATAAAATAATAAATACAAAGAATTGGGTAAAAGCTCAAATTTCATTAATAGGATGGTAGTCTGCGAATGGCGAGACTCCATAGATGATTACAAAGTTAGAAAAATGGTAATATATACTGGAAAAGATACATTGAGATAAAATAACCACTATCCTCTCTCACAACTTTTGAAATCCTGAGCAGCAGCTTCTGTTGAAGTATGGTGAGGATCCGAGAAGATTGTTGCTTCAACGATCAAGTCTTGTCTGACGTAGTTACTTGCCAAGAAAATCCCTAAATTTTGCCTAAGCTACCCTTGAGGGTTTTCAACTTAGCGAGAAATTTATTCTGTTTAGGTCTCTAACTTTTGCCTAGACCGCCCTTTCGGGTTTTCGGCCTACCGAGACGCTCCTTTTTTGCCTAAGTCGCCCTTTCGGGTTTTCAACTTAGCGAGCTGTTCTTTTATTTCATTAGGTGAAGTATTTCTTGACTGCGTCAATGTTCATGGGACGTGGGAACTCCTCGTCATCCATAGTTTGTAGAATTAATGCACCGCCAAAGAAGGCTTTCTTGACAACATATGGGCCTTCAAAATTTGGAGTCCACTTGCCCCTAGAATCAGTGTTGAAAGACATGATCTTCCTGAGCACGAGGTCGCCTTCTCTGAATTCACGATATTTGACCTTTTTATCAAAAGCTTTCTTCATTCTTCTCTGATATAACTGGCCATGACACAAAGCTTTCATTCTCTTCTCCTCAATCAAATTCAATTGGTCAAACCTCTGGACCCATTCAGCCTCTGTCAACTTGGTTTCCATTATCACGCACAACGAGGGAATCTCTACCTCGACTGGGAGTACACCTTCCATTCCATACACTAGGGAGAACGGGATTGCTCCTATTGAAGTGCGGACAAATGTTTGATATCCATACAGAGCAAAAGGGAGCATTTCATGCTAATCCTTTTAAGTAATAACCATTTTCTGGATAATTCTCATGATATTCTTATTAGTAGCTTCAACAGCCTCATTCATCTTTGGCATGTATGGAGATGAATTGTGATGGACAATCTTGAATTATTCACAGTTCTGTCATCATTTTATTATTCAAATTCGAGCCATTGTCAGTGATGATTCTGCTCGGCACACCATACCGACATATAAGGTTATTCTTAATGAAGCGCACAACCACCTGCTTAGTAACATTGGCATATGAAGCAGCCTCCACCCATTTGGTGAAGTAGTCAATTGCTACCAAGATAAAACGATGCCCATTCAAAGCTTTGGGTTCTATCATCCCAATCATGTTAATACCCCACATAGAGAAAGGCCACAGGGAGGAAATCACATTGAGAAGTGTCGGAGGCACATGGACCTTGTCTACATAAATCTGGCATTTATGGCACTTCTTTGCAAATTTGTAACTGTCAGACTCTATTGTCAGCCAATAATAACCTGCCCTTAGCATCTTTTTAGCCATCGAATGTCCATTGGCATGAGTGCCAAATGAACCTTCATGAATATCATGCATCAACATGTCTTCTTCGTGTCTATCTACGCATCTGAGCAAGACCATATCATAATTTCTCGTGTACAACACATTTTCACTGAGGAAGAAACTGCCTGCCAATCTTCTCAATGTCTTTCTATCTTTCTTTGCCGCACAAATCGGGTACTCCTGAGTCTGAAGAAAATTCTTGATATCATAATACCAAGGTTTTTCATCTGCTACCTCTTCTTCTGTAAACACATGAGCGGGCATATCCAATCATCGAACCGTAATTCAGGTTATATCATTCCAAGTATTCACTTGGTACATAGAAGCCAGAGTTTCCAGAGCATCTGCCATTTGATTTTCATCTCTAGGGATGTGATGGAATTTAACTTTATTGAATAATGGTAATAATCTTCTAGCATAATCTTTGTAAGGGATAAAGTCGGGGTGACAAGTATCCCATTCTCCTTTAATCTGATTTATTACCAAAGATGATCACCATACACATCTAGAATTTTAATTCTGAGATCAATAGCTTATTCGAGACCCATAATGCAAGCCTCGTATTCTGCCATGTTGTTAGTACAATCGAATGTTAACCTTGTAGTAAAAGGAATGTGAGATCCATGAGGAGTGACAATCACAGTGCCAATTCCTTTACCATAAGCATTCACAGCTCCATCAAATATCATACTCCAACGAGATTCAGGGTCAGGACCTTCCTCAGGCAATGGTTCATCACAATCCTTCACTTTCAGGAACATCACATCCTCATCGGGGAACTCATATTCTACAGACTGGTGATCCTCCACTGGTTGGTGAGCAAGATAATCTGCCAACACACTACTTTTAATAACCTTTTGGGTGCGGTATTCGATATCATATTTAGATAACAACATCTGACAGCAGGAAATTCTCCCAGCAAGAGCAGGTTTTTCAAAAATGTATTTGATTGGATCCATTTTGGAGATCAACCAAGTAGTGTGATTTAACATATACTGCCACAAACGCTTTGCCGCCCAGGCCAAAGCACAACATGTTTTTTCCAGTACGGAATACCGTGACTCACAATCGGTGAATTTTTTTACTAAGATAATAAATGGCGAACTCCTTCTTCCCTGTTTCATCTCATTGTCCCAGAATACAACCCATGGATTTATCCAACACTGTCAGATACATAATCAACGGTCTTCCTTCTATATGAGGGAGAAAGATATGAGGTTCAAGCAGATATTCTTTAATACTTTCAAATGCCCTTTGGCAGTCATCCGTCCATACACAACCTTGATATTTCTTTAACAACTTAAAGATCGGTTCACATGTTGCAGTCATGTGGGAAATGAATCTGGAAATATAATTCAAACGCCCGAGGATGCCTCTGACTTGCTTTTCAGTTCTTGGTGCTGGCATTTCTTGAATTGCTTTGACTTTATTAGGGTCAACTTCAATTCCTTTCTGGCTAACAATGAAACCCAACAATTTCCCTGATCAAACACCGAAGGTACATTTATTTGGACTCAAGCGGAGACGATACTTCCTCAAATGCTGAAACAACTTCAACAAATCTTCTACATGCCCTTCTTCAGTTTGGGATTTGGCAATCATATTATCAACATATACTTCAATTTCCTTGTGCATCAGATCATGGAATAGGGTTGTCATAGCCCTCTGGTACGTTGCACCAGTGTTCTTCAACCCGAAGGGCATCACTCTGTAACAGAATGTTCCCCAGGGTGTGATAAACGTTGTTTTTTCCATGTCCTCTAGAGCCATTCTTATTTGATTATACCCAGAAAATCCGTCCATTAACGAGAATACTTTGAATTTTTCTGTGCTATCCACTAACATGTCGATGTGTGGCAATGGAAAATCATCTTTTGGACTAGCTTTATTTAGATCTCTGTAATCTACGCACATGCGGACTTTTCCGTCTTTTTTCGATACTGGGACAATATTGGAAATCCATTATGGATACACTGGCGTCACAAGAAAACCAGCATTAATCTTCTTTAGAACCTCCTCTTTGATTTTTACTGCCATATCTGGGTGAGTTCTTCTCAACTTCTGTTTGATTGGTGGACATTCTGGATTCAACGGCAAATGGTGCTCGACGATATCTGTATCTAGAACAGGCATATATTGGTAAGATCAAGCAAAAATGTCCACATACTCTTTCAACAGCTCAATCAACCTTCTCTTCACATTGGGATGCAGCAATGCTCCAATCTTGACTTCCTTTGGATCTTCTTCTGAACCCAAATTGATCGCTTCCAAAGGCTCTTTATATAGCTGAATGGTATTTTCCTCGTGCTCAAGCAACCGTGAGACCTATTCTGGAATATCATTATAATCTTCTTCTTCATCCCCATACACAGGACATTCAAAGTTGGGAGAGGGTGCAGGGTCATTGTATTCAATGGGTTTTTTAGTTAATCTGCACATATGATTTGTGATTGCATTTAGAAACTGACACATACAACAAGTGATCATGCAGATTAAATTTCAGTTATTATTTATTTTGAAAGGTTTTTTTTCTGATTACCATTTTCCAAGCAAAAGCAGAAAATAAAGACATAATTCGGGAAGCAAAGACAACTTTTATTATTGATCTTAAAAGTCACATCAAACAGATAAGCCCTACAACATTAATACTTCCACCTTGGGCAGAGTGAAAGCTTTTCAAAAAAAGATTAACAAATCAAATTACTTTGAAACATGTATGCAAGAAGGAACATCAATGGTGATCCAGTTCTGAACCCTAACTCTGTGCGTCACATAATTCAGAATTTCCTGCTCTACTTCATCTTCCACAATGGCGTTAATCTTGGAAACAGTCGGATGAAGATAGCCCCCGCTATGGAAAATGTCTTGATACCAACATGTAGCAGACTTTGGCTTCATGCCCTTCCCTTTGTCATTATTTGAAGAGAACCCCAAGCCAGTTTTGTTCTTGTTCACAGGTGGATCCACAATTCGTCCCCAAACTTCACTATGACCTTTACACATAACCTGTTGCGCATCCTTCAGCGAAACCATGGAATTCTCATTTCCTCTTATGTTATCAATGGATAAGGCTTGGAAATGGGTTCCAACAGCAGCTTCATTCGCTTCTACAATGCTGAAAGAGGACAAATGAAATATCAACAACGCCTGCTCCCTATTTATGATTACTACTTTCCCTTCACGCACAAACTTTAGCTTCTGGTGTAAAGTTAAAGTGACAGCCCTTGCTTCATGTATCCACGACCGTCCTAGAAAACAACTATAAGCGGGAACAATGTCCATGACCTGGAAGGTTATCTGAAACAAATGTGGTCCTATATGGATAGGTAAGTCCACTTCACCGATGACAGATTTCCTTGACCCATCGAATGCTTTCACAATGATGCCACTAGGGCGCATAGGTGTTCCTTGATATTTCAACTTCATGAGAGTACTCCTTGTTATAACATTCAACGCAGATCCATTATCAATCAGCACATTGGATAGTGAATCATTCTTGCAGTTCATAGAGATGTGGAGGGTCAGGTTGTGATTCCTCCCTTCATCTGGTAATTCATCATCGCAGAAACTCAGGTTATTACATGACGTAATGTTTCCTATTACGCTGCTAAATTGATCTATTGGCATATCACTCTCCACAAAAGCTTGGTCCAGTACCCTCATCAAGGATTCTCTATGAGCATAGGAGTTCATCAATAAAGCTAAGATAAATATTTTTGAAGGAGTCTGCAGTAGCTGATCTACAATTTGATAGTCGCTCATCTTAATTATCTTCAAAATATCATCCACTTCTTTCTCTAACGTAGCTCCACCAGTCTCACCCATAGCCTTCTTAGGTTCATCATTCTCAGCAATTTTCTTTCCAGTATCAACATCTCTTCGAACAACTGGCGCAAACACACGACCGCTACGGGTCACCCTGCTATTTTTAGCTATATTTCCAACATCAGGCATTGACTGGATGGGAACTTCCACTCCATCTTCTAAGATTGTAGCGTTGTATTTGTAAGGCACAGCCTTATCTGATTTGTAGGGGATAGGACCCGGCAAACTAATCACCAATGGGGTAACAACTGGCTTGTTATGATCCTCCATTTCAAAATGGGTGGGTGCACCAAAACAAGGCACAATGACGTTTACCCCTTCTTTAACATAATCAGTCATTAATAAGTCATTTCTGGAAAACAAATCTTCGTCTGAAGAGAAATACTCATATGCAGAAGCATACTCTTCATCTGACTCTTCTTCCGTTAAACAAACCTCAACCATATCAACTTCATGGTAATCATCCCTCTGACTCGTGATCTTGATAGTTCTATTGTCTAACAACAACTGAACACCCTTCTTCACGATTGAACATCCTCGGGGGTCTCGACAGCAAACTAGGAAAGATCCATATTAGTGTTCCACCTGACCATCCATATGGCAGAAGGTAGCGTGCAACTGCACGAGGTCCTCATTCATATACTCTACATCAAAAATTCTGAATTCACCAGGACATCCAGAAACCATATTCACGTCCTCTTCATACTCTACCCTAGGCCTGATTATATGGATTAGGCCTTCATCCATCATCTCCTGTAAATCATCCTTTATCTTATCGCATCCCTGTATATTTGTACTGCAAATAGCACAACCGGAATGTTCATGCGTATAGTAGCTAAATTCATAGAGGTCTGCATGCGTTTTCACCAAATCTCCTCTAACCAGATTAATATCAAAAATCTTGAAGTCACCTGGACAACCGACCACCATATTCATAGCATTTACTCCCTCGTGCTTAGGTAGAGGATTATCTTTCACATTAGGTCCCACATCCTTGAAAGATAGAACACCAAACTTCACCAATTTCTGCACCTCAGTCTTTAAAGGAAAACAATTCTCAACATTATTCCCCGGTGCTCCCTGATGAAAAGAACATGTTTGGTCTGCCTTTTAATACCAAGGCAATAGTGATCGTACGGCGGGAGGTAGTCGGGTCTGAACCAACTTCTTCTGAATCATTATCGGTAATAACTCTGTATAGCTCATGGGAATAGGGTCATAACACTCCCTTCTTTGATTATACCCTTGATTCCTCTGCTGGGACGGTCTCTGATAAGCAACGGTAGTTGGAGCGACATTCATAACAGGAGTAACTGAGGCGACTTACTGATGACGCTGATAATTCCTTCTATAAGTATTTACCCTCCTCTCTTGTATAACATCATTTGCATCTCCTTCTTTCTTCTTGGTAAACCCATAAGATGGCTTCTTCACACCTCTGGATCCTTCACTCTTCATCAAACGGCCTTCTCTTACAGCCTCTTATAAGAGGATACCCATTCCTACCATCTTAGTAAAGTCACTTGGCGCACTTGCTACCATTCTCTCGTAGTAGAAAGCACCTAGCGTCTTCAAGAAAATCTTAGTCATCTTCTTCTCTTCCATGGGAGGAAGCACTTGAGCGGCTATCTCACGCCATCTTTGCGCATACTATTTGAACGATTCCCTGTCTTTCTGAACCATAGCCCTGAGTTGATCTCGGTCAGGCTCCATGTCCATGTTGTACTTGTATTTTTTGATGAATGCTTCTCCCAAATCATTAAAAGTATGGATATTGGCGCTGTCCAAACTCATATACCACTTCAATGCAACACCGGTCAAACTATCCTGAAAAAAGAGAATCAACAAACGCTGATCATCGGTATGGGTAGACATTCTCCTCACGTACATCACCAGATGAGCACGAGGGCAAGTGTTGCTCTTATACTTCTCAAACTCCGGGACCTTAAACTTAGCAGGTATCTTAACATTCGGGACCAAACATAGCTCATTCACATTCTGCCCAAATAAATCTTTTACCCTGAGGGCCTTCATCTCTCTTTGTATCTTGTCAAACTGCTCTTGAAAATCATAAATTTTGTCATAAATACCCAACTCTTCACTCGGTGAAGGGAAAGGACGAAACACATCATCATTAACAAACAGAACCATATTTACCGGAGGAGGCGCAGCAGGAACATGCACCACAGGAGGTGCCGGAGTAATAGTAGTCTGAACCACTGGAGCATCTTGAGGACCAAGATGGAAACCTTCAGGTGCAAAATTCTCTGGCATTCCCCATGGATAACCTTGAGGTATGTGATTCTGTACAGCAGTTGGAGTAGTAGATACGGAACAGTCGGAGCTTCAATAGTTGCCCTTGTTGGTTGAGGTTGAACACTCGGTGGCTGATTCTGAATAGCCACAAGAGCTTTCATCAGAGTAGTCAGATTGGCTATGCCGGCCTTCAAAGAAGAAACTTCCTCGCGCAGCTCGCGATTCTCTTGTTCTAATTTGTCCATCTTCTTTTTGAAATTAGCCTGAGTATTATAGTGATGAGTCAGCTTGCTGAACGAAGTAAAGAAGCTTGGTAAGACACCTGGATATGCATAACAAATGCAAGAAATATGTGCAATATGATGCATGATATGTAATGCACATGATTATTTTTACTTTGTTATTTAATATTTCAAGGGATTTATATATTTATGGACGTATTGCAAACATCAAAGTAATAACGCTTTTGAAATACTGAAAAATTTTATTATAATAAATCCAAAATGGATTACAAATTTCAATGATCCCAAGTACAAGATGAAAATGAAATCTAAAACCCTGATAAAAAGAACTGATGGAGATCACTCTATACACTGACGCTTCCCCGTGAGCCTGGCAATCTGAGCCTTCAACCTCTGGTTTTCTTCCGCACATCTGATGGCAACCTCCTTCCAATCATCTGAATTAGGAAGTGAGTGATCAGCACCTGATTGAGGCTTAGGAGAAAATAAATCCCCTTGCCTCTCCATAGACTCTACCGCTCGACTCTCAAGGATCTCAATCAAGTCGTCTTTCTCCTTTAGGTCTGCTCTGTAGGAACTCTCTAAAGTTTGGAACTTGTTCTTCCAAGCATCCTTTTCCTGTTGCATCCTAACCAAAGCAAGTTGTAGCTCTTCCAGATCATCTAATAAGGGATGAGTGGTCTTCACAAATAGATCAGGCATGGGTGTCTCCCGGGTATACGGTATCTTTAACTAAATAGCTCTCGATCGGACCCACTGAAGATATGGCTCCAAAGAAACAGCACCCATGGGTCCCAAATCCTTCCTACTCTTCTTATAAATGTGTCGCCAGGCCTTCGCAATCTGCTCCCTAGCTTCCCTATGGTCTTCTCCTTCCTTTAGAAAGAAACTAATCAAATGAATACTATTCGGTTTATCCCTCATAGGATAATCAAGCTGTCGTTGTGCAAGAACAGGGTTATAGTTAATTCCTCTCTTTGTACCAAGAGGTACATTGGAGAAACTACCACAAATGTCAATAATATCTATATCCTGGTAAGCTCGATGATACCAATCAATGTCCGAGTGAGTAAGTGCCATGATCTTAGGATCCCAACGGGGTTCCTTCTTGACATCCCAAAAAGCATCAGACTGGGGCATATGAGAGATAGACCACCGGTACAACAGAGGCGTGCAACAGATAATTATCCCTCCATGATAAGAATTATGAAGATGAGTAGAGTAATAAGCATCACCCAACAATGTAGGAACTGGGTTTCCAATCATGAAAATCCTGATAGCATTAATTTCAACAAATTTGTCCACATTAGGAAATAAGAACAACCCGTAACCAAGTAGAGCAAAGATGGCCTCAAAAGCAACTGTACTCTTCATTCTGGCAAAGTAACGAGCTTTCTCCAATAAAAATTGAGCTGGTAATCCTCTAATCCCTTCTTTAGTAGTCATATGGGCTTCCACCTCAGAATTCCCCAGATGAATCAAGGCAGCAATCTCATGTGGTTTTGGCTCACCCTTCAAACCAGTAAAAGGAACACGATCGGTGATCCGCTGTCGCGGGCGGATCAAAAACGAGTATTTTGTAAAATGCAGTATAGCGACAATGGCTCGAGTCGTATCGCAAGGATTCTTGATTTTATTATTAACTAATAGAAATCTAATGGGGGGTTGGTTTTAGGATCTATTTATAACACGAAATAAGTGATTATCAAAATAAGTTAATCTGTTAATTCAGTTCCTACCTATCATTGATTATTATAACATCGCTACCCTAAGCGGGTACTATTCCTGTTCGATCACAATAACATTCAACAAGCGAGAATGATATTATAAGAATTATGTTTCCTGTTTACCGAATTAAGCAAACGGTTAAAAATAAGCGAATTAACGAATTAAGCAAACGATAACACACAATGAAAATTAGGGAACATAAATCAATCGAACCTGTGATCGATGGAAATAGAACTGACTGTTTTGAAATGCTGGTTCGCGTTTGCGTTTAGCAAAATGTCACGGTAAGCAAGAGTCGCCACCGTCTTTTATTTTCTCCAACATGGAAAGGACAAAAGCACAGCAAAATTCCTTTTCGAGATGTTTCTCGGTTCGAGAGGTAGATTATAGAAAGGGAAGGTGTTAGCACCCTTTCTATCTGTGGTTATCCACGGGCTCTTAGGTACTTGCTCACTATGTTTTCAAAAATGTTTTGCTTTTCTTGTGTTTGTGGGTTTTGAAAAAAAGTTTGTTTGAAAACTTCGATTTAACTCTTGTATCTGTCCTCAAGAGTGTATGAAGTGTTTGTTTGAAAACTTTTGTCAGAAAAGTGTAGGTGCGAAAAGTATTTTTGTTTTGAAAGAGCAAGTACCTGAGAACCTCTACCTACTCAAAAGAAATTAAGTTGTGTAAATGTCCTTTAGACAGTACTATCCCACTATTGAGAAGTAGGTAGCACCGTTGTTGGAGTTTCGGGTCAATTCGATTATAGGGACATGTGATCACCAAAGCAATAATATGACGCCTTAGCGGTAACCCTAATGTCCTAGATCCTTTTTATCTGAGGCAACCGTTTCGAGGCAACTTGGATCTTTAGACAGGAGGGCGACCTCTAAAACACCCTATACTCAATGACCATGTCGAGGCAACCAAGTGAGGCGTACCCTAGGAGTGGCATGTGCGAGTGTGTCAGGATTCAGTTAAGTTATCTTTGAACATGTTATGGTGAGCTACGGGTTAATTTTAATTTCAGAGATAAGTCTTGTCATGCATAGCCTAATTAACATACATCTAACAGTTAATAGTTGCGGAAAGTAAATCTACCCTATTACAAGGCGTCAGGTATTTACATCGCCAAAAACAACCCTTGAAAAGTAAATGCGGGAAATTAAATGAAAGCGATAAAAGGGTCCTAATTAACGCTATTACATCCTCGGAGCAATTACATAAATATGATCAAAAAATAATATGCGCGAAAAGAATTGAATCGGGGAAGTCCTTAGGGTTTTGACCCTTTTTTAAGAAAGAAAGAAGTTTTTGTTATTATTTTTCAATTAATTAAATTAAACTTAAAACTAATTAATTAATTAAAAGAAATATTTTTGGTTTTTTATGTTTTTAAGAAAAATAATAAAAAATAGTCAAGTTAGTAGAAACCCTAATTCTAATTTATTTTATTTATTGCAAAAATATTGAAATTAACCTAATTAAAAAAAGACTAAATTAATTAATTATATTTATTTACAAAAATAATAAATTAAAGGTGAAATTAATAAATAATAATAAAAATATGATATTTTATGTTTTCTGATTTTATTATGAAAATAATTAATTATGTTAATTAAATAATAGTAATAATAATAATTAATAAAAGAAAATAAAAAGGAAAAAAATATAAAAGAAGAAAAGAAATAATGAAACCAGGGGGTTTGGGCCAGCTTAGGAGGTGAGGAAGCAATTTCCAGGCCCAACAATATGCAAGCCCCTTTGACTTTCTGGATTAGCTATGTGTTCGTTGACTGAGCGTACCATGGTCCTTCATCTTTGGCCACAGGATTTGAGCTTAAAGACACATGACGTGCTGAGGCGTGAAGCACATGGTGGAACGCTTTTTGAAACCTGCATGTGATCATGTTAAGAAAAATAACAAATAATTGTTTTGGGGGACCTGGGATTCGAACCCAGGTCCCAATAGCCTTTCCACTCACCTGCTTGCCAATCCAACTAACACGTACATTCAATATAGGAATAGCAAATAAATATAATATATAAAACTCAATTAATATGCTGAAACTATGAAAAACCGCGCTAAGATTTAAACCGACCAACCATACGTTAACACGTACTCATCTTCTTCCTTGTTCCTGCAAAAAACAGAATTAGATAGCGGGGGTTTTTAACCCCCACAATATGCCATGAGGAAAAATAGCGATTAGAGCTACAATGCACATAAATATTTCGCGAGGGTCTCTTTGTTTTCGTCTTGTCCTAACGAATTCAACTGTATGCCTTACAAGTCTTAATTTTTCTGGGTTTAGAAAGCCCCAATTCCAAAACTTATGAACCCTAGAAATCGCCCATGGTATTTTGTGATTCAATGCATTATAATTCAATTAACCTATACCAATAGCTTCATGTGGTCTCTAGCAACACAAAACAAACAAGAAATCATGTCAAATGCTCATGAATTGGACAATACGATTTTGAATAAAAATGTCAAACCGTGGTTCTGTAATGGATGATTCTTTGAGCTATGAAGCTGGAATTTGATTGCCACACGTCCTGGGAACCTCCTGCAAGGGATTAGAATCAGCAAAAGTCTTTAAATTGCCCTAGAATGCAAAAGTCAGTTTCAACTTTTCTTGAATTTTCTTGAATGGCTATGGCTTTTTTATGCAGCTTTTTTCACGTGTCTGACATTAGGGTTTACTTGAATATATATAGAGGAATGAAATTAAGTCACAATCTTGAGCAAAAAACCATGGAATTGATGATTGAATATTTGATTGAAAATCAAATCTTTTTGCATTTTCATGATTGAAGAAAGTTGCCAATTTTGGAGATTTTTGCATCTTTGATTTGTACACGAAATTTCCAGCATATGTTGACCATATTTGCTTCACAAAAAGATTGAAAAATCAAATCTTTGTATTTTCCTACAATTTAAATTAATTAAATGAATTAATATTAATTAAAATTCCAATTAATTAATAAAAATAAGAAAATAAATTCAATTAAGCTTGATGGGTCGTGCATAGGCTATGGATGAAGTTTCAAGAAGAGATTTGAGACCCATTAGCAAAAATAAGGTGTTTTGAGCAAAGTTGACTTTTGCAAATTCCTAAAAATTTCCCAACTTCTCCAATGCATATCTTTCTCAATTTCGATCATATCAACATGTTCTTGGATATTTTGGAAAGGTCTTGAAGTCCTCTAACCAATGCCTTTGGTCCCATGTAATTTGGATTTACCAATCTCAAGTTATGGCCTTTGACTTAAAGTGCATTTTTGTTGACTTTTGAATTTGACCTATAATGTAGAAATTGATAACTTTTTGTGAGAGAATTTCTTGGACTTGGAGTGTGAAGATGGATTGTAGGAAATGTCATCCCCTTAAAAATGAGCATTGGATGGAATTTTTCTGATGAACCATGAAAAAGTTATGCCCTGGTCAAGATACAGTTGACTTTTCTACTGTTCAAAAATAGTAACTTTTTGCATCTTGATGATTTTTGAGCTATCCTTGTGGAATCATGATCAAGACTTGATCAAATGATGATTGTGGACTCAAAATAAGATGTTGACCAAAAATTCTGACTTTTGACTGCAAAATGACCATTTTGCCCCTGCAGTTGACTATAGGTCAAATGGAGCTTTTGACTGTGCAAATTGGCCCTGTGAGTCTTGAAACTTGGTATGTAGGTGCTTGAGCATGCATATAGGCTTATGAGACTTGATTGAACCATTGAAAACCTCAAATTCCTTGAAAGAGCCAAAACCCTAATTTCAGCTGTCTTAGGAAGTAGTTGGACTATGCAATCCTTGAGCAATCTTGAACCATTTGAAGATTATTCTTGACAAATCTTGAGGAAATATGGGAGGGAAAATTTTGGGATACAACAGTTGCCCCTGTTCAATCTTCTTAGACCTGAGGATGTAGATTGGCTTGCGTGCCTTTCGTGATCCGAAGGTGGAAGATGATTGAACACTAGAGTGCCCAGAAATTTGCACTCGCATAGTGTAGTATCAGCAATGTGATGTCGGGAATGGGCTTACAGATGTCATTTGGAAAGGTGATGGGTAGGAGGATTGGCTTATAGATGCCATCTGGAGATTGTTGGTAAAAGGATGGGCTTATAGATGCCATCTGGAGATGTGACAGAATCTTGTCGGGGATGGGCTTATAGATGCCATCTGGGGGTGTCGATCGCGTAAGAGATTCCTTAGTGAGAACTTGCATACCTGTAGTTTGTAGAATTGTAACTTTGTAAGTTGAAAGAAGAAACATGTGTAGGGTTGCCTGATGATGAGTCGAGTAGATAGTTGTCCTGTCTGGTTTCAAGTATTAATCTACAATCCGTCGTCCACAGATATTTCCTGGCTAGATACAGGTGTTGATCTGGAACTTGAAAAGGTTAGCCGATGAGATAGTTTTCCTGTCTGGTTTCAGGTATTAATCTCTGACTTGAGAAAGAAAGATTGTCTTCCTGGCTTGCTACAGGTATTAATCTTCAATCTCTTCATGTAGATAACTTTCCTGTCTGGTTTCAGGTATAGATCTACAATCAGTCGTTCACAGATATTTCCTGGCTAGTTACAGGTGTTGGTCCGGAACTTAAGAAGGTTTGGTCGAGATAGCTTTCCTGGCTGGTTTCAGGTATTAACCTCTGACCTGAGAATGAAAGATTGTCTTCCTGGATAGTTACAGGTATTGATCTTCAATCTCTTCATCTAGATAACTTTCCTGGCTAGTTACAGGTATAGATCTACAATCAGTCGTTCACAGATATTTCCTGGCTAGTTACAGGTGTTGATCCGGAACTTAAGAAAGGTTTTTTTGATAATGATGTGATGAAGGAATCTGAGACGATTGCTACTCCAAATAGATGATGAAGGAATCTGGGACGATTACTACCTCAGCAGGAGGATGAAGGAATCCAGGACAATTACTACCTCAGCGGGATGATGAAGGAATCTTGGATGATTACTACCTCAGCAGGAATGGTGAAGGAATCTTGGGCGATTACTACCTCAGCAGGATGATGAAGGAATCTGGGACGATTACTACCTCAGCAGGATGATGAAGGAATCTAGGACGACTTCTACCTCAGCAGGAATGGTGAAGGAATCTTGGACGATTACTACCTCAGTAGGATGATGAAGGAATCTTGGACGATTACTACCTCAGCAGGATGATGAAGGAATCTTGGACGATTACTACCTCAATGGGATGATGAAGGAATCTTGATGACTTCTACCTCAACGGGATGATGAAGGGATCTTGATGACTTCTACCTCAACGGGATGATGAAGGAATCTTGGACGATTACTACCTCAACGGGATGATGAAGGAATCTTGATGACTTCTACCTCAACGGGATGATGAAGGAATCTAGAACGATTACTACCTCAACGGGATTATGAAGGAATCTTGGATGACTTCTACCTCAAAAGGCTGATTTTTATCTGTCGATCGTTCTTTCCTGAAAAGGTAAAGAGTTAGTTGTATGCAATGTCATGATGTATGCATTGTGTAATGATGTTCTCAAAGTAAATGAGATTTATGATATGATGTGTATGTGCATGTATCATGATGTATGAAAATGTGAAATGTTTTATGAATGTATTTTCGTCTGGGAAAATAAATCCTTGACAAGTGTCGGGGAGTTTGTTGAATCCTGGGTTAATGTTGAAGAGTAGAGTTCTTCGTTTCCGCTGGGGATGATGAACGAAGATGACAGCAAGAATAAACCTGTAGGAGAAGATGACTCTGTTGGGGAATAAACCTATTGAAGAGATTGCTCCGCGGGGAAATACTCTGTGGGGAGGAGATGTTCTGTTGAGATTTTAACGATAACTCCGCTGGGGACTCCGTTGATAAGCTTTGTTGGGGATAGAAAGAACTTCGTTGGGGATAGAAAGAACTTCGCTGGGGATGATCTTTCCGTTGCGACTTGCTGAGGATAACCTAGTTAGACTCTGGTGGGGGTAACCTTCTGAATATGGCTGGGAGAGATATTTGTACTCTGCAGGGGACAAGCTTCCAGAATCTACTGGGGAAGATGATTCAACTCCATTGGGGAAACTTTTTTAGACGGCGCTGGGAAATGGCTCCATTGAGGGTATCTTGTATTCCTCCGGGGAACACTCTTATATTCTATCAAGGAATATTAAGACTGTCGTGGATGCTTGCTGAGGAATATCTGTATACTCCGCTGGGGAATATTAAGACCTTCTGGGGATACCCAACTTCTTTAGGACTGATGGTAGACCAACTCTACTTGGGGGAGAGTATTATTGATTCGTTCGTGGTTGCAAGTCTCAGTGGGGAGAGCTTCCATTACTGTCTTACTCTGAGGGGAGTGAAGGTATCTTGGTCATGTTCTTCAGCTGAACTTACCTTGGTACCTCGGTGGACAAAGCGATTGTACAGTTCGGACAATTTTTATTGCCTCAGCTTCTGCGGGAGAAGAAGGCCTATGAGGAGCTTGACAACTGCCGATTGACAAATATTCTTCTGGTAGGCAAGTGACAAGATGACGGCACATAGTCGTACGCTTTGATCCCTAATTTTTTCCTGGACCGCCCTTATGGGTTTTCAGTCCACCGAGATACCCATTTTTGCCCAAGCCGCCTTTTCAGGTTTTCGACTTGCCGGGTGTACAATTTTTTTCATTTTCATCCCTTATTTTTGCCCGAACCCTTTTGGTTCGCCGGGAAGCCCTTATTTTTGCCTAGGCCAGTCGACCTAGCGGGTCTTTGATTATGCATAGTATTTTTTCGACTATGTCCATGCTCTCAGAGCGCAGGGAGTTGTCACTGTCAGTAGTGTTGTATTTCCATATTACCAGAAGATGTTTGATCATGCAAGATTCGTTGCTGGAATTCATGTCCAATGCCCCAAGTGACTCAGGCGGAGATTTGCCCATGGCTATTTGGCATCTTGAGAGATTCCTTGAATCTTGACTTGACTGCCCCAGATGGTGGACAATGCTCATGTCTGCCCCTTGGTTGGAAGTGTTTTTTCCACTTGAGATGACTCTTTTTGTTGAGAAGGTTTTTGTTCACTAGATATTCGTCGCGCGAATTTCTCTGCTGTTTGAACAAATAGTCATATGCAAACAATGTTATTTTAAGAATGCAAAGCTTATGTCTGTCTTGAAGTTTTTGAAAATGCAGTTTTCAATAAAACGAGTGAATTTTTGTAAAATGTGATGTCAACTCAGGATTTTCAGCAAGCCTTACAGGAGTCAGGATACCTTTTGTAACAGTATGCTTTCGAACTAACCCATGCTTCAGCTAGGACTTTTAAGGGTTATAACGTAGCCTGGTTCACGGTTTAAGAAACAAAGGATAAAGGCTCAAATTTTATTTGTACCCACCCGTTCTTCGTGATGTTCTTCAATCCTAAACTCAGCTAACCGTGCGTTAGACCTTGTTTGAGTCTTTGCTCTGATATTCCAGTGATGGTTCAGATACTGATAGTTTATTTTGAATAGGCAGTCATTTCTTTTTTTGTCGAGGGTTTGTAGGACCTCTTTCTTTTTTATTTTATCATCCCTCATTTTTGCCTGAACTGCTTCTTTTGTATTTACAATCAGCGGGGTGCCCCAGTTTTGTAAGTCTCCTTCATAGGTTTTGACTTAGTGGCCTTTTGTTTTGATAGATAATGACTGCCCGTCCTTACAATTATAGGGAACCATCACTGTCTTTTGTTTTGGAAGGACTCCTTTGATGCCGTTTATTGTGCACTTGGATCAACTGAGAGAACCACCCTGCCCCAGGTTATGATTAAGGGTTTTAATTTTTGAAAAGAAAAACTCCAACCCCTTTGGCTCAAAGGGGTTGACTAGGGATTATCTTCCTTATAACTCCACTGTTTAGGATTTTGAAACAATGCCTGTACTTCATCAGCGGGGTCTGTTCAAAAGCATACTGTAAAGATCGTGGTATCGTTTTCGTCATCCTCCCTCAAAAGGCTTAGGATTTTTAATCGAGAGTTGATCATCACAAAAAAGCAATTTGAATATAGTGAATACGAATGGATTGATTCAAAACAGACATATGCGATGCATTGATAAAGTAATGAAGTTTGACATGAGTAAACGTTTGAACAATCAAAAGAAAATTACAAATTGAAAATTATAATGAACAAAAGCTTTCAATGATTCATCATATGAGCAGTGGTTATGTTTGGAGTCTCCGGAGGGTCAAACTTGATCTCCTTGGCATCAATCATGTCTTGGATCTTGTTCTTCAAACTCCAACAGTTGTTTGTGTCGTGACCCGAACTGTCAGAGTGGTATGCACACCTTTCATTGGGATGATAGGTAGGAGCGGAAGTATTTGGGTTCTGGGGAGGAGCCTTTAATGTAATCAGCCCTGTCTTTAACATGTGTTGTAGCGCTTGAGTCAGTGACATGTTGATCTTGGTAAATTGCCTCCTGGGCATGTTTGGCTTACTCTGATCAATCGGTTGTTTTTGGTGAGGTTGTTGTTGGACCCTTGATGTAGTAGCAACTTGGAGAGGTCCATTCTTCACCATACCAAACTCTTGTCTTCTTGGAGGATGATTACTGGTTTGATCCCCAGCCTTGACCGTTTGCTTCATACTATTGTATCTGTCTGGATGAAGTTGGTTGATCATGGATCGCAACTCTTCTTGTTCCCGAGCTAAGCCTTGGATAAGAGCCATCTGCCCCAGTATATGGGTTCTCATTATATCTACCTCAGCTTGCAGACGTTTCAGCCGTTCGTCCTTATCGTCTTCAGGATTGTTCCTGACCAAAGTCCCCATGAGGAGTGTTCTCAACTCTTCCTGCCCCTTGGATAGATTTAGGAAGATTTCTCTGAACTGAGTCTCTTGAGTATGGAGATTCTGGTTGTCTTGTTGGAGAGCCATTGCTGAAATAAATAGCGAGAATATGAGAGACCTGTAAAGGGTAACCTGTTATGCAATGATATGTATGCATGCAATGTTTTCAAGGATCTCGCGAGGTAAACAAAGAAACTTGTTAGAATTTGAATCTGATAGCTTTGATTGAAGGAACTTCATGTGGCTGAGAGTCCTTCTTCAAGAGTTAGGCTCACCATATCGAGTGGGTCATAGCCCCTGACTCAAGTTATCATGTTTTAATCTTCGAACAACCTTGGCTAGAGGAAAATAAATCCCCTTTTCCCCTTGCTAGACATTTGGTTCATCATGACATGCATCACAAACCCTTGAGACCCTTGAAATGGGTTAGTCCTTATGCAGGATGCATGCAATGTTATAATGGTATGATGTTATGATAAAGGCACACCACAAGTATTCACAAAAGGCAAACATGGTAAAGGCACACAAGTCACACAAGAGAGCCCTTAGATTTCAGGCCAGCATGAAGTTTAGGTACTACCCTCTTTCAGTTTCAATTGGTTAAGACCTGCCCTAGAAAATAGTAACCGGGTTCTAGAGGATCTCAATATCACTGACTACCCTCAATCGGTCATAACTCCAGCTTAGCAACCTTTTCTTGCGGCCGGAACCATCGCGAGAGTTTAGCCTCAATGAGTGTAGCATACTGCTACTGTTCTATGGCCAAGTTGGTCAATTTAAAGTGCTAAGGTCAGTTGGTGCTTAATGACTCCTCAGAAGACCCATATTCTCCTCGTTCCAACACAAGTGATATCGGTACAGACCAAGGTGTCACACCAACGTAGCTACTGCTTCACCCGTGTCGGTCTACGCCGGACAGGTCCCTCACAGTTTATTGCTACTTACCTAAAGGGTATTCCCCAGATCCGGGTTAGGATCTACGAAACTCCAATACAAGCCCACAAATATAAATCATACAAAGCATGCAATTGAAAACATAGAATGATCTAATCCTAAGGTACACCTCACTTATAAGAGTCCCCAGCAGAGTCGCCAGTTCTGTGATCGGTGGAAATAGAACTGATTGTTTTGAAATGCAGGTTCGCGTTTGCATTTAGAAAAATGTCGCGGTAAGCAAGAGTCGCCACCGTCTTTTATTTTCTCCAACATGGAAAGGATAAAAGCACAGCAAAATTCCTTTTCGAGATGTTTCTCGGTTCGGGAGGTAGATTATAGAAAGGGAAGGTGTTAGCACCCTTTCTATCCGTGGTTATCCACGGGCTCTTAGGTACTTGCTCACTATGTTTTCAAAAATGTTTTGCTTTTCTTGTGTTTGTGGGTTTTGAAAAAAAGTTTGTTTGAAAACTTCGATTTAACTCTTGTATCTGTCCTCAAGAGTGTATGAAGTGTTTGTTTGAAAACTTTTGTCATAAAAGTGTAGGTGCGAAAAGTATTTTTGTTTTGAAAGAGCAAGTACCTGAGAACCTCTACCTACTCAAAAGAAATTAAGTTGTGTAAATGTCCTTTAGACAGTACTATCCCACTATTGAGAAGTAGGTAGCACCGTCGTTGGAGTTTCGGGTCAATTCGATTATAGGGACATGTGGTCACCAAAGCAATAGTAGGACGCCTTAGCGGTAACCCTAATGTCCTAGATCCTTTTTATCCGAGGCAACCATTTCGAGGCAACTTGGATCTTTAGACAGGAGGGCGACCTCTAAAACACCCTATACTCAATGACCATGTCGAGGCAACCAAGTGAGGCGTACCCTAGGAGTGGCATGTGCGAGTGTGTCAGGATTCAGTTAAGTTATCTTTGAACATGTTATGGTGAGCTACGGGTTAATTTTAATTTCAGAGATAAGTCTTGTCATGCATAGCCTAATTAACATACATCTAACAGTTAATAGTTGCGGAAAGTAAATCTACGCTATTACAAAGTAGATGCGGGAAATTAAATGAAAGCGATAAAAGGGTCCTAATTAACGCTATTACATCCTCGGAGCAATTACATAAATATGATCAAAAAATAATATGCGCGAAAAGAATTGAATCGGGGAAGTCCTTAGGGTTTTGACCCTTTTTTGAGAAAGAAAGAAGTTTTTGTTATTATTTTGCAATTAATTAAATTAAACTTAAAACTAATTAATTAATTAAAAGAAATATTTTTTGTTTTTTATGTTTTTAAGAAAAATAATAAAAAATAGTCAAGTTAGTAGAAACCCTAATTCTAATTTATTTTATTTATTGCAAAAATATTGAAATTAACCTAATTAAAAAAAGACTAAATTAATTAATTATATTTATTTACAAAAATAATAAATTAAAGGTGAAATTAATAAATAATAATAAAAATATGATATTTTATGTTTTCTGATTTTATTATGAAAATAATTAATTATGTTAATTAAATAATAGTAATAATAATAATTAATAAAAGAAAATAAAAAGGAAAAAAAATATAAAAGAAGAAAAGAAATAATGAAACCAGGGGGTTTGGGCCAGGTTAGGAGGTGAGGAAGCAATTTCCAGGCCCAACAATATGCAAGTCCCTTTGACTTTCTGGATTAGCTATGTGTTCGTTGACTGAGCGTACCATGGTCCTTCATCTTTGGCCACAGGATTTGAGCTTAAAGACACATGGCGTGTTGAGGCGTGAAGCACATGGTGGAACGCTTTTTGAAACCTGCATGTGATCATGTTAAGAAAAATAACAAATAATTGTTTTGGGGGACCTGGGATTCGAACCCAGGTCCCAATAGCCTTTCCACTCACCTGCTTGCCAATCCAACTAACGCGTACATTCAATATAGGAATAGCAAATAAATATAATATATAAAACTCAATTAATATGCTGAAACTATGAAAAACCGCGCTAAGATTTAAACCGGCCTGTGATTGGTGGATTTAGAACTGACTGTTTAACGCTGGTTCGCGAAATGTCGCGGAAGCAAGAGTCGCCACCGTCTTTTATTTTCTCCAACATGGACAGGACAAAAGCACAACAAAATTCCTTATGAGAACGTTTCTCGGTTCGGGAGGTAGATTTATAGAAAGGGAAGGTGTTAGCACCCTTTCTATCCATGGTTATCCATGGGCTCTTAGCTACTTGCTCTTATGTTTTAAAAAATTGTTTGCTTTTCAAGTGTGTGTGGGTTTTGAAAAAGTTTCTTTGAAAGATTTCTGAATAACTCTTGTATCTGTCCTCAAGAGTGTTTGAAAAAAAAAATTTGAAAGCTTTTGAAAGTGTAAGGTGTGAAAAGTATTTTGTTTATTTTTGAAAAGAGCAAGTACCCATGAGTCATCTGCCTACCCTAAGGAATTAAGCTGCGTAAGTGTCCTTTAGGTAGTGCCATCCCACCATTGAGAGGTAGGTAGCACCACCGTTGGAGGTGTTCGGGTCAATTCGAGTTTAGGGACAGTGTGGTCGCCGAAGCAACAGTAGGACACCTTAGAAGCTACCCTTATGTCCTTGATCCTTTTTTAATCCAAGGTAACTGTTTCGAGGCAACTATTTCGAGGCAACTGTTCTGAGGCAACTGTTTCGAGGCAACTGTTTCGAGGCAACTGGATCACGAACATAAGGACCGCTAAGACGTCCTATACTTGATGACCACTTTTCGAAGGCAACAAGTGAGGCGTACCCTAGAAGTGGTGTGTGTATTTGTGTGTTGTATTCAGTTAATGTTTGTCTTGTTAATTAGTGAGCTACGAGTTGTTTTTATTTACATACATTCTTTCATGCAAGTTAACAGTTAAAGGGTGCGGAAAGTAAATTGCGGAAAAATAAATCCTACGCTATTACAAGGCGCGGGTCTATACATCGCCAAAAATTACAAAGACCCGTTTTTTTAGTAAATGAGTACGGAAAGTAAATAAAAACAGTAAAGTCCTAATTACTATTACATGTCCGGAGCAATTACATAATAATAAACTGTGCGCGAATTAAATCGGAATGTTCTAAGGGTGTTGACCCTTTTTAGAAAAGAAAATTGATTTTTTTGGTCTTTTTGGTAATTAAATGAAATTAAAAACTAATTAATGACTAATTGATTATTTTAATTAAAAGAAAATATTTTTTTGTTTTTTTTAATGTTTTTATGAAATAAAATAAAAATGAAAGAAACAAAATTAAAAGTTAATCCTAAATCTAAGTTATTTTAATTATTTAAGAAAAGGAATTACAATTGCCTAATTAAACTATTTTGGTTAATATTTATTTACAAAATAAAATAATAATAATGATAATAATGTTAATTCTATTTTTTGGTTTTTTATGAAAATGTGCTAATTAAGTTAATTGTTAATAATAAAAATAATTAAAGGGTTAGCAATTAAAAATAAGAGAAAATGACAAAACAAAAAATAAAAAGAAGTAAAACCAAGGGGGGTGTGGGCCAAATAGGAGGTTTATTGAAGCAATCCAAGTCCACTGAAATCTAAGCCACGTTTGACTTTCATGGTTGCCTGCAGCGTGCTTGACTCCAGACCATGGTGTGCTACACTTTTTGTCCTTTGGATCTGCGTTGATGACATATGGCAGCGCTGGGAAGTGGGACTTATGATGCACCTCATATTGGAATCTGCACAGGAAAACGTTGAAGAAAATAATATGGAAATTATAAGGGACCTGGGAAGAACTTACAGCGCGGTATGAGCCTCAGGACTTGGCAAAGGTTGCTTTAGCCACGTGCTTGTTTTGATCTGAAGATGCTCGCAACTATGTTTTAGAACTCTCACTTTTTTGAATAATTTTTGGTTTTACTCTTGGCCGTTTCTGCACACACTCCTTTTTGAACGAGGTTGGGAAGGCTTGTATATATAGTAATGTAAAGTGTATCAATAAGAATAATGGTCATTAAGCTTATGCAATTATGTTCTTGATTTCCTCCATAACCAACATTGAACCATTTGCCATATTTGTGAAATTTTGAATTTTTATGCCCATAATAGGCCATGCACGAATTTCGAATGTGTTTTAAGGTGTATCAAAGCTAATCATCACAAAATATATCCATCCATTAATTTCTTTGATTTTTATTTGAATTTTAAAGATTTAAAATGAATTAAATCAAATAAAATTAAATAAAAATGGAAAAATTAATTTTAAATCTTGAAATAAATTGTGGGACACGTGGGAAGCATGGCCAAGCTGAATCAAGTGGAAAAAGTGGGCCCCTTTTGTCAAAAATGAAGTTTCAAGGATAATTGACTTTGGCCATTTCACAAACATTTCCCAACTTCTCCAATGCATATCTTGCTCAATTTTGAAGCTATGAACATGTTCTTGGACATTTTGGAAAGGTCTTGAAGTCCTCTAACCAATGTCTTTGGTCCCATGTCATTTTGATTTACCAATCTCAAGTTATGGTCTTTGACTTAAAGTCCCTTTTTGTTGACTTTTGAAAATGACCTATAATGTTGAAATTTATAACTTTTTGTGAGACCATTTCTTGGACTTGGAATGTGAATATGAGTTGTATGAAATGTCATCCCCTTCAAAATGAGCTTTGGATGGGATTTTTCTGATGAACCATGAAAAAGTTATGCCTTGGTCAAGTTACAATTGACTTTTCAGCTGTCCCAAAAATAGAAACTTTTGCATCTTGAGACCTTTTGAGCCATTCTTGTGAAATCATGATCGAGACTTGATCAAATGATGATTGTGGCTTCAAAATAAGATGTTGACCAAAAATTTTGACTTTTGACTGCCAAATGACCATTTTGCCCCTACAGTTGACTGTTGAGCAAATGGGACTTTTGACTGTGCAACTTGACCTTGTGAGCCTTGAAACTTGACATGTAGGTGCTTGACAATGTGTATGAGCATATGGGACTTGATTGAGCCCTTGAAAACCTCAAATTCCTTGCAAGAGCCAAAACCCTAATTTGACTGGCTTGTGAGGGTGGTTGACTGTTTAGCCCTTGAGAGATCTTGAAGCATTTGAAGATGATGCTTGCCAAAAATTTGAAGAATATGGGAGGGAAAATTTTGGGGTACAACAGTTGCCCCTGTTCAATCTTCTTAGAACTGAGGATGTAGATTGGCTTGTGTGCCTTTCGTGATCCGAGGGTGGAAGATGATTGAACACTAGAGTGCCCAGAAATTTGCACTCACATAGTAGAGTATCAGCAGTGTGATAGCGGGAATGGGCTTATAGATGCCATTTGGAGACTGATGGATAGGAGGATGGGCTTACAGATGCCATCTGGAGGTGTGACAGAACCTTGTCGGAAATGGGCTTATAGATGCCATTTGGAACTGTAATGGATAGTTGAATCTGAATAAGAAATAGAATAGCTTCCGGGATGGGGCATCTCTAGGTTGTCTTTTAGAAGTTGGGATCTGAATAAGCAGTAGAACAGCGTCCGGGTCAGGAGCATCTCTGAGCTATATTTCAAAGGAAATCTAGAATAAGTATCAGAACGTCGCCATGCCTGGGTCACATCTGAACTATCTCTAGGAGGAGTCTCGAATAAGCAAAAGAACAGCATCCATATCTGGAGAATTTCCAAGCTATCTCTGAAAGGAAATCTGGAATAAGTATCAAAATGTCGCCATGCCTGGGTCACATCTGAACTATCTCTAGAAGGAGTTTTGAATAAGCAAAAGAACGACATTCATATCTGGAGCATTTCCAAGCTATCTCTGAAAGGAAATCTGGAATAAGTATCAGAACGTCGCCATGCCTGGGTCACATCTGAACTATCTCTAGAAGGAGTCTTGAATAAGCAAAAGAACAGCATCCATATCTGGAGCATTTCCAAGCTATCTCTGAAAGGAAATCTGGAATGAGTATCAGAACATCGCCATGCCTGGGTCACATCTGAACTATATCTAGAAGGAGTATTGAATAAGCAAAAGAACAGCATCCATATCTGGAGCATTTCCAAGCTATCTCTGAAAGGAAATCTGGAATAAGTATCAGAACGTCGCCATGCCTGGGTCACATCTGAACTATCTCTAGAAAGAGTCTTGAATAAGCAAAAGAACAGCATCCATATCTGGAGCATTTCCAAGCTATCTCTGAAAGGAAATCTGGAATGAGTATCAGAACGTCGCCATGCCTGGGTCACATCTGAACTATCTCTAGAAGGAGTCTTGAATAAGCAAAAGAACAGCATCCATATCCGGAGCATTTCTAAGCTATCTCTGAAAGGAAATCTGGAATAAGTATCAGAACGTCGCCATGCCTGGGTCACATCTGAATTATATCTAGAAGGAGTCTTGAATAAGCAAAAGAATAGCATCCATATCTGGAGCATTTCCAAGCTATCTCTGAAAGGAAATCTGGAATAAGTATCAGAACATCGCCATGCCTGGGTCACATCTGAACTATCTCTAGAAGGAGTCTTGAATAAGCAAAAGAACAGCATCCATATCTGGAGCATTTCCAAGCTATCTCTGAAAGGAAATCTGGAATAAGTATCAGAACGTCGCCATGCCTGGGTCACATCTGAACTATCTCTAGAAGGAGTCTTGAATAAGCAAAAGAACAGCATCCATATCTGGAGCATTTCCAAGCTATCTCTGAAAGGAAATCTGGAATAAGTATCAGAACGTTGCCATGCCTGGGTCACATCTGAACTATCTCTAGAAGGAGTCTTGAATAAGCAAAAGAATAGCATCCATATCTGGAGCATTTCCAAGCTATCTCTGAAAGGAAATCTGGAATAAGTATCAGAACATCGCCATGCCTGGGTCACATCTGAACTATATCTAGAAGGAGTCTTGAATAAGCAAAAGAACAGCATCCATATCTGGAGCATTTCTAAGCTATCTCTGAAAGGAAATCTGGAATAAGTATCAGAATGTCGCCATGCCTGGGTCACATCTGAATTATATCTAGAAGGAATCTCTGAATAAACAATAGAATAGCATCCGTGGTTGGAGCATCTCTAAGTTATCTCTGAAAAGAAACCCTGAATAAGCAACAGAATAGCGTCCATCTGGAGCATATCTGAACTATTTCTGAACAAGTAACTCTGAACAAGCAACAGAATAGCGTCCATCTGGAGCATATCTGAACTATTTCTGAACAAGTAACTCTGAACAAGCAACAGAATAGCGTCTATCTCTGGAGCATTTCTAGCTATCTCTTTAATCTCTTTAATGTAGATATGCCCTGGCTAGATACAGGTATCGAATCCATAATCAATCGCTCACAGATATGCCCTGGCTAGATGCAGGTATCGAATCTGGAATTGCAACAGTTGATAGTAATCGTCTTTGGATTGACCTTTTTCCTGAAAAAGGCAAAACATCAGTTGTGCAACGCATGATGTCATGATGTTCTCAGGGAGAAATGAGATTGTGTGATATGATGCGTATGTGCATGCATTGTGTATGTAAGCAAGATGTATGAAAGGTGATATGTTTATGAATGTATTTTCGTCTAGGAAAATAAATCCTTGACGAATGCCGGGAAGTTGAATCCTGGGCTGATGTTGAAGAACAGAGTTCTTCATTTCCGTTGGGGATGATGGTTGCAAGAATAAACCGGTAGGAGAAGATGACTCCGTTGGGGAATAAACTTGTTGGAGAGATTACTCTGCGGGGAATTACTCTGCGGGGAAGAGATACTTCGTTGAGGTTTTGATGAGAACTCCGCTGGGAATTCCGTTGATATGTTATGTTGGAAGCTTTGATGAACTCCGCTGGGGGGTAGGAAGAACTTCGCCGAGGACGATCTTTCCGTGGCAATTAGCTGAGGATAACCCAGTTATAAAATCTGGTGGAGCATAACCTTTGAATAAAGTCCGGGGAGATACGTGCGTACTCTGCAGGTGATAAGCTTCCAGAATCTACTGGGGATAAGCTTCCTACTGGGGAGATTTTTTGAACTTTCCTGGGGAAACTTTTGAGATTGCACTGGGGAAGTGGCTCCACTGGACGTTCTGTATACCGCCGGGGAACAATCTTAGATCAAGATTGCCGGGGATGCTTGCTAGGAATGTTTGTGTACTCCGTTGGGGAATGTTGAGATCTTCTGGAGGATAACCCAACTCCTTGAGGCTGACAGTAGATTAACTCTGCTCGGGGGGAGTGTTGCTGACTTGCTTGGGATACTGTACCTTGTTAGGGTTGATGGGAGACCAACTGCTTGGGAGAGTATTGCTGAATCTTGTCTTAATCCGCGGGGAGTGAAGATGTCTTGGTCAGATTCTTTAGCCGAACCTATCTTGGTACCTGGAGGACAGAGTAACTTGTACAGTTTGGACAACTCTTATTGCACCTGCTTCTACGGGAGAAGAAGGTACCTGTGGAGGTGTTTGACAACTGTCGATTGACAAATCTTCTTCTGGTAGGCCAGTGACGAGATGACGGGACATAGTCGTACGCTTTGATCCCTAATTTTTGCCTGGACCGCCCTTTCGGGTTTTCAGTCCACCGGGATACCCCTTTTTGCCCAAGCCGCCTTTTCAGGTTTTCGACTTGCCGGGTGTACAGATTTTTTCATTTCATTCCTTACTTTTGCCCGAACCCTTTTGGTTCGCCGGGAAGCCCTTATTTTTGCCTAGGTGTGTCAACCTAGCGGGTCTTTGATTATGCGTAGTATTTTTCGACTATGTCCATGCTCTCAGAGTGCAGGGGGTTGTCACTGTTGTTGTGTTGCCATGCGACCAGAAGATGTTTGATCAGGCAAGATTTGTAGCTGGAACTCATGTCCAATGCCCCAGGTGACTCAGGCGGAGATTTGCCCCAGGCTATTAGGCATTTGAGAGGGTCTCTGAATCTTGACTGGACTGCCCCAGATGATGGACAATGATCATGCCCTGCCCCTTGATTGGAAGTGCTTCTTCCATTTGAGATGACCTTTTTTGTTGAGAAGGCTTTTGTTCACTAGATATTCGTCGTGTGAATTTCTATGTTGTTCAAACAAATAGTCATATGCAAACAATGTTATATTAAAAATGCAAAGCTTATGTCTGTCTTGAAGTTTTTTGAAAATGCGGTTTTCAATAAACAAGTGATTTTTTTGTAAAATGTGATGTCCACTCAAGATTTTACAGCGAGCCTTATAGGAGTCAGGATACCTTTGGTAACAGTATGCTTTCAAACTAACCCATGCTTCAGCTAGGACTTTTAAGGGTTGTAGCGTGGCCTGGTTCACGGTTTAAGAAACAAAGGATAAAGGCTCAAATTTTATTTGTACCCACCTGTTCTTCGTGATGTTCTTCAAACCTAAACTCAGCTAATCGTGCGTTTAGATCTCGTTTGAGTCTTTGTCCTGATGTTCCAATGATGGTTCGGATATTGACAGATTATTTTGAATAGGCAGTCATTTCTTTTTTTGTTGAGAGTCTGTAGGACCTCTTTGTTTTTGATTTTTATTATCCTTGTTTTTTGCCTGAACTGTTTCTTTTACAGTCAGCGGGATGCCCCAGTTTTGTAAGTCCCCTTTATAGGTTTTGACTTATTGGGCTTTTATTTTGGGAGATAATGACTGCCTGTCTTTATGATTATTTGGAACCATCACTGTCTTTTGTTTTAGAAGGACCTCTTTGATGCCATTCGTTGTACACTTGGATCAACTGAGAGAACTACTCTGCCCCAGGTTATGATTAAGGGTTTTAATTTTTTGTGAAAAGAAAAACTCCTACTTCTTTGGCTCAAAGGGGTTGACGAGGGATTATCATCCTTATAACTCCAGTGTTTAGGAATTGAAACAATGCCTGTACCTCATCAGCGGGGTCTGTTCAAAAGCATACTGTAGATTATGGTATCGTTTTCGTCATCCCCCCTCAAGAGGCTTAGAATTATTAACCGAGAGTTGGACATCATAAAAAATATGAAAGCAATTTGAATATAATGAAAATAATTGGATTAATTCAAAAACAGACATATGCAGTGCATTAGTGAAATAAAAGAGTTTGCTATGACATTAATTGTTTGTATAAGCAAAAAATTACAACTCGGAAATTCAAATAAACAAAAGCCTTCAATGATTGGGCAAAGGAGCATTGATTATGTTTGGAGTCTCTGACGCTTCAAACTGAATCTCTCCGGTGTCGATCATGTCTTGAATCTTGTTCTTCAAAGGCCAGCAGTTGTCCGTAGTATGACCCGGGCTATCGGAGTGGTATGCGCACTTCTCATTAGGATGGTAGTTGGGAGCAGAGGTGTTTGGATTCCTGAGAGGAGCCCTCAAGGTAATCAGCCATGCCTTCAACATTTGTTGTAGCGCTTGATCCAGTGACATGTTGATCTTAGTGAACTGTCTCTTGGGTGCGACCTCCTTACGTTGCTGCCCCTGTCCTTGTTGAGCAGGCCTAGGATTAAAGATCTGGGTTGCCCCTACATGTTGATCATGGCGACCCTTTTTACTATGCACAGCATTGGACTCCTTCTTCCCACTGTAAGGCTTTTTATGAGTATCAGAAGGTGTAGCTTCTTGAATCTTTCCAGCCTTGATACCAACTTCAATCCTCTCCCCGGTCAAGATCAAATCTGTAAACCCAGCAGAAGAATTCCCAATCAAATGGTTGAAGAAAGGACCAGACAGGGTCCCCAAGAACATGTCAACGAGTTCACGGTCAGTCAAAGGTGGCTGCACCCTTCCATCCAGGTCTCTCCACCTTTGCGCATATTCCTTAAAACCTTCACCCGTCTCCAGTGACATACCCTGGAGTTGGGTACGCGTAGGAGCGAGGTCGGCATTATACTGCTACTGCTTATAAAAAGCAGTAGCCAAGTCCTCCCAGTTACGAATAGTGGTTCCATCCAGCTGATAGAACCATTTGAGTTGAGTCCCTGAAAGACTCTCCTGGAAGAAATGGATCCATAGATTCTTGTCTGCCGTGTAGGGCTGGATCTTCCTTGCGTATGAACGGAGGTGCAGCTTAGGACAGGAAGCCCCGTCGTACTTTGCAAAGGCAGGTGCCTTGAACTTGTGAGGGATCACCACCCCAGAAGATAAGCCTAGGTCTCCGAAGTCCAACCCGGGCACCTGTTGAATCTCCATGGCATTTAACCTGTCCTCCAGCTGTTTGTACCGGTCCTCAGCAGGAGGGTACTGTTCATCAAGTTTGTCTCGATGTCAGAGACCACAGGACTAGGAACCCTTCTCTCTTGGTGACTGCCTTCCCCAACAGATGGAGTAGTCCGCTCAGCTTCATTCTGCAGTGTATTCCCAGATCTGCGTCTAGGGTTGAACGAAACAGTCCTCTTCTTCTTTTTCCTCAAAAGCAGAGTCTTCAATTCCTGTTGTCCTTGGGCTAAGCTCATGACCAGCTCCTGGAACTGGGCGTTCTGGGCCTGGAGGGCCTTGATAGCTTTCTCATTGGATGATTCAGGATTCATGATGACTGCTGAAATAAACAGCGAAGAAGGTAAGTGACCTGTAACAAGGGTACCTGTAATGCAATGATATGTATGATATGTATGCAATGTTTTCAAGGATCTCGCGAGGTAAACAGAGAAACTTGTTAGAATTTGAATTTGGGTAGCTTGATTGAAGGAACTTCATGTTGTTGAGAGTCCTTCTTCAAGAGTCAAGGCTCACCATATCGAGTGGGTCATAGCCCCTGACTCAAGTCATTAACCTTGGCTAGAGGAAAATAAATCCCCTTTGCCCCTTCCTAGACATTTGATTCATCATGACCTGCATCACAAGCCCTTGAGATCCTTGAAATGGATTAGTCCTTATGTAGGATGTATGCAATGGTATGATGGTATGATGTTATGCTGTGGAGCAATGTAGGTAAACCCTGTTATGAGTCCAGATTAAGGACTGTAAACAAAACCTGCAAGAAACTCAAGTGTCAGATAACAAGTATGCAAGTAGTCAAGTTTTGAAGGCACACAAGTCACACAAAGAGCCCTTAGAGTTTAGGCCAGCATGACGTTTGGGGTACTACCCTCTTGAAGTTGGTGGGCTCAAACCTGTCCTATCAAAGTAATCGGGTTCTAAGGAGCTCAATATCATTGGATTGTTTTCTGTGTTCATTGTTTCGATTTAGCCACTGAACTGGCGATCAAAATATCCCAAGAAAACAACCCTTAACTGAGTGTAGCATCGAGTATCAACCAACTTCGGACTGCACCAAAGTAGTTATCTCACTACCCTAAAGAGGCCAAGATGGTTCAATTAAGGTTCCTAAGGTCAGTTGATGCTTCACGACACCACGCGGCGGCCCCGTACTCTCCTTGACTTGACTCAAGGGTTACCGGTACTCACCAAAGTGCCACATCAACGTAGCAGACTGCTTCAACCGT
This sequence comes from Vicia faba, assembly GCA_948472305.1. Taxonomy (NCBI): domain Eukaryota; kingdom Viridiplantae; phylum Streptophyta; class Magnoliopsida; order Fabales; family Fabaceae; genus Vicia; species Vicia faba. The sequence continues at coordinate 1,361,598,289 of OX451739.1, read as the reverse complement.
GTCGGTATACCCCGCACAGTTCCCTCACAGTCTTGTTGCTACTTTCTAAGAAGGTATCCCCCAGATCCGGGTTATGATCTATAGAACTCCCAAGACAGTACCCACAATAATAAAGCAAACAATTCAGACAATTTGAAGACACAAGTGATCTTAGTCCTAAGGTACACCTCACTTTTATAATTTCCCCAGCAGAGTCACCAGTTCTGTGATCGGTGGATTTAGAACTGACTATTTAACGCTGGTTCGCGAAATGTCGTGGAAGCAAGAGTCGCCACCGTCTTTTATTTTCTCCAACATGGACAGGACAAAAGCACAGCAAAATTCCTTATGAGAACATTTCTCGGTTCGGGAGGTAGATTTATAGAAAGGGAAGGTGTTAGCACCCTTTCTATCCATGGTTATCCATGGGCTCTTAGGTACTTGCTCTTATGTTTTAAAAAATTGTTTGCTTTTCAAGTGTGTGTGGGTTTTGAAAAAGTTTCTTTGAAAGATTTCTGAACAACTCTTGTATCTGTCCTCAAGAGTGTTTGAAAAAAAAATTTTGAAAGCTTTTGAAAGTGTAAGGTGTGAAAAGTATTTTGTTTGTTTTTGAAAAGAGCAAGTACCCATGAGTCATCTGCCTACCCTAAGGAATTAAGTTGTGTAAGTGTCCTTTAGGTAGTGCCATCCCACCATTGAGAGGTAGGTAGCACCACCGTTGGAGGTGTTCGGGTCAATTCGAGTTTAGGGACAGTGTGGTCGCCGAAGCAACAGTAGGACACCTTAGAAGCTACCCTTATGTCCTTGATCCTTTTTTAATCCGAGGCAACTATTTCGAGGCAACTATTTCGAGGCAACTGTTCCGAGGCAACTGTTTCGAGGCAACTGGATCACGGACATAAGGACCGCTAAGACGTCCTATACTTGATGACCACTTTTCGAAGGCAACAAGTGAGGCGTACCCTAGAAGTGGTGTGTGTATTTGTGTGTTGTATTCAGTTAATGTTTGTCTTGTTAATTAGTGAGCTACGAGTTGTTTTTATTTACATACATTCTTTCATGCAAGTTAACAGTTAAGGGGTGCGGAAAGTAAATTGCGGAAAAATAAATCCTAAGCTATTACAAGGCGCGGGTCTATACATCGCCAAAAATTACAAAGACCCGTTTTTTTAGTAAATGAGTACGGAAAGTAAATAAAAACAGTAAAGTCCTAATTACTATTACATGTCCGGAGCAATTACATAATAATAAAATGTGCGCGAATTAAATCGGAATGTTCTAAGGGTGTTGACCCTTTTTAGAAAAGAAAATTGATTTTTTTGGTCTTTTTGGTAATTAAATGAAATTAAAAACTAATTAATGACTAATTGATTATTTTAATTAAAAGAAAATATTTTTTTTGTTTTTTTTTTAATGTTTTTATGAAATAAAATAAAAATGAAAGAAAAAAAATTAAAAGTTAATCCTAAATCTAAGTTATTTTAATTATTTAAGAAAAGGAATTACAATTGCCTAATTAAACTATTTTGGTTAATATTTATTTACAAAATAAAATAATAATAATGATAATAATGTTAATTCTATTTTTTGGTTTTTTATGAAAATGTGCTAATTAAGTTAATTGTTAATAATAAAAATAATTAAAGGGTTAGCAATTAAAAATAAGAGAAAATGACAAAACAAAAAATAAAAAGAAGTAAAACCAAGGGGGGTGTGGGCCAAATAGGAGGTTTATTGAAGCAATCCAAGCCCACTGAAATATAAGCCACGTTTGACTTTCATGGTTGCCTGCAGCGTGCTTGACTCCAGACCATGGTGTGCTACACTTTTTGTCCTTTGGATCTGCGTTGATGACATATGGCAGCGCTGGGAAGTGGGACTTATGATGCACCTCATATTGGAATCTGCACAGGAAAACATTGAAGAAAATAATATGGAAATTATAAGGGACCTGGGAAGAACTTACAGCGCGGTATGAGCCTCAGGACTTGGCAAAGGTTGCTTTAGCCACGTGCTTGTTTTGATCTGAAGATGCTCGCAACTATGTTTTAGAACTCTCACTTTTTTGAATAATTTTTGGTTTTACTCTTGGCCGTTTCTGCATACACTCCTTTTTGAATGAGGTTGGGAAGGCTTGTATATATAGTAATGTAAAGTGTATCAATAAGAATAATGGTCATTAAGCTTATGCAATTATGTTCTTGATTTCCTCCATAACCAACATTGAACCATTTGCCATATTTGTGAAATTTTGAATTTTTATGCCCATAATAGGCCATGCACGAATTTCGAATGTGTTTTAAGGTGTATCAAAGCTAATCATCACAAAATATATCCCTCCATTAATTTCTTTGATTTTTATTTGAATTTTAAAGATTTAAAATGAATTAAATCAAATAAAATTAAATAAAAAAGGAAAAATTAATTTTAAATATTGAAATAAATTGTGGGACACGTGGGAAGCATGGCCAAGCTGAATCAAGTGGAAAAAGTGGGGCCCTTTTGTCAAAAATGAAGTTTCAAGGATAATTGACTTTGGCCATTTCACAAAACTTTCCCAACTTCTACAATGCATATCTTGCTCAATTTTGAAGCTATGAACATGTTCTTGGACATTTTGGAAAGGTCTTGAAGTCCTCTAACCAATGTCTTTGGTCCCATGTCATTTTGATTTACCAATCTCAAGTTATGGTCTTTGACTTAAAGTCCCTTTTTTGTTGACTTTTGAAAATGACCTATAATATTGAAATTGATAACTTTTTGTGAGAGCATTTCTTGGACTTGGAATGTGAATATGAGTTGTAGTAAATGTCATCCCCTTCAAAATGAGCTTTGGATGGGATTTTTCTTATGAACCATGAAAAAGTTATGCCTTGGTCAAGTTACAGTTGACTTTTCAACTGTCCCAAAAATAGAAACTTTTGCATCTTGAGACCTTTTGAGCCATTCTTGTGAAATCATGATCAAGACTTGATCAAATGATGATTGTGGCTTCAAAATAAGATGTTGACCAAAAATTTTGACTTTTGACTGCCAAATGACCATTTTGCCCCTATAGTTGACTGTTGAGCAAATGGGACTTTTGACTGTGCAACTTGACCTTGTGAGCCTTGAAACTTGACATGTAGGTGCTTGACAATGTGTATGAGCATATGGGACTTGATTGAGCCCTTGAAAACCTCAAATTCCTTGCAAGAACCAAAACCCTAATTTGACTGGCTTATGAGGGTGGTTGACTGTGTAGCCCTTGAGAGATCTTGAAGCATTTGAAGATGATGCTTGCCAAAACTTTGAAGAATATGGGAGGGCAAATTTTGGGGTACAACACGGCCAACCATACGTTAACACGTACTCATCTTCTTCCTTGTTCCTGCAAAAAAAACAGAATTAGATAGCGGGGGTTTTTAACCCCCACAATATGCCATGAGGAAAAATAGCGATTAGAGCTACAATGCATAAATATTTCGCGAGGGTCTCTTTGTTTTCGTCTTGTCCTAACGAATTCAACCGTATGCCTTACAAGTCTTAATTTTTCTGGGTTTAGAAAGCCCCAATTCCAAAACTTATGAACCCTAGAAATCGCCCATGGTATTTTATGATTTAATGCATTATAATGCAATTAACCTATACCAATAGCTTCATGTGGTCTCTAGCAACACAAAACAAACAAGAAATCATGTCAAATGCTCATGAATTGGACAATACGATTTTGAATAAAAATGTCAAACCGTGGTTCTGTAATGGATGATTCTTTGAGCTATGAAGCTGGAATTTGATGGCCACACGTCCTGGGAACCTCCTGCAAGGGATTAGAATCAGCAAAAGTCTTTAAATTTACCTAGAATGCAAAAGTCAGTTTCAACTTTTCTTGAATTTTCTTGAATGGCTATGGCTTTTTTCTGCAGCTTTTTTCACGTGTCTGGCATTAGGGTTTACTTGAATATATATAGAGGATTGAAATTAGGTCACAATCTTGAGCAAAAAAACCATGGAATTGATTATTGAATATTTGATTGAAAATCAAATCTTTTTGCATTTTCATGATTGAAGAAAGTTGCCAATTTTGGAGATTTTGCATCTTTGATTTGTACACGAAATTGCCAGCATATCTTGACCATATTTGCTTCACAAAAAGATTGAAAAATCAAATCTTTGTATTTTCCTACAATTTAAATTAATTAAATGAATTAATATTAATTAAAAATCCAATTAATTAATAACAATAAGAAAATAAATTCAATTAAGCTTGATGGGTCGTGCATAGGCCATGGATGAAGTTTCAAGAAGAGATTTGAGACCCATTAGCAAAAATAAGGTGTTTTGAGCAAAGTTGACTTTTGCAAATTCCTAAAAATTTCCCAACTTCTCCAATGCATATCTTGCTCAATTTTGATCATATGAACATGTTCTTGGATATTTTGGAAAGGTCTTGAAGTCCTCTAACCAATTCCTTTGGTCCCATGTCATTTGGATTTACCAATCTCAAGTTATGGCCTTTGACTTAAAGTGCATTTTTGTTGACTTTTGAATTTGACCTATAATGTAGAAATTGATAACTTTTTGTGAGAGCATTTCTTGGACTTGGAGTGTGAAGATGGATTGTAGGAAATTTCATCCCCTTCAAAATGAGCATTGGATAGAATTTTTTTGATGAACCATGAAAAAGTTATGCCCTGGTCAAGATACAGTTGACTTTTCTGCTGTCCAAAAATAGTAACTTTTTGCATCTTTATGATTTTTGAGCTATCCTTGTGGAATCATGATCAAGAATTGATCAAATGATGATTGTGGACTCAAAATAAGATGTTGACCAAAAATTCTGACTTTTGACTGCAAAATGACCATTTTGCCCCTGCAGTTGACTATAGGTCAAATAGAGCTTTTGACTGTGCAAATTGGCCCTGTGAGTCTTGAAACTTGGTATGTAGGTGCTTGAGCATGCATATAGGCTTATGAGACTTGATTGAACCATTGAAAACCTCAAATTCCTTGAAAGAGCCAAAACCCTAATTTCAGCTGTCTTAGGAAGTAGTTGGACTATGCCATCCTTGAGCAATCTTGAACCATTTGAAGATTATTCTTGACAAATCTTGAGGAAATATGGGAGGGAAAATTTTGGGGTACAACAGAACCAAACAAAACTATTTTATGACAATCAAATTAAGCAAACGATAAACATATAATAGAGTTGAAAGGAATAGGAATTAAATTGCAAAATCATATTAACCTCGAGTATCGGAACATGAATGTAGTAGATCAACTCAGGAAATTTAGCTCTCCATAAGATTCGTACAAAGCAAAATGTATTTTTTCTCTATAATGAAAAAGGTTCAAACTCAATTACTATAGTGGATGCTAGGTATAGTAAGGACAAGGATTTCGTTCATAACCCAACTGGGTCAAAAACAAAACCCAGACCCAAAACTTAAATATAAAATGCTGCAACTTCAACGAATTTTATGGCCCTGCTACAGTCTGATTCAGCTCTCGACTTCTGAATGAAAATCGTAGCTCTTTCTCTTAGCTTTCCAACGACTGGTAGCACGCCTCATTCCGATACTGCTAAAGCTGAAAATAAAGTGCGAAAAATAAATAAGTGCAAAAATAAAATAAATTATAAAAATACAATAAAAAGGAAAAATAACCAAACTAAAACATAGAAATGCATAAGTATAAATATAGATGAATGTGTATCAAAATGCACTGATCAAATTCCCCCACACTTGAACTTTTGCACTCCGAGCAAAATTAAAATAAAACAAAACAAAGAAAACACAAACACATCATTGGCTACTCATTCTAGGCCACAAACATTTCTTTGGTTAAGGTTGCATCAATAGGTACTAATCTTGCACACTAAGGATATCGTAGGAACACTAATCTTGCCTCCTGAATATACAAACCAATTCAAAACATATTATTATGCAAAAGCCTAACTTACTCATCCTCCTTCTTACTCTTTTTCATTCAGGTGCAATCACATTAAGCCTGTTATCTCCACACACTCATAGCTAGGCAACCGGTTAGTGACTCTGATCCTTTTTGCACGGGGTTATGGTACTTACGTGGCATAACCCTTTGCTTACTCGGTTGTAGTTGCGGGGGATCGGACCGTAATCCGCCCTACCAAGTTTAGCACCAGAAACCGCTGAACCAACTAACAACGAGTCTTATTATCAACTTTTTTTTGTAGGTTCTATGACCATTGGGTTAAGTGACCGGGTGAGGGTCACCAAACTTAGAAGGCGCATTCCTTTTTCTTTCCTTTTTTTTCAAATAAAACTTGGATCACACACTTATTTTCATCGGCTTCCCTGCGTAGAGTGCGTGTGAGATGGTGCTGACTGCTGAAATAAACTACTCAAGAGCTATTAAAAGATGATAATTCAAGGCTACATCATAATAAAAATTCAAATTAACTTCCATATGTGTGAGACTTATAGTGTTAAGACGATATCGATCTTGTGAACTTTTCCCAAGTCTCCACAACTAACCTCAGATTAATCTATAACCCAAAACTTTCAAAAAGATGCATATTTTTAATAATAACTAAAAAAAACAAAACAACGAACAAAAGCAAAGAAAACAAAGAAAATAAATGATTCCCTCCCCCACACTTTAAACATGCATTGTCCTCAATGAAAGGACATAACTATTAAATAAGAGTGAGAGAAAGGAAAGAATACACCCGAATAGTCAAGGAGGATAAGTGATCACATAAGCAGCCTTTTCCAAAGAGAGATCTTCTATATTCTCTTCTTCCAAAGTGGGGCTCTCATGTAGTAGCTTTGGATAATGTCCATTGAACTTGAAATTTTTATTAGTGCCTTCGCCTTTTATTCCAGGATCAAAGAATAATCTTTGATAAGTAAAAGTGTCGAATGGGCACGTGATCTTCTTTTCCACAACACCAAAGATCAAAAGATTAAAGGGTTGCCTCACTACTTTTGCTACATCTTCAAGTGAGATCCTATGCATACACATGGACAGGCTAATATCATAAATATCATCTAAGGTCCATCCAATTCCTTTCTTATGCTTCTTCAAAACCTGCAAAAATTTACTTTCTTGATCAAAATAAAGTTTAGAAGAAATTATAACCTGGAGTTTTTCATTCATCTCTAGATAAGCATAATTAAGATTTTCAGGAATTAGTTTCAGCTCTCGGGAAGGTGGTTGTTTAATAGATGGTTTATTTCGGGAAGCCGGAGTATCGAGAGTTTCTTCCACATGAACAACTTCATTTGCAACCTCATCTGCAGTAAGAATATCAACTTGCAAGGCAACCTCAATTTCAGCACAAACAGAGCAAATTTTAATATCAGTACAAACATATAAGAGTAAACATCATCAAAATCAGATAATGATGAAAAATCAGCTGCAAATAAATCAGTACAAGTATCATCAACAGTCTCAGAAAGCAACTCTATTGGAAAAACAGAGTTCTCTGCCAAGGGTTGATGGTTAGATCCTTGAGCTTGTTGCATGATATTCATCAAAGAGGCAAGGTGTTCAATCTGTGTTTGCAAAGTCTAGAGAGTAGAATCTATTTGTTGTTCATACTAGAGATTATTTGCAGCCATTTGTTTGACAATGTCCTCTAGCAAAGACTCAGAAGGTTCTGAGCACACAACCTGGAATTCCTTCAGATGCTTATGCGGATCCTCACCTGTAAGACTATTAAGCTTTGACAACAAGTGTATTAAATCAGATTTTGATTCAAAAGTTGTATCAGCTGCAGGATAGTCAATACATAAATCATTATAGCTCACATCAAGGCCAGCCAACTGCCTCAAAGTTCTTTGTTCAGCCATCTTATCAATAAACACAAAAATATCAACTATGTCCCAAACAGGCATAAACAAATAAAAAGAAAGAAAACGATTAAAATAAATTCAAAAAAATACAAAAACACCAAATATAATCTAATGAAGCAAAATAATAATTTTAAATTTTTTTTTGGATTTTTTCGACACTATTAAAACAGTAAAAAATTATTTCAAACTTACCTGGTAAAAAACGATACTGCAACCGAAATTGCAACCCTTAAAATCAACAAACACAATGAAAAAAACAAGAGAAAAAAAACAATAACACTATACCTATGACTAAAATATTAATTAATAACAACAAGAATCCCCGGCAACGGCGCCAATTTGATCTGCTGTCGCAGGCGAATCAAAAACGAGTGTTTTGTAAAATGCAGTATAGCAACAATGACTCGAGTCGTATCGTAAGGATTCTTGATTTTATTATTAACTAATGGAAATCTAATGGGGGTTGGTTTTAGGATCGATTTATAACACGAAATAAGTGATTATCAAAATAAGTTCCTACCTATCATTGATTATTATAACATCTCTACCCTAAGCGGGTACTATTTCTGTTAGATCACAATAACATTCAACAAACGAGAATGATATTATAAGAATTATGTTTCTTGTTTACCGAATTAAGCAAACGGTTAAAAATAAGTGAATTAACGAATTAAGCAAATGATAACACGCAATGAAAATTAGGGAACATAAATCAATCGAACCAAACAAAACTATTTTATGACAATCGAATTAAGCAAACGATAAACATATAATAGAGTTGAAAGGAATAGGAATTAAATTGCAAAATTATATTAACCTTAAGTATCGGAACATGAACGTAGTAGATCAACTCACGAAATTTAGCTCTCAATAAGATTCGTACAAAGCAAAATATATTTTTTCTCTATAATGAAAAAGGTTCAAACTCAATTACTATAGCGGCTTCTAGGTATAGCAAGGACAAGGATTTGGTTCATAATCCAACTGGGTCGAAAACAAAACACAGACCCAAAACAAATGACCCAAAACTTAAATATAAAATGTTGCAACTTCAACGAATTTTATGGCCCTTCTACAGTCCGATTCAGCTCTCGACTTCTGAATGAAAATCATAGCTCTTTCTCTTAGCTTTCCAACGACTTGTAGCACGCCTCATTCCGACTCCTGAAGCTCAAGTTATGAATTTATTTGCGAAAGCTGCTAAAGCTGAAAATAAAGTGCGAAAAATAAATAAGTGCAAAAATAAAATAAATTATAAAAATATAATAAAAAGGAAAAATAACCAAACTAAAACATATAAATGCATAAGTATAAATATAGAGGAATGTGCATCAAAATGCACTGATCAATCGGTAACAGGTAAATCCAATAGATAAGAATACTCCTCCAATGTGGGCATCAACTGATAATCGGGAAAAGTAAAGTAATGATACATCGGATCATAGAACTGGAACAAGGTTGAGAGAATACCCTCCTTTATCTTTAGCTTCATGAGAGGAATAATGGATCCATACTTCTTCCAAAAGTCTGCAGAACACTCGATCTCGGGAATTAGATTGATCAACTCATCTATCTTGGGATCCTTGAAATTATATTTCCTGGTCTTTCTCTTTCCAGAATCCATGGTTAGAAAGTACCTGAGATATTCACAAATGGCCAACCTTTAAATCCCTTGAAATATGGTTTCTTCAAAAGATGCTTATGAATGCATGGATTCATGATGCAGCAATCACACACAAGATCACACATATAGGGTTCATAGGTCCAACGTCACGAGCATGAGGTCGAAGGTACTACTCATAAGGTGTTGGTCTAAAATTTATCACCTGCCCAAACAAGGTTCTAGAGGTTCTCAGAGTCTACATCCTTCCTTCGGATATTACCAACTTCCCGATTAACTCGGTAATTAGTAATATTCTCAAGAAAGACTCGTTCGAGCGTAGTATCGTGTGACAACTATTCCTGGATTACCCCGTCATAGCTTCTGCACTACACCTAAAAGGCCAAGATGGGTTTGGTATTCTATGGTCCTTGGTTTCAGCAGGCTCCCGGGTTAAAAGCAGTACGTCTTCCCAATTACTCGATAAACGACACTACAATCAAAGGGGTCTCCACTGAGTGGAGGATATCATGCCTCCTTTTTTAGGATTACTCCCTCAAAGTTAACATGACTATACCGCCCATCCTATCTTAAAGTTTGCCCAAGTCCGGGTATAGGACTTATGAGTAATCACCAAGCACCCTGAAAACCAGGAAAATTCAGACAAACATATACACAACATATAACATAAAAAACAGTAATAACACATATACAGATATAAACAACGACAGGCTTAACTCACTTAGGGATGGACCAGCAAGAGGTTAATCTTTCCCCAGTGAAGTCGCCATTTTTCTGTAGCGGTAGAAATGTTCAAGACTAAGCCATTGGATTGACTAGACTTTATACAAATCAAAATCAAAATTGCCACCGCGCTTTATTATTTCCAAAGGAATGGGAAAAGAGCGAATAACCCAAAAAGAAGGGGAAAGATTCAAGGTAAGGGGGTTGGTTATGCATAGGGAAGGTATTAGCACCCTAAACATCTACGGTACTCCGCAGGAGCCTCTTTGTAAAATCTGTATATTTTGGCTATAAAAAATGTTGTATATAAAAAATGGATGGTGGAGGTGAGAAAAGAAATATATTTATTTTATAATTTTTGCACCCGCCGCGGTTGCGAATCTTTAGTGCCTACGTACCACCTTTTCATGCAATATGGGATCAGGGTACACGTAGTTCCTCTTTCAAAAATTTAAAACACAAATGTGTTGGTTAATTTTATGAGATAAAACATCATCGTCATTGTCTGTGTGGAAAACATACCTACTACGCACAATCATGAGAAGGGAGAATTTGCATCATCTCAAAGTGGAGGATATAGCTTGGATTTTAAAATCAACAATGCCTCACTCAACACCCAAGTGGAAAATATATCTCTTCACTACATATTGTAGAAGTATAGTTGTTTGCATCACTACAAGGATTGACAAGAGTTCAACCTTTTTGAGAAAAGTTTAAAGATAAAAGCCAAAGTGGCAAAATGGTTTGAAATGAGATTGATTGACTTTTAGTCTTCTCACAAAAAATGTCAAGGTATTATTAAGTCAATTGGAGTTTATTTATGAAAAATGTTTTGAAAATGCATGGACATAGGTCTAAGTTTATTACGAAAGTGGTTCAAGTTCAAAAATAAGAAGAGTTTTCAAAAAGGGGAAGAAGATTTTTGAAATTAAAGAAGATGGGAGGAGAAGAAGGGACTATCCTAAAGCATAAGGTAAAAGCTAGGGATAAGAACCATCTAACCAACAAGAAGCCAATACTTGACATTATGAGCCAAGATAGAATTCTCATTCCTTGGATTGAAACCAATCAAGCAAAAAATACTAGACCTCTTGAGGGAACCAAACCTCAAGTGTATTAAGTCTTCACAAAAATTAGGCAGAGTAACGGCTATATACGGGTGAAATCCAGATTACAAACAAAGGGTGTAATCACAAAAACCTGCACACAAAAATAAACAAGCAACCCAATGTCTTGAGGTAAACCTCAAGAACTCCAGACAGAATAATCAGGTAAGATCACAAGGTCTCCAAGATAGGCCAAGGTTTCTAACCCTAAGTCCAAGAAAAGTCCCATGCTACATAATGCCAAGGATAGTAACCAAATAGTCCAAGTACCATTAAAGATTTTTTAGGGTTTATGTTGATTATTAAGTATCTTAAGAAAGGAAAAGAAAAGCTCAAGTGAGCAAAGTAAAAATGGCAAGAAAGTAAATGCTCAAATGAGCAAAGATGAAAATGGCATGAAATGTAAATGTTAAAAGTAAATGGTACATAAAGCATAAAAAGAATAAGAGCATAAGGTAAGACAAGTCAATAATTAGTGGTTAGTTGGATGACCATCTTGAAACTTGCATTTGGAACTCATTAAAGGATTGGTAGAACGAAAGCCTCCACACAACAATTTACATTTTCTTTTTGTGAAGTATATCATCCATTTGGAATTCTCACAAGTACCATTTAATGATCAACAATGTTTAAGTGATCCTCGCTGACCAAAGGTGTTGTAGATCCATTAGAGGATTGGTAGTACCAAAACCTCCACATAATGAATCTTAAAGTTATTGGATCAAAGAGATCAAATTAACATACTTGGGCTTGCAATCATAAGTTTGGGCCACGAATGATCATTTATTCGAATTGGGATAGAATTTAGTGCTATGTTAAGCAATCGTAAGTGGACTTATATAGAAGTTACACCTATTTTGAGGTCGGTTAATAGCAATCTATGCACCATTTATTTTTGAGACATGATATAGAGATCATGCTCCAACAACATCTAGTGTAATAAGAAAGGGATTAGGATGAAGATGGATGGGAAAAAAATATACAAATCACTTTTGAATTAAATTTTAATCAAACTATTATTAAAATCATTCATCCATTTTTGTGGAGTTAAATTCAACACCATGGATCAAATGATGTTAATAAAGTTCGTGATCCAAAATCTAACCCAAGATCAGCCAGAAAATAGTCACAAAATAATATCACATTTTAATATACACAAAAGGGTTTTAAAATAGAAAATAAAGAGAAAAATATCAACTATGTTTAAATTAATCAAGAAATAAAAGTGAGACCATAGAAAAATCAGAAAAAGGGCTCAAATAATTTTACAAATTTTTTGGTAATTATTTAAAGTCATAAACTATTTTTAAAATTAAAATATATGGGTAAAATAAACAAAAAATGATTAAAAAATAGTAAAGTCAGAAACAAAAATAAAATAAGGTCACCAATATTTGTCACAATATCATTGGATCATTCCATAATTTTTTCAGAATTTAAAAATGTATAAAATTATTTTTAATATTTAAAACAAGTCAAATAAAGTGTAAAATTTATAAAAAATACCAAAACACAAAACTAAATTGTGAAAAAATAAAAATCAGAAAGAGAATAATCAAAAATATTTTTCATAATTTTTTCAGATTTTTGGGACTAAAATGAATTTTCTATAATTTTTTTGAAATTTAAAACAATTAAAATATAAAAATCAGAAAAAGAAAATAAAAGTAAAATATGTGGACCATTAGATGAGAGTCAAAACGCGTTAGTAATCAAATCCAAGGGATCTGGCGCGCTGTACATATCATGGTCATTAGTGAATAATATACAGAATCATTAATTAAATCAGAATTTGAAAAAAATAGATGGCACGCCTTCATTGGTTGGAAGATGACACGTTGGTCATCTTCAACCTCCAACCATCACGAATTGAAGGTCTCTCAAACTGTAAAATCAGAAGCTCAGACCTATGCCATCCGCTTGGTCTCTTCAAGACAAAGACAACCACACCCTCGCGCCAAATTTATATAAATTGTAGCTCAAGCAATTTGGAAGGAAAGTTTTGAAAAGGGATTTGAAATTTCATGGTCAAAACGTGTTTCCAGTAAAAGATAAGTGTTGCGACTAGAACCAAGGTAATGAGAACAATACAATGATATCAGAGTTTTGAAGAATTGATGAAGGAATCTACCTATTGAAGTTGAGTTACAGAGCTCTAAAACTGGACTTCTATGGAGCAGTATAGGGCACGATTCTTGAATGTAATTATGTGGTTAGCTTCAGGGAAGATCAAGGAAGGTGAATTGATGGAAAAATTGGATTGAAAAAGGCTCGAGAATGGATTTTGAAGTTACTGAATTCTGAGTTATGAAACAAGTTTGGCAGGGTGATTCTGGCTATCCAAGCTTAGGAAAATGAATGAGATAGTACATGTATTTATAGGAGAAGCAAATGGGATCAAAAAGAAGAGTGAATGATGCATTTTGGAGGGAATTCGTGCGAACCTGATGCACAAGTGAAGTGTGATCCAAACATCACCAAAACTCATCCCATTCTTGCGTTTTGATGCACTAATCCACTTGGGAAAGTTGGCTAATCATGTTTAGACCCAAAACGCGTGCTAATTTGAGGTTTAGAGGTTGTGACATGAAATTCAAATTCTGACTTGCAAGGAAACTTCAATTCCAAGTTACCATTTTTGAAACAATGGCATTCTCAGCTCAAGGGGTCTTAAGGCATGATTCTTGGTGCTTTAGAAAGATGAGGTTACAAGCTTTGCAATGGAAAAAGAATGGAGTTAAATGGATGCTTGAGCTGAAATTTGCATTGAGTCAAAGTTGAAGAAAAAAGGTTGACTTTCCATACTTAGAAATATTTCAAATTCTTCTTCAAAAATTACCTATAATCGTTTGCATCCAAACATGGCCTTCCACTTGGAATTTGCTCTTGACCAAAAAAGATGGAATGCAGTAGGTCTCTTGAATAACATTTTGAAACTTGAATCATCCAAAATCTCCAAAATTTGAGCAAGTTATGACTTGTTGAAATTGGCAAAAAATCATGAAATGGCCTATAATCTTTTGCATCTTTAAGGCAACTTCCATCCATTTTATCATTTTACACATAAAATAAGGCATAAAGTTCACATCTTCAAGATCATTATAGAAAAATAATGGACTCAAGGTGATGAAAATTGACTAAGTTATGACCATTTGAAGTCACACATGGAAAATTGGGGATTCATCTGGAGGGCTTGTAATCTTGCTTCCTCCTCAAGTCTCTTCCTCACGAAAACTCCTTCGAACTTTTGAAGTTATTTGTTAATAACCCTTTGAAGAGAATGATGTCTTTGAAATCACTCAAAAATACCAAAAGGTGAGCAAGATATACTCCTTTGAAGTTCAAAATCCTAGCTCCTAGATCAAGAAAATGCTTTAAGGAACTTCGACAAGCTTGGACAAACTTCTTGTACCAACATTCTTGCTTTGTGAATAGAAGTTGTTGAGGATGATAATGAGAACTCTTAGCCACCAAAACCACTTCCAAATCTTGAAATTTGAGAGAAATATGCTCTTGTGACCAATTGGAACAAGGCCTTGTCCAAACATAACAACTTCTTCAATCAACCCTTTGTACTTTTGAGTCAAATCTAATAACCTTGAAATGTGATGAACCAAAACAACCTTGCCATGCCAATCCTTCCAAAACCAATCCAATGGTGAGGTTTAAACTTCTCCAGCTTTATTGACTAGGGCATGCACATAAACTCATGAACCCATGGGGTAACTTGTTAAATCTCATTGCTTTTACCTACATGGATAATAAGCAAGACAAATCAACATTGCATTTTATTAGTTAAATGAAGAAATCAAAACAATATTCATAATCACAAAAGAACATAAGTCAAGGTTTTTGGTAATCCCTCAAAAGGGAAAAACCAAATGTAGGGAGGGGAACCAAGAATCCCAGTGTGATCTTGTTGTGAATGAATCAACATGGTATGATGAAGGGATCTTAGGGGCAAAAATTAGGGTACAACACAAAGGATCAGTGATCTAGCAATATCAGGATTTCACAATGTTTGGTTGTATATATCAAATAAAGACTAGTTTCTTCAGATTCTTTTGTCTTCTTCTTCAAGCAATGAAGTATGGAATTCGGGTTGTGAAGTATTGTTATCATGGATTCCTTTCTCTTCAAGCTACAAGGTTCATTCAAGAGATCAAAGATTCTAGGTGGGATTTGGAAAGTGTTTCTCAATGATTCTAATCCAATTTCACTCTTATGGTGCAAGTTATTCTTTTAGCTTCACTTAAGAAGTTGACTTCAAGTGTGGCATACAAGTTTGTGTTAAGTACAAGTTCTTATGGGAAACATGAAGTATTCATCGTGGAGTGGATTTGAGTCCATCCTTAAAGCTTTTTGAGGTTCCATGATCATGTTCATTCAAGTTTGGAGACAAGACTTTGAAAGATCATTTTTGAAACATGGAGGATATACATGGGGCCTAAAGTGGTCAAATAATTTTCTTCAAAGTTATCCAAGACATTCAAGGTCCATCCAAGGATTCTATTCAAGTCATGATTCAAAGTCTCATGTTGAGATTGTGAACAAAAGATAAAGGACAATATATTCAAAGGGATCCAGAGTTTCATTTGTGATTTGGTTCGGAATTTTCATTCAAATATTCAACATCCAAAATCTATTCAAGATTCATACGAGTATCCATTGCAATTTGAAATCCTTTCATTAAAAGTTCAAGGGCTATTACAAGATTAGAGAAATTATGAATCTTAGACCAAAATAAAATCATATACCTATTCCTAATCTTCATTCACACCATGAAATCTTTGTGCCTTTTTTTTCAACCCGAATTTAGTGTGCTCTACAATCTCATCATGCCATAGCTTGCACCAAACATGAAACAAAACCAGTTCCACATAGAGGTGTAGTAGCCCTGCAAATTCTTCACAAAATATGGGCCAAATCATCATACAAATGCACATCCAAAATTCACTGCAATTCATGATTCAGCCCTGCTCATTCAACTAAATCAAACCAGAAGAATGAACCAAAAAATCCGGAGATTACAGCAGAAAAATTAGGTACAAAAAATTAAATCAGGAATTTTCCAGCTCATTGAATCAGAAGAATAGAAATTCAGAAAAGGAAATATAAATTCAGAAAATCAGAGGGATAAATATCCAACTCAGTATAGCAAGAAAAGTGTGAGAAAATATCTGAAAATCAGTTTCACAAAATTACAACTTGCACTCTTTCCACGGTTTCCTCCCTCCTCTCCACAAAATCAGGGATTATTCCCTTTGATCTTATCCAATTCCCACCTCAAATTCCTCTTGTGTCCTCACTCTATTCTTCCTATATAAGAAACCTCTAACCACTCTCAATTTCACCAAGAATCACACAGAAAAAGTTCACAACAAGACTTAACAGAAAAGCTTTCACAAAATCCATACACAATTTCACAGAAGAAAAAAAACTCTCGACCTCACAATTTCTCTCTGCTCAAATACCACAAATTTACAGAAAAATATGAGACCGCTCACCTTGAATCTTCACTCATTCTTCACACTTGGTAGAAGAATCACCAAGAGAAAGCTCTGTAATCTTCTCTGCAACAATCTTCGTTCATCGCGTTCCACAACTTCAACTGCATCTGAACCGCTCTTCATCTATAACAAAATCCTTCGTCTTCATCGCAAAACTAATCTCCGTCATCTCTGTATTCCTCGATCTTCTACGTCAACAATTCAATCCATATCACCAACCTGCAATTCACGCTTACCTACAACAACAACTTCGTTCATCATCATCACGATTCACAATTCGCAGACAGAATCGAAGGAGAAGAAACTTTTGAATCGTAGCGAAACGAGAATTGAAGACGAAGAGCATACTTGAGTATAACTTTCTCTGGATTTCTCGCCGCTATCGCAACAGAAAAGGCATCGGATCGTCTCTGTTAGGTAATTTTCTTCCGCCTCTTTCATTAGATTTTGTTGTGTTATCATTATTTTATTTAGGGGTGTTCGCAGTGCGACTTGGACGGTTTTGAAGCAAAAAATCACCCGAACCACAAGAGAAAAAAACATGCGGTTCGGTTGAATTTTAAAAATAAATTCAAACCAAACTAAACTATGCGGTTTGAATTGGTTCGGTTGGTTCGGTTTTTTATTAAAAAAAATTATTAAGCCATACATATAAATATAGAGGGAAATATAATTTTGTGTTTAATTGTTCATATATTATCATAAAAAAAATTATAATTGTCAAAATAAATTTATAATTTGATACATAAAATTGCGTATTATAATTTTATCTAAATCTAAAGAATGATATAGACAATATTGTATTCTAAAATAGATATTATACAAAGAATACGATAAAATATATTTTGTGAAAATAGTATTTATAAATGAATAATATTTTATTTTTTTTATAATTTGTAAATTAAAATAAATATAACACAAAGTATGATAAAATATATACATAATAGATGTTGATTTCTCTAAAGAATTAAAGAAATATATATTGGTTAGTAAGATTTTAGAACATAACGTAGTTTTGCGGTTTTATTTGTTTTAGTTCAGTTTATAAAATACAAACCGCAAATCAAACTAAACTGCGCGGTTCTGTGACTCAAACACATCCGAATCAAATACGATTTTTTACAGTTTTGATTTGGTTCGGTTCGATTCGGTTTTAGCTTTTTATTGAGCCAATTTGGTTTTGAACACCCCTAATTTTATTCCAACTGAATCGCAAAGACAGAAGCGAAATCGAATCCGCGATAGAAACTAGAACAGAAATGACTGATACTTCGAAGTTTGAATATGCGAAATCGAAACAAATCAAAAGCTGAGACGAAGCCATAACGAATTGAGGCGGAGCCGCTGTGATTGAAGCGCGAAGGAGATTGAAGGGGAGGTTGAACGATGAAGACGGAGGCGGATGTTGAAAGAGAGCGGCGATCGATGGAGAGGGAGGAGGCCGCCGCGCTGCAAGTTGAAGAGAGGAAGAAGTTCTTCTCTGTTTTCATGCCCAACAGTCACACAAACTGACCCTAATCTCTCTTTCTATTTTTCTTTTAATTTGTTCTTTTCTTTTAAATTTTTTTTTAACTCCATTAATAAGTGATAACAATAAAACTAAAGTGAAGGTTGATATTGTTGTTAGAGTTTCAAACTAATTCCATGGGCCTCTTTCGCTATTTGTACCTTCCTAAAAGCACAATTGGCACTTTTTGAAGCCTGATGATACTTGACAAAAAAAACTCTAATCTGGGCCGAACCACTTGATCCTCCCTGAGCCCGTTTTTTTAATATACCAAAAACCTTTTTACTTGGCATAAAAAGCTATGGTTGGATGCATCCCATGGGCCTTAGCGCCTGTCTCCTTATCCACACTTGCTAATTCAGTTTCACATCCCCTCTGTTTAAATTTTCAATTTTCTTTTCATAATTTTTAATTAGGATATAAGAGAATAATAAAAATAGTAGAAAGTTGATATTTGTTTTTAGGATTATTTTAGGAATAGAGTTTGTTTCTTTTTCTTTTAAATTCCTTACTGATAAAATTATCTAAAAATAGTATGATAGAATTTTAATTCTTACCTTTTTTTTTAATGTTTACTTTTTTTACTTTCTTTTATCTTGAATAATTATTTGTGTGATTGTCATATTCTCTTAGGACTTTTTAATTCAAATTTAATCTTTGATTAAATTGAATTAAATTAGATCTTAGGCCTTTAACCCAAGCATGATAATTTTATGATAGAATTTTCTCTCTTCATCATAACTTTAGGACCATTGTACATGACAACATTAAGACTTTAGTCTCCTTTAGACTTTTTCTTTCCTCTTTTGTATTCTTTAAAATTAAAATTTATTTTTCTTCATGAAAAGCTTCTCAAAACACTTAACAATAAAGATGTGAATCATGTGTCATGAGCCTTAAGTATGAGGCCGTACAAACTGAATCTTGTACTTCCTTTCAATCATAGTCTTTATTGTGGCTCAAATCTCAAACTCCTTTGTAAATGAGCGGAGAAGTAGTAAGTGTCCCTCCTGTGGGATCCAATTTGTTATTATCCCAACAAAAACATTCAACCAATTCAAACGTTTTTTCCTTCGGGCTTTTCTTTGAAAATCTTTTCATAAAAAATGATATGTTATTTCCACTGTGTGCAATACGATGTGTAAGTCCCTAAAGGTCGGGTTTCAATATGTCATATTTTCACTGTGTGTAATACGATGCGTGAGTCCCTAAAGGTCGGGTTTCAATATGTCAATTGTTAGAGTATGAATGTAACATTATCCGCCTAAAAAATACACAACAAACCAAAACACTTTTTTAGGTGAACTACAAGTGCCCTGATCTCTCATTGCATGAAAATGGTACTTAGGCACAAAAGTTCGGAACCACGGCGGACGCACTAATAAAAACTTTTCTTTCTGCGTAATACTTTGCATTCATGCATTTTCTCTTAGTTTGTTAGCTTTAGATATTGCACACCCTTTGATTAGAACAACAAGAGTGGATCCCTTGGAATACCACGAACGTGAGGGGTGTTAATACCTTCCTCTTGCGTAATTGAATTCCTTACTCGTTCTCTTAGTCGCGAGACCTTGATTTCCCCCTTCTCAGGTTTTCTTCGATGTTTTCCTTTCCCTTCTATAGGATAAATAAATATTTGATGGCCACTTCATTGTTTATCATTTTCCTAGTTGCTTCATTAAAATGCAGGATAAAAATAAGATGCCTAGTCAGATGTCACAACATCTTGTCATGTCACATGAAACTCAGACCAAGGTTGAGTTTAGGTCTTGGAGATGTCAGTTTTGTGGAAGAAGTGGACACTCAAAACAAGTTTGTCACGGACTTCATGGATATCCAAAGCATCCATCTCAACCCAGTGCAAATTCTCTTCTAAACATGACTAAAAAGGAATTGAAAGTAAAAGATATTGTCAAAAATATCATTGCTCATACATCTCTTAAAGTCTCATCTAATGAAGAATGGTATTTTGACAGTGGATGTTCTAGGTATATGACAGACATGGAAAGCTTATTGGAAGATATTAAACCTCACACAACAAGCTATGTTACTTTTGGAGATGGTGCCAAATGAGTTATTAAAGGTGTTGGAAGGCTAGCTTGTGAAGGATCTCCTAAGCTTTATAGGGTCCTATTTAAAGGTTTGACTGCCAATCTGATAAGTATTAGTCGACCATGTGATCAAGGTTTCAAAGTGAACTTCACAAAATCTGAATGTTTGGTCACTAATAAGGAGAATGAAGTGCCCATGAAAGACGACAAGTCTAAGGATAATTCTTACTTGTGGAAAGCTCATGGTATAAAGAAGATTGTATGTAAAGAAGCTATCAGAGGCATTCTTAATCTTAAGATTTAGGAAGGAAACAGTTGTGGTGAATTTTAAATTGGAAAGAAAACCAAGATGTCACACCCAAAGCTTCAACATTAAACTACATCAAAATTTATGGAACTTCTTCATATGGATTTGATGCGATCTATGCAAGTTAAAAGTCTTGGAGGAAAAAGGTATGCTTATGTTGTTGTTGATTGTTTTTCAAGATTAAATAGGGTAAAATTCATTAGGGAAAAATGAAAAGTCTTTTATGTTTTCAAGGAGATGTGTCAACAGTTACAAAGAGAGAAGGAGATCAACATTGTTAGAATCAGAAGTGATCATGGTAGGGAAATTGAAAACAATAAATTTAGTGAATTATGTGCCACTAAAGGAATTAGTCATGAATTCTCTTCACCTATCACTCCTTAATAGAATGGAGTTGTAGAAAGGAATAACATAACTCTTCAAGAATATGCAAGAGTTATGCTTCATGCAAAGAAATTCCCATATCATTTTTGGGCAAAAGCTATGAATACTGGGTGTTATATTCATAATAGAGTCACCTTAAGGACTGGTACTGCTAACACTCTATATGAGCTATGGAAAGGGAAAAGCGTACAGTCAAATACTTTCACGTGTTTGGAAGTAATTGCTACATCTTAGCTGACTGTGAGCAAATAAGGAAAATGGATCATAAGAGTGATGAATGGATATATCTTAGCTACTCTACAAATAATAAAGCTTATAGAGTCTTTAACACAAAAACTCGGGTTATGATAGAGTTTATAAATATTGTAGTTAATAACTCAAGCACAGACAGTGACCATAGTGTTGAAAACAATGTTGGAACATCATTCCAGATGGATGATGAATAAGCAAATGTGAAAGAAGAAGACACCAATATTGAGATTGCTGAGGCTGAACTTGAAGACACTCAAGTCAATAAGGATTCGTCTATCAGAATTTAGAGAGATCTTCCTAAATACCTCATTATAGGAGATCTTAACCAAGGGATTACTACTAGATCAAGGGAGGTTGTTTCTAACCCTTGTTTTGTTTCTTATATTGAACCCAAGAATGTAAAGGAAGCCTTAACTAATGAATTTTTTATAAATACCATGCAAGATGAACTAATCAGGTTCAAGAGGAATTAAGTGTGGGATATAGTTCATAGGACAAATAAAACAAATGTCATTAGAACAAGGTTGGTGTACAAGAACAAAACTGATGAAAATGGAATTGTATCCAGAAATAAGACAAGACATGTGGCACAAGGTTACACTTAAAATAAAGAGATGGATTTTGATGAGACTGTTGCTACAGTTGCTAGAGTTGAATTTATTATACTTTTGTTAGGAGTTCCTTGCTTATTAAAGTTTAAATTGTTTCAAACGGATGTGAAAAGTGTCTTTTTGAATGGTATCTACATGAAGAGGTATATATTGAACGACCAAAGGGATTCATTGATCCTACTTATCTAGATCATGTATTTAAATTGAAAAAAGCTCTTTATGGTTTGAAACATGCTCCTAGAGCTTTGTACGAGAGGTTGACAGAATTTCTTGTCAATAATGGGTACAGGAAAGAAGGAATATACAAGATCTTGTTTGTCAAGGAGGAAGATGGAAAGCTTATGATTTCTCAAATATATGTTGTTGACATTATGTTGTCGAGCAGCTGTGTTAGTTACCCTCTACAGATATCTTGAAGATGCATCCATGTTCAATTGCAAGCAACTCGGTGGATATCCTACTCTACTGCAGATATTTATTTTAATTTATTTTAAATTTGTTTATATTTTTTATAACATTTGTTTTTAATAGTATTAATTTTGTAACATTCCTAGATTCATGAGTATTTTCTAACACTTGGAATAGGAGGAGATAATTGGAAATCGCTTGACAGTTATGGACTTCATAGAGGTATGAGATGGTTGTACAAGCAAGGAGTCCTTAAGGTGGGAGAGTTTAGACCTATTTTGGATGAGCTGACACCTGTAGACGTCATATAGCACCCATTTGAGGATCATAAAGTATGACACCAATTTGACGAGATATGTCTGTATCGGGGGGTCTAAAATGGGGTAACACAGTTGTTCCATACTTTCCTATAAAATGTATACATCAGTTTGGATATAGGCAGTATGTTCTACCCCCACCTCCTGATTTTACGATGCCCGATGATGATATTGATGTTGAGTGGATTGGCTACCACCAGAGCATCATTGAGTTGATTCGTCCGACAATATTTGCCATCATTCCATTTGAGACTAATGATGAATACTTGGAGTGGTATTTTTATGTGTCACATCCTCGATTGGTATCGCCTCCACATAATACGCCTAGAAAGGTGCCAAGTCCTGCTTATGAAGCAGGACCATCCAACCCGAGTTGGGCTTGTGTTTTCACCTTGCTTCATCATTATCTCGGCAAGTTGATATTGAAGAGGATGACCCATAGTTTGCTTATTTATTTGAAGCTTTACATATTTCTCGTTCGCATTGATTTATGTTTCCTTTAGACGTATGTTTCATATGTATTAACTTTAAGACGTATGTTTAACTTTTTTTACTCATGTTTTAGACTTATATTAATTATTTCTATAAATATTTTAAACCATTTATATGATAGTTGTGGACCAAAGGACTCTATCATCAAAGATTCTCTCACTTATGATAACATTCTTTCAAATAACTTAGCATACAAACTCGATATTTCTTGGTCTCTCATTTCCATGTCCAAGTCTCAACGAACCATTGGCCAACCATCTTCAATATATCCATGCAAAGATGCAATGACTATAAATCCGCAATTACCATATGATGCAACATTAACTACTTTAATATATGTTCTAATATGATTAGGAAATAAAGAGTGAGTTGATGCAACATTAACTTCTTCTTTGATTGTGACTTCTTCTTTAAAGTCAGTGATGGTTGAGATTTCCTCTGTGAAGATTGAGATGCTTGATCAACATACTCATGATATGAAGGTTCCTTATAAACATCATATCTATTGGTGTATTCCCTTTCTTCTTCACTCCTCCTTTGATTTTTATTTTCTCAGGTGGTGGGCACATTGAAGTCATTATGGTGTAAGCAAGTTCATAAACTCTACTTTTAATGCTCTTTTCCCAACAAAATCTAGTGATCTAAACCTTATCCATAATTCATCTATTGCACTACTCATATCCACCTTTGATCCATCATTTACATCTACCTGTAACTCAACTTCCATACTTTCCTCTATTGAACATGAACATTATTTATTAGTATCAGTATACCACCAAGTGTATATCTTCTTAACTCACAAGCACAAGGTAACCCATAATATGTTATATGAGTACAACCACATATTTTCCTATTAGTTCCAACATAATCAACCCTCAATAACTCTTCATCGATGCGTCTCAAAGCAACTCGAGATACAAAACCACACAGATTACCATAAAATGGACTTACGTGTGCATGCTTAACTTCATAATTTTTTTTTGAAAAGAAGCTAGAATGTTTCCTAATTGTAATTTTAAATTGTTATTCATAACCTCCCAATAGTTGACCATGTCACCTATATTATTTCCCAACATCAGCTTTAACTTTCAATATGCAGAATCAACCTTACAAATAATACATAGTAAAAATACTAAAAAAAATAATACATAATAAAAAATAATGCATAGTCAAAATTAATACATGTTAAAAATACTAAAAATAGTACATATTAATTAGTCGTGGTGTTACCCAAATGAAGCACTCGATTAATTCATGCTCCAATAAATCTCTTCCTATGTGGAGTCAACCATGTGTCTTTCACATAATCAATAAATTCACTACAATCAACACATGCCTGCTCAAGTTGTTGCAACCGTTGATCATACTAAACTTATCACTAGCCCATATAACTTCCATCCATAATGTTTCTATTGCCTTTTGCATGTCATTCGCTACATATTTCTTGCATTTTGCACAAACTTTTTTGTTAATGTGAATTTGACATAGAAAATTAATCGTCGTTAGAAACACAACTTCAATTGCTTTCATCAAAGCAAGATCTCTATCTGTCAAAATCACTTGTTGACATAAGTCTTTCTTCACAAATAATTGTTTTAGCTTATCCAACGCCCAACAAAAACTCTCTGTCTATTCAGACTCCATATAAGCAAATGCAACAACAAATGTCAACTCAGCCAATGTCATGCCAACAATTTCAAATAGAGGTTGTCTATATTTGTTTGTCTTATAAGTGTTGTCCATAATTAACATAATAGGAAAATTATTTAACAACTTAACTGAATATGGATGGGCCCAAAAAATATCTCTCACAACTTATGAGTCATCTCTTTTTCTACTCCAGTAAACATATCATGCATCCTCTATAAGCTTAAGCAAATGTTGTATCTCACTTATAGGACCTCTTATCTCTTTTTCTAACATACTTTTATGCTTATATACTTGCGTGATCCACGTGATTGAATGAAATTATCAAAATCTCTCTCTTGCAAGAAAAGCTAGGTGGAACATGTCTTTGTCAAATCAGCAATATGTTGCTTCTCATTTGTGATCAATCTACAACCAAAGGAATGGCCTTCTAATCTATCAGGTGAACCATGGTTATAAACTCTACATTTTAAATCAATCTTCCATTCAGACCCATTTTTCGCCGGAGTCAACCTGATTTTGAATGGACATCCACATTTATTAGTCGCACTTTGTGTTTCACTATATGTATCCTTGTATTTCCCATCTTCATCACAACTAAATATTACTTTGTTGCTTCTTCCTCTCTTGAATGTTTCGGTGTCTGAATGAGTGATAATAATAGTTACTTTATTTCTGATTCTAACCTCTTTAATCGATCTTATCACCTATTCTTGTTTATCGAATCTTTGACTAGTTGAGAATACATCAGAGGTATCTACACATATCTGATTTTTTTACATATTTGTAACGGAATTTCAATTCCTGAAAAAATTCAAAAAATGTAAACCAAATATCTTACAAAAAGAGTTCCGATGAACGAAAACACACAAACTGGATTACATAAAAAAGTGTTCCATAACGCTACATGTAAGAACCGGAACACTTTTGCAAAGTGTTTTGGAATATTAAAATTTTTCATACAAAACTGAAACTCTTTATTCAAGTCTTTCGGAAGTCATTTCTTCCAAAATCAGATGTCTTACTATAAGTGCTTCGGTTCATGTTAATACATACCGGGAGTCATTTTCAAAGTCTTCTGGTTTGGATGCGTAAGTATGTGATTTTAGGAAGTCTTTTGTGAATAGTTAAGAACAATCAAGGGTAAAATTGATATTTTTGAAAAAATGTAGGAGTATAAGATAAAATTTTCACTTGTTTAATAACCCTAGTCTTTGCTTCACTTGTAATTTTATTTCTCCTAATTTTCTCTATGTTTTCTCTCTCTGTTTCTTCTCACAAACAAAACATTCTTAGTTATGTTTCATCTTCTGAACCACTTATATTCATATATTTGGTAGAGATTTCTTTGAATATCAACTTTATCTCGTTTTTAATCATATTTATTTCTTTGAATATCATCTCTTTGTTTAAACTTCAGTCACTTTTAGTTTTTTTTCTTCTATTTCATCTCTTTATTGTTCTCTTCTATTTTTTTATTGAATTTAATTGAAATACAGTGATGGTGTAAAGCAGTTTTACACCATCGGTAAACACAATCATTAAATTATTTAAGACGTTTGAATTTGATTTTAATTTCTTTTTAAGTAATAAAATATACTTACACTGACAGTGCATAGCAATTAAACTCATTATTTTTTTATTTGTTTTTTTTATATTGTATTTGGTACATATTTAACTCTAATGGACCGGTGTTTATTTTATTTAGGGTTTCAAATTTGTTATATTATGGTTTTACATAATATTTATATAATATTTTCTTCTTTACTAATAATTTTTTTGTTTGTATTAGATATCATTTGGTGTTCCTCTTAATATTTTAATACCTTTATTCTAAGGTAAGAGTTATAGGTTTTTGTTTTGTTTTTTTATAGTAGTGGAAGAAGGGATAACCCTTGCGGGTTTGCAGATTGTAATGAGATTTGTGAAAAGGTATCCTTAGAAGGTAGGTTCTTAGTTTTGACTTACATATATTCTACCCTCTCCATAAGGTGGTTTCCTTAAGGGTATCACGAATAACACTAGAGGAAAGGGCACAAGGGTCTCCCTTAAGTGGAGTCTCTTTAAAGACCAAAACTTTTGTCTCTAGGTCATGAAAGGTTTCATCATGAGTTTTTTGGTTTAAAGGTCGTACAAAGAGTCATAGGTGTCATTCCAAAGTCCTACTTCCCAAGAGGATATCTTTTGAGAGGTATTCCTTTTGGGGAATTCTATCGACTCTAGGCGAAGTCGTCACATAAACTCATAGGATTGATGTAACCCATTGGCTAATAGACGAACCTTCTTTCTAAGGGTTTTTGAAAATATTTTTACGAAAATCAAATCCCACCACAGATATAATATGATAATGAATGAAAATAATAAGCAGATAAATAAATAATTAAATAAGCAAGAAATAAAACCCAATAAACAAGAAAACCCTAAAACTGAAAGACAAGACCTCTAAACCTAGGTTTGAGTTCCCAACAGAGTCGCCAGTTGTTACATCTGGTTTTAAAATTAGAGTCGACACCCTTAATTTTTATCCTAAAGGAAGGGGATATAAAGGAATAACCCTAAAATAAATTCATAGATTCTAGGTTTGGACTCGGTCTAGACGAGGAAAAGGTGTTAGGCACCCCTTATCTACCTTGTTCGCAAGGATACTAGGTTTAGAAGCGCGATGTTTAGGAAATGGTTTTTTTTTATTGTTTTATTAGGAAAAAGGGTTTGAATTTTAGTTAGCAGGACTCGCTACGATTTTTTATCGTATGCCTACGTATTCTCTTAGGAGGAATTAGAGTCTCATTTCGTAGTTCGTGGTGTTTGTTGGTGTTTTTATAGGGTTGTGTAGAATTGCTTTCGAACTATCCTTGAACTTTGTCTGGATTGTAAATTGAGTGATCGTAGACGAGTTCATAGTTAATTCGAAGACAATGCTATTAAATCCTTTTTTAAAAAATAATCTTATAGTTTTTGTATTGTCAGTTGAAAATGATTTTTGATCGGTTAGCTATATTAAAACTTAGAGCGGGGAAGTATGATATAGTCTCCTCATCATGCGGCCAGATATTGGCCACGTGGGTGGTGAATTTAACGAGTTGCGAGAATTTTAATTGTTTGATTTTGAATAGTAAACCGGTAGACGATGTGTCGACCAATTTAATTACTCGAAGACGGACATCCTATTACTTATAGAATGTTTGAATTAATTCAATTGTATAAAATTTAATTAAGTACATGTTTATAATTTTTTTATAATAACACAAATTCATCTAGAAATCTAATAACCAAATTATTAACTAAAACCAAAAAAACTAAGAGAGTATATATTTTTTTGTAAAAATTTGCAAAAACTTATTAGCCAATGATTTAAAAAATTTGCAAATGATTTAAAAATATGCAAAAACTAAAAGAGTATATATTTTTTTGATGTTTTGTATTTTTAATATTTTTTGTATTATTATTATCTTTTTAATTTTAGAAATTAAAAGCTAATATAACCGTCATAATAGACCAAATTAATAGTAAATGCTAAATTAAATCATAAAATAATGAAAACAAAACTAAAGTTCCTAAAGGTCATAGTATCATAGCAGTACGTTACATTATGGCTATGCATAGTAAACAACAAATGGTACATATAGCATGGATATAAATTTAACATTTTAAACTCTTAAAATAAAAATATTTAAAACAAGAAATTAAGTACAATAAATTACACAAAAGGAAATAAATAATGGAAACAACTAGGAAGAGAAAACTGCATTCCCTATTGGACCTGGTCCAACGACCAATAACACGTCAACACGTGGCGTAATGAATTAAAAAAAGAAGTTAATAACTAGGCATTCACGGGACTGCATTAGCAAAAGAAACAAAAACTCCAACTTATCCTTCTCACGATAACCTTTTGGATCTCTCTCCTTAACGACAAAAAATATACTCCCTTCTACTCTAAAATCTTCCTTCAAGAAAAACTCTCTTTTACTGCTCACTCTTTCATTCGGATCTGAGAAAATAATGTAAACAAATTATGCTGTTAATAATTAAGCAGAGAAAAGGTTATCGAATCGAGCCTTAATCGACGGCCAGTGACGTGGTTCCGGTGTTGGTGGATGCATGGCTGAGTGGAGATGTTCGTCAAGGCGACAGAGGGTGGACTAAGGCGCCGACACAGAGGCTTCATCCGGCGATTTGAAGTTGCAGACTGGTGCGGTGTTCGTTGGAGATGGAGTGCGGCTGCAGGGTCTTGAATCTACAGTAATGTTGAGTCATGGTGGAGCGGATGATAGCTGAATATTTGTTTCCTCTATTTCCTTACTGTAATATCACCACCCTCCTCTCTTTCTTTTTCTCTGCACCTTAAAGCTTCCCCTCCCCACTGTAATTCTTTTGGTTTTTTTTTCTTACTGTGATGTTTTTTGTTCGTCCCCCCACCCCTTTTCTGTAGCTATCTCGATTTTTTATAGAAATCTTTAGGGATAGTATTTTAGGAATCAATTAAATTTGTCTGGAAATGTTTATACAAAGTTAAGGTTTTGATTCAAAAATGCTTTAGAAATCAATTTGTTTCTGCATTTGTTTGATTTCATCTATGTTTTAATTTGTGCAAGTTATTGTTGAATTTGTTTATGACTTGATATCAAATTCCGATTTATGGCCTGCAGTAATTTTGTTTCCCATTTGATTTTGTATTATGGATTTAATGCATAGATACTTTGATTCGATGATATTGTTCTGTTTTGGAAAGAAACACGGATGTTGTTTTTGGAAAGTTAATGTACAGTAACATTTTTGCCTTCTGATTTGCATTGTACCCATTTGCATTGTGTGATACGGTGAGAGAACTGACTTGAGGGTTTTGCGTTTGTGTTTGCAAATGTTGCGGTTTAGCAAGAGTCACCACCGACTTTTCTTTTATCCAAGAGGAAAGGTGAAAAAGCATATTAAAGACCTTTGAGATTGTTCCTTGGGTTCGGGGGTAGATTATGCTTTTGTTTGAAAATATGCTTGGTGTGATTTTTGAAAGTATTTTGTAAAGAGACCATTGTTTAGGCAATCTTTGTAATGATTCTCGTTCGTAAGAATGTATACAAAGATGTTGATCTTTTGAAAATGTTTTGAAATGTGTAGGTGTATGTTTTGAAAATAGCAAGGATGTTTGTTGAAATTGAGCAAGTAATTAGGAACATTCTACCTACTCAAAAGTCTTTCGTGTTCATTTTCTTTTTCTTTGACATTGTTATCTTACCATTGATTTGGTGAATAACCATATCTTTGGATGTAAACGGGACTAGTGTGAGTCATCGTATAACCATGATTAACAACGTTGCAAGGTATTTTAGTATTTTTTTGAGGGACTAAGACCATTTTGTAAGGCAACTTTTGATAGCGTCGTCGAGAGACTATGATCTTGTATTTTGTTTGTTTTTTGCTAAGATACCTCACATGCATAAAATGGTCATTTTTGTAAGGCAACCAAATGGATTTACCCTAGGGGTGCTTGTGTGCAAGTGCGTTGATTTCATGCTTTTGTTTCAGTCTTGATTATGGGTTGTCTATTTGTTGTTTTTATCTTATCATACACACTCTAATTACTAACAATACATGAAAGCAGTGAAAATGCGGAAAAGTAAAGTCCTACGCTATTACAATCATTAGGGGGATGGGGTGTACAAATTTATAAACGGGGATTGCAAATTAAATCCTAAGTTACTATTACAACCACATTGAATGGATAAGAATGTACAAGAAAATATAAAATGGACTGGTTTCGTTTAAGAAAAGAAATAAGTTTGGTTTAAGAAAAATATTTTGATCTTTTTGTTTTAAGAAATAAAATAGAGTATAAAAAAATGTAAACATGTTTTTTGGTGTTTTTGATTAGTGAAAATAGAAGTGACTGCAAAAATGGTAAGGAAAAAGGAAAATAGAATCAGCGCGTTGCTGAACTAAAGAGATCAGAAGTTCTGACTCTGGTGTGCTGCAAAAACAGAAATCACATTAGCAGAAATAGGTAGAATCTGAAGTTCTGGATCCATTGGGAACAAAAAGATTTCAGAAGTTCTGATGCCACTGACAGAACTTCATATCCCTCTCTATGCTAGTTAGAACATCTGCAACTTAGTCATTCTTCAACAAAATAGAAGATACGCATATAACAGTTTATGACAGGTTTCATAATGTTTCAGAAACAAGAGATATCAGAACTATAAATCAGAAGCTAGCATGAATTTGCTAAACCTAATTCTGAGTTCTAATTTATTCAAGAAGCTCTGAACTGGAATTCTCTCTACTTAGGCAGGCAGATGCATGAAATCTCAAAATATATACATCATCAGAATCAGGATGTCTATATTGTATTTTTAAACATGCAAATCTGACAAAGCCTAAGTAATATGATGAGAGTCAGCAGAAGCTTACCTTACAGTTGGAAAATATTCTGTGAGTTGGAACCTGGTTTTGACCGCTTATGATGTTCTGAACAGCTTCCTCACGTGTTCAGCAGGCTGGAAACTTTCAGCTTGGTCTGTAAATGATTAGAAAATTCTGGGACAACCAAGGGGTAAAGTTCTGAATTTTTGAGGTAGACGTTGATGGAGTCCGTGTTAAAGTTTGACTATAGAAGTTAGGATGGCTTTTGAATGTATATCAGAAACTGTATGGATGGTTTTGGTCAAGAAACACTTGAGGGAAAATGGAGTTTGAATGCAAGAATCAAAAGCTAACAGGTTTTGTATTTTGTGTTTGCAGTTTTTTAGACTCTTGGAATTTTAGCAGGGGTTCAAGGCTTTTCTTTCTCAAATTTTCGGCCTCTTTACAGTTGCCAATGGTTTTCAATCTATAGGAAAGGATCTTGTAGCTTAGAGAGATCAAGGGTACAACTATCATATTCTAGGCGCTGACTTGTTCTTGAAGCAAGTTCAAATAGATGTGGTGGTTGACAGTTTTTTAGCCGTGCCTAAGCTGGATTAGTAAGCAGGGATTAAGGAAAAATAAACTTAAAAGCAAAAGCAATGCATGGGCCCTCACACATTCTTGCACAAAAGTTTCTTTTCAAGGACAACAAAGGTACTTATATGCCACAAGTGGGGAAATCCTTTGGATAAAGACTCAAGAGTGGTTGTGAGCATTAAATGATGATGAGATTTATCAAACCAGAAATCCTGCAATGTGAGATTTTGCATCATTGCTTAATTCTGGATCAGAAGCTCAGCTTTAGTGTAACTTAGAACAAGCATCCAACTTCTGATCTTTGTATCTCTATGCTCCAGCATGTTCTGAAGGAGCTCTCAGACTTTCCAGGAGGCTTGCCGCATACTTTGTAACCTTCTTTGAATTACCCTTGCAAAATCTGACTGAACCTTTGTGAAAATTGGCCCAAAAGTTCTGACCAAACTTTGTCTTAAGAGTATCCAAAATTTGTTGAGTGCGTTAGTTTCATGGACGTGTCTTTGGGAAGTTATAACTTGAAATCCCAGCATTTCTAGGAGAAGTCATGTTCTGCAATGTTTTAGATCTCATGGAAATCTAAAACTATTGAATCAGAAATTCTTCCAGAATCAGCTTGTATCATGGTGAAAATCTGATCAGAAGTTCTGAGCTTGTTATATTTCTTAAACACTTAGAAAAAAATTCTAAGTATCTAGAACTATGACTTTCCCAAAGTAGCTTTGATTTTTGAATTTCTAGATGAAACAAATTTCATGTCTTGATGAAATATTATCCTTGAAACTTGATTTTTATCAAAAGTCACAGTTTGACTTTTCAGTGCATAAATGACCATTTTACCCTTGTAAATGACTTTCTTGGAAAATTTGTAATTCAAGGTTTGGAATTGGATGGAAACAAATCTGAGGGTCCAGGGTGATCTTCTGAGAAATGAGAGGGAAAATTTTGGGGTACAACAGCTGCCCCTGTTCAATCTTCTTACACCTGAAGAGTTAGATTGGCAGATCTGCCATTCGTGACTCGAAGGTGGAAGATGATTGGACACTAGAGTGCCTAGAAATTTGCACTCGGCGATGTGATGGTAGAAGTAATGGGCTTAAAGATGTCATTTGGATAGGTGATAAAAAGTTGTTGGAGATGGGCTTGTAGATGCCATCCAAGAGTGATTGTTGAGTTATAATTTGTAAGCTGAAAGAAAAGTATCAGAATGGCGTTTGTGTATGGAGCGTATCTGAACTGTATTGAAAGTTGAATCTGAAAGAGTATCAGAATGGCATCCGTGTCTACAGCATATCTGAACTGTATCAAAAGTTGAATCTGAATGAGTATCATAATGGTATCCATGTCTGGAGCGTATCTGAACTGTATCAAAAGTTGAATCTGAATGAGTATCAAAATGGCATCCGTGTCTAGAGCGGATCTGAACTGTATCAAAAGTTGAATCTGAATGAGTATCAGAATAGCATCCGTGTCTGCAAAGTATTTGAATTGTATCAAGTATTGAACATTGTTAATGATAGCTGTTAATCTTATCCTGAAAAGGGTAAAATGTTAGCTAAAATGCAAAGTCATGTTACATGAAACGTATGATATAATGCATTTTCCTTATCAATGTTTACGATATGAGGATACAATGTATGCGTATGTGAGATAATTTGTTGCATTGTAGTTGGATTGGGGAAAATAAATCCATGACTGCCGTTGAGGATATGTAAGTCTTCATGTCTTGAAGTTGAAGTATTGGTGAATTGTTGCCGAGAGAAATAAACTTTGTTGTAAGGGCGATGCCATATACTGCTTGTAAAATCCTATTGGGGGATCCTGAGAAATTTGACGACTCCTACTGGGGATCAACAATTTGAAGCTTCATTCCACTGGGGATTTAAACGATGTACCGTAGGGGATTTACTTATGGAATAGCCTAGAGATATTTTCTTATCCTTTCAACCTATCAGTAATCGCCTCTTTTCATTTTGTTTATTTGTAAACAGTAATTATGTTCAAATGCATATGCTCAACAATGAATCATTGAACATATTTGTAAACAAAACATGAGCGTAAAGAAAAGACAAATAGTTTTTGCACTTTCAAAGGGATATCCTTGTATTGACTTTGAATAAGTGTTTTTGTACAAGGAGACAAACATTCTAGTAAGAGAATGATGTCGTAAAAAAGAAAAATTTGATACAAAGAGGAAGATAGCTATGTGTAATAATCCCATGGGGTTTCCATTATGCTAAAGCCTTCGTATTTCGGAGCATCTTGTCCATTTGTTGCTTCGTCTAAAGATGATTGAATTGATCAGAACCTCTGAGTTTGTTAGTGGAAGCCAAAGGTTGTTTGTAAAGTGATCCGACGGGACATAGTCGTACGCCTTAATTCCCCAACTTTTGCCTGGACCGCCCTTTCAGGTTTTCAGTCCACCAAGAAACCCTTTTTTGCCCAAGTCGCCCTTTCGGGTTTTCAACTTGCCGGGTGTACAATTTTTTTTGCTTTATCCCTAACTTTTTCCCGAACCTTTTTGATTCGCCGGGATGCCCTTGTTTTGCCTAGGTGTGTCAACCTAACGGGTCTTTTATGCGTAGTATCTTTTGACTATGTCTGCATTCGCAGGGTGCAGCAGGTCGTTACCATCCATGGTAGTCAAGATCATTTCTCCACCAGAGAATATGTTTTTTTATTACAAACGGTCCTTCATAGGTAAGAGTCCATTTGCCCCTGGGATCACCTTGTGGAAATATGACGCGTTTGATCACTAGATCCCTAACTTGATACACTTGGCGTCTGACTTTCTTGTTGAAAGCCTTGATCATCCGTTTTTGATACATTTGACCATGGCAAACAGCAGCAAGTCTCTTTTCATCAATCAGGTTCAGTTGATCGAGTCGAGTCTGGATCAAATCATTTTCGTTCAATCTTGCATCCTTCATAATCCTTAGAGAGAGGATTTGAACCTCAATAGGCAAGACGGCTTCCATGCCGTATACTAAAGAATAAGGTGTTGCCCCAGTTGATGTGTGAGCCGTGGTACGATACCCGTGGAGAGCGAATGGTAACATCTCGTGCCAGTCTTTGTATGTGACTGTCATTTTCTGTATGATCTTTTTAATGTTCTTATTTGCAGCTTCCACAACACCATTCATCTTTGGCCGATAGGGAGAAGAATTGTGATGTTGAATCTTGAATTGCTCGCACAATGCGGTAATCATAATTGTTCTGGACTGGGCCCGACTGGCCCAATAGTATTGATAAGGCCCAATCCAAAAGGAATTGTTTGGGGCCACGCTGACCAAAGGATCACAGTCGTGCCCGACGTGCCCCTGGGACTACTTGCTCGACCTCCTACTGTCCAGCTCAACCTCCTACTGTCCAGCTCGACCTCACCTCGAGCACCCCTCCTAGGGCAGACTCAGTCCACTGCACTCTCAACGAGACTCCGAAAAGACCGCGTCTCTGTCCGCCCGCACTTCACGCAG
Source organism: Vicia faba (assembly GCA_948472305.1). Lineage (NCBI taxonomy): Eukaryota > Viridiplantae > Streptophyta > Magnoliopsida > Fabales > Fabaceae > Vicia > Vicia faba. The sequence goes on along the minus strand of OX451739.1, from coordinate 1,361,563,148 downwards.
AACATCCAGGGAGGGGACCACGCGCGGGTCCCCACTACGCACGTAGAACTTGGCAGTTCCTCCATTGGGCCAAACCTGCCCGACCCAATGAAGGAACCTTGGCCCAGCGCTGGGGGCTATAAATACCCTCTGTTTCCAGAGGGTTAGGTATTCATCATTCTACCCATACTCTTACTATTGCCTGCTCGTGCTCTTACTCACTTCAGCATCGGAGTGTCTTGCAGGTACCCCCCCCACCTTGTTCAAAACTTCAGCTCGGAGCCAGCCGTGACGGTCCAAGTCTGATCAGGTCAGATCAGTGGCACCATTTGTGGGAAACTAGCTTCCCCGTCTTGCAAACTCAAAGACCAAAGCTCAAATTCAACTACCTGTCATGGTTGATCAAGCTCGCGATGAGCAGAACGTCCGTGTCGCCGACACTAATAACGGCACCGCGGACAAAAACGAACATCTTGACAACGCCGGCAATCCCGACCACAACACCATTCCTGCAACAACCGCCCCCGGAACTTCCTCCTACAGGGACGAAGCTACTGCATCATCCTCCTCGCTCCCACCACCACTCGAGGAAGACCCGACGGCCCTCGCGCACTACAGAGCCGCCCGGTTCCAGGAAGTCCTCGTCCCCTCCGGGGCGGATGCCACAACAAAAGCGCTGTTCGCAGCAATTAATCAAACGAACTATCTCATCTTCGCCCAAGGAGAGAGACTAAAGGCGCTTGAAGACGAGCGAAGACCCCCGAGGAGGCATCGGAGACCACATACTCCCCCTCCTCGAGTGACTGAAGCTCGACACCCTTCTCCCCCGCGGAGACATTACAGGGAGACTTCTCGAAGCCCGTCTCCCTGGCCAAAACAGAGACGGCCTTATCTGGAGAGGCAGCCCGTCATTCAGGCCGGAGAGCCCAGTCGCGACCCGGCAGTACTAGAAAGAAGGCACTCCGGAGAGGGGCGTGTGAAATTCAACAGCCGAGCATCTCGCTCGAGAGAAACTCAGCATGATCTGGACCGTCGTGCCAGACAATATTACAGGTCCCCATCTCTGTCTCCGGAGAGAAGCGACGAGGATGACCCCCGCGGTCCCCTGTCATAGGCTATTATGGAGGCACCCATCCCCCCGGGCATGGAGAAGCCCCCTCATTTGAAGGAGTACGATGGAGTCGCGGACCCGGTCGACCACATAGACGGGTTCGAGGCTATGCTTCATTATCACAATGTCGGGGGGCCCATCAAGTGCCGCCTATTCCCCACGACTCTCAGGAAGGCGGTAATGGACTGGTACAAAGGACTCGCCCCGGGCTCAATCACGTCGTGGCGGAACCTGAAGAACCAGTTCATCAGTTCCTTCACAGCTTCTCGGCGCCATCCGAAGACTGAGGCGGCCCTCGAGGCCATCATCCAAAGACAGGATGAAACCTTGAGGGAATTCATCAACCGCTTCAATCGGGAAGCAATACAGGTCCCCTGCGCGGACCATATGAAAAGATACTTGTTGGAGAGAGGGCTCCTCCCCGGCACATAATTTAGAAAGGCCGTGGGTATCGATCCACCTCGGACATTTGATGCCCTCCTCGAAAAGGCCCGAGCATACATGGACTACGAGGAGAGGGAGGCGGCCAATAGAGCCCGAGATTCCAAGACTCGTGGTCCCAACAGCAGCTCGCGCCAAGAGGCTCCTCCTCGATGAACCGGGGAGAAAAGGAAGGAAGACAGACCCCGGGAAGTCCGGGAACAAAGAGGGCCTTCGGGGCGCTTCACCGAGTACACTCCGCTCACGGCTTCCCGCGAGCGCATTCTGGCGGAGTGTGCCAGCACCGATTTCAAGGACGGCGGTGTCAAACGTCCCCGACCTGCTCCTGCCAAGTCCGGAGCAGACAAAAACAAATACAGTCAGTACCATAGGAGCCATGGTCACCTGACTGAGGATTGCGTCCACCTCAAGGACGCCATTGAAACCCTCATCAAGGGAGGGAGGCTCGCACAGTACCGGCGAAGCGACGCTCCCCGTCGCGACGCCCAAGAAACCAGGGAGCCAGAAGAAGACGCCCGACCATCTGACGAGTCGGTGCCCATCCAAACTGCCTTCTCCGTGACCAGGCCCGAGGATTTCGACTTCCCCGAGCACCTGCAAGAGCCACTTACAACGCACAGCAGGTGGGAATACTTCCCCTCCGCCCTGGTCATCAACGGTGGCGGGTTCAACGACCTGACCATCAATTCAGCCAAGAGGAAGCTGGACGAACTGGTCGACGCGGCTCCCCCGCAAATAGTGACGTTCGAAAGGGTGAAGGGCAGGTCAGAGCCCATTACCTTCTACCTGGAAGAACTCCCCGGCGGAGCCCCGAACGCGGTCATCCCCTTACTGATAAGGGCAAGAATGGCCAATTTTGATGTACATCGCATCCTGGTCGACGAAGGGAGTTCCGTCGACGTCATGTACAGCCAACTATTTCGGACCCTTCAGTTGGACGACTCACATCTTTCACCATATGTGGGTTCGGACTTACAAGGTTTCAACGGCTCGACCTCCAAACCCTGGGGATATGTCAAGCTTCTGGTTACGTTCGGGGAAGGGACGGCCACAAGACAAGTCAAAGTATGCTTTCTCGTCATCGACTGCCCGTCTCTGTACAACTGCATCTTGAGGAGACCGACACTGGCAGAGTTGACGGCGGTACCTTTGACCGTCCACCTGAAGATGAAGTTCTACACCAAGAGGGCACGGGTAGCCACTATCCAAGGAGACCTAGCCGCTACCCGCAGGTGCTTCAACGCCGCTTCTAAGGGACGTGATACTGTCGACGTAGGGACCAGACCCGCCAAAAGAACAAGACAGGAGCCCGACAGGAAAGCATCCCCCGAGGAAGAAGTCCAGAAAGCTCCGCCAAAAGTCGATTCCATAGCTCTGGACACCCGCTTCGACCAGGACGAGCCATCTAGCAGCGAGCAAATCCCACTCCGACCAATACCGGACGGGGACTTTGAACTCGTTCCCCTCGGCGCAGACCCGGCCAAGGGAGTAAAGATTGGCAAAGACCTCCCCGACTTGGCCAGGAAGCAAATCAAGGCCTGTCTGCGCGAGAATGCTGATCTGTTCGCCTGGAGCACCGCGGAGATGCCCGGACTCGACCCTGAGGTCGCCTGTCACCACCTCGCCATTGATCCAGCCGCTAGGGCCGTAGTACAACGACGGCGTAGGCAGTCTCCAGAAAAAACGGAGGCTGCTGAAAAAGCTGTAAAAGACCTCCTATAGGCAAATTTTATTTTTGAAGCCCGGTATTCCACCTGGCTGTCAAATGTTGTACTCGTGAAAAAGAATAATGGAAAATGGAGGATGTGCGTTGATTATACCGATCTCAACTGGGCTTGCCCGAAAGATGCTTTTCCTTTGCCTAACATAGATATGCTGGTCGACAACTCGGCCGGCTACAAAACGTTGTCGTTCATGGACGCCTACTCGGGCTATAACCAAATCCCGATGGCCCTGGGCGACAAACACTATACGGCATTCATGACCAGCTCGGGCAACTATTACTACAATGTAATGCCCTTCGGACTGAAAAATGCTGGGGCAACTTATCAGCGCATGATGAACAGAGTTTTCAACAAACAGATCGGAGACATGCTCGAGGTATATATGGACGACATGATCGTCAAATCCCGAGCAGACACCGACCACGCAGCACACCTCAAGACAGTCTTTGCCCAAGCAAGACAATGTAAAATGAGGTTCAACCCCGAGAAATGTACGTTCGGGGTTAAGGCAGGAAAGTTCCTTGGATTCTATCTAACAGAACGGGGAATCGAAGCCAACCCCGACAAATACCGCGCGTTCTCCGACCTCCCAACACCGACGTCGAAGAAGTCGATACAAATCATGAACGGCATGCTTACATCGCTGTCCCGCTTCGTCGCGAGATCTGCTCAGCACGCCCTCCCATTCTTCAAACTCCTTCGAAAGGAAGCGGCCTTCGAATGGAATGAGGAGTGCGAACAAGCGCTACGCCACCTAAAGCAAAGCCTATCTCAACCGCCCGTGCTATCCCGACCTGCTGACAGAGAACCGCTGTACTTGTACTTGGCCGTTTCGAACAAAGCCATCAGCGCGGCTCTCGTCCGCGAGACACCTGACGGACAGAAACCCGTTTACTTCACGAGCAAAGCCTTGCAAGGGCCCGAAAGCAGATACCAACAGATAGAGAAGGTGGCCCTGGCCCTCGTCAACGCGGCGAGGAGGCTCAGACATTATTTTCTGGCCCACACGATCGTCGTGCGAACCGACCAACCGGTGAGACAACTCCTGGGACGACCTGATATGGCGGGCAGGATGTTGAAATGGTCCAGGGAACTCTCCGAATTCGACATTCAGTACGAGGGTAGGAAAGCCTTGAAAGCGTAAGCCCTGCCCGACTTCGTCGCGGAAATGACCACTCATGACCCACCCCCAGGGAAGGAACACAAGTGGACCATCTTCGTCGACGGGGCATCCAGCTCGTTTGGAAGTGGCGCAGGCATCCTTTTGGAAAATGAAGAGGGCGTAGTGATTGAGCACTCCCTAGCTCTTTCCTTCCCGACATCAAACAACCAAGCAGAGTATGAGGCCATGCTCGCAGGATTGAGGTTAGCCGAGGACCTGGGAGCCCGCGAGGTACAGATCTACACCGACTCCCAACTCGTCGCCTCCCAAGTCCAGGGGAATTACCAAACCAAAAACGACAACCTCATCGAGTACTTGAACTTGGTCAAAAAACACATGACAAAGTTCGTACGGGCGGAAATCTCACACGTTCCCCGCGAGCAAAACACAAGGGCAGACATATTGTCCAAACTCGCGAGCACGAGGAAGAAAGGCGGGAACAAATCCGTCATCCAAGAATCTCTGGCACGCCCGAGTATCGAAAGATCCTCGACACCAGTCGTGGTCCAAGCCATTGGAGACGCCTCGTCCTGGATGACCCCGGTCTACAATTTCTTGACAAAGGGCGAACTTCCAACAAACCAATCCGAGGCAACCGTCACAAAACGGAGAGCATGCTCCTACGTGGTGCTCGAGCACAAACTGTACCGCAGGGGATTCTCCATCCCCCTCCTAAAATGCATAGACGAATCCACAGTCCCCGAGGTACTGCGGGAGATACACGAAGGGATCAATGCCCAGCACATGGGCGGTAAGACCTTGGCGAGGAAAGCCCTTCGGGCAGGATATTACTGGCCGACGATGCAGCAGGATGCCAAGGAGCATGTTAAGAAATGCGACAAGTGCCAGAAACACGGCGACATGCACCTCGCCCCGCCTCATGAGCTGAGCATACTATCGTCCCCATGGCCATTCGCGTGGTGGGGTATGGATATCCTTGGACCATTCGTGCAAGGGACTTATCAAAATAAGTTCCTAATCGTGGCGGTCGATTACTTCACGAAGTGGATCGAGGCCGAGGCCCTCGCAAAGATCACCTTGCACAATATCCTCCGCTTCTACAAAAGAAACATCCTCGCCAGATTTGGGATTCCGAGTGCACTAGTGACCGACAACGGCACCCAATTCACCGACCACGGATTCCAAGACTTCGTCACCAAACTAGGGACAAAACAACACTTCACTTCGGTCGAGCACCCTCAAACCAACGGGCAGGCCGAGGCCGCGAACAGGGTCATCCTCCGGGGACTCAAACGCCGGCTCGGTGAAGCGAAAAGGGGATGGGTCGAGGAGCTCCACAGCGTCTTGTGGGCTTACCGCACCACGCCCCACTCAACGACGGGCGAAACCCCATTCCGACTAACATACGGGACTGAGGCCGTCATCCCGGTCGAAATCATGGAACCATCCAGACAAACAGAGAGCCCCCTCGACGAAGAAATGAACGACGAGGCACTAAGGGATGAACTCGACTTAGTCGAGGAAATCCGATCTGGCGCAGCCCTGCGCGAAGCCACCCTGAAACAACGAGTGGCTCTACGCCACAACGACAAGGTTATCAAGCGCGAGTTCGAAATCGGCAGCCTGGTATTACGAAGGAACCAGAAAGATTCCCGCGAAGGGAAGCTGGCCGCGAACTGGGAAGGACCTTATCGAGTCCACGACACCATCGGTACCGGGGCATACTATCTCGAGCAATTAGACGGAGAGCCATTACCACGACCTTGGAACGCTGCTAAGCTAAAGCAGTACTATAGTTAAAAACTACCAACGACACCTAGGACCCTCGATCATCGTCACCCGAGCTCGATCAACGAGGAAAAATAAAAAACGTCTGACTCCGTAGAGAGGCTGAGGTACAAGCCCGACCTACGGCTAAAGCGCACAACATCGCTCAGTAAACGAGACCCATCGATAGTGCCCGACGTGGACAACTACACCGAGCTTCACCGTCGAAGTACCTGTAAGGCAGAACACCCAGCTCGCGATGGGCAGTTCACACCAAGGGCAAATAGTCCCTACCGGGCCTCGCGCCCGACTGAGCGACTCTGCTCCATCTGCCCGACAAATCTTCAAGAATGACGGGCCATCTAAAAGGGTCAAAAAGGAGTCTCTCCCCTCGAGTGCACCACTTAGGTGACTTCGGCCAGCGAGAAAAGGCCGGGCACATATACGAACGAAAGACTTAGGCAAGTTTGCCAACAAAGTCACGGCCATACACGGGCACGACCCGGGCACATAACTCGGGCCAATTATATCGCAAAATACATGAGTTTCATACACGGGCAAACAGTCATAGAAATAAATTCATTCAATACGCCCGTAGGCAACAAAGCAAATAAAAATAAACCGACCAAGAAGGCCGGCGATGTTCAGGAAGTACAAACCAACGGGCACGCAGGCCCAACAAATACGAACGGGCACGCAGGACCAAAACAAATATCAACAAGGCACGCAGGCCCATCATCATCCTACAATCCAGTTTCCCCGGAACCATCATCACCGACAACAGGAGAGTCGGGCGGGGGCACGATCGCGCCATCCACGATCTGAGACATGTAGCCCGTCCCTTCAGTGATCAAACCGGGATTCAACAAGGAAAGCTGGCTGACCGCGGAGTCGAACCCCTCCTCCATAGCGCCGACACAATCCGCTTCGAGGAGCCAGATGTGGGCGACCAGCTCCGATCGACTCCTCAAAGCGGATATATCCTCCGGCTCATCCTCGGCAGGAAGCATAGCGACTTTCAGATCCTCGATCTGTTGGGTTAGACGCCCGATGTCGGTCTCCAGACGCTCCCGGTCCGCATGGAGAAGCTCTCTCTCCTCGGCTAGCTTCCCCGAGTTTTCCTTCTCCATAATCAGCATCTCTCTCTCGGCAGCCAGCAGCGATGCCTGTTCGCGGAACATCTCCTCGGAGCATTCTAGGGAAGTCCTTAATTTGCACGAACTCGAGGTGAGGGCCGCTTTCTCCTGTTCCAATTCTTCAATGTGGACAGGATCCTCCCCTTCCTCGGACAGCACAACGGCCATTTCGGCCATTTTCACCAGCCCGACCATATTGGCAGCCAGGTGCCTCCTCCAGTCCTCCTTACTCATCCTCCTGATAACCTCAGCCTCATCGGCAGTCACGGACAAAGGGAACCCCTCGAAGAAACCCTCCTCTTTGAAGCAAGGGGGCAACCCGAAGGACCTTACGGCGCTGGAATCCTCGCCGACCGCCGGGCCACTTTCCACCCGGTTCCTTTTTCTTTGTATCAGGTCGGCATGTGGCTCGACCTCTTGGACCTCTAAGGTCTCTTCCGAAGCAGCCCCCGAGCTAGGCGACGAATCCATCCTCACCACATGAGAAGCGCCCGGACTATGCGGCGGGCCCATCCTCGTTGCTTGGGGAGCCTTCACCACCCTCCTGTCCCGCCTCTGGTCACAAGACAGCTTCAAGAGTCTCTCCCGTCGCCCGGCCATCGAACCTGCACAAAATAAAAAACCGGGTTAGTGTTGAGCAAATAAGCAGACAAATGACAAGCAAAGAAATTCAAGCAATAAACGACCTAGCAGATGAGCAGCCTGCCTAAATGTCTGGCACTCCACGAGTGCCTTAGTATCGATCGGTCGGGCCTCGAATGTCGGATAACCCTCCTCGTCCAGGACATCTTCCCCCTCCCTCGTAGCCCACCTGGCAGGGTGGAAGCTATCAACGTACCGACAAAGAGTGTCATAAGCTTTCTCATCCTCGGAACCCATGTCGCCCGCAGAAGTATGATAATACCCAGTTCTGTGCTCGTAATGCCTAGAAATCCAATGCACGGGGAACTTGGCCGTGCGTCCCAACACCGGATACCCGTCGTTGTCTAAAAGTGCCTCCCCGCCATCGTCGCTTATCGGCGCTTCCTCCTCGTACAGGGACTCCAAAGCGGCTGTGGTAACCGACCTCACGACATACCACTTGTCTTTAAAACCCCGCACGAAGTCCATGTACATCTTGAATAGTCTCCTCGACTGTTTCAAGGAGACCCAACTGTGCTTTCCTCCCCGGGACTGGCGCTGCAAATGGAAGATTCTGAAGAAGAGAGGTATAGTCGCCCCGATCCTCAGAAAACGACAGGTCAGCTCAAACGCCCGGATAAAGGCGAGCGAGTTCGGGTGTAGCTGCGACGGGGCCAGCCCCAAATGGGCGAAGACCCAGGCCTGAAAGTCGCTGAAGGGCAGCTGCAGCCCAAGGTCTTTGAATGCGATTTTGTACATGGGGAAACTGTACTCGGGGAATACCGAGCAAATCCGAGCAGTAGAGGTCGGTCGTGTAACGACGAAATTCTTTTGAAAATCAGGCTGGCCGTTGCTCGGCTCAAGGACAGCGTATGGCCTTCGACTATGCCGACTATAGACCGATGCGATTCCTCTAGGCTCGGCGCCCACCCAGTCCAACAGAGGGTCTTCTACGGTGTCGATCAAACTCACAGCCTCATCGGCACTTTGTTCCTCCCTTTCGGGGCGTCCAGAAGAGCACGGCTCGTCCGCCATGGTTACCTACAGAGCACGGGAAACCAGTCAATTGGGCACGAAACCATACGCTCGTCGTAACGGACAAGATGGAGTGCACGACAAACCACGTCGCCCCATGCACGACCACAAAGTTGGTTTGAAACAAATAGCAGTCATCTCCCCGACTTCCAGATACCTCGACTGGTCCTTCTGCAAGCCGCCTAAACAAACCGACAATGCGGTCACTCATGAATACGCCGACCAGGGGTATGAACATGGAGAGCAACATCATAAAGCCTAAAGCCAGCGCCATGAGCATACCGGGCACGATCATGAATTGGGTGCCCTGGATCATGAAGACCCCGGGTAGCACTGCAGATTATAAACCTAAACCATGTATCTACCGGCCACACGTATGTGTTTGCTGACCCTAAGCATGAATTTGTCGAGCTAAACATGAATTTACCGGGCTAGTCCCACGCGCACAGCCCCTAAAACGTCTAAAACGATGAAACTCATGCATCAAAACAGAAAAACAGGCAAGATAAGTCACTTACTTGGGATCAAGGAGTAGATTCGGCAGCGGAGGAAAGGAATTGGTGACGGAGATCACGACGATGCTATCAGAATCTGGAAAAACAACAGCAGCAGAAGCACGAAGAGTAGTAACGCGTTATGGGGCCCAAGAATCCTATTTATAGTGATGACGTGGAATACCAAACGTCACCTCGGGCAACCACATAGTTTCTCTCCTCGACGCACGGCTCCCCTAGGTAATAATGACCCTACCCTCATAGGGTGGCGGCACAGTTCCCAAAAGATACCACGCGTGCTCGACATACGCGTGCCGTTGAGGAATCCCAGAGCATTCTCCGCGAAGGACTTGTCCCCGGGCACGATACGGGGAAGCCCTCGAGTTCCCCGCGAGGAGCTGCGTCCCTGACCCGGGCACGAGTCCCCGGAACGGAAGCAACCTAAGATCAAGCCATGGCTCCTAACCCAAGGAACCATGACTTGGGAGGCTCCTGTTCTGGACTGGGCCCGACTGACCCAATAGTATTGATAAGGCCCAATCCAAACGGACTTGCTGGGGGCCACGTTGACCAAAGGATCATAGTCGTGCCCGACGTGCCCCTGGGACTACTTGCTCGACCTCCTACTGTCCAGCTCGACCTCACCTCGAGCACCCCTCCTAGGGCAGACTCAGTCCACTGCACTCTCAACGAGACTCCGAAAAGACCGCGTCTCTGTCCGCCCGCACTTCACGCAGAACATCCAGGGAGGGGACCATGTGCGGGTCCCCACTACGCACGTAGAACCTGGCAGTTCCTCCATTGGGCCAAACCTGCCCGGCCCAATGAAGGAACCTTGGCCCAGCGCTGGGGGCTATAAATACCCTCTGTTTCCAGAGGGTCAGGTATTCATCATTCTACCCATACTCTTACTATTGCCTGCTCGTGCTCTTACTCACTTCAGCATCGGAGTGTCTTGCAGGTACCCCCCCTCCCCACCTCATTCAAAACTTCAGCTCGGAGCCAGCCGTGACGGTCCAAGTCTGATCAGGTCAGATCAATAATGTTGTTGAGATTTGTACCATTGTCAGTGATGATCCTTTCCGGGATACCGTACTGGTAAATAAGGTTTTGCTTGATGAAACGGGCAACAACATTCTTGGTAATGGAGGCGAAGGAGGCTGCTTCAACCCACTTTATAAAATAGTCAATAGCCACTAGGATGAAGTGGTGTCCATTGGAGGTTGTCGGCTTGATTTCCCCAATCATATCGATCCCCCACATAGCAAAGGGCCAAGGAGCTGTCAAGACATTCAGAGGAGCCGGAGGTACTTGCACTTTGTCAGCATAAATTTGACACTTATGACAGGTTCGAGAGTGTTGATAACAATCTGCTTCTATGGTCGACCAGTAATAGCCTGCCCGTAGGATTTTCTTCGCCATCGTATGCCCACTGGAATGGGTACCAAAAGTGCCTTCGTGCAATTCAGCCATGATCCTTTCAGCTTCAGCTTTGTCTACGCACCGAAGCAACACAGAGTCATGATTGCGTTTGTACAGGATGCCGTTACTAAGGAAGAATTTAGCAGAAAATCTCCTTAAGAATTTCTTATCATTGATTGAAGCCCCTTCTAGGTATTCTTGAGCCTCGAGATACTTCTTGACTTCGTGAAACCAAGGACGGTCCACTACCTGTTCAATATTAATCTCGTGACAGTGTGTTGGTTCATCCATTCGTTTAATGGTGATCTGGGGAGCCTCGTTATCCCAATTAAGTTTAAACATAGATGACATTGTGGCTGGAGCGTCTGCTAGCTAATTTTCTTCTCGCGGGAAATGCTTGAAGGTAATCTTCTCAAAATGTGGTAGCAATGTCAAAACATGTTATTTATAAGGGATAAGGTTAGGGTGTTTAGTGTCCCATTCCCCTTTGATCTGACTGATGACCAAGGCTGAATATCCGAATACATCCAATGATTTGATCCCCAAGTCTATGGCAGCTCTGAGACCAAAGATGCGCGCTTCGTATTTTGCGATGTTGTTTGTACAATTGAAGCAAATTCTGGCAGTAAAGGGAGTATGACACCCTTTTGGAGATATGAGTACAACACCAATACCATTGTCGAGTTCATTGGAGGCTCCATCAAATAACAAGGTCCATCGGGATCCTTGTTCAGGTCCGTCATATGGCCTGAATTCTTCACAGTTGTCTAATGTCATGATGTCTTCATCCGGGAATTCGAACATCATGGACTGGTAGTCTCCCACCGCTTGGTGAGCAAGGTGATCAGCTAGTACACTGCCCTTTATAGCTTTCTGGGTAGTATACTGTATGTCATATTCTGTCAGGATCATCTGCCATCTCGCTATTCTCCCAGAAAGAGCAGGCTTCTCGAAGATGTACTTTATCAGATCCATTTTAGATATTAACAAGGTAGTATGAGTCAGCATATACTATCTTAGACGGCGAGCAGCCCATGCCAAAGTGCAGCAAGTTTTCTCGAGCTGCGAATATCTGGTTTCACAGTCGGTAAACTTTTTGCTCAGGTAATAAATAGCATGCTCTTTTCGGCCAGACTCGTCATGCTGCCCCAATACACACCCCATTGAATTTTCTAAAATAGTTAGATACATGATCAACGGTTTTCCCTCGACTGGTGGCATCAATACATGAGGCTCTTGTAAGTATTCTTTGATTTTGTCAAAATCAATTTGGCATTCATCATTCCATTTGAGTTCTTAATCTTTCTTCAATAGCTTGAAGATTGGTTCACAAGTAGCTGTCAGGTGAGAAATGAATCTGGAAATATAGTTCAAACGTCCCAAGAATCCTCTGACTTCCTTTTCAGTACGGGGAGCAGGCATCTCTTGTATTGCTTTAACTTTGGCAGGATCGACCTCGATACCTTTGTTGCTGACGAAAAAGCCTAGGAGTTTACCAGACCGTACCCCAAATGTGCACTTATTTGGATTTAACCTCAACTTGTACTTCTTCAGTCTCTCAAACAATTTTTGTAGGTGATCAAGATGCTCTTCTTTTGTTTGCAATATGGCTATCATATCGTCCACGTAGACTTCTATTTCGCGATGTATCATGTCATGAAATAGTGCTACCATGGCACGTTGATAGGTTGCCCCAACGTTCTTTAGTCCAAATGGAATCACCTTGTAGTAGAATGTGCTCCACTGTGTAACAAATGTTGTTTTCTCCATGTCCTCAGGTACCATTTTGATTTGGTTGTAACCTGAGAATCCGCCCATGAAGGAAAACACTTTGTGTTGTGCCGTATTGTCAACTAGGATATCAATGTGGGGAAATGGAAAATCATCCTTAGGGCTTGCCCTATTCAAATCTTTGTAGTCCACACACATTCGTACTTTGCCGTCTTTTTTGGGTATGGGAAAAATGTTGGCAACCCATTGAGGGTAGGAGGTGACAACCAAGAATCCAGCATTGAATTGCTTCATGACCTCTGCTTTAATCTTTTCTGACATATCAGGCCTCATGCGGCGAACCTTTTGCTTTACTGGTGGATAATCTTCTCTTGTAGGCAGACGATGTACCACAATGTCTATATCAAGTCCCAACATGTCTTCATATGACCAGGCGAAGAATTCAACATAGTCGTGTAACAGCTAAATCAGACGCTCCTTGACACTAGGTTCCAAATTGGCACCTACCTTGACCTCTTTTTTGTCCTCTTCGGTACCCAGGTTGATTGTATCCACGGGTTCCTCGTGAGGCTGAATGGTTCTTTCCTCTTGTTGTAGCAGTCTGGCAAGTTCCCCTGGTACTTCACAATCTTCCTCACCTTCGTCTTCGGCTTAGTAGATTAGATTCTCAGAGTCACAAAAGGCCATAGCAGTATCGTTACCCATGAGATCCAGAATGGATGTATACCTGCATTGTGAGTGTGGGTGTGTGTAAGGGTATAACCGTCTTTGAAAGAAAATAAAATGTAAAAACAATGAGCACAAAAGTTTGTATGCGAAAACGTCCATGATTCATTGATGTCATATGAAAAATGAGATAATAACCCTTACAAATGGACCATTGTGCCTCGGGTAAGACACGAGGTTTTAAGAGTGCAAATTGTTTCAATATTACAGATCCAACAAAATGTAAAGAGAAATTACTGTGGGATAAAAGTGACCGGGACAAAGTCTCTAGCCTCCCAATTGATGAGTCCTCCATTAACAGTTGGGAATATCCAGCCCTCCAAGTTGCAACCATCTTCACCATCTTCTACCGTATTGACTTCACGATTACTGATCTTCACGGGTGGTCCTCCAGTACGGGCACGACGTACAACCTTTTGAGCACTTGAAGTGAAGCCTAGGCCAAACTTGTCAGACTTATATGGGATATCTGGAAGTTGCCCCCAAATAGTGCATCCACCTTCCTCTACCACTGCTTTGGCATCCTTCAGAGATGACATCCGGAGTGGGGGCCTTGTAACCTTGGGAATCTGAGACACAGCCTTGGTCACTGCCACATCATGGGGGACCTCTTCAAAGTGTTGAAATGGAGTTTAAATGAATTCACCGTCCAATTCTATATATCTGAAGGAATTGAGGTGGTTTATCATGTATTCTTCCTCTCCATGGACGGTGATAATCTTCCCTTGAACCGGATACTTCAGCATCTGGTGCAATGTAGAGGTAACAGTTCCAGTATTGTGAATCCATGGTCGGCCTAGCAAGCAGGAGTATGAAGGGTGAATGTCCATTACATAAAAGGTTGAATTGAAAGTTTGGGTTCCAACCTTTATGGGGATATCCACTTCCCTATGCACCATCCTCTTCGATCCGTCAAAAGCCCTTACTACTATGTTGCTTGGCTTTAATGTCAGTCTCTCACAGTCAAGTCTATCAAGAGCCTTTTTGGGTAATACATTCAGAGATGAGCCAGTGTCCACCAAAACATGAGCCAAGGTTGTGCCCCTATATTCCACTGAGATATGCAATGCCTCATTATGCTTTCTTCCCCTTGGTGTTAGATCAGCATCCGAAAAACCTATGCCATTATCTGCTGTCAAGTTGGCTATGCAGTCTTGGAATTGATCAGCAGACGTCTCTTTAGGTACATGGGCTATTTTCAAGAACTTCACTAAGGCTTTTGCACACGCCTCAAAACATAGTAGTAATGCCAACATGGAGATTTTAGAGGGAGTTTGCCTTAATTGTTCAACTACATCGTAGTCTCTCCTCTTTATAATTTTTAGGATCTCCTCCATTTCTTTCTTGGAAGTCTCGGGGATAGTCAATGACTGGGCCTTCGTCTGGACAGGCTCAATCAAAATACTTTTTCCTCGAGTTTCGGCAGCAGGAGTGTTGGTAGGAATGATATCAGGGGTTGTAACGACTTCATCAATAGGGGTACTTGCAGAGATGATTATGGGTACTGGAGTAACCTTTAGAGTGGCCACGGGGATAATTACGAGTCCAGAAACTGCTTTTGGGGGAGCGATTTCTAGAGAAAAGATCCTACCACTTTGGGTAATTTTGCTAGTTCCGGCAATATTACTGACGTCAGAATCTTCTTTCTCGAAATTTATCTCTTCGGCGGACGGCCCTTCTTGCTTGATGCCATGGTAGTAAATGTCCCCTTCGTAGTTCCACGACACGGTTTTGTCTGACACATATGGGACTGGCCCAGGCATTGTGATTATTAAAGGATTTGCTTTTGGAACTGATGTAATTCTAACGGGTCTTTTGGTGGAGACCCTGGAAGATTTGGCGGAAATGCTAATGATAGAAACATCTTTAACAAGAATAGGTGAAACATGAGTCTTTTCAAACAAAATCTCTTTGTTATCTATCAGGCACTGAATGCCTGCCTTCAACAAAGGACAGCTAGTCGGTGAGGATAAACAGAAATCGAAATCTTCATCATAACCCGGGAACACGCTGGCATTCAACAAGTTCATTTTAATAGTCAAAAGTGGGGTCATGAGTTCATTAACTGAAGTAACAAACAATCCTTCTTCAATGGCATTGCCATTGTGACCATGTATGGGCATAGGAGCAGAAATGACATTTGGCTTCTCGGGTGCATCAAACTCAATTTCTTTTGCTTCAATGAGGTCTTGTATTTTGTTCTTCAAGGCCCGACAGTTATTAGTATCGTGACCAGGACTTTCAGAGTGATATGCGCAACGGGTATTGGGATGATAAGGAGGGGATGTTGTATTGGGGTTTTTCGGAGCTTCTTTCAAGGTTACCAAATTTAATCTTAGAAGATATGGTAATACTTGGGACAGGGTCATGTTAATTCTGGTGAATTGTTTGATTGGCCTTTCTACCCTTGGTTGATTATTTCTTTGTTGATCAGACGTAGGCTTTGGAATCATAACAGCCCCCACCATTGGTCGGCATTCGGCCCTATCCTGGTTCCTTTACGGATATACAATAGCTACCTCTTTCTTCCCTATGAAAGGCTTCCTTACAGTTGTAGAAGAAGATAAATCTTTCTGAATCTTACCACTCTTTATGCCAGCTTCTACCCTCTCCCCGGTCAATATTAGTTAGGTAAAGCCTGCAGACGAACTTCCAATTAAATGGTTGAAGAAGGGACCAAACAAGGTGCCCAAGAACATGTCTACCAACTCTCTTTCAGATAGAGGGGGTTGAACTCTTCCAGCTAAATCTCTTCATTTTTGCACATAGTCCTTGAAACCTTTATTGGAGACCATGGCCATACTCTGGAGTTAAGTACAGGTAGGCGCCAAATCAGCATTGTATTTATATTGCTTGTAGAAAGTTGCGGCAAGATCTTCCCAATTGTGAACATTGGCTCTTTCTAGTTGGTAAAACCAGTCAAGTTGAGTACCAGACAGACTGTCTTGGAAGAAATGTACCCATAAGTCTTTTTCAGCGGTATGGGGTTGGATTTTCCTCACATATGATCGGAGATGCATTTTAGGGCATGACACTCCATCATATTTGGCAAACATAGGTACTTTGAATTTCGGAGGAATCACAATCCCCGACACTAAACCCAATTCCTCAAAGTCCAAGCCTGGCACCTTTTGGATTTCCATCGCGCTCAACCGTTCTTCGAGATGTCTGTACTTGTCATCAGCTGGAGGATATTGTTCCTTAGAGTAGTCTTCTTCTTCCTCTTCCTCTTCCGATTCTGACGGGACAAATGTTTCCTTACCTTTCCCCTCTCCTTCACCAGATGTTGTTGCAAAGTTCAAGGTCCTTCTTGTCGGCCCATGAAACCTTCTCCCCATGTTTAAGACTCCGATTACCTTTGTTTTCTTTTTCCTCTCTTCAGCCAGCAGAGTCTTCAACTCTTCTTGCCCCTTGGCTAGGGTCATGAGCAACTGTTGAAATTGCATATTCCGAGCTTAGAGATCTTTCATTGTTTGCTCGATATCCATCTTACTGAAATAAACAATAGAGAGATGAGGAGACTTGTTGCAAAAGACCTGTTTATGTTATGATGAATGATATATGCATATGCAATGTTTTCAAGGATTTCAAAGATTCAAATTTGTTTTAGAAAAAAAAGTAAACACACGTTATATTAATAAGATAAAGTTTTAGTACATCAATGCCCCTTGGGCAAAATAATACAAAAACTCTAAGATAAAAAAGTAGTACGTGTCCTCTTTGGTGAAATGTAGGCATTCAGAGTCCGCTCCTCATGAAGTAGCCTAGTGAGTTCCAAAACCTTCTTCTCGCTCGCATAGAATTGGGCTTAGAAATTATCTCGCTCTCCTTTAAGTTGTATCCAATCCCTTTGTAGGTCTTCAAGAGATGTGGGCATGTCAGGATGTAGGATAGTGTATGGAATATCTCCTTCCTTAACAGGCTCAATGATTACCGGGAGAATGGAGGGGTAAGGCATCATAAGACTCTGAGCACGAGTTCGTACCCATTTGAGGTAAGGCTCAAGAGGGGTGGAATTCTTGTGCCCCAAAGTCTTCTTATCTACCTTGTTTAACATCCTCCAAGCTCAGATAAATCTCTGGCGAAGACCTTGATCGTCGTTGTCGTAGTCGAATACCAAACCTTGAATCAGCATCTCGTGTGGGCCATCCCTTCAGGCATAAACAAACAGTCTTAAGGATAAATATCGGTTGTAGGTGATGCCTCCCCTAATGCCAAGTAGATGGACATTAGGGAATTCTCCATAACGATCGACGATGATAACATTCTCTTTGGATCGAGAGCACCAATGAATGTCTAAATGTTTGAGCGTCATCAACCTTTGTGACCACCTTGAACCTTGCTCATTCTTTAATACATATTTGGGAAGATGAGAAATAAACCATCTTGCCAAGATAGGAGTGCAACACATAAGGACACCTCTTTTCCTCATTGTGCGAGTGTGAAAAGAGTGTACGATATCCCCTAGCAATGTAAGCATTGGGTTGCAGGATATGAAGATTTTGACGGCGTTGACATCTATGAGTTGGTCAGGATTTGGAAATAAAACCATCCTATAAATGAGGAGAGACACAATTTCCTCAAAGTCTTGCAAGTTTAAGGAATTCCAACAGCTTTGGGCTTTCTCAAACAGGAACTTTGCTAAGAAGCCTTTGACACCACTCCTTGTTTCCCAATGGGTTGTGACATCAGATGAGTGCAAGCGTAGAGCAATCTCTTATGGCTTTGGATCTCTTTCCGTACCGTTTAAAGTTAGTTGATTGAGAATGGGAATCCTCAAGAGTAGGGAGAATCCTTCCAAAGTTGGCACAAGTTGATAGTCGGGAAATGTGAAGCAATGGTGTAAAGGATCAAAGAACTGAAAGAGCACCTTCATCATGTCCTCATCTGTGTTAGAGGTGACCAGGTTAAGTAGGCGATCATGTCTCTCGGTGAATGGAGAGTTTTCAGGGATCCTTGAAGCTAACTTCTTAAGTTGTGGAGGGATCCTCACAAGGTTGACTTGAATAGTTTTCCTGCGAAGTGAATCCATATCCTACAAAACAAGAACAAAGATGAATCCCAAAATCCTTGAAATGGTTGGTAGATATATATGATGTTCATGATGTCCATGATGTTATGTACAAGTATGCATATACAAACAAAGAAAACAAGTCCTTAGTTTAGGCTTGCATGGAGTTTTACAAGCCTAAACAAAGCAAACAAGTAAATGTGATCTAACCCTAAGGTAACCCCACTTTTAATATTATCTCCCCAGTAGAGTCGCCAATTCTGTGATACGGTGGGAGAACAGACTTAAGGGTTTTTTGTTTGTGTTCACGAATATTGCGGTTTAGCAAGAGTCGCCACCTACTTTTCTTTTATCCAAGAGGAAAGGTGAAAAAGCACAGGAAAGACCTATGAGATTATTCCTTGGGCTCGGGGGGTAGATTATGAAAAGGGAAGGTATTAGCACCCTTTTCATCCATGTTTTTTCATGGGCTCTTAGTTACTTGCTAGATCACTTGCTTTTGTTTGAAAATGTGCTTGGTGTGGTTTTTGAAAGTATTTTGTAAAGAGGCTATTGTTTAGGCAATCTTTGTAATGATTCTCGTTCGTAAGAATGTATACAAAGATGTTGATCTTTTGAAAATGTTTTGAAATGTGTAGGTGTTTGTTTTGAAAATAGCAAGGATGTTTGTTGAAATTGAGCAAGTAATTAGGAACATTCTACCTACTCAAAAGTCTTTCGTGTTCATTTTCTTTTCCTTTGACATTGTTATATTACCATTAATTTAGTGAATAACCCTATCTTTGGATGTAAACAGGAGACGTGTGGGTCATTGTATAACCATGGTTAGCAACGTTGCAAGGTATCTTAGCATTTTTTGAGGGACTAAGACCATTTTGGAAGGTAACTTTTGATAGCGTCGACGAGGGACTATGATCTTGTATTTCGTTTGTTTTTTGCTAAGATAACTCACATGCATAACATGGTCATTTTTATAAGGCAACCAAATGGATTTACCCTAGGGGTGCTTGTGTGTAAGTGCGTTGATTTCATGCTTTTGTTTTTGTCTTGATTATGGGTTGTCTATTTGTTGTTTTTTATCTTATCATACACACCCTAATTACTAACAATACATGAAAGCAATGAAAATGCGGAAAAGTAAAGTCCTACGCTATTACAATTATTAGGGGGATGGGATGTACAAATTTATAAACGGGGATTGCAAATTAAATCCTAAGTTACTATTACAACCACATTGAATGGATAAGAATGTACAAGAAAATGTAAAATGGACTTGTTTCGTTTAAGAAAAGAAATAAGTTTGGTTTAAGAAAATATTTTGATCTTTTTGTTTTAAGAAATAAAATAGAGTATAAAAAAATGTAAACATGTTTTTTTGGTGTTTTTGATTAGTGAATATAGAAGTGACTGCAAAAATGGTAAGGAAAAAGGAAAATAGAATCAGCGCATTGTTGAACTATAGAGATCAGAAGTTCTGACTCTGGTGTGCTGCAAAAACAGAAATCATATTAGCAGAAATAAGTAGAATCTGAAGTTCTGGATCCATTGGGAACAAAAAGATTTCAAAAGTTCTGATGCCACTGAGAAAACTTCATCTCCCTCTCTATGCTAGTCAGAACATCTGCAACTTAGTCATTCTTCAACAAAACAGAAGATACGCATATAACAGTTTATGAAATGTTTCATAATGTTTCAGAAACAAGAGATATCAGAACTATAAATCAGAAGCAAACATGAATTTTCCAAACCTAATTCTAAGTTCTAATTTCTTCAAGAAGCTCTGAACTGGAATTCTCTCTACTTAGGCAGGCAAATGCATGAAATCTCAGAATATATACATCATCAGAATCAGGATGTATACATTGTATTTTTAAACATACAAATATGACAATGCCTAAGTAATATGATGAGAGTAAGCTTACCTTGCAGCTGGAAAATATTCTGTGAGCTGGAACCTGGTTCTGACCGCTTGTGATGTTCTGAACAGCTTCCTCACGTGTTCAGCAGGCTGGAAACTTTCAACTTGGTCTGTAAATGATTAGAAAATTCTGGGACAACCAAGGGGTAAAGTTATGACTTTTTGAGGTATACGTTGACGGAGAGCGTGTTAAAGTTTGACTATAGAAGTTAGGATGGCTTTTGAATGTATATCAGAAATTGTATAGATGGTTTTGGTCAAGAAACACTTGAGGAAAAATGGAGTTTGAATGCAAGAATCAAAAGCTAACTGGTTTTGTATTTTGTGTTTGCAATTTTTTGGACTCTTGGAATTTTAGCAGGGGTTTAAGGCTTTTCTTTCTCAAATTTTCGGCCTCTTTACAGTTGCCAATGGTTTTCAATTTATAAGCAAGGATCTTGTAGCTTGGAGAGATCAAGGGTACAACTATTATATGCTAGGCGCTGACTTGTTCTTGAAGCAAGTTCAAATAGGTGTGGTGGTTGGCAATTTTTTAGCCTTGCCTAAGATGGATTAGTAAGGAGGGATTAAGGAAAAGTAAACTTAAAAGCAAAAGCAACGCATGATCCCTCACACATTCTTGCACAAAAGTTGCTTTTCAAGGACAACAAATGTACTTCTATGACACAAGTGGGGAAATCCTTTGGATAAAGACTCAAGAGTGGTTGTGAGCATTAAATGATGATGAGATTTATCAAACCAGAAATCCTGCAATGTGAGAATTTACATCATTGCTTAATTCTGGATCAGAAGTTCAACTTCAGCGTAACTTAGAACAATCATCCAACTTTTGATCTTTGTATCTCTATGCTCCAGCATGTTCTGAAGGAGCTCTCACACTTTCCAGAAGGCTTGCAACATGCTTTGTAACCTTCTTTGAATTACCCTTGCAAACTCTGACTGAAACTTTGTGAAAACTGGCCCAAAAGTTCTGACCAAACTTTGTCTTGAGAGTATCCAGAATTTGCTGAGTGCTTTAGTTTCTTGGACATGTCTTTGGGAAGTTATAACTTGAAATCCCAACATTTCTAGGAGAAGTTCTGTTCTGCAATGTTTTAGATCTCATGGAAATCTAAAACTATTGAATCAGAAATTCTTCCAGAATCAGCTTGCATCATGGTGAAAATCTGATCAGAAGTTTTGAGTTTGTTATATTTCTTAAACACTTAGAAAAAATTCTAAGTATCTAGAACTTTGACTTTCCCAAAGTAGCTTTGATTTTTGAATTTCTAGATGAAAAAAACTTCACGTCTTGATGAAATATGATCCTTGAAACTTGATTTTTATCAAAAGTCACGGTTTGACTTTTCAGTGTGCAAATGACCATTTTACCCTTGTAAATGACTTTCTTGGAAAATTTGTAATTCAAGGCTTGGAATTGGATGGAAATAAATCTGAGGGTCCAGGGTGATCTTCTGATAAATGAGAGGGAAAATTTTGGGGTGCAACACATTGTTTTTTCTCATTGAACACTTTTTGGATGTTTTAAGCCCTTTGTATGATTCGTACTGGGCTTGATTGGAAATGTACTTCCATTTTTTATAAGAAATGTTTTTTTTTCTAATCAGCAAACAAAACAGAATTTTATAATGTGACATCAGTATAACTAAAAATAATAGTGACTTATAAAAATAATATTAGTTATAATTTTAATAATGGTAAAAATAAAAAATGATGTTGATTTTAATAATAATATTTATAATTTAAAAACGAAAACAAACATTTTTTAAAACAGAAATTGAATGGGCCGTAACACTTCTCTTTTAAGACTGAAATCAATTTTAGTAACGTCTTACTTAAAAACAAACATTAGTATAATTATTATTAATTATTATAAAGAAATAATAATAGTAACAATAATAATGTTATAACAAAAATATTTTTTCAAACAAACTCAAAAAACTAAAATGGGTCACTGTTTCTTAAATATTGGGCTTAAAACAAAATAAAATGTCTTATACACCAATTAATCTAAATGGGCCTTATGATTTGTTCATACCCCACTTTGAAACAAATACACTTCCCTCAATTTGGAATGGACTTCTATTAGAGCTTAATGGGCTATCAGATATTGATGGTCCATTTTGGATTGCTACACCCTTCTGTGATTTTAAATACCCCTATAAAAGTGAAAACTAAATAATATAATTTATTTAAAGAAAACTAAAATATAATTAATGGTAGGGAAAATTTGGGGTATGACACAGACGTTAGTGTTGTTGTGTTGTTTTTCCAATTTTAAAGGAAACACAGATTCAAGATTTACTCCTAGTGGTCGGGTCAGAGTGTCCTTGAGTAGGAATGATCAAGTACTTGCGTTATTCGCATGTCTAGGAATGGAGAGCGATGTTATGACTAATGATGTACCAGTTGTGTGTTCGTTCTAATGTTTTTCAGGGGATGATTGTGACTTGTTGTTAAAGCGAGATGTTGGATTGACTTAATGTTATCCTTGGAGTGGACTGTCTGAAGTGAAACTAAGTGATTAAGAATTACTTTGATGAGTCGATGCATATTCTTATGCCATAGGATATCTGTTAAGCAAAGTAGGATGACTTTTAGAAGGTGAAGCTCAGACGGTTGTAATGTTTCAGCATTGTCGGTTGATTGTGAAGTTGTCAATGTTGAGTTAGCATTGTATGTGATGTTGATGCTTTGAATGGTGATAGAGTGATGAATTTATGTAAATTTTATGTTGGAATCACATATGTGAAATGTTTTTTATGTTGTTGGGGGGTTGTGGATCGCGAGTCAGAGACGGAACTCGAAGATATTAGTAGCCTTGTGAAAAGAGTTGGAATTTTGATGTTTTGGAAACTGAATCTTGAAAAAACTAATGTGTTTCTCGAGTTATGAGAAGAATGGGGTTTCAGATATATATTGGAATGGATTTTGTACACAAAAAATAATAAAAAAACTGCTTTTGTTCCGCCGATACTCGGTTACCATATATGGGTACCCGAGTACCCTGCAATGAAAATCGGCAGAACTTTAAACTTTTATAACTTGAGTTCCGGACGTCAGATTTGCGTTCCGTTTGAAGCGCTAGAAAAGTAACGTGATGAAATTTGTTTTAAAAATGGTTCCAGCACCTGGAAGTAATTTATTTGTCACATGATGATGTTAGATGAGAGGAGAAATTTGATGTTGATCTCGTGTATGGTACCAGACTTATTCCTATGGGAGAATTGGAAAAGTTATTAAAAGATGTATGGAGAAATAGATTTGTAAAACTGAATGTATCATGGGAGTTTTGATGTCATTATTTAAGGAAAAATAAATTAGTATTAAATTGTATGTTGATTACTGATAATTGATTAAAATAGTGGTTGAGGTTACATATCCACTTCAGATGATTGACGACTAGATGGACCAACTAGTAGGCGAGTATGTTCTCAGTATAATTGAATTGGGGTCGGATTATCTTTAGATACTGATGAAGAGTGAGGATAGTTAGTGGACAACTTTTAGAAATCAGTGAAGTTATTTTGAATAATTAAATGATTTTGTTGTGGTGTTTCTTAAGGGCATTTTGGTTTAGTCTGAGTCAGAAAAAGGAAATATTGAATATTGTGACTCGAATTACGGTGTTGAAAGGGACAAAAATGTATGTTAGGATGTCAAGATGTAGATCATGATTTGAAGAGTTGGATTTTCTTGAACATGATATTTCAAACAAAGATATTTGTAGAATCTATTCAAAGTAAATAGAGGTTTATATCGAGAGACTCTAAAATTGGTTATGAGACTAGAACTTTTCAGGAATTAACTGGTTATCATCATAACTTGCTTGAGATGAGGTCAAGTGAGATAAGTTGTTAATGAATGAATTAAGGGAATGAAATGTTTGACATTAGTAAAGATATGAATGTATTAGATAAGTGCATAGAGATGCAACTTATGCCGATTAAGCATGATTAGAGTGATGGTAGCGTTGATATTATGATTAGAATGAGATCCAAATGCGAGATTAAAGGAAAGAGTGATAATTCATTGATGTGGTCAAAATATTCTAACTGGATAAAGACTTATTTTGGAATTAGACGATTTAGATTATACTTGGTGTAGTAGTTTTCCTGTATTAGAATATACTTAGCAATTGTGTTGTGCTGCATGCGCATAAGGGAGATAATGAAATGGAGTTTTGGCATTTATGTATCATTGACGAGGTAGAAATGAAGGAAATTAATAAAAATGTTTGTAAGCCTTGGAGAGATTGTTAGACATTATGCTCAGGTAACCTTGAGCATGAGGTGAAAGACGCTACTATAGTTGGGTAACGATGATTTATGCTACCATTATAGTTGTCGGCTACCTATTGACAAATTGAGGAACTGGTCACCCTTAATCTCTTGTTGATAGTAAACAGGATCTTGATGGATGAGATAGACGTGTCTTACTAGCTTCATGGTGTATAAAGTGATTGAAGTTTTATCAAGAGGATAATTGTTTTCCATTTTGTGTGAACCTAATGCAAAAAGTGGCTATGAAAGAGTTGGGATTTATTAAGCGGTTTAGAGACTTGACTTAGTATGTGAGCTAATGCCGTAGAGTAGACGGTTGAGGATGTCGAAAAGTGAACAATGATTTTCTGGTGGTTACTAAGGAGAGTCTAAAGATAGATGTGAAATTTGTAGATCTGATGATTGGTGGAAATCAAAATGAAGACATTGAATTAAGATAGATGATCAGAGTAATGCAGTGGAATTGCAGTGTGATGCAGTTTGTTATGCGGGTATGACTTTGGAGTCAAAGATTAAACATTAGAAGTTATAGGATAATGTAAACTATTAGACATTCCATGATGGAATTGTTAGGTGAAAGGTTACATATATTATTCGTGTTATCACCATGTTAATAGATGTATTGAATTGCATGATCGATTTTTTGGATATAGCATGATGGCACTAAGGTTGTGTTGATGTTCTTAGGACGATATTGTTGTGTGATGTAATAATATAGACGGTGTTCATGTCATGAGACTCTATGTCCTTAAGTTATGTTGTTGTATCGTTTCCTATGGCAAGGACTCGAGGGTGAGCATATTTTTCCTTATGAAGAGAAATTAGAGAAGCGTTACTTATAGTGACTAAAAAGACCTTGTGTTCTGGTTCAAACGCGAACAATAACATAAAGTAATAGATCTTGTATTGCAGGGTGATGGGACAAGGAGAAAAATGGATATGTGCATTCATAACTCGGTAGTAATGCATCTTATTGGATTGTTGTAGTTGACAATATATAATGTTGGATAGTAGTATTTGAAAGATTTCCAAACATGATATTGGAGTTGTAGGGTGGGATGCGAGAGTCGTATCGGGAGTTGTTCGCAATAGGTAATTTTCGAGGATAAAAATCTTTTAAGTGGGAGAGAGTTGTAACATCCCAAAAATCTATATTAATTATTTAATTAATTTAGTATGAATATCAGTGATTATTGGTGGATATATGAATTATGAAAAATTAGTCGATGCAGTGTATTTGCAGTGGCGGAGCCAGCATCCGACCAGGTAGGGCAGCTGCCCAGGCTCCGCCCGTCCATGCTTCACCATCTCGCGATGGAGCCACCAATGATAACCTCAACAAAACCGCGACCCACTCTCAACTGGAAAACGCACACGATCTCCTGCTCACCGTCGTTATCCCTCCGACAACCACAGTCCCGTGCCGCTCTCATCTCTCCTTCCTCTCGCGCTCACAACCGCTCAGATCGTCATTAGCTTCCTCCGGCCATCAACCACCGAGCGCCCACCGCCGCGTCACTATGAAAACTCGCCGGCGAGACATGAAGAGAGAAGTCTTGTCTCTCTGAGTTTTGTTATCAGTTATCACTCTTTTTATTGTTTTATTATTGTTTTTCATTTATTTATTATTATCTCATATGCCATGTGTCATAAATTGATGGGTGGAGTAAAGGTTTTTTTACATGTTCTCCAATTTAGCTCTTTATTTTTTCTTCAATCCCTGGAAGCGTAGCTACCTACGTCATGTTCTCTTGGTTACTGATTTTTCTTTTATTTCAATTAATGTTATTTTAGATAAATAAGGATATACTTCATTTGGGCTTTTGGATCTAAAATACTATCATCACTCTCTCGTTTTACTTATGCACCTCCAAGTCTATTTATTTATTTAATTTAGTTACTTTATTTCATTAGTTAATTAATTTAGTTATTTATTAGCTTTTATTAATAAAAATATAAAAAAGATACTTTTAAGTTTTTTAGAATAAATCAATCACTTTCCTAAAATAAATTAATTCAAAGCATTCTAAATAATAGGATGTCCTTATTCGAATAATTAGATCGATCGGCACATCGTCTACTGATTTATTATTCAAAATCATATGATCTAAAACTCACGCAATTTTAAATATTTCATCCACGAGCGACACGTGGTCAATATTTGGCCACGTGGTATGGAAGACTATATCAGACTTCCTCCGCATCCTTCATAACGAGCAGCACGAAGTCAATATCTGACCACGTGGCGAGGAGACTATATCAGACTCCTGGCCCTACGTCTCGAAATAGCTAACCAACATCAAAACTTTTTTTTAACTAACGTAACAATAACTACAAGATTGTTTTCAAAAAGGGATTAAATAGCATTATTTTCAAAATTAACTGTGAATTGCGTCTACAATCACTCTCTCCTTAAAATACAGACAATGTTCAAGGTTAATTCGAAAGCAATTCTACGCAATCTTATAGAAAACACCAACCAAACTACGAACTACGAATTGGGACTCTGATTCCTCATAAGAGGATACGTAGGTATACGATCAAAAATTATAGTGACTTCAAACATTGCAAGAACTAAAAAAACTACATTTTACTACCCTGAAACACAATTTGTATGTAAAATAAAAAAAACTCAATAATACTCAAAAACAACTTAAAATTGATGATTCTCCTTGATTGGAAAGAAGGAGAAAATAGCTTCAGGTTTGTTCAACCCCTTTCACTGCCACTTGAAGGTTGCTCAAGATCAAATGGCGAAGGTTGGTTATTCAATTGTTCTTGTGCCTAAGCACGAAAGCAATGCCACATGGTTTTCCAGAGGAACTATTGAAAGGTATGGCTTGTTATCATAATTTTTTATTTGTTGATAACTTAGATTGGCATATCTTGGAATCATTCTTGTTAAATAGCAGTTATAGCTATTGTACTATAGTGTAGCGAAATTTGATCACATCCCTATTGTTTTTTGTTATGCTACTTAGTATAATATGTTCTCAAATAGTGACTCTACAACATTGTAGCATACCGGAATTTTAACAAATCACCACTTCGCCGATCTGCATTTGACAACATTATTTGAAATTTGAATTGATAGCGGTGTTTTTAGGCAGTACTTAATTTCACACAAATGAGCGTGTTGAACTAATTTTCTCGGCTTTTATAGGTTTGTTCATTTTGTGAGCACACCTGAAATACTGTAACATGTATATATTATAGAATCCGAAATTTTAACATGTATATATTATAAAATCCGAAATCTTACAAATTGAAGAGGTAATTGCAATTCAAGGAAATAATTCCTTTGGGATTAGCATTTTACTGTCTTGGTAGAAAATTATGAAGCCAATGAAAACTTGCCCAGGCTTCATAATTTTTCTGGCTCTGCCACTGTGTATTTGTATGAGTTGATAGATTTTATAATATGATGTGATGTGATGTGATGCGTTTGTTGATGATGAGATGTCTTAAAAATTATAGAACCTGAGGTGTTAAGGGTGTATGACCAAAACCATAGAACCATGGGGGTGTGGTGATAAGACTAGTAATCGTTTTATTATTATTATTATTATTATTATTATTATTATTAGATACAAGTTATTTATATTATTAATAATTAAATATTTAATCAAAAATAAGGAAGGGCAATATGGGGTTATTGATATTAGGGGTCTAAAGAGATAGAGAGAATCATTATTCTCAATCGATCGTAGAAACCAGAGAAGAGGGAAAAATAGCGCTTTGGGGAGAAGAGGAGAAAAGGAATAATCTAGGGCTAAAGGGAAGACTCCATTCGAGAAGGGAAGATAACTCAAGACCTAAGGTAAGAGTGGGGTTATAACTCTATAAGGGTTTGTATGATGATGGGTTAGGGTAGAGTTAGGTTATGTACTTATATGTTCATCTTTGTGAGAATTGGGTGTTTTATGTGATTTATCTATGTCACAATCGTTGATGATGAATGAGTGTGAAATTCTTGTATTTGATGTTGTATAAATGAAGTTGATTGATGGGTGATATTTAGGTGTAATTAAACACTTAATTTAAGTGTTTAATTGTGTTTTTATGTGAATTAAAATGGTTGGTGTTGAGGTATGAATATGGGAAGATCAATTATAACCATTAACGGTATAGTGGGTGGAAGTTAGCCATATTTATCGGACAAATAAGTGCTTTTCGTAACATAAAAATCTGTTTTTTTTAATCTAAAACAGTGCGAATCGGTTACCATTTGAAAAATAGTATTTTTGACCGTTTTGACAGGGGGTAACAGGTTACCATATATGGGTACCCGAGTATCCTACTGAAACTGGAAAATTCTTGAAACTCTTTGAAAATTCATAACTTCTGACTCGGGTTTCTGTTTGATGCGCCGTTCGAATCTACGGAAAGCTAAAAATATTTTCTACTCAATAAAAATGATTTGAAAACAGTATGAGATGATTTTTCATATTTTTTCATTCCGATGTTGTGTTGTGATTGCGAAGTTGCGAATATGATGATGAAATTGAAGAGATTTCATGATGTGGTGATGTGTGACGATGTATGAGCAGTGATGTGTGATTAGTAAGCTGTATTGGCTTGTTTTGTTGATGTGTGATGTGTCATGGCATAAGTTATTGTAGCATAATAATGTTGCATGCATGTTCATAAGTGACGATGTGTCCTGTAATTGGCAAAATTGTGATGAGTAAGAATGATAAATGCGAGGTATGTTGTTGCATGATATTGTCTTATGCATTCATAAAGCGAAGGCCTGCATTGACGAGTGAAGGCCTGTATTGGTGAGCGGAGTTGGTTTCCCTAAGTTGACATTATTAAGATGAGGGTTTTTCCCTATTACGGTGGATTGTATTGGCGTTATGAAGTTGCTACCCCAAGTTGGCATTATTAAGTTTAGGATTTTGTCATATTGATACCACATGCATTTTGCATCAGTGTCAGTCTCATTGTATATTGTTGAATTGTTAATACGATGATGATGTTGAATTGTCTGTTGTTGATACGATGATGATGTTGAGTTGCATATTGTAGATATAACGATGAAGTTGAGTTGTATGTTTGAATTATGTTGTATGATGGATGATGATAGTTAAGTGTGTATTTGTGTAATTGTTATAATTGGTGATTATTAAGCTGAAATCTTACATGATATATTTGTCGTATATTCATTATCATATATTCGTTTATATTGTTATGATATCTCACCCCTTCTTTTTGAATGTTGCCTTCGCGTGGGTAACGCGCAGGTGACGAAGATTAGAGTAGCTTGAGGTATGGAGTTGCGCCTCATGGTGCATAGATCAAGTTGGTTCTTGCTCTGATACGTAATATCGGGGATGAACGTTTGTTTTGCTTATTTAGTCGTTGTTGTTTTTGAAAGATTGTGAGAGTATTATAAATCTTTTTTTAAAAATTGATGAGACGTTGTTTATGGATTGTTGGAGTTGTTGACCAATTATATTTTGGATTGTTTTCGTTTCATTAATAAAGTGAAGTTCAATACCATGATGATTATGATGACGGTTTATCCGAAAATAATGTGTTATGTATCTATTTGTTAATATTTGAGCAATTTTTGAGATGATGAAATGTGACATCCTATTTTGATGTTGATTGGAAATTTTTAATTTACTCTGATTTATTTAATTATTCGATAGAGAAAATAGGGTGTTACAGGGCCAATCAATTTAGTGGGCCACTAAATAGTTCATTGACTCAGGGTATGCCTTTTGATTTTAGACCGTCTTTACCTAAAAATATACGGGCCTTTGACTCTTGATAAACTTCACCAGCCCGTCAGACATATTTGTTTCCCTTGCACTTTTTGTGAAGCAGGTAAAGGTTTTAGCCTCACACCCTCTAATGTGTTTGCTCCGCCTTACTCTTACCTAAGATTTTTATAGAACAAACAAAAAATTCAAGTCTGCACTCTCTAATGTGTACCGTTTTTGTGAACTTTTGTTGGACTAACATATTTTTTACCACTGTAAATGGGTTATAAAATCTAAATATTACATATAACCCGCTAAATATGTTATCTTTTTCCATATGGATTAAGTTTTTAGTAAAAGATATCTTAAAATTTGAAAATCTACAACCAAATCGGATACATTATCTCGTTTTCCAATTTATCTTGTTTAAATATATCATGACTTTGAAATTTTCCAGCTATAAAACAAGAAGTTAGGAAACCTTTTACATTAAGATACATACCAAAATATTTATCACATTTAAAAAAAATTATTTGTCCTAAAATATTTATCATTTTAAATTATCAATGTAGTTTTAATTTTTATCTTTCAATTATACTCTCAAATCAATCTCTCCTTTATACTCAAAGCCTACAAACTTTACCACTAAATATTTGCTTGTTAAATATTTGTAATGCATTTTTATATAATGAATGTTAAAATCAAATATTATGAAAAAATAAACTATCTAAAATATTTAGTTAAACTATTTAGTATTAAAAAAAATATTTAGTATTATGAAAAATTAAACTATTTAATTAATAAATAGTTAAAATAGTTATTTACTAATCATTTATTTATCATTTTATTAAATAATTGATTAGTTAAATAGTTTATTTTAGTGATTAGTATTTTAATTATTAGTAAATAACAGGACTGTGGAAGACAGGGGTGCCATCAAACGTTCAGGTTTTTGGATGGATAGTGAAAGTGGAAGGGACATTTGAAGGTAAGGAAGACCAATAAATGCAGATTTTGGAAGCTATCGGAGTAGATTGATTAAGCTTTTAAAACTTTTGGCTGTGTCTGTTTAGTATGGCTCCTCTATATCAAAGGTCATAAAGGAAGTGGAAATATTTTGCTTAGTTTTGTACTACTGCAGGATCTTGTTAAATGGGTAGCAAATTAAGTGGAATTAGAAGGTCTAAAGGTTGTTTAATTTAGAGAATTTCTTAATGTATTTTAAGTGGTGGAAAAATACTTTATAAAAATTTAAAAATATTTTAAAAATTTATTTTCGAACGCATTTCATACACACAAATTATTTATTTTTGAATTACACCAATAAATTTATTTCAAAGATGTAATTTCAGAGAATCTATACAAAATACGACATTCGAGAAATACTAAATTTGATTTATGACAGAAACAACATTTAACTAGTGCACCTGTCTCTATAGCACGAAATCTGGATTATTAAGATCCATTTTCTTTAAAACCAAAATGCAAAGGCAAGAAAAAAAAGAGAGAAAGAGTCTCCAAAAATACATTTCCAAACCTACTAATGCAATTTTACCACTTTAGCTAGATACAAGTTCATATCAAACGACATTTGACGAAAGAATTGTCCGATGAAGTTGTTGCTCAGTGGTGTAAAGATATATTTGTGGTCAAGGTAAATATTGTATGTTCTATATTTGTTTTTTCTTCTCTCAATAGTTAATTCTGCTATACTTTAGTTTTTGCTAAGCACTTAATGAGAAGTTGATTTTCAAATTATTGTTCATGATATCCATATGCGGGCTGTAGACTTTATTCTTATACTATTTTGAATAAATATTATTAGGTTACAAAAATTGTACTATATTCGAAGGCTCTTTAAAAATATATTTTCAAAATAAATTTATTTATAGAATTAAGGTATAATTCAAAAATAAATAAATTATATGTATATCAAATGCGTTCAAAAATACAATTTTAAAATTATATGGATATTTTTAAATTTTCACAAAGTGTCGTAGTAATCTATAAGATGTATTAAAAAATTCCCTTAATTTATATTAGGATGGACTCTCAATTTAATTGGTTCCATTTGATTTGTCTAACTTTCAAACATAGGATCATGCTCCCTATTACCTTTTATAAAACCCTCATAAAAAGTGGATAGTTGTTAAATTGTAATTCGATTGTATCAAAACAGTGTGTGTCGAAGGGAGGTTGTCAAGTCGAAGAGTTTGTGGATCGAAGCAAGTTACACACGGATTTGATTGGTTTTAGATTTAGGTAAATTTGATTTAGATCTAAAATAGATAGATTTGATTTAGTACCAAAATAGACATTTTGTACTTTTATAGTTTTGGGCTTTGGCTTAGGGAGCAAGCTAACCTAAATCTATAAATAGAGGGAGTAACCCTTAATTTTGTAATTAAGTCAATTCATTGTAATCACATAATTTGCAGTTGCAAGTGATTAATAAAGTTTTCCGCAGTTTGTGGGCAGAGAGAAACTCTGCAGAAAATAATTGTCTTCTTTCTTTTCTTTTCTTTTCTCATAATTCATTGTCATTGTGTGGTGATATCAATCTTGTTCATCAAGATTGGTAGAAATTCATCATAGATATTTTGGTGGATTTCCAACATCTGGTATCAGAGCTCGGTTAATCGATTCAAGAGAAGTATCGATCAAGAACGATTGAGGAAGAAGAAGAATTCACGATGGCGAGTTATGGGAATGCAAATTATCCAGCAACTCTACCAAAGTAGACAACTATGAGAATTGGTGCAAACAGATGAAAGTTTTATTCAGGTGTCAAGGTCTTTGGGATCTTGTAAAGGATGGATTGGAAGCGTTTGGAGAAAACGCTTCAGAAGAAGAAAAGAAGAAACACACAGAATCTGAGAAGCTGAGTTATAAAGCACTCTTTATAATTCATCAATGTCTGAGTCCAGAAAATTTTGAAAACGTGAGTGATTCAGAATCTGCAAAAGAAGTCTGGGAGGTTCTTGAGAAGTCTTTTGGTGGTACAGAAAAGGTGAAAGAAGTGAGGTTACAAACTCACAAGAGAACGTATGAATTGCTTCATATGGAAGATAGTGAGAGCATATCTGATTTATTCACTAGGGTTACAAAACTAGTGAATCAAATAAAGGTATGTGGAGAAACATTAACAACAAGAGTTGTTGTTTCGAAGATCTTGAGATCTTTGGCTCCTAAGTTCGACCATGTGGCGGTGGCTATAGAAGAGGGGAAAGACTTGTCGAAATTGATAAAGGAAGAGCTTCAAGAGACGCTTGAATCTCATGAACAAAGAATGACTAAAAGAGTTGCAAGCAAGTCGAAGAGTGATGTGGCTTTGCAAGCACATTCAGCAAAAGAAACCAAAGGCAAAGGAAAATGGTTCGACAGAGGTAGAGGCAACTATAACAAATCGAATGGTAGAGAAAATCAGAATGACAGAAATGTTTCGAATCAGAGAAGACCATACCAAGGTAACCAAAGAGGCGGTGTTGCAAATAGAGGAAGAGGTGGTGGTCGAAAACCTGACAAGAGTCACATTCAATATTATAATTGTCAGAAGCATGGTCACTATTCGAGTGATTGTCCAAAAAAGCGAAAGAATCAAGAAAGTGATGCAAAGTTTGCAAAACATGAAGAAGAAGAAGAAGAAGAAGAAGAAGAAGAAGAGATGATGCTGATGGTCACAAAAAGAGATGAAGATAGATTCAAGGATCAATGGTACTTGAATTCAGGATGCTCATCACATATGTCTGGAAGGAAAGACTGGTTTGTCAACATAAAGCCCTCAATGAAAAATATGGTAAATTTTGCAAATGACAATACCCTGGCAGCTGAAGCTATTGGTGATGTTATGATTATGATGAAAGATGGCAAGAGGTCATTAATTTCCAATGTGTTGTACATACCAGGCATGAAGAACAAATTGCTCAGTATAGGACAGTTGGTCGAAAAGAATTATAAAGTGTCGATCGAAGATAAGATGATGAGAGTCGTCGACGCAAATGGAAGATTAATCTTAAAGGCTCCTATGTCTCAGAATAGAACCTTCAAGATCGAACTAAATATAGCACAAGTGTCTTTCGACTGCAGCTAGCAGAGATGAATGGATTTGGCATTATCGACTAAGTCATCTCAACTTCAGAGACATCAGATATTTGAAGAGAAGAAATATGGCTTCAGGATTTCCAGAAATCGACATTCCAAATAAGGTATGTGAGAAATGTGTGCAGGAGAAGCAGCACAAGAATAGCTTCAGCAAGGATGCAGGAAGCAGGTTGAAGGTTATTCTTGAAGTCATATACTTTGATCTATGTGGACCAATCCAGGTGGATTCAATGGGAGGTAACAAATACTTTGTTACATTCATAGATGATTTCATTTGAAAGTTGTGGACTTACCTGATCAAGAAGAAAAGTGAAGTGATCGAGGTATTTACCAAGTTTAAGTCTATGATCGAAAGACAAAGTAGTTGAAAACTCAAAGTTTTGAGAACTGATGATGGTGGAGAGTATGTGTCGAAAGACTTCGACAGGTTATGTGAAAAGGAAGGGATTGTGCATGAGGTGGTGCCACCCTATACTCCACAGCATAATGGAACTACAGAAAGGAAGAATTGAACCATCATGAATATGGTGAGAAGTATGTTGAAAGGCAAGAATTTATCTAAAGAGTTTTGGGGTGAAGATGTGTCAACTGCAATATACATTTTGAACAAATATCTTACAAAGAAGCTAGAAGGAATTACTCCAGAAGAATGTTGGTCTGGTGTGAAGCCTAGCTTGAGTCATCTGAAAGTATTTGGATCTATTGCACATAGACATGTGCCAGATCAATTGAGAAGAAAACTTGATGACAAGTCGAGTCAAATGACTCTAGTTGGATATCATTCGACAGGAGGTTACAAGTTGTTCGACCCAGTGAGCAAGCAGATTGTGATCAGCAGGGACGTGATCATAGATGAGCTTAAAGAATGGGATTGGACTAAAAATGTCAAGAAAGATTCAGTGGGAATCCTGCTTGAAGAACCAGAAACTCAAGTTGAAAGAGAAGTTCGACAAGAGGAACCAACAGTTATAGATCAACCAAGTACAAGCAGACCTCAAAGAACAAGATGCATGCCTGCAATATTGCAAGATTGTGTGATTACATCAGATGATGTGATAGATAATGAAGGTGAGTTGGTACATTATGCTTTCTATGCAGATATCGAACCTGTTAATGCAGCTAAAACATTGAAGGATTCGAAGTGGGTGAAAGCAATGAACGAAGAAGTGAAGTCTATCAAAGACAACAATAATTGGTCACTTGTCGAATTTCCTCAAGGCAAGAAGGCGATTGATGTCAAGTGGTTATATAAAGTAAAAACAAATTCCAAAGGGGAAGTAACTCGAAACAAAGCAAGGCTTGTGGCGAAAGGATTTCTACAAAAATAAGGAATAGACTTCGATGAAGTTTTTGTACCTGTTGCTAGGATCGAAATAATCAAGTTAGTTGTTGGTCTAGCAGAAATAAACAGATGGCACATATGTCAGATGGACGTGAAGTGTGCATTTTTGAATGGACCGTTAGACGAAGAAGTTTATGTTAAACAACCAGTTAGGTTTGTGAAACATGACGAAGAGAGAAAGGTGTACAGGCTGCATAAATCCCTGTATAAATTGAAACAAGCTCCAAGATCTTGGAATAATAAAATTGATAGTTTCCTAAGGGAGAAGAAATTTGTGAAGTGCATAACTGAACACAGAGTATATGTAAGAAGAAACAATAGTGAATTGATTATACTATATCTCTATATCGATGATTTGTTGATAACAGGTAACTCCAAAAGTGAGATCGAAGACTTCAAAGGTGATCTCAGCAAGGAATTCAAAATGTATGATCTGGGTGAGATTTCATATTTCCTTGGCATCCAATTCTACAAGAGCATTAGAGGTTTCATGATGCATCAAAGAAGATATACAGGAGAAATTCTCAAGAGATTTGAGATGGAAGAACGCAACTCAACTTCGACACGTGCAGAACCAAGACTGCAATTGTTGAAAGATGTAGATGAAGATGATGTCGACTCAATCCAATACAGAGGACTTATTGGGTCATTGAGATACCTTTATCATACAAGGCTTGACTTAGCATATAGTGTAAGTAGGTAAGTAGATTCATGAAGAAGTCAAAGGCATCACATCTAGCAGTGATGAAGAGGATATTAAGGTATCTTAAAGGAACTCTCGACTATGCCATTTTGTTTTCTGCAGTTGATAAAGGAAAAGAATGTAAGTTAGTGGAATACACTGATTCGAGTTGGTGTAGTGATGTTGAAGATCAAAAATTAACAGCAGGATATGTGTTTATGTTAGGTGGTGCACCAGTTGCTTAGAGTTCAAGAAAGGAACCAGTAATGGCATTATCATCATGCGAAGTAGAATACATAGTTGCTTCTCTTTGTGCATGTCAAGCAACTTGGATGGTGAACTTGTTCGAAGAGATAACAGAGAAAGATCATGGAGTAATTACCATGAAGATCGACAGCATGTCAACTATCAATCTGGTGAAGAACCTGATAGCGCATGGTCGAAGCAAGTACATCGAAATGAGGTTTCACTATCTTCGAGAGCAAGTAGCAGATGGGAAGAAGAATTTGAAACACTGCAGAACTGAGAATCAAATTGCAGACATCATGACGAAGGGAGTGCAGGTCGAAGTATTCAGAAGACTAAGAACCATGATGAATATAGATAGTTTAGACACAATGAATTAGGTGGTTTGTTAAATTGTAATTCGATTGTGTTGAAACAGTGTGTGTGTCGAAGGGAGGTTGCCCAGTCGAAGAGTTTGTGGATCGAAGCAAGTTACACACAGATTTGATTGGTTTTAGATTTAGATGAATTTGATTTAAATCTAAAATAGATAGATTTGATTTAGTACCAAAATAAGTATTTTGGGCTTTTATAGTTTTGGTTTAGGGAGCAAGTTAATCTAAATCTATAAATAGAGAGAGTAACCCATAATTTTGTAATTAAGTCAATTCATTGTAATCACATAACTTGCAGTTGCAAGTGATTAATAAAGTTTTCTACAGTTTGTGGGCAGAGAGAAACTCTACAGAAAATAATTGTCTTCTTTCTTTTCTTTTCTCATAATTCATTGTCATTGTGTGGTGATATCAATCTTGTTCATCAAGATTGATAGAAATTCATCATTGATACTTTAGTGAATTTCTAACAATAGTGACTTTGTATTGAGATGTAGTACTCCTTATATTCTTATTTCAATATATTTTGATTATATTCTTATTTCAATATATTTTGATTATAAAACAAAATAATAGACAAAATTTATAAAGGGATTTATTTCTAACTATTTATTTTATACTGAATGGTTGATTTCAGCTTGAATTTGTGTGGATTGGGGAAGTTCACAAACGGACAGTGATTTATCATTCAAATAATGACTTGAATATGTTTGGATTGATGATGAAACTGATAAATAGATTTAGGCTGTTATTGGTTGTAGAGAGAAAGGATAAAGAGAGAAATATGTGAGAGAATATGAGAAGAGGGAAAAAGATGAAAAATAGAGTAGATTTAATGTAATGTTTAGTATAAGAAAAATGAGAGAACTAGGGGAGAGAGACAGAATCTCTTCTGTTTGGTTTACGCGAGAAGTACAAGAGAACGAGAGAAGAAAGACCAAAAAGTAGCTTTTTTCAATCTCTCCTCAAATGCGAAGAAAGTCTGCAAATATGCTTTTTTTGTGATATTTCAAAAATACCCTCACCTCTAACCCCATATATTACTGTAAATAGCTTTGGATTTTGTGCTTTTTTCAATTGATACTTATACAAAGAAAGTCTCTAGCATTTTGTCGTCTCCGTTCATACTCTTATAACTAAAGATTAAATTGAGGTGAAGAAGGTTCTATTTCTTTTGGATGAATAATCTCATATTAGTTACTAAGTTTTAGTATGTGTAATTTTAATTAGAGTTTAATTTGTTTTCTTCATATTATTTTTTATGCATAATAATATTTATATTTCAATTTGTTTTTGGTATTAATTGAAATTTCTGTAAAAATCAGGGCCTTGAACAGTTAATATTTTAAAACTTTTGTGTAAAATTTACTGTAAAAATCATGGCCTTGAACAGTTAATATTTTAAAACTTTTGTGTAAAATTTGTGGTGGATTAACTTTTTTTTTTAATTAAAGGATATGTTTATCTTTTTCAAAAATAACTACACATCTCTCTCTTCTATTTCTTTTATAATTCTCTAATTAAAGGATATCTTTGTCTTATAACAAACAATACATTAAATTTTCATTTTCATCTCACAACCAAACACACCATTCATAAACTCTTCGCAATTGAGAGAAGAAAAGAAAAAGTGATGGGTCCCACCTAAATTTTATCTTTCTCTCCTATTTCTTGGCATACCAAACATGAGAAGTTTCATACTTCTCTACAACTTCTCTCCTCTATTTCACTTATACCAAACATAGTGTTAAGGTAGGGAGAGAGATTAAGAGGTGTAAGAAATATTTTAGTAAAATAAAAAAGTTTAAACGGATTCTTAAAATTCACTTTAATTAATTTAATTATTCAAAATAGATTTTTAAACAAACCCATTTACCACCTCGCCATACAACCAACCAATCATTTTACATCACATCACTTTAATTGGTTAATTTTTGAAATATTCTAAATAATATCCATATCACCGTTATAATCAAAAGCATATGTAAAAACCAAAAAAAAAGTTGTAGCATAAAAGCATTTTAAAAAAAAAAAATCTTATGTAAAAAGACTTTTACACGACCAAACTTTTTCTATAAAACAAGAGAAGAACTACCAACAATTTTGAAGTACCAGAAATAGTAATGAACAAGATCCACTGACCTAAGAAGTGGGTGGAAGATTAAAAATCAAGTCTGTAAAATTTGTCCTACAAGTTTCACCCCACTATTAACTATGCACTTAACTGACTGATAAATATAGTAATAACCCTAATAATACTCACCATAATAATACAAAATAGCAACAAACACTTCCATAAACTAGTTTATCCCTCTGGAACGTGTTTTAAGGACAAAGAGAGATAGATATGTTGACCTATAGTTGATAGTTGACTAGTTCTCCAACAATGAATCCAACTCTATCGTTTTGAGGGTCGGACGTCATCTTCTCCTCCATCGTCATCATCTGAATCATCTTTGCCTGACCTCTTTCGTTTCGGTGGAACCACAGCAGCCTTCTTACCATCGTCACCACCATCGTCGTCGTCTTCATCTTCCTCGCCTTCGTCTTCCTCCACTTCATCTTCATCAACACCATTTTCCACAGGTTCAAAATCACTTGACGCCTCCTCCTCCTCAGCAGCACCTAGAGGACGGACAAGGTACTCTGTTCCCAAATCCTCCTAAAAAAAACAACGTGTAAGAAAGAGTACTCAAATACAATAAGGAACACAGCAAAAATCAAAATATAGTTCAAGAACAAAATTGATGCAGTAAACTACATAAAGATTAGTGATTTATGTGAACAGTCTCATGGAGCTTTTAATAGAAAAAACACATTCAACATTCAAGTAATCTAAACTATACCTATAAAGGAGCTTGTCCGCTATATAATGATTATTCCATGTGAAAAGGATTTAATTTTCTCCAACATAAACGAAATTATTAAGAAAATTCTCAAGATTAACGATTAGATAAACACATTATTTTAGATAAAACATCATGGTAGAAGTTGATCTATGTATGAATTTGCGGTGAGATTAACATTTGTGGTTAGATTAACAAAATCACGGTTACTTATTATAAGTTTAAACAACAAATCCTATTAAAGTAAAAACTAGGTCAAAGTAAATAAACACCAGAATAATTTTTTCTTCATGAAAATGAAAATATCAAATTTCGACAAAAGCAACCTAATAAAGTCAGCCAGAAATTTCAAATAATAATCAAAACCAATATCAAAAAATAAACCATATTCGAAAACTTTATCAAACATAATACAATAATCACACATGAAATTCCGTAAATAAATTTTAAAAAAAAAACATACACGAATTGACGCTAATAGTTAGATTCAACAGTAGAAAGTAAACCCTAACTTTTGAACAAATTTCAAAAATCTATAATAGAAAAATTAGTTTTTGAAAATAAACCCTAATTTTTTCAGATTATCAAAAAGTTACGAAATTAAAACCAAATTTCAAAGGAAAAATCAACGAATCAAGCAAAATTAACAAAAACAAGAGGAAATAAACCGTCCAGAAACTAAATTATCAAATCATACAGAGTAAAATAAAATTTTCTGGAAATTAGGGTTTAGTAATCTACCTCTTCCTCTGGATCCTCATCATCTTCATCATCTTCATCATCATCGTCGTCATCATCGTCATCATCATCATCGTCGTCATCCGGCTCACCACCACGTGCACCTTCACCTGCTCCAACTTCTTCATCCTCCTCGTCATCATCCTCACCAGCACCAGTAGCATCATCATCGTCGTCGTCATCCTCGTCATCATTCTCTTCTTCATCATCATCTCCACCATCATCATCTTCCTCACTGTCTTCTCCATCTTCCACCACTTTTTCAACCGAATCAAACTCTTCATCATTATCACTCAAAACGATAACCTCGTTCTCCTCATCCTTCTCCTTCAAGTTCAAAATCTCTTCTATCTTCATCTTCCAAATTCGAAAACCAGAGATTTTTTTTTCTGAAGATTTCGAAATTCGTTGTTGAGAAAATCGTGAACGGGGAATAGAGAAAACGGTTCTTCCCTTCGCTAACCCAGTTGCTCTGAAACACTGATCTGAACCGTTGAAATGCGGATTCACGCGGATTGATGACGTGGAAATGGATCGGACGGTTGAGATGACAGATTTTGTTTTTCAGCGTAGATAGTGTGAGTTGAGCGTAGCGGCGCTTGATCTGTATTCTCCGAGTCACGTGGGTCACGTGCAACTCTAGTTAGCGTATTAGGGTTTTGCGGTTACTTCGTCGAATATTCGAATTTTGATTCCGTATATGAATTTAGTTTTTTTTTCCTTTTACGAAAGTAAATAATTTATTTGATTCTGTAAATATATTTAGTTAAATTGGAACGTGAGGTAGGAGCAATTACTAATAACTAGATCCTTTGTAAAAAAAAAATAGTATGTAATATATTATATAAAATACATGGTATGATAACTAACAAAAGGAAACATAATCACAATGTACATAACATTTAAATAATTCTTACAATATACATGAATGCTTATGAAATACACCACTCCTCTACTTTAATGTATGTTGTGTCATCATTGAACTCAAAAGCTTATTTTTCTAAGCTCTCATAATTTAGGAGGACAAATGAACTACATCTTTCACTACAACATTCTCCTAGATATCCATAGACATGAAAATGTCTAGTGGTACATCGAACTACAATATTTTTTACTAAAATCTATTTTTAGGAATACATGTGAACCATTCTCTTACTAAGACACTCTCTTAGTCATCGGTAGAGATACAATTCTTAGGAGTACATGCGAGTCACATCGTACTACACACTCTCGCTAGATGATATCAACTCTGATATATATGACGTATGATGAACAAATAAAAGCAAATTCCATCAGAACTACCAAACCATATTGAAACGCATTAACCTTTATTATCACATTAGGGATTTCCACAAGGTTTTATCACACATTCACTGTCATTTAAGGCTTCACATTGGTTCTATCAAACATCTAACATAAACAACGCATTAAGGATTCGCAAGTATTTTACCAAACATTATACTCGCTTTCTGAGGATATACATATAATCATTCACCATTATAACAGGATTCATAACAAGTATTTTAGCAAAACATTGGACTCAAGTCTTAAGGTTCACTTCACAATTATTCATTATTCACAACGTGATTCATACATATAAACAGCATAAAACCTTTACCAATCATTGGACTCGTGTCCTACTTGTGATACGGTGGCAGAACCGACTGTTTTTATTGGTTTGCGTTTTGCGTTTTTTGTTCGTAAAATGTCGCGGTAAGCAAGAGTTGCCACCGACTTTTATTTTTATCCAATCAGGAAAAGGAAAAAGAACAGAAAAAGCCTTTTTCGAGATGTTTCTGAGTACGGGGTAGATTATAGAAAGGAAAGGTGTTAGAACCCTTTCTATCCATGGTTTTCCATGGGCTCTTAAGTACTTGCTCATTTCTAAAATTGCTTGTGTGTGCTTGTTTTGAAATTTTTTGTTTTACTTCATTTTAACCCTTGTTTCTGTCCTCAAGAGTGTTACAGAGTTGTTTTTGAAAACCTTGTTTGGGAAAGTGTTGGTGTGAAAAAGTTTGTTTGTTTAGCAAGTACTTAAGAGTTTTCTACCTACTCGAAAAAGAGTCTGTTCATTTTCCTTTAGACAGCACTATCCCATTATTAAGTAATAGGTAGCACCGTCGTTGGAGTTTTAAGAGACGTTCGAAGGGACAGATACGGTCACAAAAGCAATGTTAGGAGGTGTTAGTAATCATCCTAAAGCCTTAAAGATCTGTTTCCGAGGCAACATCTGAATGGGTCATTTGAGATCTTTCGGGACTAGAGGACGACCACTAACAAACTCTATACTTCATGACCGCTTAACCGAAGGCAACTAAAGTGGAGTAAACCCTAGAAGTGAGCATGTGCGAGTGATCTTTTTTCAATTAATTTGTCTTTGCATATTTAGGTTATCTACCGTTTTAATTTTCAAGCATTCTTCCCATACAATCCTATTAGCATACATCTAACAATTAATAATTACGGAAATTTAAAGTGCGAAAATAAAAATCGTAACTATTACATGGCTTTCGCAGATACATGATTATTTAACTGAAAATAAAATGCGGCAATTAAAACCCTAATTAGAATCTATTACAACCTCGAAGCAGTTACGATAAATAATAATAAAAAAGGTAACTAAAAATACGTGTGATGAATTAAATGCGGAGAATTAATTAAGAGACCTAAAATCTAATTAAAAAATAATTTGGTTATTTTTGGAGAAAAATTAATTATTTACAATCCTAATTTCTAATTAGTTTTAATTATGAAAAGGAATTAAATTAACCTAATTTAAACTAAATTAATTAATTAATTAAAGAAAATAACTATTTCATGAAAAAATGATTTTTGGGTGTTTTTTGTGATTTGTTGATTTTTATGTAGTTAATAAAAAAAAGAATTAATTTGTGAAAACAAATAATTAAACAAAACAAAATAAATAAGAGAAATAAAAAAAATTAAATTGGGCCTGTTTGCTGAAGAAATCAGGGGGGTGCGTTGTTGAATTGTTAGGCCCAGCAAGTTGAAGCCCAGTCC
The DNA here is from genome assembly GCA_948472305.1 of Vicia faba. NCBI lineage: Eukaryota > Viridiplantae > Streptophyta > Magnoliopsida > Fabales > Fabaceae > Vicia > Vicia faba. The sequence continues at coordinate 1,361,519,565 of OX451739.1, read as the reverse complement.
CACGTTTGAGATCCGATATTGCTCCTTGCTATTGATGCACCATGTCTTTCATTGATAGGCGTTGGATCTGGGCATGAGACACATTCATTGGTCGGATGGTGATGGCATATGGTGGGCGTTTGGATGAGAGCAGCACCAGATATGTAAAGGAAAACTAAAACAAAGAAAGCGCTGGGACCTTAGATCGAACCCAGGTCCTCACACTTACCACCAACACGCTTTTCCATTTGGGCTATTGTTCCTATTTGTTAATATAATAACAACAAAACATAATATGTAAAACCAAGTAACTGAATCAAACACACGCGCGAAATTCAAATCATCAAGTGGGGTGGTGACAAGTCACCGTCTCCTTCGTTGAGACCGTCGTCTTAGCTCCTTGCACTTTTACCTACGGACAAGTGTTCGTGGCTACAACCTGTGTGCTTCAAACATTAAGCAATACACATGATAAATGAATTCAAAGACCAGGATTCAATTGATCTTGATGCCTCGATCATCCCAGTACCCTGTTCTTGGTCTAATTTTACTTGTATGTGAAAACCCTAAAACCAACAGGAAAACCCTAGTAATGGTAACTCTGGATTTAAGCAGCAAAACACAAAATCAAGTAAACCAAAATGTTACAAATGACAATATGAACACAATGCAATATTTAAAAATGCTTAATCATGCGTGAATTAAGAAATCAAACTCAAGTTTTGAGATGCAAATCGTGGGTCTGTGGCTTGCGAATCCGGGTGTGGCAAGGCTTATAATTGATTGAGTCACGTTCTGGAGACGTCTAGGAGTCTATTGATAGTCTTAGAATGGCCTGAATCAACCTCTAAGTCTAAGAATTATCTCTCACTTTCTTGTCAAATTTAGAGTTTTGTTCTTCCTTTCTCACGACTTCCACCACCTTCTTTTGCCTTGGCTCCGTTATGTATATGTACTGGAGTGTATTAGGTCAACAAAAAACAACTTGTATCTTGAAATTTATGGAGATTTGATTTGGTTTTCATGTGGTATGATCTCCTTCTAAATTTGGCCTAATCATGCCATTCTTGTGCCAATCATCTTTGATGTGATTTGATTCTGATATGCCATCATAATGAGCTTGTGATTCTGTCCAAAAATCCAATCAAAACAAATATTTGCTATTATTTACCAATTATTTGATTTAATTCAATTTTTAATAAATAAAAAATCAAAGTAAAATAAATAATGAAGCAAATAACATGTGAGTGAACATTTGGGTCGTGGACCATGTCATGAGTGAGGTGCAAGCATAAAATGTTAGGCCCATTTGGCAAAAAATGCAGTTTTGAGCACATTTGACTTTTGGCAATTTTGCAAAAAAGGTTAACTTTGACAAGGCATATCTCTTCCAATATTAATCCTAGAGAGGTGTTCTTAGACTTTTTAGAAATCTTAGGATGTCCCCTAAACAACCCTTTTGGTATCATCTCAATTGAGTCTTCCATGTTCATGTAAGAAGCTTTGACCCAAAAAGTGTTTTTGTTGACTTTTTAAAAGGACCTATAATGTGGAAATTCATATTTTTTTGTGAGTGCATATTTTGAACTTGAGGGATGAAGATGAATTGTAGGGAATTGTATTCTATTCAAAATGAGCCTTGGATGGAAAATTTCTGATAAAGTATGAGGAAGTTATGCTTGGTCAAAGTTTGGTTGACTTTTCCTAAGAAACCCTAATTTAGCAACTTTTGGGTTTTGATGAATTTAGGGCATTCCTTGAGGAATCATGATCAACCCTTGATCAAATGATGGATATAACTTCAAAATGTTTATGTTGACCAAAAATATTGAAGTTTGACTGTATGTGGGCCACAATTGACTTTTGACATAATATAGTCGATTCTCAAGCATCTGAGCAGTTGACTGAGAAAACTTCTTGTGCAAGGCTTGAAATTTTACATGGAAGGTATTGAGAAAATATTAGGACCATGGAGAGCATATGAGGTCTTGGAGTTCACCCATATTGATAAAAATGGAAACCCTAGTTTAAGATACATTGCCTTAGGAGAGAGTTTGTCTGGTCAACTCTTGGGCAACCTTGAGCAAATTGAAGATCTCTAGGAGTATGTTTTGACTAAATGAGAGGGAAAATTTTTGGGTACAACAGCTGCCCCTGTTCAATCTTCTTAAACCTGAGGATGTAGATTGGCTTATCTGCCTTTCGTGATCTGAAGGTGGAAGATGATTGAACACTAAAGTGCCCAGAAATTTACACTCGTATGAAGTGACACTTGATTTGATGATGTCGGGAATGGGCTTACGGATTCCATTTGGAGAATATGACAGAAGATTGTCAGGGATGGGCTTAAATATGCCATCTAGGATGTGACGGAGAATCGTAGAATCGTCGGAGATGGGCTTAAAGATGCCACCTAGAGGATGTTGATTTCCTGAAATATTACTTTGATGAGAATCCTTGTCCCTGTTGCTGAGGAGGAATCTGCTGAGGAATATGGGTACATGTCGTGGGAGAAATAGAATTTTAGGAGCTTCAGTTGTTCGTTACTCTACTGGGGAAATGACTCATGCTTGAGGAAGAGAAAGTGAACTGCATATCTGGTCAGGGTACTGGTTGCACTGCGACTTACTGGGGGAATGCAAAATTGATCGTGTTTGATCAGGTCCAGGTCTTACAGTGTTGTGAACTGTTGTTTGGAGATAAGAGAGAAGAAACTTGGATGGTAAGGTTATGAGGAGGAACCTGGGTCACAATGTTACTTCGAAATGAAAGCCTGGATAGTAGGGCTATGAGAAGGAACATGGGTCGTAGGGTTACTTCAAAATGAAATCCTGGATAGTAGGGTTGTGAGAAGGAACCTGGATCGTAGGGTTACTTTGAAATGAAAGCCTGGATAGTAGGGCTGCGGGAAGGAACCTGGGTCGTAAGGTTACTTCGAAATGAAAGCCTGGATAGTAGGGTTGTGAGAAGGAACCTGGATCGTAGGGTTACTTCAAAACAAAAGCCTGGATAATAGGGTTGTGGGAAGGAACCTGGGTCGTAGGGTTACTTCGAAATGAAAGCCTGGATAGTAAGGCTGTGAGAAGGAACCTGGGTCGTAGGGTTACTTCAAAATAAAAAGCCTGGATAGTAGGGTTGTGGGAAGGAACCTGGGTCATAGGGTTGTGAGAAGGAACCTGGATAGTAGGGTGTGATACGGTGGGAGAACTGACTTGATGTTTTTCATTTTAATCTCATTTGTGCGGATAGCAAGAGTCGCCACCGACTTTTCTTTTATCCAAAAGGAAAGGTGAAAAAGCACAGGAAATACCTTTGAGATGTTTTTGAGTTCGGGGGGTAGATTATGAAAAGGGAAGGTATTAGCACCCTTTTCATCCATGGTTTTCCATGGGCTCTTAGTTACTTGTTATATCACTTGCTTTTGTTTGAAATTGTGCTTTGTGTGTGGTTTTTGAAAGTATTTTTGGAAATGGAATTTCGTAATGGTTCTCGTCTCAATAAGAACGCACACAAAGTATTTGTTTCGAAAAATAATTCAAAGATATGTTTGTGAGATGTGTTTTTGAAAGTGATTTTGAAAAGGTGTCTTTGTGATGATTCTCGTCTCTATAAGAATGCATACAAAGTGTTGTCTTTTGAAAATGTTTCAAATGAGAGTGTTGCTGTAAAAATGTTTTTATTGTGAGCAAGCGAGTAACTAAGAGTGAACCTACCTACTCAAAAGGTCTTAGATGTTCTTTTCCTCCTCCTTTGGATGTTTCTATCTTACCATTGATTTGGTAAGAAGCCTCGTCGTTGGATGTTAAGGGACGGGCGTGGGTCATCGTATAGTCATGATAGCAATATTGTGAGATATCTTAGAATTCTCTTGTAGGGACTAAGATCACTTGTAAGACAACATTTGTATCGTCATCGAGGGACTATGATCTTGTATTTCGATTGTTTTTTGCTAAGACATCTCACATGTATAACATGACAATTTTTTATAAGGCAACAAGTGGAATTACCCTAGGGGTGCATGTATGAATAGTGTGTTTGATTCGGATGTATTTAGTCTTTGATTAAGGGTTGTCTACTTGTTGATTTTATCTTGCCATACATACCTAATTACTAGCATTCGTACAAAAGTAATAAAAAGTGCAAAAAAAATAAATCCTACACTATTACAACCATATTGAAGTGCATAGAAATGTAAAGGCAAAAATAAGATAAAAAGAAGTAAAAGAGAGCTCCTTCGATTCAGGCAAGAGCACCCTTCTATTTGCATTATGTTGGCCTCCTTTGATTGGGGCTAGCACCAGTTGGGTCATGGCCTTCGATTGGGGGCTGGCACCAGTGTATGGCGAAGCCTTCTGGTTCTTCCTTGTTGCCTTGTTGCCTTCTTAGACTGGAGGTTGAAAGCAGTGAGGGAGTGCCTTTCGACTGACCCTGGAAGTCGACATGGTTTGCCTCCTAGTTGTCTCTTTCGTTTGACCTGGAGAAAGAGGGTAGAAGCCAGAAGCTTCGTTTCCTATTTCCTGTTTCTTTCATTTAAAGCATTAAATGGCAACATGGCCTGAGGTCACGCTAGTATTTGTCTTGTAAACAGTTTAATAGTTAAAGAAAGTTCAGGTAAACATAAAGCAAAATGAAAGGGTTAGCTCTGAAAAATATGTTAAAAAGGTGCAAACGAAAGGAACAATGGTATGTACATGTTTCAAACGAAAGGGAAAATTACTATGCCATGAAACGAAAAGTTCAAAGGTAAGAATAACTTACCTTGCTCCAGGCCTTGAATGGATGTGGGACCTTGAGTGGAGGCCCAGGATGCTGGATTCGAAAGAGGGGGTCAATAGTTGTGCTTGGAACGCTGGATTCGAAGGAAGAGAAAAAGCAAGTGTGATGCTTCTTTGATTCGAAGGAGACTGAAGTGTGGTTGTTCTTCAAAATTGAAGGAGATGAATGTGATTCTGGGTTTTTTGTGATTTCTAAAGTGTTGATGAACTTGGGAGTTTTGTTGTGTTTGAGAAAATTTAGGGAATTCGTTCCTCTGGTCCAAAGATCCTCCCTCCGCCTTTGCAAAAAAAAATTCTCTATTTATAGATAAAGAATGGGCATGTTGTCCAAAGCCAGCCTTGCAAATAAATGATACAATAATGTAACTTGAAAGTACATGTGGGGGGCCTCTTGGCAGTTGGGGTGCAGAAGATGTGACTTGTGCTTCTGGCCTTGCTTGTGCTCAGACCAAAATCAGGTTGAAAGCTGATTTTGTGACTAAAGTACCTTTTATTAAAAAAAAGGGTACATAGTCTTTTGCCAATTTATCCAAGAATGGTATTATCCAATGAATAAACCTTCGAACCCTTAGGAAATGTATCACAAACTTGTGTAAGCCTCTGATTATGTAAAGATTTGGAAGCAGCATAGCATTGAAAATGAGATTTGGTCTTGAGTCGAATGCAAGAATGAGATCGAAACACACTTGTTCGAAGGAAACCTTTCCCCCAGTCGAAGCTTGTGGTCGAAACAAGCTAATGCCCAATCAAAGCTTGTATCGAAGAAAACATATTTCTAAATCGAAAGCTCATGCTCGAAGGAAGCATATTGCCCAATCGAAGCATGTGGATCGAAACATACATAAAGGGAGTCATTGCCTTGTGCCTTTTTAGCATGAGGGAAGTTCCTGGCTTCTGAATTGAAGGGCGCTTTTTCAAGGGAAGCAAGAACTTAGTCAAATCTTGTATAAAGATACCTCTTGGCTCAAACGAAGCTTGTATGAAGCAAAGTATGCAAGAGGCCCTTGGTGCAAGTGGATTCGAAGGATGCATAGAGATGGTTACTTTGTCCCATCGAAACTTGTCCAAACGAAGCAAGCATGTAGGCAGCAAACTTGTCCAGTCGAAGCAGGCTTGTAGGCAGTAAACTTGTCCAAATCGAAGTAGGCTTGCAGGCAGTAAACTTATCCAAATCGAAGTAGGCTTGCAGGCAGCACGCTTGGTGAATCAAAAGGGTTTCCTTAAAGGGGGCACGTGTGGCCAACATGTCATGGCCTTTGATTGCAAGCATGTAGGCAGCACACTTGTCCAATCGAATGGCTAAATCGAAGGAAGACTATTTTTCACCAAATTTGTCAAAATGTTATTTTTATCTATTTTCTCCCTTTTTGATAGTTTCCTTTTAATTTTGGTACTGGAAGATCCCAATGCACTTGTGCAAACTTAAACCCTGAGAATCCTTGTGAGAAAGGCCTTGAAGAATGAGAGGGCAAATTTTGGGGTACAACATAAGGTTACTTAGAAATGAAAGCCTGTATAGTAGGGCTTTGAGAAGGAACCTGGATAGTAGGGTTACTTCAAAGTGATAGTGTAGATTAGTTGACCTGTTTGGTTTTGGGAACTGAGTTTCCATTAGTCGTCTGCAGATGTGACTTGCATAACTGCTGGATTTGTTGAAGCTAAACGTCTTTTCTTGAAAAGATATCAGGGTTAGTTATATGCGATCATGAAATGCAGGGTGAGATGATGTTCTCAAAATAAATGAGATTATATTGTATATGATATGTATGCGTTTGTCATGATGTATGTTCATGAAATGCTATCGGGGTATGCCCGCGCCTGGGAAAATAAATCCCTGACGGTTGCTGGAGATTTATAAATATCCCGTCAGGAAGAGATTCTGCTTGAGAATAATCTCTGCGGGGAACGAACTTAGAAAATGTATTTTTGTAGATGAAGTGATGAACTCTGTCGGGGATTGAGCCTCTGTATCTAGAGAAATAAACTCTGCTTAGGGGATGAAATTTACTGACCCGCCCATGATTACGGAATTTGGCTGGAGGATATAGCTGCCAGGTTTCAGAAGGACCCTAGCTGGGGAGGTTACGTCCTGTTTCGGGAAAGCTGACATCAATGCTTTTGGCTACTTTTACTCTGTGGGGAGTGTATGTGCCCGGGATTGTGTTCTAGAGTTGGCTCTATCCCGATACCTGCTAGGCGGAGTAGCTGTCGAGTTTGGCACTTCTTGTTCTTGCCCCTGTTTTTGGAATTACGAGTAATTGTCTTTTGTTTCTTATGTAAATATTTATGAGCAGCAATCATTTTCAAATGCATCTACCAAAAATAAGTCATTGGACGTTCTTGCGAAACAAAACGGAAAAAGAAGAACAAACTCGAAGTTTCTTGTGAAAATAAATTTGTATTGATTTCTGAAGTTGGCCTGTAATAGGCGTTTTTGTACAAGGAGGTTGACGCTCTAGTAAGAGAACGCCGCCGAAAAGATGGAAGTTATACAAATTTATGTAACAGAAAGAAAAACAACTATGTGAAATAACCCCATTGAGTTCCAACTCTGCTATTGTCTTTATATCTTCAAGCGTCTCATCACTTTGCTTCTTGGTCGAAGGTTGATCAGATTGGTTGGTGTCGTCCGAGCTTGATAGTCGATAATGAAGTCTGGTCGCAAGATGATCTAATGGGACATAGTGGTACACTTTATATCCCTAACTTTTGCCTGGACCGCCCTTTCGGGTTTCCAGTCCACCGGGATACCCTTTTTTTCCCAAGCCGCCCTTTCGGGTTTTCGACTTGCCGGGTGTACAAATTTTTCCATTTTCATCCCTTACTTTTGTCCGAACCCTTTTAGTTCGTCGGGAAGCCCTTATTTTTGCCTAGGCCAGTCGACCTAGCGGGTCTTTTGATTAGGCGTAATATCTTTTCACTATGTCTGTATTGATAGGGTGAGGAAGGTCGTCACCAGCCATGGTGGTTAGAATCATAGTTCCACCCGAGAAAATGTTCTTAACCACGAATGGTCCTTCGTACGTGGGGGTCCATTTTCCCCTGGGATCACCTTGCGGCGGTATGATGCGTTTGATCACTAGATCCCCGACTTGATATTCTTGACGCCTGACTTTCTTATTAAAAGCCTTGATCATTCGCTTTTGATACGTCTGACCATGGCAGATAGCAGTAAGTCTCTTTTCATCGATTAGATTTAACTGATCAAGTCGGGTTCGGATCCTGTCGTCTTCGTTCAAACCCGCATCCTTCATAATTCTGAGAGAAGGTATCTGGAATTCGATGGGTAGGACTTCCTCCATGCCATATACCAGAGAGTGGGGTGTTGCCTCTGTCAATGTCCGTGCTGAGGTACGATACCCATGAAGAGCAAATGGAAACATCTCATGCCAGTCTTTGTATGTCACCGTCATCTTCTGTACAATCGTCTTGATGTTCTTGTTAGCTACTTCAATAGCGCCATTCATCTTTGGCTGATAGGGAGACGAATTATGATGTTGTATCTTGAACTGTTTACAGAGCTCGATGATCATTGTGTTGTTGAGATTTGTACCATTGTCAGTAATAATTCTCTCTGGAACCCCATATCGACAAATCAGATTATGTCGGATAAACCGTGCCACGACATTCTTGGTTACTATAGTAAAAGAGGTTGCCTCAACCCACTTCGTGAAGTAATCAATGGCTACTAGGATGAAGCGATGTCCATTGGAAGTGGTGGGCCTGATTTCTCCGATCATGTCGATGCCCACATTGCAAAGGGCCACAGAGTTGTCAAGACATTTAAGGGGACCAGAGGAACATGCACCTTATCAGCGTAGATTTGACACTTATGACAAGTTTGAGAATGCTGATAACAATCAGCTTCCATAGTGGACCAGTAATATCCTGACCGTAGGATCTTCTTAGTCATGGTATGTCCACTAGAATGGGTTCCGAAGGTACCTTCATGTAGATCTGCCATGATCCTCTCTGCTTCGCTCTTGTCTACACACCGTAGTAGTGTGGAGTCATGGTTGCGTTTATAGAGGATTCCATTACTGAGGAAGAACTTTGCAGTGAACCTTCTCAGAAACTTCTTATCATTGACAGATGGCCCTTCGGGATACTCTTGAGCCTCGAGATACCTTTTCACCTCATGAAACCAAGGTTTGTCTGCCACTTCTTTGGTATCGATTTCACAGTAATATGCTGGTTCATCCAACCTCTCAATGGTGATTTGGGGAGCTTCATTATCCCACCTAACTTTGAACATAGAAGACGTGGTAGTTAGCGCGTCCGCTAATTGGTTCTCCTCTCGTGGGAAATGTTCAAAGGTTACCTCCTCAAAGTGTGGGAGCAATGTCAGTACGTACTCTTTGTACGGGATGGGATTCAGGTGCTTCGTATCCCAATCTCCTTTGATCTGACTTATCACCAAAGCAGAATCCCCGAATACACTCAAGAACTTGATCCTTAGGTCGATAGCATCCCTAAGACCCATGATGCACGCTTCATACTCTGCCATGTTGTTGGTACAGTTGAAACATAATCGGGCAGTGAACAGAGTACGACAGCCCTCAGGAGATATGATTACAGCGCTGATGCCATTACCTAGTGCGTTTGAAGCTCCATCAAAATACATAGACCATCGGGATCCCTCCTCAGGTCCTTCATCCGGTCCAAGTTCTTCATAGTCAGTCACCAACATGATATTCTCATCCGGGAACTCGAAATTCATGGACTGGTAATCATCCACGGCCTGATGAGCCAAATGATCAGCCAATACACTCCCCTTTATTACTATTTGGGTTGTATATTGTATGTCGTACTCAGTTAAGATCATTTGCCACCTTGCTATCCTTTCAGAGAGAGCGGGCTTCTCGAAAATGTACTTGATCGGATTTATCTTTGATATCAACAAGGTATTATGAGTCAGCATATACTGTCTCAGTCGGCGAGCAACCCATGCCAAAGCACAACAAGTTTTCTCGAGTAATGAGTATCATGTCTCACAGTCAGTAAACTTTTTGCTAAGGTGGTATATTGCGTGCTCTTTTCGACCAGACTCGTCATGCTGCCCCAACACACACCCCATTAAATTGTCTAGCACTGTCAAGTATAATATCAAAGGTCTTCCTTTAACTGTAGGCATCAGAATTAGTGGTTCTTGAAGGTATTCCTTGATTCTTTCGAAAGCGGTCTGGCATTCATCATTCCACTTTACCACTTGATCTTTCTTCAGAAGCTTGAAGATTGGCTCACAAGTAGCAGTCAGATGTGAAATGAACCTGGCCATATAATTCAGGCGTCCCAAGAAACCTTTAACTTCCTTCTCTGTACGGGGAGCTGGAATTTCTTGTATATCCCTTACCTTTGCAGGGTTTACCTGGATGCCTTTGTCGCTGACAATGAAACCCAGAAGCTTACCAGACCTTACCCCGAAGGTGCACTTGTTCGGATTCAACCTCAGCTTATATATCTTCAACATGTCAAACAACTTTTGTAGATGATCAAGGTGCTCTTCCTCAGTTTGAGACCTGGATATCATGTCATCAACATAAACTTCGATCTCATGGTGAATCATATCATGGAACAAAGCGACCATGGCGCACTGATAAGTTGCCTCGACATTCTTCAACCCAAAAGGCATCACCTTGTAGCAGAAGGTGCCCCACTGTGTAATGAAGGTTGTCTTCTCCATGTCTTTAGGAGCCATGTTGACCTGATTGTAGCCAGAGAAACCATCCATGAAGGAGAATATTTTATGTTGCGCGGTGTTGCCGACCATAACATAAATGTGAGGAAGAGGGAAGTCATCTTTGGGGATTACCCTATTTAGATCTCTGTAATCTACACACATCAGTACCTTACTGTCCTTCTTAGGTACCAGAACGACGTTGGCAACCCACTGTGGATAAGAAGTGACAGCCAACAATCCTGCATTGAACTGCTTCATGACCTATGCTTTGATCTTCTCTGACATTTCGGGACTCATACGGTGGACCTTCTGTTTAATCGGAGGGAAATCTTCTTTAGTCGGCAGGCGATGTACCACAATATCAGTGTCCAAACCAGGCATGTCTTTATAGGACTAGGCGAAGATATCAACATAGTCGTGCAACATCTGTATTAACCTCTGTTTGACGCTAAGCTCCATATTTGCACCTATTTTAACCTCTTTTCTATCTTCCTTAGTACCCAAATTCACTGTCTCAACCGGCTCTTCCTGGGGCTTTATGGCCCTTTCTTCTTGCTGTAATAGTCTAGCAAGTTCTCCAGGCACCTCACAGTCATCCTCACCTTCGTCTTCGGCTTGGTTGATCGGATTTTCGAAGTCATAATTGGCAATAGCATAGCTGTTATCAATGGGATCCAGAGTGGATATGGATCTACATTATGATACGTGAGTGTGTGTAAGAGAATAGTTGTTTTGATAAAGTGAAAACAAAAGAAAAACAGAGAGCGCAAAATTTATATGCAAGAAACATCCAATGCTTTATTAATGATATATGAAATGACAAATAATAGCCCTCACAAGCAAAGCCAATGTGCCTCGGGCAAGGCACAAGGCCGTAAAGTTTTAAATTGTTTATTACAAATATCAAAACAAGTAAGACAATTACTGCGGAATAAAAGAAACTGGTATAAAGTCCATAGCCGTCTAGTTACTCAATCCACCATTGGTAGTTGGGTAGATCCATCTGTCAATGTATGAGTCCTCATTGTTGTCCTCAACGATATTAATTCCCCGATTACTGATGTATAAGGGAGGTCCTCCAGCTCGAGCGCGTCGAACAACCCTTTGAGCCCCTGTAGTAAAGCCCAAACCAAATTTATCAGTTTTGTGAGTGAAATCAGGGAGCTGAACCAAATTGGTACACCCACCTTCTTCAACCACGGCCCTGGCGTCCTTGAGGGAAGCCATCTTCAGAGGAGGTTTGCTGCTGGTAGTAGTTTCAATCGATGCCAAGATCTGAGGGACCTCTTCGAAGTTCTGACAAGGAGTTTCTATGAATTCCCCATCCATCTCTACGTAGCAGAAGGAATTGAGGTGGATCACCATATACTCCTCTTCACCCTGCACAGCGACAATCTTCCATTTTACCAGATACTTCAGCATTTGGTGGAGTGTGGAAGTAATTGCTCCATCCTCATGGATCCAAGGACGACCCAACAAACAAGAATATGACGGCCATATGTCCATCACATAGAAGGTGGACCCAAAAGTCTGAGAACCTACTTTGACAGGGATGTCCACCTCCCCGTGCACCATTCTCTTCAACCCGTCAAAAGCCCTTACCACAATGTTACTAGGTATTAGAGTCAAACCCTCATAATCCAACCTGTCCAACGCCTTTTTCGGCAGAACATTCAGCGAAGACCCGTATCTACCAGCACATGAGCAATAGTGGTGCCCCTGCACTCAATCGAGACATGCAGAGCATCATTATGCTTCCTCCCTTTCAGTGTCAAGTCTGCATCTGAAAAACCCAGCCCATTATCAGCAGTTAGGCTGGCCACACAATCTTTGAACTGATCAGATGACGTTTCCTGCGGCACATGTGCAGTCTTGAGGAATGCAATCAAAGCCTTCACATGGGCTTCGGAACATAACAACAAAGACAACATGGATATCTTTGAGGGGGTTTGTCCCAGCTGCTCGACCACATTATAGTCGCTCTTCTTAATTATTTTCAGTATTTCCTCTATCTCTTGCTTAGAGGCTTCCACAACAATTTTTCTAGGCGCTTCCGTCCGGGCATGCTCACCTATAACTTCTTTACCGCGGGTATTAGACGATTCGCCGATAGGGGTAATAACTGGAGTAAGAACATGAACAGTAGTTGATGTACTAGCAGGAACAACAGATGGAATAACAATAGGCTTGTTGACAGTCTTCGGGGAAATCTCGGGAGAGAAGACCCTTCCACTTCAGGTAACCTTGCTGGTTCTGACAATGTTACCAATATCAGGATCAAACTCTTCATTTTTTGAATCTTGTTTGATGCCATGATAGTACACATCAGCACCATAATGCCAGGGGACAACTTTGTCCGAGACATATGGGACAGGACCAGGAACAATGATTATCAGCGGAGTGATTCTTAGAGCAGATGTAATCCTAACAGGTCTTCTCGAGGAGAGCTTGGAAGGATTGGAGGAAATGGTTATAATGGCAATGTCTTCAAATGGAATAACGGGAACCAAAGTTTTCTCGAACAAAATTTCTTTGTTGTCCATCAGGCGTTGAACACCTGACTTCAACAAATGGCAACCAGAAGGAAGAAATGAGCACATGTGGCAACCTTCACCTCAACCCGGAAATAAACCGGCCAACATCAAATTCTTCTTTACAGTCATGAGAGGAGTAGAAACTTCATCCACCAAGGTCACAAACAAGTCGGTATCAACAACATTAACTCCATGACCGTGCTTAGGCATGGGAGCCGTTATGACATTGGGCTTTTCCGGAGCATCGAACTCAATTTCCTTGGCTTAAATAAGATCTTGTACCTTATTTATTAGAGCCCAGCTGTCATTGGTATTGTGGCCAGGACTCTCAGAATGATAGGCACACCGAGCATTTGGATTATATCGGGGAGATGTGGTATTTGGATTCTTGGGAGCCTCTTTCAAGGTTGCCAAGTTGGATATCAGCAGATGGGGTATAACTTCGGCCAATGTCATATTGATTCGGGTAAACTGCCATTGTGGTCTTTCCAACCTTTGTTGATTGTTGCATTATGGAGAAACTGCAGGCCTAGGTATCATTACGGCACTTACTGTCTAACGATGTTCAACCCTGTTTTGGCCCCTCAGGCTGTAAATGGCACTGGCTTCCTTCTTACCAGCAAAAGGCTTCTTTACCGAACTCAAAGAGGCATCCTTCTGTATTTTTCCACTTCGAATCCCAACCTCTACTCTCTCTCCAGTCAGAATCAGCTCGGGGAAACCAGCTGATGAGTTGCCGATCAAATGATTGAAGAATGGACAAGATAGCGTCCCCATAAACATATCAACCAACTCCCTATCAGACAACGGGGGTTGAACTCTTCCATCCAAGTCTCTCCATTTCTATGCATAGTCTTTAAAGCCTCCACTTGCACCCACGGACATACTCTAGAGTTGAGTACGAGTAGGAGCAAGGTCGGTGTTGTATTGATACTGCTTATAGAAAGCAGCATCCAGATCTTCCCAATTTCGAACATTAAGAAAACAAATAAAATAAAAATGAGAAAAAGAAAATGAAATGGGCCAGGGGTGTGAATAGTCAGCAGGGGAGGCAAAAATAAGCAAAAAATAATGGGCCCAACAAGAGGAGCCCAACGCTGTAAACAAATGACAAAAATATGAGAAAATGTGAGAAAAACAAGCAAAAGGGTACCACTGGGGCTCGAACCCAGGTCTCATAGCGCTTTACCACTGGGGTGGCTATACATCCGTTCATATAAAAAAAGAAAATAAATATATGATAGAAATCAAGTCCATGGCATGAACTTCATCTTCAACCTCACGCCCAGCCAGAGTACCTGCATCTTGTTCATCTCTCATCCATTTGCAAAAATGTAAACATGAATCTTGTAGCAAATTTCCTCACGATTTCAGAAATGCAAAGCAATAAAATTATAGATCAAAGACAAACATGAATTTTAATGGCACTAATCTGAACTCTAAAAGTTTCAGAAACTTCAATCTTAAAATTCTCTAAGCTCAAGCAATATAAATTAAAACTATGGATATGGTTAGCTTTAGAGCAATGATATCTACACTTTTCTTTCACAAATAAACCATTAATGATGCTTGTATGAAGAGTTCAAAGTTGAGATAACTTACCTCAAAACTGGAAATCGTGTTCTACAAATAAGCACTCCTCAAGGTGTTGTGATGATCAGAAAAGCTCCATTGAGGTCCCACGAAGCTAATGCAATGATTAGCTAGGTTGGAGAGTGGTTGAAATGGTCTGGAGAAGTCCACTTGCAGTGCTCTATTTTTGAACTTGGAAATGGAGGAAGATGGTGTTACAGAACTGTAGCAGGGTCAGGGATGACTTCAAAATGATGTTTAGAAGCTTTAGTAACAAAGAGGCTTGAAAACGCACGAGGGAGTTATGAGTTTCAAACTTTTGGTCAGGTTATGTGAAAATGGAGCTATGAGATGCAAATATGAGTTCTTGGTGTTTTCAGGGCTCAAGCATGTGTGAGATTTATGACAAAATACTTGTGCATGTATAAACAAAAGGTCTTAGTGCTTGAGAGAGTCAAAAGTACAAGTTATAAGTTGATTTCTATGTTACTTGATTTTGAAGAAAAATGGGAAAATAAGTTTCAAGAGGAAGTACAAGCATGGGATGAGTGATTGTAAGTGTTTATACAAGCTTCTCTTTAGTTATGGGACATGTATGATCAGAAGAAAGCAATTGTAAGGCTCAAGAACAAGTTTTGTGCAAAAAGTTACTTTATCAAAATAACATTGTGCAATTTCTTCCCAAAATGGATATAAAGCATGACCTTGCATTGAATGCTTGAATTGAGACCTCTAACAGTTGTGAAAGCAATTAATTATAGAGTGACTAACAAGTTTGAGGCCTGTAAAGTAGAGATTATGCAGCATATTGAAATTTGAACCTTGTTCATCACAAAATGACTTGTATTTCAAGTGTGAAAACCCTAACTTCATTTGTTCGATTATCCCTACTCAAGAATGATCTCAAGGAGTTCTTAGACATTTTAGAAATCTTGTAATGTTCTCTACAACCCATATTTGAATCACTTTTGAAAATTCCCCTTGGAACTATATGAAAAAGTGCCATGAAGTTAGGTCAAAATCCTGACCAAAACTAGGGCAAAATTTCACTAAGTGTCCAATTTCAAGACCATGACTATAGGAATTAATAACTTGAGATCCAAGCATTTTTATGAGAAGTTGTGTAAATAAATGTTGTAGATATCATGGAGATCTACAACTTTCATGTTGAGAGTTTCTTCTGAATCCTCTTGCATCATGGTGAAAAAATGGCTTACAGTTATGAAAAAACGTGAAATTTAAACACTTAGAAAAATTTCTAAGTTAGAAAACTTTGACTTTTCAAAATGAAATCTTGACTTTTGATTTCTTGATGAATAAGTTTCATATTTTGACATGTTTTGATGAATTGTAATCTTTGATATTGAATTTTGACCAAAAAGTCAAAGTTTGACTTTTCAATGTACATTTGACTTTTTTATCAGTTGACTAAAAATTCATTATCAATCCAATTGATCTTTAACAATATTTTAGGTCATGCCATTAGGTAAAAATGATGAAATTGAACTATTGAAATTATGCTTCAAACCAATTGACCATTTGCTAGGTAAAAAATCAGAAATTGCCTTTTCTGAGTCAAAACCCTAATTTTGACCATTTTGCCCTTTTGATGATTTGAACAAATTTCTTGGGGAATTATGGTCCAAACTTGATAAAATGATACATATGATTTTATAATATTGATGTGGATCAAAAATTATGAATTTTTGACTGTAAATTGGCCATAATTGACTTTTTCCCCAATATAGTTGATTTTTAGGTCAACTGCTCAATTGACTGGGCAAAAGTGTGATCCAAGGCTTGAAACTTGACATGAGTAATCTTGGGGTTCCATAATGATCCATGAAAGTCAATTTAAGCATTGAAAGTTCAATTATCCTTGTGCAATCTCAAACCCTAATTTTGGTCACCAATGCTAAAGGAGGTGTCTTGAGCTGATCAATCCTAGTGCAGTCTTGAACCAAGAGAGATCCTTGTGAGAAAATATTTGATAAATGAGGGAAAATTTTGGGGTACAACAGCTGCCCCTGTTCAATCTTCTTAAACTGAAGAGTTAGATTGGCGGATCCGCCATTCGTGACTTGAAGGTGAAAGATGATTGAACACTAGAGTGCCCAGAAATTTGCACTCAAAGATGAATGGTGAATGGGCTTATAGATTCCATTTGGAGGAATGTTTGTAAACACTGGAATAAGTATCAGCACAAATATCTTGTTGATTTATACTAAAACTTGATATTTTACCTGTGAGGAAAAGAGTTAGTAAAATGCAGATGCCTACATGATGTTCAACAGATGTGGTATTATGTTAAATACGTATGATATGTACATGCTATGATGTATGAATGTGAGATGTATGTTTTTGTCCGGGAAAATAAATCCATGACTGCTGCTGAGGAAATTCTGGGGGGTTGAATCCCTGATTTCCGTTGGTGATGAAGAATATGTATATCTTCAAACTTTGTTGAAAAGATGCTCTCACTGGAGATTATCTCTTGGGTATCAGTTGTTATCTGGTCGGATCCAGGCTTCACAATTTTCTGAGGAGGAAGTGCCCAACTGTTATCTGGTCGGATCCAGGCTTCACGGTAACTTACTAGGGATAAGGAAGTTAACTGTTATCTGGTCGGATCCAGGCTTTGCAGTAACTTGAAGTGGTAACTACTATCTGGTCGGGTCCAGGTTTCATGGTTTTTGGAAAGTTATACTATTATCTGGTCGAGTCCAGGCTTCATAGTGTCTCTCTGGGGATCATAGTTAATTGTTAACTAGTCGGGCTCCAGTTTTTACAATAAACTGTTTGAAAAATGGTTATTTGGTCGGGTCCAGGATTTATAGATTTTTGAGATTGATGAGGTCAATTGTTATCTGGTCGGGTCCAGGTTTCACAATAAACTATTTGCGAATATAGTTGTTATCTGGTCGGTTTCCAGGTTTCACAATGAATCTTTGAGGGTGATTATTATCTGGTCGGATCCAGGCTTTGCAACGACTTGCTTGAAAAGATGGAATTGAAAACTGATATCTGGTCGGGTCCAGGTTTCTCAGTAATTTGTTGGGGCAGAGGCAAACTCTATTGGGGAAAAGGAGTTAAACCTTGGTCGGATTGAGTCCAGGTTCTTCTATATCTTTTAAGAGTTAGACTATTATCTGGTCGGGTCCAGGTTTCATAGTATCTTGTGAAAATGTGAAAAACACAAGAAGGGGGGGGGGGGGGGGGGGGTGAATTGAAAACTTGGATCAAAAACAACTTAATGACACAATATTTTTATCCTGGTTCGTTTGATATCAAACTACTCCATTCCACCCGTCAAGGTGATTTCACATCTCTCCAACGAGGTCTTAATCCACTAATCTCAAAAGATTACAACAGCTACTTTAACAACTGTTAAAGTCTTCTTGAGTACAACCACAAACCGGTTAATCTTAAGGAAATCTTTTACAAATAATTGAACAAGAATATGTTGTTGTTTTCTAACAAAACAGTTTATCACAACTGTGATAATTACACAGGTTAAGCTTAGAGTATAGAATAAATTTGCTAGAGCTTCAATATGCGTGGTTTGGAATTCTCTGCAAATTGATGTGTGCGTACGTACATGCTTCTTTTTGCAAGCAGACTTGTTTATACATGCAAGGCAAAGACGTTGTCCATAAAGCACGTTTAAAGTTAATAACACACTTTCCTTTTGTAGAGGATCTTGTCTGAAGAAAGTCGTTGGCATTAATTCTGCCTTGAATGATCAGTAACGCTTCAGAGTCTTCTATCCTTAACTGCTGATGACGCTTCAGAATATTGATGACTTGGTTGATATGTCTTAGTTCAGAATCAGAGTTTATTGTAATTAAGAGCGGATTCTGGTCACCAATCTTCAGCGTATAATCTGATTGCTTCAGCATGTAATACTTTAGCTTATCTTCTGATGCTGATCCCATCAGAACTTCTGCATACGTAAAACATATTTTTAAGGTGCATATTTTTTCTTTGTATATATTCTTTGTATTTATTTATTCTTTGTATTTGTTATCATCAAAAATCTAATCAAGGGTTGTAGAATCAAACTATGTTCTAACAATCTCCCCCTTTTTGATGATGACAAAAACCAGATTTTTCAATTAAAAATAAAGAATAAAAGGTATAGAATTAAGAAGAAAAACTCCCCCTGAGTTGATTACTTCCCTTAAATTCCTTGAGTCTTTGAGCATCAGAATTTTACTGCGTCCTTCATCAGAGTTTTGTACCTGTTCAAGCTTTTTAGAAGAAAGAAGTTAAGTATTTCAGAATGTTTGAGACTTCTGTCTCAGTAAACCGTTATTGAAAATATCTTATTCTTTCTCCCCCTTTTTGTCAGTTATCAAAAAGAACATATAATCAGAGCTAAAAAAGGATTTATATTAAAGATAAGAAGCAATGATACGAAGTTCAGAGCAGTAACAATGTAGAACAAATATTACAGATAAACAAATTTTAAAAAGAAAATCTAAGAGGGAGAAGGAAGGCGTGTGAACAAAGCTTCCAGCAAGCCCTTGATCTGGGTGTTGGTTTCCTCTTGCTTGCACAAAATGCTCTTGATTTCTTTGTTTGTGTCATCCTGTTTATCCAACCTTTCCTGGATAACAACATTTACCCTCTTCAGTTCTTCCAGAGTTTGCCTTTCATAGGAGGGAGCTGGAGAATATTCAGTTTCTGGATGCTTCTCAGAGCATTCTACAACTCGATCATTTTGAACCAATTCCTCTGCAGAAATCATCTCATCTGGAGCAGCAGTCAGAGTGAGACTTTCTGACTCTGGTTGAACTTTGTCTGATGGACGATGTTCTGACCAGGGAGCATTATCCAGAGGGAGAATCTCTTCCTTGAGTAGTTGGCTCAGAACTTGGTCTTCAAATACCTTGAGCAGATTACTGAAATTCTATTGAACTTGTTCATAGCTCTGTTCTTGCAGCTTATGTGTTTCAGAACTTAGCCATTTTCTGAAACTTGTCCAAAGATAATCTGAAGCAGCAGGGTTAATCATCTCTAGACTAGCTTGCTTCAAGGAGGTTATCCATTTATGCATTTCTGTTTCAAACATCAACAAACTAGTACCAACATCTGGTTTGGTTTCAGATGGTGTTGGTTTTGGAATGGCAGTTTTCGTTTTGTTGGATATAGCAGCTAGGCGTTCAAAAACAGTTGGATCAATGACAAGTCTTACGTTGTCATTTGGATTGCTCTTTGGTGAGGGAGTGGGAGAGTCTGGTATAATATTGGACTTGTTGGGGAATTTGGTGGTGTTGATTCGAGAGAAGAAGGAATTTGTGGAATGTCCAGGATGGTAATGGGCATACGGATGGCCAGAGGTTCAGTGATTCCTAGAATAGGAATTGTATCTGAATCTGAAGTAGGTTCTTCAGATTGGTTGGATTGAGGAATGTGAGGTTCTGGTTCACAGGTCTCAGATGGTTGGTTCTCAGAAGTTTGAACTTCTGGTTGGGGTTGTTCAGGTTGAGGAGATGGTGGATGAGGGATATTTGGTTGAGGAGATGGAGGTAGTGGAATTTCTGGTTGTGGAGCTTCGGTTGTGGTTTCGGAGTTTGGATCATCTGGGATTAGAGGATTTGGATTTTTTGGTGTGGGAGGTGAAATATCTTGGTCAAAAGATTCAATATCTGATAGAACTTTTGATAGTTCTGGTTGAGTTGATTCAATATTTGGATTGATAAGAAGGGGGTGAGTTTCTCTAAGACTTAGAGTTTCTGAGGGGTCAAACCCTATGTCAAAATCATCAAAAGTTTGTGGGGTAGGAATTTCTGATTGGGTAGGTATGGGTTCAGATGTTGATATAGTAATTGATTCTAAAACAGTAACAGAAGAAGGATTACCTTTCTTTTTAACAGCTTTTGGAGTCCGCTGGGATGATCCTTCTGCTGCTGCCTTCCTTTTCTTGTTCTTCTTCAAAACAACTTCTGGAGCCGCCTGTTGCAAGTCTTGGATATTTAACTCTAGTGCAGTGCCATCTGCCTTACATGCATCCAAATATCTGACGATTATCTCAGGCTTGGAGTCAATCTTAGAGAACATAGGAAAATCATCCAGAGGAATTATTCTGGAGGTGATGGTTGCAAAAGACGTAATGTTGGGTTCCTTCTTGATGTTCTCAATAACTTTCATCTTTTTCAAATTCTTTGCATTCAGTGGTGTGATACGGTGGGAGAACTGACTTGAGGTTTTGCGTTTGTATTCGCACTTGTTTGATTCAGCAAGAGTCGCCACCGACTTTTTATTTATCCTAAGGAAAGGTTAAAAAACACAGGAAAAACCTTTGAGATGTTTTCTTGGGTTCGGGGAGTAGATTATAGAAAGGGAAGGTATTAGCACCCTTTATATCCATGGTTATCCATGGGCTCTTAGTTACTTGCTTAGATCACTTGCCTTGCATTTTCAATTGTTTGAAATGGTGCTTTGTGTGTGGTTTTGAAAATATTTTGAAAAAGATGCCTTTGTCTAGGCAACCCTTGTAACAATTCTTTACTCGAATGTTTTACAAAAGGTGTTTGTCTTTTTGAAAAGATGTTTCAAGGTTTTGAAAGTTGTTTTTGGAAGTTGTGTTGTGGAGTGTGTTTTGAAAAATGGCAAGGATTGTTTTGCAAGATTGGTCAAGTAACCAAGAGCTATCTACCCTAAATTTCTCAAAGATCTTTCCTATGTTTTAACCCTTTTAACAGTATTGTTCCACCATTGTATTTGATGGACAATCTTGTGTTAGGATGTTAACGGGACGGGCGCGGGTCATCGTTTAGACCATAGAGGCAATAGTGCCAAGTATCTTTGGCAATTTTCTCAAGGGACTTGATCATTTTAGGCAACTTGATAGCGTCATCGAGGGACTATGATCGTTTGATTTGTTTGTCTTGCCAAAGACACTTAACATGCAACTATGGCCCATTTTTAAGGCAACAAGTGGATGTAACCCTAGGGGTGCAAGTGTGCATTGTGTTGTCCATTTTAATGCTTTTTTGTCTTGGATTTAGGTCAAACTACTTATTGATTTTATTTGCATACAAACCCTAAGTCTAAACATGGCATAATTGAAAGCTTTTAAATGCGGAAATTTAAATGCTAAGCTATTACAATGATGATTATGGGGATGGGGGTACAAATGTTTGAATGGGGGGTATTTAGCAAGAAATTAAATCTAAACTATTACATCCATATCGAATATACAAATTATTTAATTGTACCATGTTAAGTAAATACAATAAATATGCAAAATGTATTATGCACAAAAGGATTTTTTTGTGTATGTGAAAGTATTTTTTCATGTGAAATATAAACAAAAATAAAGAAAGTCAAATTTGAATATTTTTGTGGTTTAGAGCAAAACCCTAGTTTGTTAAATAAATAGTATTTATTTATTAATTATATACAATATTTGTTAATTAATTTATACAAAAAAAAAAAAAAGAAGTATATTGCAAAAGAAAGTATTTTTTAGTGTCAAATATTAATAAAAATAAAAATGTATTATTTTCATATTTATATCCTAAATATTCTAATAAATATACAAGTATTTATATTATATATTTTAATATACTAAATATATACAAGAATAAAATATTAATTATTTACAAAAAAGGTATATTTTTAGAAAATGTTTTCAAAAGGTAAAAAAAATAATAACTGAAAAATATTTATTTTTGTATTATTTTCTAGGGTTTTGAATAAAAAGTATAATATTTATTTATATATATATGCTAAATAAAACAAATAAATGTCAAATAAATGCAAAAAATATGTGGAAAAATAATTTTAGTGTTTTTTCATGTTTGAATAAAAATATAAAATCAGAATCAAAAAAGAAAAAATCAAAAATGGTAAATATATCACACAATGGGCCAGGGAGGTGTAAAAATGGAAAAAGTGTGCAAAAAGCAAAAATAACTCAGGCCCAGACTAAGTCACCCTTCTTCAACCTCCAGCTTCTGTCTCAAAAACGCGCGCCCTCCATGCTTCATTCAAATTCCTGATTCTTTGACTTTTAACAAAAACTCATAACACAAACATTATAGAGCATGGAGAGACGAGTTCATACATATAAAAAACTTGATCTAACTCTAAGAAACGAGGGAGAATTTCTTCATCCCTAATTTCTGACCTAAATTTTCTCCAATGTTCATTGCCAAAATTCTCACAGCATACTCAATATAAATGAAAAGTAAGTATATGGATGGCTTCAGGGCTATGAGGAGAACATGTTTCATTCACAAACCTAAGCCTAATCATGCCTGGATAGAGAGATAGAAGTTCATATTTTTACCTGTTTCAGCTTGAGTCGTGTACAACAATGGAGGTATCTTCAATGGAGTTTGAGCTTTGGTACAGCTTGCCTGAAGTCCAAGGATGCTTCTCCTATGCTTGGCTTGCTCTGAAACTGCCTGTATCGTGCTATGGAAGTCCACCTGCACAGCTTGAAAGCAAAAATGGCAAACGATGTTAAGGATGTTACAGCTTGGATTCAATGCTTGGGATAGCTTCAGTGGATGATATGGAACATGTTTGAACTCTTTTTGGCCAAAGTGCACGAGTGGAATGGACTGTGGAAGTCAATCTGCAGCAGGGACTCTGTTTTGCAGAAAAACTGTGCTTTTGGATATGAGGATGGATTGAGGATGAAAGAATCGTGCTTTAGGTCAGTTAGGGAGTGTGAAAGATGTTTGCAAAGTTTGCTTAGGCTGGTGTTTACAGGTATGAGAGATCTTCTGTCTTTTGCCAAGTTTCTTCTACTTGAAGCAAGAAAATGCAAGTTTCAATACAGGCTTGTACAATACCCTAAAGTATGTTGCCTATCTTGTTCTTGATCAGAGGGATTTGTGTACAAATGCTATCCTCAAAGATCTGGCCCATGCCTCTTGGATTTTGATTTTGACATAAAGCACTACTTTACAAAAATGGCAAAGTTGCTTTTTCTAATTATGGATTAGTTCTTTGTGTAATGACTAAGTGCACAAAACAATGCTTAAACACAAAGGTTAGGCACTTAATTATTGAGTGTGAGACTGGTTTTGAAGCCTGCAAGCTAGCTTGTACAAGCTGATTTGAAAAATGCCAATGTATGAACATGCATTTGGTTATGAACAAAAGTGACTTTTGCCCAACTTTGCAAATTCGATTCTCTCTAACCACAAGGGTGTTTGAGAAGTTCTTGGACAATTTAGAAAGATTGGAATGTGTACTACAATCCATCTTCGTAATGCAAATTGAAACTCCAAGTGGAAGCATGTGAAAAATGGCCATGAAGTTGGACAAAAATCCGGCCTAGAATAGGTCAAAATTTCTCTAAGTTAAAAATGTTTTGCACCCTTGTTCCAAAAATCATAACTTGAGCTACAAGCTTCCTTTGAGAAAACTTTGTGAATCAAAGTTTTAGATTTTGCAATGGACTACAACTTTCATGTTTTTGAGTTTTGTTTGAATCCAAATGTATCTTGATGAAAAAATGGGACAAAGTTAGGAAAAAATAAGGAAGTTTCATAACTTAGAAAAATTCTAAGTTATGAAATTTTCTCATTCTAAACCCTAATTTGCAAATTTGGATTTCTTGATGAACAAGTTTCATAATTTGACATGTCTTGATGAAAGATTAATCTTGGCACTTGCTTTTGACCAAAAAGTCAAAGTTTGACTTTTCAGTATACAGTCAAATTTTGATCAGTTAACTGAAAAATTCATCTGTCAATCCTGTGCATTTGAGATCTTTTGAACTTGTTGAATGTGGCAAGACAATTCCATTGAGTCCTTGAGTCCATGTGTGAGCTTGATTTGCCATTGATTAGGTCAAACAGTCAAAAAATGCCTTTGTGCAGCCAAAACCCTAAAAATGACCATTTTGCCCTTTTGGTGATCTAATCAAATTTCTTGTGGAATTGTGATCCAAACTTGACCAAATGGTTCATATGAGTTCATTATGTTGATGTGGGTCAAAAATTATGAAGTTTGACTGTCAATTGGCCACAGTTGACTTTTCCCCTAATACAACTGATTTCTAGGTCAACTGTCCAATTGACTGGGCAAAGATTGGAATCAAGGCTTGAAACTTGGTATGGATAAACTTGTGGGTACAACATGAAGCATGAAAGTCACCTTGGGAATTTTAGGTCAAAACATCCTTGTGCAAACTCAAACCCTAATTTGGGTCAACAGTGCAAGGAGTAGCCTTGAGCAGAACAAACCCTAACTTGATCTTGAGCTCCAAGAGTCTTATGGTGAGAAAATGTTGATGAAATGAGAGGGCAAATTTTGGGGTACAACAGTTGCCCCTGTTCAATCTTCTTGAACCTGAAGAGTTAGATTGGCAAGTTTGCCTTTCGCGTCTCGAAGGTAAAAGGAGATTGGACACCAGAGTGCCCGTAAATTTGCACTCGTCCAAGCATGGGTGCGGGAATGGGCTTAAAGATGCCATTTGGAGATGGGCTTAGAGATGCCATCTTGGAGATGTGATAGAATCTTGTCGGGGGATGGGCTTAAAGATGCCATCTGGAATGCTTTTTGAACTGTATGTCGTTGATGAGTGAGAGAGTATCAGAAAGGTATCCATGTTTTGGAACATCTCTGAACTGGGGGGGTCTGAATAAGCAATAGATTTACATCCGTATCTGGAAGCATCCGTAAGCTGTCTTTAAAAGTTGAATCTGAACAAGTGATAGATTAACATCCGTGTCTGGAGAATCCGTAAACTGTTTTCAAAAGTCTTGTATCTGAACAAGCGATAGGTTAACATCCGTGTCTGGAGAACCCGTAAACTGTTTTCAGTAGTTGCATCTGAACAAGCGATAGATTAACATCCATGTTTGGAGAATCCTTAAACTGTTTTCAGAAGTTGAAGAATCTGAACAAGCGATAGGTTAACATCCGTGTCTGGAGAACCCGTAAACTGTTTTCAGAAGTCTTGAAGTTGAATAAGCAATAGAGCAGCATCCATGTTGGGAAGCATCCGTAAACTGTTTTCAAAAGTTGAAGAATCTGAACAAGCGATAGGTTAACATCCGTGTCTGGAGAACCCGTAAACTGTTTTCAGAAGTCTTGAGTTGAATAAGCAATAGAGCAGCATCCATGTTGGGAAGCGTCCGTAAACTGTTTTCAAAAGTTGAAGAATCCGAACAAGCGATAGGTTAACATCCGTGTCTGGAGAACCCGTAAACTGTTTTCAGAAGTCTTGAAGTTGAATAAGCAATAGAGCAGCATCCATGTTGGGAAGCGTCCGTAAACTGTTTTCAAAAGTTGAAGAATCTGAACAAGCGATAGGTTAACATCCGTGTTTGGAGAACCCGTAAACTGTTTTCAGAAGTCTTGAGTTGAATAAGCAATAGAGCAGCATCCATGTTGGGAAGCGTCCATAAACTGTTTTCAAAAGTTGAAGAATCTGAACAAGCGATAGGTTAACATCCGTGTCTGGAGAACCCGTAAACTGTTTTCAGAAGTCTTGAAATGGAGAAGGAACCGGTGTAGGGTTGCCTGATGATGAGTGCGTGTAGAACTGCATCTGAATAATTGTTAATGATAGCCCTTTATTCTTATTCTGAAAGGGACAAAAGGTTAGCTAAACACAAAGTTATGTTGCATGAAATGTATGATGCAATATATGTTATATCAATGTTTATGATATGAATGTAATGAATGCGCATGTAAGCTGATGAGCTGTCTTGCTGAGGATAGATGAATCCTGGATAGCCGGAGATAATATAATCTTGACTGCTGCCGGGGAAAGTGAATCCTTGACTGCTGCAGGGGATTGCACGAATCTTTGATTGCTGAAGATGGTACATCCTTATCGACTGCTGACTGCTTGGGGAACAAGATCTTCAATTGTTGAGGGATCTTAGGACCACTGCTGGGGATTGGAACTCCTTGGTGACTTGTAGGGAATGAGAATTCTGATGATCTCTACTGGGGAGTTCAGAACCTGGTAGACTTATGCTGGAGAAGTAAGACTAAGAATCTTCAGTCTAGTGGGAAGTATCTCTGTGGGGAGAAGGTTCACTAGTCTGGTTCCGCTGGGGATTGATAGTTGGAAGTTTTAGCTCCGTTGGGGATTGGTAGTTTTGACTTCAACTGGGGATAGGATTTTCAGATTTTTAAGGCTCCACTGGGGATACTGAAACTTAACTCTGAGGGGAATTGAGTTCTGGAAGGCTCTCTGGCTGGGGAAATCAGTTTTGAGAAAGCTTTTATTCTGCTGAGGATCCTGAAGTTTAACTCTGTTTGGGGATTCCTTCTGAAAGGGCATCAAGATATCTATCTGCACCTTCAACCTATCAGCAATCATCTTTATTGATTTGTAAGGAAATGATTATGTTTAAATGCATATGCCTATTTAACAAAAAGATTGGACGTTTCTCAAATAAAACATAAGTGTAGAAAAGCAAAAAGAAGACAAAGCAAATTTCCGTATTTGGAAAAGTATTCGTATTAACTTTCTATGAGTATCTTTGTACAAAGGAGACAGGCATCCTAGTAAGAGGATGTTGTCGTAAAATATTGAAAATTTTATACAAAAGAAAGATGACTATGTGTAACAATTCCATGGGATTCCTATTCTGTTATAGCCTTCACAACTCTGAATATCTTGTCCATTCAATGCTTCGTCCGCCGATGATTGGATTGATCAGAAGCTCGGAGCTTGTCGATGAAGAGATTGTTCTTTAAAGTGATCCGACGAGACATAGTCATACGCTTTAATTCCCTAACATTTGCTTAGACCGCCCTCTCGGGTTTTCAATCCACCGGGAAACCCTTTTTTGCCCAAGTCGCCCTTTCGGGTTTTCGACTTGCCGGGTGTACAAATTTTTTGTTTTATCCCTAATTTTTGCCTGAACCGCCCTTTCGGGTTTTCAGTTCACCGGGATGCCCATTTTTTGCCCAAGCCGCCCTTTCGGGTTTTCGACTTGCCGGGTCGTTTTATGCGTAGTATCTTTTGACTATGTCTGCGTTCGCAGGGTGCGGCAAATCGTCGCCATCCATGGTGGTCAGAATCATTGCACCACCAGAAAATAAGCTCTTGATCACAAATGGTCCTTCGTAAGTAGGAGTCCATTTTCCCCTGGGATCACTTTGTGGCAAGATGATCCGCTTGATTACAAGATCTCCGACTTGATATACTTGACGTCTTACTTTCTTGTTGAAAGCCTTGATCATCCGTTTTTGATACGTCTGACCATGGCAAACAGCAGTGAGTCGCTTCTCATCAATCAAATTGAGTTGATCAAGTCAGGTCTGAATCCAATCGTCTTCATTCAAACCAGCTTCCTTCATAATCCTTAAAGAAGGAACCTGAACTTCCATGGGTAGGACAACTTCCATGCCATATACCAAAGAAAACGGGGTTGCCCCGGTTGAAGTACGTGCCGTGGTACGATATCCATGCAGAGCAAACGGTAACATCTCATGCCAGTCCTTGTAGGTAACTGTCATTTTCTGAATGATCTTCTTAATGTTTTTGTTCGCAGCTTCAACAACATCGTTCATCTTCGACCGATAGGGAGATGAATTGTGATGATAAATCTTGAACTGTTCGCATAGAGCGGTGATCATAGTATTGTTCAGATTAGTACCGCTGTCTGTGATGATCCTGTCGGGGACACCATACCGACATATGAGGTTCTGCTTGATGAAGCGGGCAACCATATTTTTTGTAACAGAGGCGAAGGAAGCTGCTTCGACCCATTTGGTAAAATAGTCAATGGCGACCAGGATGAAGCAATGTCCATTGGACGCTGTGGTCTTGATCTCTCCAATCATGTCAATGCCCCACATTGCGAATGGCCAAGGAGCTGTCAGAACGTTGAGAGGAACAGGAGGAATATGAATCTTATCAGCGTATACTTGACATTTGTGGCAAGTACGGGAATGTTGATGGCAATCAGCTTCCATGGTAGACCAGTAATAGCCTGCCCTTAGAATCTTCCTAGCCATCGTATGTCCACTCAAGTGGGTGCCAAATATGCCGCTGTGTATTTCAGTCATGATTAACTCTGCTTCAGCTTTGTCTACACATCGGAGTAAAACATAATCATGGTTGCGCTTATAAAGGATGCCATTGCTTAGGAAGAACTTGGCAGCAAATCTCCTTAGGAACTTTTTGTCATTTACGGAAGCTCCTTCGGGATATTCTCTAGTCTGGAGATACCTTTTGATTTCGTGAAACCAGGGTTGTTCCACTACTTCTTCGGTATTAATCTCATGACAATGCGCAGGTTCATCCATTCGCTCGATGGTGATTTGGGGAGCCTCGTTATCCCATCTAAGTTTAAACATGGAAGACATTGTAGCCAGAGCATCTGCTAGCTGATTCTCTTCTCGTGGGAAATGCTCGAAGGTGATTTGCTCGAAATGAGGCAACAATGTCAGGACATGTTCTTTATATGGGATAAGATTAGGATGTTTGGTATCTCACTCTCCTTTGATTTGACTGATAACCAAAGCCGAGTCCCCAAATACAACCAACGATTTGATTCCCAAGTCTATAGCAGCCTTGAGTCCAAAGATGCAAGCTTCATATTCGGCCATGTTGTTGGTACAGCTGAAACAAAGTCGGGCCGTGAAAGGTGTATGGCAACCTTCTGGGGAAATGAGTACCGCACCGATACCGTTTCCAAGTGCATTTGAAGCACCATCAAAGTACAGGGTCCATCGGGATCCATTTTCAGGTCTGTCATACGGTCCGTTACCTTCAATGTTGTCCAAAGTCATGATGTCCTCGTCCGGGAAGTCGAATCTCATGGATTGATAATCTTAGATAGATTGATGAGCTAAATGGTCAATGTTGTACCCCAAAATTTACCCTCCATTTTTCTCAACATTTCTCATCACCAAGCCCTTGGAGATCAAGATCCAGTTAGGGTTTCATCTGCCCAAGACTTCTCCTTGCACTGTTGACCCAAATTAGGGTTTGTGTTTGCACAAAGATGTTTTGACCTAAAATGCCTAAGATAACTTTCATGCTTCATATTGGACTCCCAAGTTTATCCATACCAAGTTTCAAGTCTTGATTCCAAATTTTGCCCAGTCAATTGGACAGTTGACCTAGAAATCAGCTGTATTGGGGAAAAAGTCAACTGTGGCCAATTGACAGTCAAACCTCATGAAAATTGACCCACATCAACATCATGAACTCACATGGACCATTTGATCAAGTTTGGATCATAATTCCACAAGAAATTTGATCAGATCACCAAAAGGGCAAAATGGTCATTTTTAGGGTTTTGACTGCACAAAGGCAATTTTTGACTGTTTGACCTAGCCAATGGCAAACCAAGCTCACATATGGATTCAAGGACCCCATGTAATTGTCTTGACATGCTCAACAAGTTCAAAAGATCCCAAGGACACAAGATTGACAGTTGAATTTCCCAGTCAATTGATCAATTTTGACTGTATACTGAAAAGTCAAACTTTGACTTTTTGGTCAAAATCAAGAGTCAAGATTCATTTTTCATCAAAACATGCCAAATCATGAAACTTGTTCACCAAGAAATCAAAAATTGCAAATTAGGGTTTGAAATGAGATTTTTTCATAACTTAGAATTTTTCTAAGTTATGAAAAACCCTAATTTTTTCCCAACTTTGCCCCACTTTCTCACCAAGATTCATTTGGATTCAAGCAAAAGTCAAAACATGAAAGTTGTAGCCTATTGCATGATCTACAACTTTGATTCACAAAGTTTTCCCAAAAGAAGATTGTATCTCAAGTTACAATTTTTGGAATAAGGGTACTAAACCATTCTTAACTTAATGAAATTTTGACCTTTTTAGGCAAGGTTTTTACCTAACTTCAAGACCATTTTTCACATACTTCCCCTTGGAATTTCAATTTGCATTTCAAAGATGGATTGTAGTACACATTCCAAGCTTTCCAAAATGTCCAAGAACTCATCAAACAACCTCATGACTTGAGAGAATCGAATTTTGCAATATGGCAAAAAGTCAATTTGATTCATGACCATTACCATGTTCATAACTTATGCATTTTCAAAATCAGCATGCTTCCCTTGATTACAGGCCTCTAAACCATCCAACACTCAATAATTTAATGCATACTCATTGTGCCAAGGCCTTGTTTTATGAGTTTAAGCATTACATGTTGAATTAAGCCATTTATAGAAAAAGTGAAATAACCATTTTTGAAAAGTTAAGCTTTATGTCAAAGTTGCAAATCAACAAGTACAGATCAAATCACTTTGGCACAAGATTATGAATAAAACACACTGATCAAGGGGAGGGTTAGCAGCACATTAGGGGGGCCTCTAGCTGTCTAAAACTCAAGTGGACATTTGCTTGCTTAAGTGTGAAGAAATGTGGCATAACACAAGACAACTTTGATCTCAGCAATAGAACCCTTAAGCAAATATTTTGTACACATTCAAGACACCCTAACTGAGCTAGCACACGACTCCAACACCTCCATTTCCCTCTAGAATACAGAACCACCCTCAAACTGCCCAAACAGAGCTCCTACTGCAGTTTGAGTGCCAACTCTCACCCCTTTCATGCATTCTGGCTAAAAGCTCTTCAAACACATTCCCTAGCATCACTTGAAGCTAATCCAAACATAAAACACGACCTGTAACTCCTCTAATCAGTTCCACCATTTTCACTTTCTTGTTTTGCAGTTGAAGGTCCATAGCTCGATTCAAGGTGTTTCAAAGCAAAGTAAGCATTGGAATAGCATCCCTACACTTCAGGCAAGCTGTACAGATCATCATCTTGCCCTGAAAGCTCCCCCATTGCCAGATACAACTTCAACTGAATAGGTATCTTCTTGAACTTCTAACTCTTAGTGTAGGCATCATTAGCTCTAAGTTTGTGAATAAGAAGTGTTCTACTCATGCCCCTGAATCTGTACATACTTTTACTTTTCATTTATTTTGCCTGAGCTATGAGAATTTAAGGTCTGAATGTTGATAAAAACTTAGGTTAGGATTTGGGAATGATGAAATTCTCTCTCATTTCTGAGAGTTAGGATGAGTTCTTTACATATTTAGAATCGTAATTCAATGCTTAACATTTCTTATGTTGTAAGTTTGTGCAAAAGATCAAGGAATCCAGATGTTTGAATTGGTGTTCAGGCGCGCGTTTTTGAACATCTTTCTGTCCAGAGGTTGAAGAAGAAGCCACATGGGCTGGGCCTGCTTTGATATTTCTTTTCACACCATGTTTTTGGTTTTACACCCCTAAGCCCATTTTGTTTGTTTTATTGATTTTTTGACTTTTCTTTTTTCATTCTGGTTTATTTATTTTTCCTCATGATATTAAAAATATAAAAATAATTTTTTACACCATTTTTGAATTTATAGGCATTTATTTGTTTAGATTAGTTATTTGTACATAAATAATTATATAAACTCACTTTTTACTTAAAATACTAGAAAATAATGTAAACACCATTTTATTTTCATTTTTATTTTGTTTTATCTTCTTAAAATATTTTATATAAAATATACTTTTTTTTATAAATATTAATTATTATTATTCTTGTATATATAATATATTTAGTAAATAATCAAGATATTCATATATATATTAATATATTTAGGGCAAAAATACCAAAATACATACATTTTTCTTTTATTAATATTTGACCTCAAAAAATACTTTTTTTTTTATAAATTTACTTCATTTTATTTTATTTTTTGTATATAATTATTAAATATTATACATATTAAATAGTTAATATATTTATTTAATGAAATTAGGGTTTTGCCCTTAGAACACAAAAACTCCAAAAAATAATACTTTTTTTATTTTGTTTATTTGACATAAAAATACCTTTTTTCCATACATATAAAAACCTTTTTTTACATCTTGCATATTTATTTTATTTTCCATTTAATTTATGCAATTAATTATCTTGTAAATATTCCAAAATTGATGTAATAGCTAGGTTTAAATTCCTTGTCTAAATATCCCCCCATTTGAACATTTGTACCCCCTTCCCATATTGTGTTGTAATAGTTTAGAACTTTATTTGTCGCACTAAATATACCATGTTAGAATTAGGGTTTGTGTGCAAATAAAAAGAACAAAATAGTTTGACCTAATTTCAAGATAATTAAAGCATGAAAAATGGACAACACATATCACACTTGCACCCCTAGGGTATTCCACTTGTTGCCTTCAATAATTGGGCCATATTGCATGTTAGGTTTCTTTGGGCAAAACAAACAATCAAATGATCATAGTCCCTCGACGACGCTTTCGAAAAGTTGCCTAAAATGATCAAGTCCCTTTCAAGGAAAAATTGCCCAAAGATACTTAGCACCATTGCAATTATGGTCTAAACGATGACCCACGCCCGTCCCTTTCACATCCTAACACAAGATTGTCCACCAAATGCAATGGTGGAACAAAATTGTTAAAAGGGTTAAAACATAACAAAAAATCTTTGAGAACTTTAGGGTAGATAGCTCTTAAGTACCTGTCAACTTGCAAAAGAAAACACTTGCCTATTTTCAAACCACACTTCACAAACACTTTCAAAGCAAACTTTCAAAAAACCTTGAAACATCTTTTCAAAAAGACAAACACCTTTTGTAAAACATTCGAGTAAAGAATTGTTACAAGGGTTGCCTAGACAAGGCATATTTTTCAAAACATTTTCAAAACCATACACACAAGCACCATTTCAAACAATTGAAAACCAAGGCAAGTTGATCTAAGCAAGTACCTAAGAGCCCATGGATAACCATGGATAGAAAGGGTGCTAATACCTTCCCTTTCTATAATCTACTCCCCGAACCCAAGAAAAAATCTCAAAGGTTTTTGCTGTGCTTTTTAAACCTTTCCTTAGGATAAAATAAAAAGTCGGTGGCGACTCTTGCTCAACCGAAACATTTGCGAAAACAAACGCAAAACCATAGTTAGTTCTCCCACCGTATCACAGAACTGGCGACTCTGCTGGGGAGAATTTTAAAAGTGGAGTAACCTTAGGGATTAGATCACCCTCTTGCATGACTAATTGTTTGAATTGTTTGCTTTATATCTTGGCTCTATTGTTTGGGTTTGCAATCCTACACCCGGATTTTGGGAAACATTCATAGATAGCAATACGTTGTGGAAACTGTGCGGGGTATACCGACACGGTCGAAGCAATAGCTATATTAGTGCGACATATTTGTGAGTACCGGTAACCCTTGAGTTCAATCAAGGAGAGTACGGGGCCGCTGAGTGATGTCACTAAGCACTAATGACATAGAACCTTACTTGACCATCCTCGCCTTTTATTAGGGGTAGTGAGATGACCGGCTTTGGTGCAGTCCGAAGTTGGTAGATACTCGATACTACACTCATTGAGGGTTGTTTTCTTGGAATATTTTGGTCGCTAGTTAAGTGGCTAAACCAAAACAATGAACAATGAAAACAATCCAGTGATATTGAGCTCCTTAGAACCCGGTTACTATTTATAGGACAGGTTTTTTTAGCCAACTACACTCAAGAGGGTACTTACCTATGAAACCTCATTCAAGCCTGAAACTATGGTTTGGTGTGAATTGCTTGTACACATGTTTTGTGCATACATCATAAACATCATAAAGCATCATATGCATTCACTAACCATTTCAAGGGTTTGGATCTTCATCTTTGTTCTTGTTTTGTAGGTCATGGAAATTCCTCGCAGAAAGACCATCCAAGTCAACCTTGTGAGAATCTCTCCTCAACTCAAGGAGCTCACCTCAAGAATTCCGGAAAACTCATCCTTCAGTGAAAGACATGGTAGACTGCTCAGCTTAGTCAACACCAACATTGAAGAAGACATGATGAAAGTGCTATTCCAGTTCTTTGACCCTCTTCACCACTGTTTCACTTTCCCTGATTACCAGTTGGTGCCCACTTTGGAGGAGTTTTCTCAACTCCTGAGAATTCCTATCCTTAATCAACTACCCTTCAACGGTACGGAAAAGGAATCAAAGCCGGAAGATGTTGCTCGAGCATTACATCTACAACCATCCGACATCAAGGGGCATTGGGAAACCAGAAGCGGTGTAAAAGGCTTCTTAGCAAAATTCTTGTTTGAGAAGGCACAAGAATGTTGGAATTCATTGGACCTACAAGCCTTTGAAGAGATTGTGGCACTCCTTATCTATGGGTTGGTCTTGTTCCCAAATCCTGACCAATTGGTAGATGTCAACGCCGTCAAAATCTTCTCGTCCAGAAATCCAATACCAACATTGCTTGGGGACATTCTTCACTCATTTTACACACGAACAATGAGAAAGAGGGGTGTTCTCATGTGCTGTACTCCTCTCCTTGCAAGGTGGTTTATTTCGCACCTTCCACAATCTGTCTTGAAGAATGACCAAGGCTCAAGGTGGTCCCAACGGTTGATGACTCTTACTCACTCTGATGTACATTGGTGTTCTCGGTCCAGAGAAAATGTCATCATCGTCGATCATTGTGGAGAGTTTCCTAATGTTCCTTTACTTGGAATCAGAGGAGGTATCACCTATAACCCTTGCCTAGCTTTGAGGCAATTTGGATATGCACGGAGGGATGGCCCTCATGACATGTTGATTCCTGACCTAGTTTTTGACTTCGACAACGATGCGCAAGGACTTCGCCAAAGATTCATCAGAGCTTGGGGGAGGCCCAACAAGGTTGATAGCAAGACTCTGGGACACAAGAACTCCATCCCTCTTGAGCCTTATCTCAAGTGGGTACGAGCCCGAGCCCAAAGTCTGATAATGCCTTATCCTCATGTACTCCCTGTGATTAAAGAGCCCGTCAAGGAAGGAGAGGTTCCCTACACCATCCTACATCCAGACATGCCTACATCGTGGGAGGAAATGCAGAAAAGTTGGATTCAGCTCAAGGAGGAACATAATACTTTTGAAGCTAGCTTCTACGCCAGTGAGAAGAAGGTTCTAGAGCTTACCCGCCGACTCCATGAGCAAGAGGCCCTCAACACCTACATCGCACCAAAAAGGATGCGCAATGTCTTTTTACCTTGAGAAGTTGTTTTTGTAATATTTGGCCCACGGGCATTTATGTACTAACAAATTTCTTCTTATTAATATGACGTGCGTTCCTTTTTTTTTTATTTTTTATTTTTTATTTTTTATTTTTTTTTATTTTTTATTTTACAACAATTTTGAATGTTCTAAATCCTTGAATGCATTGCATACATAAGCATATCATTCATCATGTGCATAAGCAGGTCTCACTCCAGGTTTCCTTATCTGTCTGCTGTTTATTTCAGTAGGATGGATCTCGAGCAAACAGTCAAAGACCTACAAGCTCAAAATGCACAGTTCCAGCAACTCCTGACGACCTTGGCTAAGGGTCAGAAGGATCTCAAGACCTTGCTGGGGAATAAAGACCCAGTGAAAAAGAAGAAAAAGAGACTCGGGGTGGCTACTTTGGGGAGAAGATTTGACGGAGAAGCTCAGAGAGTGCTTGAATTTCCTCCTACTTCTGATGAAGGAACCAGCAAAGGAGGTGGGGCTGCGGTACCTTCCGAGTCCGATGTGGAAGAAGAGGAGGTCGAAGAGGATGAAGATTATTCTGATCAACAATACCCTCCAGCTGATGATAAATACAAAGGTTTAGAAGACAGGTTGGCCGCCATGGAATTACAAAGAGTACCGGGTTTGGACTTTGAAGACTTGGGTTTGGTTGCCGGGATTGTGATTCCCCCAAAATTCAAAGTGCCAGTGTTTGTGAGGTATGATGGGCTGTCCTGTCCAAAAATGCATCTCAGGTCCTACGTAAGAAAGATCCAACCCTATACGGCAGATAAAAACCTTTGGATCCATTTCTTTCAAGACAGCCTTTCTGGAGCTCAGTTGGAGTGGTTTTATCAGCTAGAGGGAACCAGCTTCCGAAATTGGGAAGACTTGGCCACCGCCTTTTACAAACAATACCAGTATAATTCTGACCTTGCTCCCACACGTACCCAACTTCAGGGTATGTCACTGGGAACCGGCGAAGGATTCAAAGAATATGCACAAAAATGGAGGGATTTGGCTGGCAGGGTGCAACCTCCTTTAACCGACCGTGAACTTGTTGATATGTTTCTAGGGACCCTATCTGGGCCATTTTTCAATCATCTGATTGGTAACTCTTCCGCGGGGTTTACCGATTTGATCCTAACAGGCGAAAGAATACAAGCTGGCATTAAGTCAGGAAAGATTCAGAAGGGTGCTGCTGCAAGTGTTGAGAAGAAGCCTTTTAAGAAGGAAACAACTGTGGTATATTCTCAGAGAAGAGCATGGAAGACTGAGCGCCGGCCGACCGTGGGGGCCGTAATGATTCAAAACCCTTCAAGTGAGCAGCCTCGCTATAACCAATCCAGACCAAATCAACAACGAGTGGAACGGCCACAACGACAGTTCACCCGTATTAATATGACTCCAGCGCAAGTGCTTCCCCATCTGTTAAAGTTGAATCTCGCCACTATCAAGGAGGCACCAAAAAATGTGAATACGTCCTCTCCGCATTATCATCCTAATGCTAAATGCGCTTACCATTCTGACAGTGTCGGGCACGACACCAATGATTGTTGGGCACTCAAGCATAAAATCCAAGACCTGATAGAGGCGAAGGAGGTGGAGTTTGACGCTCCGGTGAAGCCTAATGTGATATCTGCTCCCATGCCGAAGCACGGCCGAAATGTCAATGCCATTGAAGAAGATTTGTATGTTGCTGATGTCAATGATCTGACAACTCCATTGTTAACCATCAAGTTGAATCTGTTAAGGGCCGGGATCTTTCCAGGATGTAAAGAAGACTGCTATTGTTGTTACTCTCTGCCGTTTGACTGTCCGTTACTGAAGAAAGGCATCCAAGGCCTAATGGACAGTCGACAAATTTTGTTTGAAAAAGTTTCTGCTGTTCCAACCCATACTGAAAATATCTCAATCATAACCATTCACGCCAATCTTTCCAAGGCCGTCAAAAAGCCTGTTAAGATTACACCAGCTACGAAATCTGTTCCTTTGAAGATAACACTGCCAGGGTCTGTCCCCTATGTTTCTGAGAAGTCAATACCATGGAACTATGGCGGTGACGTATACTACCATGGTATTAAACAAATCGAAATAACTGAAGAAAGTTCGGATGATGAAGAAGCCAACATTGGTAACATTGCAGGCACGAGCAAAATCACCAGGAGCGGGAGAATATTTTCTCCAGAGATTGGCCCTCCAAGAGCAATCTTTGGACCCTCATCTACCGACAAGGTCATCCCTGCACCAATAAAACTCTCTACTAGAGCCCCTTTGATTGAAGATGTTGTTGTTCCTAGTACTGTCCCTCCTACCACTGCTGACAAAGGTAAGGGAATCCAAGATGAGCTCGTCAGGACGAGGGCTCAACCCTTAGTCATCCCGGAGACCTCCAAGAAGGAAATGGATGAGATCTTGAGGATAATCAAAAGGAGTGATTACGATGTGGTAGAACAACTGGGGAAAACCCCCTCAAAGATCTCCATGCTGGCACTACTACTTTGCTCGGAAGCGCACGCTAAAGCTCTGATAAAATTCCTGAAGGCAGCCCATGTGCCCCAGGAAACCTCTGCATATCAATTTCAAAATTGCGTGGCTAGCCTGATTGCGGATAATGGATTAGGTTTCTCTGATGCCGACCTAACTCCTAAAGGTAGAAACCACAATGATGCTTTGCACATTTCAGTCGAGTGCCGGGGAACTACTCTCGCACATGTCTTGGTCGACACTGGTTCGTCGCTGAATGTATTGCCTAAGAAGGCCTTGGACCGACTAGATTGTGAAGGGTTGGAGTTGAAGCCGAGTGATATTGTTGTCAGAGATTTCGATGGTTCGAAGAGAATGGTCCATGGGGAGGTTGAAATTCCCATCAAGATAGGCACTGAGGTGTTTAAATATACTTTCTATGTGATGGACATCCGTCCGTCATACTCTTGCTTGCTGGGTAGACCTTGGATACACCGTGTTGGGGCAGTCACCTCCTCCTTACATCAGATGTTGAAGTATCCTGTCAAGGGAAAAATCATTACTGTCCATGGCGAAGAGGAGTACATGATTAGCCACTTGAACTCTTTCCGATATGTGGAGGTTGAAGGGGAGTTCATTGAGACGCCTTTTCAGCATTTCGAAGAAGTCCTTCCTGAGATAACAGTAGCAAAGTTGGCAGCGGAGACACCGAGGCAGATGGCCAGGATGGCATCTCTGGAGGATGCAAGGGCCGCAATAAAGGAAGGGAAGAATTCAGCATGGGGGCAGTTACCTGACATTCCACATAAAACAGACAAATTTGGATTAGGGTTCACTACCGCAGGCCAGAAGGCTATGCGCCGTTCGAAGATTGAAAGAGCGCCCGTCAAAATTTCTCCCTACGGAATCAACGCTTTGGAGGATGAAGATAAAGAGAGAAACATCGAAGAATGGATTTACCCAACTGTCAAAGGAGGATTGAGCAACTGGGAGGCAAAAGACTTTGTCCCCATCACTTTTATTCATCAGTAATTTATCTGTCAAACATTTCTTATTTGGTCTGTAATATTTATTTTCAAACAATCCGTACACTATCTTTTCACCTCATGCCTTGCCCGGGGCATGTAGGTCCATTTGTAAGGGTTTTGATTATTTTTCATATCCATATGCCATGTTTAATGATTCATTGGACGTTTTTCATTTGATAAACTGCTTGTGTTCATTTTCTTTCCTTTTGCATTTTTGTTTAAGGATGGCTATCCCTTACACACACCCACACTCACAAATGCAG
The DNA here is from genome assembly GCA_948472305.1 of Vicia faba. Lineage (NCBI taxonomy): Eukaryota > Viridiplantae > Streptophyta > Magnoliopsida > Fabales > Fabaceae > Vicia > Vicia faba. The sequence goes on along the minus strand of OX451739.1, from coordinate 1,361,480,293 downwards.
GTACCCATCCACTCCGGATTCCATGGGTGACAATTCTGCTATATCCTTCAATAACTCTGAAGATCTGGTCAATCAAGCCGAGTATGAAGATGACGAAGGTTGTGAAGTACCAGGGGAACTATCCAGACTTCTACAGCAAGAGGAAAGGGCCATCTTACCGCACGAAGAGTCATTGGAAACTGTCAACTTAGGGACCGAGGAAGACTGAAAGGAGGTGCAAGTGGGTGCCAATCTGGAACCAAGTGTCAAGGAACGCCTGATACAGTTGTTGAATGAGTATGTTGAAATCTTCGCTTGGTCTTATGAAGACATGCCGGGTTTAGACACAGACATCGTGGTTCACCATCTCCCCACAAGAGAGGATTGTCCACCGATCAAGCAAAAAGTCCGCCGAATGAGGCCTGACATGTCGGAAAAGATCAAAGCAGAAGTGATGAAGCAATTCGACGCTGGCTTTCTGGCTGTTACGTCCTATCCTCAATGGGTCGCTAACATCGTGCCAGTACCTAAGAAAGATGGCAAAGTCAGGATGTGTGTGGACTACCGGGATTTGAATAGGGCCAACCCCAAAGATGATTTTCCACTTCCACACATTGACATTTTGATCGACAATACAGCTCAGCATAAAGTGTTTTCCTTCATGGATGGATTCTCGGGCTACAATCAATTCAAAATGGCCCCCGAGGATATGGAGAAAACAACTTTTGTCACACAATGGGGCACTTTCTGTTACAAGGTGATGCCGTTCGGGCTGAAGAACGCAGGGGCAACTTATCAACGCGCCATGGTAGCTTTATTTCATGATATGATACATCATGAGATTGAAGTTTACGTAGACGATATGATAGCTCGGTCACAAACAGAGGAGGAGCACCTTGAACATCTAGAAAAGCTGTTTGCCAGATTGAAAGAATACAAACTCAGGCTGAATCCAAGTAAGTGCACTTTTGGAGTCAGGTCTGGTAAACTTCTAGGATTCATTGTAAGCAACAAAGGCATTGAAGTCGATCCAGAAAAAGTGAAAGCAATACAAGAGATGCCTGCTCCCCGTACTGAAAAGGAGGTTAGAGGATTCTTGGGGCGCTTGAACTATATTGCCAGATTCATCTCGCATCTGACTTCTACCTGTGAGCCAATTTTCAAACTCTTGAAGAAAGATCAGGTAGTCAAATGGAACGACGATTGCCAAACTGCTTTTGATAAGATCAAGGAGTATTTGCTGGAGCCTCCTATTCTGATGCCGCCCGTCGAAGGAAGACCATTGATCATGTATCTGACCGTCTTGGGTAACTCAATGGGGTGTGTTATGGGCCAGCATGACGAGTCTGGTCGAAAAGAGCATGCCATTTATTACCTTAGAAAAAATTTTACCGACTGTGAGACTCGCTACTCACTGCTCGAGAAAACTTGCTGCGCTTTGGTATGGGCTGCTCGCCGACTAAGACAGTATATGTTGACTCATACTACCTTGTTGATTTCCAAAATGGATCCTATCAAGTATATCTTCGAAAAGCCCGCCTTATCTGGAAGAATAGCTAGATGGAAAATGATCCTGACTGAGTATGACATCCAGTACACCACCCAAAAAGATATAAAAGGGAGTGTACTAGCTGACCATCTGGCTCATCAAGCTATCGAGGATTATCAACCCATGAGATTTGACTTCCCAGACGAGGACATCATGAATTTGGACAACATTGAAAGTAACGGACCGTATGACGGACCCGAAAAGGGATCCCGATGGACCCTGTACTTTGATGGTGCTTCAAATGCACTTGGAAATGGTATCGGCGCAGTACTCATTTCTCCGGAAGGTTGTCACACACCTTTCACGACCCGACTTTGCTTCAGCTGCACAAACAACATGGCTGAGTACGAAGCTTGCATCTTTGGTCTCAAGGCTGCCATAGACTTGGGGATCAAATCTTTGGTCGTATTTGGGGATTCGGCTTTGGTTATCAGTCAAATCAAAGGATAGTGGGATACCAAGCATACTAATCTTATCCCATACAAAGAACATGTCTTGACATTGTTGCCTCATTTCGAGCAAATTACCTTCGAGCATTTCCCGCGAGAAGAGAATCAGCTAGCAGATGCTCTAGCCACAATGTCCTCCATGTTTAAACTCAATTGGGATAACGAGGCTCCCCAAATCATCATCGAGCGAATGGATGAACCTGCGCATTGTCACGAGATTAATACCGAAGAAGTAGTGGAACAAACTTGGTTCCATGAAATCAAAAGGTATCTCGAAACTAGAGATTATCCTGAAGGAGTTTCCGTAAATGACAAGAAGTTCTTAAGGAAATTTGCTGCTAAGTTCTTCTTGAGCAACGACATCCTTTACAAACGAAGCCATGATTGTGTATTACTCCGATGTGTAGACAAAGCTGAAGCAGAGTTGATCATGACTGATATACACAGCGGCACATTTGGCACTCACTTGAGCAGGCATACAATGGCTAAGAAGATCCTAAGGGCAGGCTATTACTGGTCTACCATGGAAGCTGACTGCCATCAACATTCCCGTACTTGCCACAAATGCCAAGTCTACGCTGACAAAGTTCATATCCCTCCGGTTCCTCTCAACGTTCTGACTGCTCCTTGGCCATTTGCAATGTGGGGCATTGACATGATTAGAGAGATCAAGCCCACGGCTTCCAACGGACATCGCTTCATCCTAGTTGCCATTGGCTATTTCACCAAATGGGTCGAAGCAGCTTCTTTCGCCTCTGTTACTAAAAATGTGGTTGCCCGCTTTATCAAGCAAAATCTCATATGCCAGTATGGTGTTCCAGACAGGATCATCACAGACAACGGTACAAATCTGAATAACACGATGATCACCGCGTTGTGCGAACAGTTCAAGATTTATCATCACAATTCATCTCCCTACCGACCGAAGATGAACGGTGCTGTTGAAGCTGCGAACAAAAACATTAAGAAAATCATTCAGAAAATGACAGTCACTTACAAAGACTGGCATGAGATGTTACCGTTTGCTCTGCATGGATACCGTACGACGGCACGTACTTCAACCGGGGCAACCCCATTTTCTTTGGTATATGGCATGGAAGCTGTCTTGCCTATGGAAGTCCAGATTCCTTCTCTAAGGATTATGAAGGATGCAGGTTTGAATGAAGATGATTGGATGCAGACCCGACTTGATCAACTCAATTTGATCGACGAGAAGCGACTCGCTGCTATATGCCATGGTCAGACGTATCAAAAATGGATGATCAAGGCCTTCAATAAGAAAGTCAGACGTCAGGTGTATCAAGTCGGAGATCTCGTAATCAAGCGGATTATCTTGCCGCAAAGTGATCCCAGGGGCAAATGGACTCCTACATATGAAGGACCATTTGTGATCAAGAGCATATTTTCTGGTGGTGCAATGATTCTGACCACCATGTACGGCGACAATTTGCCGCACCCTGCGAACGCAGACATAGTCAAAAGATACTACGCATAAAATAACCCGACAAGTCGAAAACCCGAAAGGGCGGCTTGGGCAAAAATGGGCATCCCGGTGGACCGAAAACCCGAAAGGGCGGTTCAGGCAAAAGTTAGGGATAAAAATAAAAAAATCTGTACACCCGGCAAGTTGAAAACCCGAAAGGGCGGCTTGGGCAAAAAGGGGTTTCCCGGTGGATCGAAAACCCGAAAGGGCGATTCAGGCAAAAGTTAGGGAATTAAAGCGTATGACTATGTCTCTTCGGATCACTTCGAAGACAATCTCTTCATCAACCAGTTCCAGGCTTCTGATCAATCCAGTCATCGGCAAACGAAGCATTGAATGGACAGATATTCAGAGTTGTGAAAGCTATAGCATAATGGAATCCCATGGAATTATTTCACATAGCCATCCTTTATTTTGTATAAATCTTTCAATATTTACGACAAAATCCTCTTACTAGGATGATTGTCTCCTTTGTACAAATATACTCATAGAAAGTCAATACAAATACTTTTCCCAGAAATTTGTGTCATTTCCTTTTCTTTTCTCTTGCACTATTTGTTTTATTTTGAGAAACGTCCAATGTTTTGTTAAATAGGCATATGCATTTGAACATAATCATTTCCTTACAAGAAAGAGGATTACTGATAGGTCAAAGGTGCAGTTGGATATCTTGATACCCTTCAAAGGAAACCCCCAGGAGATTTGGAATCCATATCCCCAGCAAACTCTGAAGCTTATCCCCACTAGATTTTGGAAGCTTACCCCCTGCAGAGTACGGACGTCTCTCCCGAGTTTTATTCAAAGTTATTCCTCACAAGGGCTTATAACTGGGTTATCCTCAGCTTATTGCCACGGAAGATCGCATTCGCCAAAATTCTTCCTACCTCCAGCGGAGTTCATCAGAGTTCCCCAACATAACTTATCAATACAATCCCCAGAGGAGTTTGTCTTTGTTATCCCCAGCCAGAGGATCCTCCGGAACTCAATTCCCCTCGGAACTAAGTTTCAATATCCCCGGCCGAGCTAAAGCTTCAAATTCTCAATCCCCAGCGAAGCCAGACTAATGAACCTTCTCCCCACAGAGTTTTGGGAGGGCAAATCTTGAGTTCCTCAGTGAAGTCGCTAGAGATACTGCCCACCAAGCTGAAGATTCTCAGTCCTACATCCCCAGCATGAGTCTATTAGATTGGAACTCTCCAGTAGAGGTCATCAGGAATTCCCCAGAATATTGGTATGCAACCCAAGCTCTTTATTCTCCAGCAACAACCAGGAATTATTCTTCCCGGCAGCGGTCAAGATACTTTCATCTTCAGCCATCTCGGATTCATCTATCCTTTGCAAGACAGCTCTCCAGCTTACATGCGCATCCATTTACATTCATATCATATAACATACATTGTGTCATGCATCATGGTATTGCATATAACTAACTCTTTGCCTTTGCAGGTAAGATCAGTCGACAGACAAAAATCATTATCTTCCGAGATTTTTGCCAGGAATAGTTCAGATATGACCCAGACATGGCAATATTCTGATGCTTATTCCAGATTCATCCAGATGCAGTTTTACACGAGCTCATCATCAGGGAACCCTACACCGGTTCTTCCTCCAAATTCAAGACTTCTGAAAACAGTTCACGGGTTCTCCAAGTAACGGATGTTAACCTATCGCTTGTTCAGATTCTTCTCAAGACTTCTGAAAATAGTTTATGGATTCTTCCCAACAACGGATGTTAATCTATCACTTGTTCAGATGCAATTTTTGAAAACAGTTTACGGACGCTTCCCAACAACGGATGCTGCTCTATTGCTTATTCAACTTCAAGATTTCTGAAAACAGTTCACGGGTTCTCTAAGTAGCGGATGTTAACCTATCGCTTGTTCAGATTCTTCTCCAGACTTCTGAAAATAGTTTATGGATTCTTCCCAACAACGGATGTTAATCTATCAACTTGTTCAGATGCAATTTCTGAAAACAGTTTACGGATTCTTCCCAACAACGAATATTAATCTATCGCTTGTTCAGACTCTTCTCAACTTTTGAAAACAGTTTACGGACGCTTCCCAACAACGGATGCTGCTCTATTGCTTATTCAACTTCAAGATTTCTGAAAACAATTCACGGGTTCTCCAAGTAACGGATGTTAACCTATCGCTTGTTCAGATTCTTCTCCAGACTTCTGAAAACAGTTTATGGATTCTTCCTAACAACGGATGTTAATCTATCAACTTGTCCAGATGCAATTTTTGAAAACAGTTTACGGATTCCTCCCAACAACGGATGTCAATCTATTGCTTATTCAGACCCCCAGTTCAGAGATGGTCCCAAGCATGGACACCTTCCTGATACTCATTCCAGATGGCATCTTTAAGCCCATCCCCGACAAGTTTCTGTCATTCCTCCTGATGGAATCGCTAAGCCCATCTCCAAATGGCATCTCTAAGCCCATTCCCGCATCCCTTGCTTTGACGAGTGCAAATTTAAGGGCACTCTAGTGTCCAATCTCCTTTTACCGTCGAGTCACGAAAGGCAAACTTGCCAATCTAACTCTTCGGATTCAAGAAGATTGAACAGGGGCAACTGTTGTACCCCAAAATTTGCCCTCCCTTTTTCACAACATTTCTCATCACCAAGCCCTTGGAGATCAAGATCCAGTTAGGGTTTCATCTGCTCAAGACTTCTCCTTGCACTGTTGACCCAAATTAGGGTTTGTGTTTGCACAAAGATGTTTTGACCTAAAATGCCTAAGATAACTTTCATGCTTCATATTGGACTCCCAAGTTTATCCATACCAAGTTTCAAGTCTTGATTCCAAATTTTGCCCAGTCAATTGGACAGTTGACCTAGAAATCAACTGTATTGGGGAAAAAGTCAACTGTGGCCAATTGACAGTCAAACCTCATGAAAATTGACCCACATCAATATCATGAACTCACATGGACCATTTGATCAAGTTTGGATCACAATTCCACAAGAAATTTGATCAGATCACCAAAAGGGCAAAATGGTCATTTTTAGGGTTTTGACTGCACAAAGGCAATTTTTGACTATTTGACCTAGCCAATGGCAAACCAAGCTCACATATGGATTCAAGGACCCCATGGAATTGTCTTGACATGCTCAACAAGTTCAAAAGATCCCAAGGACACAAGATTGACAGTTGAATTTCCCAGTCAATTGATCAATTTTGATTGTATACTGAAAAGTCAAACTTTGACTTTTTGGTCAAAATCAAGAGTCAAGATTCATTTTTCATCAAAACATGCCAAATCATGAAACTTGTTCACCAAGAAATCAAAAATTGCAAATTAGGGTTTGAAATGAGAAATTTTCATAACTTAGAATTTTTCTAAGTTATGAAAAACCCTAATTTTTTCCCAACTTTGCCCCACTTTCTCACCAAGATTCATTTGGATCAAGCAAAAGTCAAAACATGAAAGTTGTATCCTATTGCATGATCTACAACTTTGATTCACAAAGTTTTCCCAAAAGAAGCTTGTATCTCAAGTTACAATTTTTGGAATAAGGGTACTAAACCATTCTTAACTTAGTGAAATTTTGACCTTTTTAGGCAAGGTTTTTACCTAACTTCAAGACCATTTTTCACATACTTCCCCTTGGAATTTCAATTTTCATTTAAAATATGGATTGTAGTACACATTCCAAGCTTTCCAAAATGTCCAAGAACTCATCAAACAACCTCATGACTTGAGAGAATCGAATTTCGCAATATGGCAAAAAGTCACTTTGATTCATGACCATTACCATGTTCATAACTTATGCATTTTCAAAATCAGCATGCTTCCCTTGATTACAGGCCTCTAAACCATCCAACAGTCAATAATTTAATGCATACTCATTGTGCCAAGGCCTTGTTTTATGAGTTTAAGCATTACATGTTGAATTAAGCCATTTATAGAAAAAGTGAAATAGCCATTTTTGAAAAGTTAAGCTTTATGTCAAAGTTGCAAATCAACAAGTACAAATCAAATCACTTTGGCACAAGATTATGAACAAAACACACTGATCAAGGGGAGGGTTAGCAGCACATTAGGGGGGCCTCTAGCTGTCTAAAACTCAAGTGGACATTTGCTTGCTTAAGTGTGAAGAAATGTGGCATAACACAAGACAACTTTGATCTCAGCAATAGAACCCTTAAGAAAATATTCTGTACACATTCAAGACATCCTAACTGAGCTAGCACACGACTCCAACACCTCCATTGCCCTCTAGAATACAGAACCACCCTCAAACTGCCCAAACAGAGCTCCTACTGCAGTTTGAGTGCCAACTCTCACCCCTTTCATGCATTCTGGCTAAAAGCTCTTCAAACACATTCCCTAGCATCACTTGAAGCTAATCCAAACATAAAACACGACCTGTAACTCCTCTAATCAGTTCCACCATTTTCACTTTCTTGTTTTGCAGTTGAAGGTCCATAGCTCGATTCAAGGTGTTTCAAAGCAAAGTAAGCATTGGAATAGCATCACTACACTTCAGGCAAGCTGTACAGATCATCATCTTGCCCTGAAAGCTCCCCCATTGCCAGATACAACTTCAACTGAACATGTATCTTCTTGAACTTCTAACTCTTAGTGTAGGCATCATTAGCTCTAAGTTTGTGAATAAGAAGTGTTCTACTCATGCCCCTGAATCTGTACATACTTTTACTTTTCATTTATTTTGCCTGAGCTATGAGAATTTAAGGTCTGAATGTTGATAAAAACTTAGGTTAGGATTTGGGAATGATGAAATTCTCTCTCATTTCTGAGAGTTAGGATGAGTTCTTTACATATTTAGAATCGTGATTCAATGCTTAACATTTCTTATGTTGTAAGTTTGTGCAAAAGATCAAGGAATCCAGATGTTTGAATTGGTGTTCAGGCGCACGTTTTTGAACATCTTTCTGTCCAGAGGTTGAAGAAGAAGCCACATGGGCTGGGCCTGCTTTGATATTTCTTTTCACACCATGTTTTTGGTTTTACACCCCCTAAGCCCATTTTGTTTGTTTTATTGATTTTTTGACTTTTCTTTTTTCATTCTGGTTTATTTATTTTTCCTCATGATATTAAAAATATAAAAATAATTTTTTACACCATTTTTGAATTTATAGGCATTTATTTGTTTAGATTAGTTATTTGTACATAAATAATTATATAAACTCACTTTTTACTTAAAATACTAGAAAATAATGTAAACACCATTTTATTTTCATTTTTATTTTGTTTTATCTTCTTAAAATATTTTATATAAAATATACTTTTTTTATAAATATTAATTATTATTATTCTTGTATATATAATATATTTAGTAAATAATCAAGATATTCATATATATATATATATATATATATTAATATATTTAGGGCAAAAATACCAAAATACATACATTTTTCTTTTATTAATATTTGACCTCAAAAAATACTTTTTTTTATAAATTTACTTCATTTTATTTTATTTTTTGTATATAATTATTAAATATTATACATATTAAATAGTTAATATATTTATTTAATGAAATTAGGGTTTTGCCCTTAGAACACAAAAACTCCAAAAAATAATACTTTTTTTATTTTGTTTATTTGACATAAAAATACCTTTTTTCCATACATATAAAAACCTTTTTTTACATCTTGCATATTTATTTTATTTTCCATTTAATTTATGCAATTAATTATCTTGTAAATATTCCAAAATTGATGTAATAGCTAGGTTTAAATTCCTTGTCTAAATATCCCCCCATTTGAACATTTGTACCCCCTTCCCATATTGTGTTGTAATAGTTTAGAACTTTATTTGTCGCACTAAATATACCATGTTAGAATTAGGGTTTGTGTGCAAATAAAAAGAACAAAATAGTTTGACCTAATTTCAAGATAATTAAAGCATGAAAAATGGACAACACATATCACACTTGCACCCCTAGGGTATTCCACTTGTTGCCTTCAATAATTGGACCATATTGCATGTTAGGTTTCTTTGGGCAAAACAAACAATCAAATGATCATAGTCCCTCGACGACGCTTTCGAAAAGTTGCCTAAAATGATCAAGTCCCTTTCAAGGAAAAATTGCCCAAAGATACTTAGCACCATTGCAATTATGGTCTAAACGATGACCCACGCCCGTCCCTTTCACATCCTAACACAAGATTGTCCACCAAATGCAATGGTGGAACAAAATTGTTAAAAGGGTTAAAACATAATAAAAAATCTTTGAGAACTTTAGGGTAGATAGCTCTTAAGTACCTGTCAACTTGCAAAAGAAAACACTTGCCTATTTTCAAACCACACTTCACAAACACTTTCAAAGCAAACTTTCAAAAAACCTTGAAACATCTTTTCAAAAAGACAAACACCTTTTGTAAAACATTCGAGTAAAGAATTGTTACAAGGGTTGCCTAGACAAGGCATCTTTTTCAAAACATTTTCAAAACCATACACACAAGCACCATTTCAAACAATTGAAAACCAAGGCAAGTTGATCTAAGCAAGTACCTAAGAGCCCATGGATAACCATGGATAGAAAGGGTGCTAATACCTTCCCTTTCTATAATCTACTCCCCGAACCCAAGAAAAAATCTCAAAGGTTTTTGCTGTGCTTTTTAAACCTTTCCTTAGGATAAAATAAAAAGTCGGTGGCGACTCTTGCTCAACCGAAACATTTGCGAAAACAAACGCAAAACCATAGTCAATTCTCCCACCGTATCACAGTCAGCTAGTACACTCCCTTTTATAGCTTTTTGGGTAGTATACTGGATGTCATATTCAGTCAGGATCATCTGCCATCTAGCGATTCTTCCAGATAAAGCAGGCTTCTCGAAGATATACTTGATAGGATCCATTTTTGAAATCAGCAAGGTGGTATGCGTCAACATATACTGCCTTAGTCAACGAGCAGCCCATACCAAAGCGCAACAAGTTTTCTCGAGCAGTGAGTAGCGAGTCTCACAGTCGGTAAACTTTTTGCTAAGGTAATAAATGGCATGCTCTTTTCGACCAGACTCGTCATGTTGGCCCAGTACGCACCCCATTGAGTTTTCCAAAACAGTCAGATACATGATCAGCGACCTACCTTCAACGGTGGCATCAGAATAGGAGGTTCTAGCAAATACTCCTTGATCTTATCAAAAGCAGTTTGGCAATTGTCGTTCCATTCGACTACCTGATCTTTCTTTAATAGTTTGAAAATTGGCTCACAGGTAGACGTCAGATGAGAGATGAATCTGGCAATATAGTTCAAGCGCCCCAAGAACCCTCTAACCTCCTTTTCAGTACGGGGGGCAGGCATTTCTTGTATATGCTTCACTTTTGCTGGATCGACATTAATGCCTTTGTTGGTGACAATAAATCCTAGAAGTTTACCAGACCTAACTCCAAAAGTGCACTTACTTGGGTTCAGCCTGAGTTTGTACTCCTTCAACCTGGAAAACAGCTTTTGCAAATGTTCAAGGTGTTCCTCCTCTGTTTGTGATCGAGCTATCATGTCGTCTATGTAAACTTCGATCTCATGATGTATCACATCATGAAATAAAGATACCATGGCGCGCTGATAAGTTTCCCCTACGTTCTTCAGTCCGAACGGAATCACCTTGTAGCAGAAGGTACCCCATTGTGTAACAAAGGTTGTTTTCTCCATGTCCTCGGGGGCCATTTTAATCTGGTTGTAGCCCGAGAATCCATCCATGAAGGAAAACACTTTGTGCTGAGCCGTGTTGTCAATCAAAATGTCGATATGCGGTAGCGGAAAATCATCTTTAGGGCTGGCCCTATTTAAATCCCGGTAGTCCACACACATTCTGACCTTGCCGTCTTTTTTGGGAACTGGCACAATGTTAGCAACCCATTGTGGATAGGATGTAACAGCCAGAAAACCAGCGTTGAATTGCTTCATTACTTCTGCTTTAATCTTCTCAGACATGTCGGGCCTCATTCAGCGGACTTTTTGCTTGATCGGTGGACAATCCTCTCTTGTAGGGAGACGGTGAACCACGATATCTGTGTCTAAACCCGACATGTCCTCATAAGACCAGGCAAAGATTTCAACATATTCATTCAACAACTGTATTAAGAACTCCTTGACACTTGGTTCCAGATTTGCACCCACTTGTACCTCCTTCCGGTCTTCCTCTGTTCCTAAGTTGATAGTTTCCAACAACTCTTCATGAGGCAATATGGCCCTCTCTTCTTGTTGTAGAAGTCTGGCTAGCTCCCCCGGTACTTCACAATCTTCGTCATCTTCGTATTCAGCCTGGTTGACCAAATCTTCAGAGTTATTGAAGGATACAATAGAATAGTCACCCATAGAATCCAGAGTGGATGGGTACATGTATTTGTGAGTGTGGGTGTGTGTAAGGGATAGCCATCCTTAAACAAACAAAAATGCAAAAGGAAAGAAAATGAACACAGCAGTTTATAAATGAAAAACGTCCAATGAATCATTAAACATGGCATATGGATATGAAGAGAATCAAAACCCTTACAAATGGACCTACATGCCTCGGGCAAGGCATGAGGTGAAAAATAGTGTGCAGATTGTTTAAAAGTAATTATTACAGACCAACAGGAAATGTTCGAAAGATAAATTACTGATTAATGAAAGTAATGGGGACGAAGTCTTTTGCCTCCCAGTTGTGCAGTCCCCCTTCCATGGTTGGGAAGATCCAATCTTCAACGTTACCCTCTTCGTCTTCGTCTTCTAAAGCATTGATTCTATGAGGAGAAATCTTGATGGGTGCTCTTTCAATTTTTGAGCGACGCATAGCTTTCTGCCCCGCAGCGGTAAATCCCAACCCAAACTTGTCTATTTTGTGAGGAATGTCAGGCAATTGTCCCCATGTTGAGCTCTTTCCCTCCTTCATTGCAGCTTCTGCGTCTTTCAGAGATGCCATCCTGGCCACCTGCTTGGGTACCTCAGCTACTGCCTTTGCTACTGCAACTTCGGGATTAATTTCCTCAAAGTGTTGGAACGGTGTCTCAATGAATTCTCCCTCCACTTCCACATACCGAAAGGAGTTCAAGTGACTGATCATATATTCCTCTTCACCGTGTACAATTATGATTTTTCCTTTGACAGGGTATTTCAGCATCTGATGTAGGGAGGAAGTGACTGCACCAGCATTATGTATCCATGGTCTTCCTAGCAAGAAAGAGTATGACGGACGGATGTCCATCACATAGAAAGTTGAGTGGAATACTTCAGTACCTACCTTGATGGGAATGTCGACCTCCCCATGCACCATCCATTTAGAGCCGTCAAAGGCCTTGACAATGATATTACTTGGTTTCAGCTCTAAGCCTTCACAATCCAACCGGTCGACAGCCTTCTTAGGCAACACATTCAGAGAAGAACCAGTGTCGACCAAGACATGGGCGAGAGTGGTTCCTCGGCATTCAACTGACACATGCAACGCGTCATTGTGTTTTCTTCCTTTCGGAGTCAGGTCAGCATCAGAGAAACCCAGGCCGTTGTCGGCGGTAAGGCTGGCTATACAATCTTGGAATTGATCGGCTGAGGTTTCCTGGGGCACATGGGATGTCTTCAAAAACCTTATCAAGGCCTTGGCATGAGCCTCTGAACAAAGCAACAATGCTAACATGGAAATCTTTGAGGGGGTTTGCCCCAGTTGCTCTACCACATCATAATCACTCTTCTTAATTATCTTCAGAATCTCCTCCATTTCTTTCTTAGAGGTTTCGAGGATGACCAATGGCTGAGACCTCGTCCTGACGAGCTCATCTTGGATCCCTTTCCCCTTATCAGCAGAATTAGGAGGGACAACCACTGGAGTAACGGCTTCTTCAATCATTGGCATTCTTACAGATAGCTTTATCGGTGCAGGAGTAACCTTGGCAGCAGCTGAGGGTCCAAAGATTACCTTTGGGGGGGAAATCTATGGAGAGAAAATTCTCCCACTTCGGGTAATCTTGCTCGTACCGGCAATGTTTCCAATGTCAGTAGTTTCTTCGTCAGAGCTCTCTTCAGTTATCTCAACTTGTTTAACACCATGGTAGTATATTTCTCCACCATAATTCCACGGTATCGATTTGTCAGATTTGTAGGGGACAGGCCCATGCATGGTTATTTTCAAAGGAACAATCTTCGTAGCGGATGTAATCTTAACAGGCTTTTTAGGGACCTTGGAAAGATTGGTGGAAATGGTGATTATTGAAACATCTTCGATAGGGGTTGGAGCAGCAGGAATCTTTTCGAAAAGAATTTGTTGGCTGTCCATTAGGCCTTGGATGCCTATATTCAGCAATGGACAGTCGATTGGTAGGGAGGAACAACAGTAGCAGTCTTCTTTACATCCTAGGAAAATCCCAGCTTTCAACAGATTCAACTTGATTGTTAGTAGTGGAGTTACCAGATCATCAACAACAGCAACATACATATCTTCTTCAATAGCATGTACATTGTGACCATGCTTTGGCATCAGAGCGGATATTACATTCGGCTTCTCTGGAGCGTCGAACTCAACCTCTTTTGCATCTATCAAGTCTTGAATTTTATGCTTAAGCGCCCAACAATCGTTGGTGTCATGCCCGATGCTGTCAGAATGATAGGCACATTTAGCATTGGGATGTGTTGTACCCCAAAATTTGCCCTCCCATATTCTTACAAGTTTACCAAGAATCATCTTCAACTGGTTCAAGACTTCTCAAGGGTTGCACAGTCCAAATGCCTCCTAAGCCAGTCAAAATTAGGGTTTTGGTTCTCTCAAGGAAGTTGAGGCTTTCAATGGCTCAATCAAGTCCCATAGGCCTATATACATTGTCAAGCATCTACATGCCAAGTCTCAAGGCTCACAGTGGCAAATTGCACAGTCAAAAGCTTCATTTGCTTCACAATCAACTATAGGGGTAAAATGGTCATTTGGCAGTCAAAAGTCAAAATTTTTGGTCAACATCTTATGTTGAGCTCACAATCATCATTTGATCAAATCTTGATCATGATTCCACAAGCATGGCTCAAAAATCATCAAGGATGCAAAAGTTGCTATTTTTGGACAGCTGAAAAGTCAACTGTAACTTGACTAGGGCATAAATTTTTCATGGTTCATCAGAAAAATCCCATCCAATTCTCATTTTGAAGGGGATGACATTTCCTACAACTCATATTCACATTCCAAGTCCAAGAAATTCCCTCACAAAAAGTTATCAATTTCTACATTATAGGTCAATTTCAAAAGTCAACAAAAAGGCATTTTAAGTCAAAGACCATAACTTGAGATTGGTAAATCCAAATGACATGGGACCAAAGGCATTGGTTAGAGGACTTCAAGACCTTTCCAAAATGTCCAAGAACATGTTCATATGATCAAAATTCAGCAAGATATGCATTGGAGAAGTTGGGAAATTTTCATGAATTTGCAAAAGTCAACTATCCTTAAAACTTCAATTTTTGACAAAAGGGCCCACTTTCTTCCACTTGATTCAGCCTTGTCATGCCACACACGTGTCCCATGATTAAGTTCAGGATCAAACATTTATTTTTCCATTTTATTTATTTTTATTGATTTAATTCATTTTAAATCCATAATAATTCAAATAAAATCTAAAAATTAATGGAATAGCATCTTTGTGATTTGAATAGCTTTTATATGTCATATGCCAGCTAGTCAATTCGTGCTAAGCCTTTTTTGTGCATAAAATCCTAGATTTGAACCAAATATGGAAAGGTCTTCAATGGTGGTCAACAAAATCTCAAAACTTTAATACACCAAGATTAAGGCCCAACTTTTGACCTAATTTTGTTCTCATATACATAAGCAAGCCAACCCTAATGCTGTTCACGTGAAAAAACTGCTGTAAGAGCCATAACCAAGTCCAAAAAATTCAAAGAAAACTAAAAACTGTTTTCAATCTTCCAGGCCAGTTCAAGGCATTTTCTTGATTCCAATACCTTGCATAGGTCCCCAGGAACGTGTAGGGATCAAAATCACGTGCTAGAACTCAAGGAATCACCATTCACAGACCCACGGTTTGCTTCACTTTTGTAGAATCGAAACTCACATTTTATGCATCATTAACATGTTCTAATCATTGATTTGCATTGCTTGAACCTTTACAAAGCTTTTGGTATTGGTTAATTACATTATCATGTACAGAATCGTGAATCACCATTGAAGATTTTTAGGGTTCTTGAGGTCTCGAATTGGGGATTTCCAGCAAAGGGAAAATTAGGCCTCAAGAGACCTATGGTTGAAACCGGCTGATCAAGACGAACACAAAACCATACTCGCGAACAATTTCTATTTCGTGTGCACCTAATCGCTATTTTCTGTCGTCCTATTTTGTGGGGGTTAAAACCCCCCGCTATCTAATCTTTTTTTACAGGCCAGGTGTTGTACCCCAAAATTTGCCCTCTCATTTCCTCAACATTCTCTCATCACAAGACCCTTGGAGCTCAAGATCCAGTTAAGATTTCCTCTGCTCAAGACTTCTCCTTGCACTGTTGACCCAAATTAGGGTTTGTGTTTGCACAAATATGTTTTGACCTAAAATGCCTAAGTTGACTTTCATGCTTCATGTTGGACTCCCAAGTTTATCCATACCAAGTTTCAAGCCTTGATTCCAATCTTTGCTCAGTCAATTGGACAGTTGACCTAGAAATCAGCTGTGTTGGGGAAAAAGTCAACTGTGGCCAATTAACAGTCAAACCTCGTGATTTTTGACCCACATCAACATTATGAACTTATATAAACCATTTGCTCAAGTTTGGATCACAATTCCACAAGAAATTTGATCAGATCACCAAAAGGGCAAAATGGTCATTTTTAGGGTTTTGACTGCACAAAGGCAATTTTTTACTGTTTGACCTAGCCAATGGAAAACCAAGCTCACATATGGACTCAAGGACCCCATGGAATTGTCTTGACATGTTCAACAAATTCAAAAGATCCCAAATGCACAAGATTGACAGATAAATTTTCCAGTCAACTGAGTGTTTACAGTGATTTCTGGTAAACAACCGCTAGTCTTCCAAACTATCGAATAAACTTACTGACTGTTATTCAATTTCTCTGGTAACTCGCAGGATCGACTAGATTGATCCTAGGACGTGTTGGTCATTAGGGTAACTCTCATGATCGAACAGGTATTCATGGTTGGTATTTAGAATGTTGTGTAGGTGTTTGACTTATTTCAATTTCTCTCTTAAAGATCTAAAGGTGCAATCAAAATATATGTGCGCGAAACTAAATTGCATGAATAAAGGTTAATTGTAAAGACATGTAAAACTGCATAAAAGACAAGTAAATGACTTCGAAACGTAAAAAAAAACAGTTAATGTAAAAGATTCGAAATGTGAAGAAAGCGTTTAATGCAAGAAAACTGTAAAATTGCTTTAAGTAAAAGAAATGTTCGAAGGGTAAAAACTTGAAGATAAAGGCATGAAATGTATAACAGTTTCTGAAATGCAAAGTGTTTGAAATGGAAAGAAAGCATTTAGATGTAAAGCATTAGTGAAAATATTTCGAATAAAAAGACTTTAGATGAGAAAACTTGTAAATGGTATTTGACATAAAGATAAGGAAAGTACTGGAAATGATAAAGGGTTTTCATTAAATCATAAACATGTGGTGTTATCATACGTACATTGCTCTTGCATTCTTTTCCCTAGCCATGTGGTAATTTGAATGTTTACTAAGTTTTTGTACAATAGATATGACACACGAAATCCTAATACTAAGACTTCTATTTATACTACTTCGACCATAACGGTCTTGCTATAAGATTCTGCCACGTTCAGAATATGCAGAGCAATTCCTCTCTCTTGCTTCCACGCGTCTTCGAATGCTCCAGCACATATATTTCAAACTTCGAACATCCCGCTTGCATTTGAATTTCAAATTTTTTGGCACTTCTTCGCTTCGAACGCACTTCTTAGACACAGCCTTGTTGTCATTTCGAGACTTCTTTGGATATATTCTCATAACTGTCACTCGAAGCTCTAAGCTCTGATATGCTCATTCGAAGCATTGCTTCTAATATTTCGAAACATGACGTTTTATTTCATTTCGATCGAAACGTCCAATTTGTTTTGCTTCTAATAATATCATCAAAATCTTCAGCCAACAAAATGCCCCTTTAAAATATGTATTTCGATTCCTTTGAGAAATACTTATTTTAAACATATACACAAGATTTTGATGTGACCTTCGAATCATCGTAACATTTAACTCCAGTCACGTCAATCATAACACTTTTTAGATTCCTTAACCGCCTTGAACCATATCACAGTATGGTGCAGTTACAAAATAATGATTATCTTTAATCACGCCTATTACCAATGTTAACTTTACGCCACCTCTTCATCAAACCAACCCATGATTACCACGTATCACAACCTTACTCAGTGGATGCTTAAACTTCCATATTATAAAAACATATCAACTTAGTCTTTTTTCTTTTCTTCCCACATTCTGAATCTTTTCTCCTTCTTCTCTCACCGAAAACCCTAAGCTTTCAACATTCTTCCAACAATGTCTTCTTCTACTTCATCCCAACTAAAAAAGGTTTCCAAAAAGAAAGGAAAGACCGCAGGAACTACCATGGAAAGTAAGGTTGTCACTCACCAAGGTCAATCTGTTCTTGTTCCCCAGATGATCTCAAAGGAGAAAGAAATGCTTTATGCATCCCAGGTACTTATTCCTACCACCGCTGCTGGTAAGAGGTTAGCTTTAATGGGCCCTCTTACAGTTTTTGAAAATTTAAAAGACACCAGGAAAATCTTCCCAGTTTGCTATAATTTCAAACCCCTGTTTAATAAAATGGACACCCCTAAGGCAATAGAATCTTCAGGCTCAAACACCGTGGAAAATCCAACTGTTCCTCCTAAGGACCCTTTTGTATTAGACTATGTAAAGAGTAATTTCAAACCGTTTCGATCTTGCCCCACCTCCGACACTGCTTATCAAAATTGGTTCAATAAGGTAGAAGCTAAGAAATCCCAGCAATAGGAAGAATTAGGTATCTACAACTTGATTAAGCTGTCGAAGCCAGGTTTTACTTACAGCCACCCATTGTTATTCGCGTCCCTATATTTCTGGGACAGTACTTATAATACTTTCCATCTCCCTGGTGGAATGATTACCCCTACCTTCTTTGACATAGCGGCCATCACTGGGCTATCACCAGTAGGAGAAACATATATCCCTGACAACAAAGAACATTCGAGTATAATCGACTTCGAAGTCAAACTAGCCAGTTTTTCCAAGTTTATCAGCCACTACCATGTCGAAGGAGACAGTGTGTCTGATGTAGAACACATTGCTTTCCTTACCCTATGGCTGTCAAGATATGTCTTCTGCAGTAGATCCCTACAAGTAGCCAGTAGGTTTATTCCTCTAGCTAGGGATTTGCATGAGAACCGGAGAGTGTGCTTAAGTGAACTGCTTTTAGTTGACCTTTATGAAAGCCTAAGGTCAGCTGTTTCGAGCCTAAAATCTCATACCTCCAAGAATATCATGTTAGCTGGCCCTTTTTGGTTACTTCAGCTATGGCTAAATGCCATGTTCGAACCTTCCTTGTCAACTGCCAACACCATTGATGAACGAGACCCTGAAATAATGGATAGAATAATCGAAGGCACTAGGCTGCGAAGATTAACTCCAAATGACGACGAGGATGACTTCAAAGTCCTATTCTCAAAGTACATCATGATATTCTCCAAGAGGCATAAGTTCGAAGAGACCATGGCGCCTTTTGCTTCAAGGGCTCATGGACCTTCATGGTTCACCATGGCTCTCTCAGAAGCTGTCAAGAGCAAAGAGATTCAAGATGTATGGAGAGCCTTCTTGCTACCCCGATTAATCTCCTCAAGAATAACTCCTGCCAAGAATCAGATTTTCCTTTTCGCTTACCAGCCAAATTTTGTTTCGAGACAGTTTGGCTTATGCCAACTAATTCCTGAACCCTTATTTCAAACTGAGAGTGCCATTACCTCTGGGCGAACCTTTAAGGCACGGGAAGCCAAACTACAGCAAGAACAATACCAAGGCTTTGCCCAGTTTGAGCTAATAACTTTCGAACCTACCCACCTTACAGCAAAGGGGTTTCTGGAATGGTGGATAAAGTTTTATCAAACTTATATGTTCGATACTCTTACAATTCAGCAGAAACTAACTGATGCCTTCGATGTGCAGGTACCAACCAAGAAAGGTATGTTCACTCATGCCAAAGAGATTAAAGCTTTTCAAAATTATTTCGAAACTACTTATGATCCCACACACTTGGAATCCACTGTGCATCAAGCGGCTGAGACCTTGAAGGAAAAATTCAAACAAAAAGTTTCTAAGTTAAAACTTCCTTCAGGGTTGTCACCTGAGGATAGGTATAGGTTGGCATTCGAAATGCATCCACCTAAATTTCCTAGATTACCTACCTCAGAACTGGCTCTGGCTTGGTTTCCTCCATACCCTTGGTGGTTCACTTGCAAAGAAATGTTCAAACATCTTCAAAAGAAACCAAAGCCATCTGAGACTGTGACATGGGCTCGACACTGGCTCCACGATTTCCCAGGACATCTTCGCTATGAACTTTCTTCCATGTCGATTAAATCTGATCAAGGCACAGGTGCGAATGCTTGGGAAAATCCCAAACGCTTTTCATTTTCCATATCTTTAACTTTTGCCTTAATTGTTTCGATTTTCAGCCATCAGGATAAAGACAGCCGCTTCGAAGTCGAAAGAAGGGAGCGCCTCTCAAGCCTCTATCGAAACCACTGACAATGTGACTCCATCTGAAACAACAACCATTGCTGCAACAACAACAACAACAACAATACCAACAACAACCAGTGTTCCAACTCCACAGGTAATCACTTAGCCTTGATGTTTCGAATTCACTAATGTTTCATGACTTGCATCTAACTCTTTGTTTTAAATCTTTTCAGACCAACAAACTTCCGCCTACCACTCCAAAGAAGCGAAAATCAAACACCACTGGGGAAGACCCCAAGGCTGGCGGAAACTTACCAACTGCTTCGAAGAAGAAGCAGAAGAAGGATATTTCGAAAAGTACCGTACCAACTAGTGTCTCTGGACTTGATTCCAGGGATGCTGCTCCCTCACCCAAATCCAAAATTCCACCTTCGACCTCCAACGTAATGTTGGAACGCATAGCTAGCAACCTCTCTTCCGAGAGTCCACAGGTAAATTGAACTTTAAACTTTTGGAAAATAATAATCTCTCATTACCTTGGTGCATGCTTTTAATATTCTTTCGCTCCTTGCAGAATATCTTAAATCCAGCTTCTACCACTTCGAACTCACCATCAAAAGCTGCTGCTCCACTCAACTCCTCTCCTCAAGGAGACTCCAGCAACCTTGTACAGAACAAAGGTTCCTCCAATATGGCGGTTCTGGCTGGAACTTCTGAGCAGCAGGATGATCAGAGTACTTCTCCTCCTCTAAAAGAGACAAATGAAACACCACTTCATGAATCTGCAGAGGATTTTCAAAGAACTTCTCTTCAAAAGTCCCCTCTTGAAACCCTTCAAGAGGACCCAAAGGATACTCATGCTGAAGGAGAGAAAGCTGATTCTGGTCAAAGAAACGAAGAATCTGCAGAAGAAGAGTCTGAGGAGGAGGATGCGAACGATGGTTCGACTGCTGGGACAGAGTCCAATGCAAATAGCAGCGAAAAAGAAGACATCGAAGTGGTGGACTTGGATGACGATGAAGAAGATAATGAGCACGAAACGAATGAAGGGGATGGTGACACAACCAACAAACCCATGGAAGTCGAAATGGACGTGACTCCCCTACGTGTGGAACTCCCTCAACCGTCTTTGTCTCGAATGACTGACGAGGAGCTTGCACTCCTGAGACGAAATGACCCTATTGGGTACATGAAGGCGAAGCTGGCTCAAAGGGGCATTCCACTTGCTAGGGCTGGCACAAGTTCGACTAGCTATCCTCTTCCCACAGATGAAAGAATTGTACTTCTTAACAAGATCAGGAAAACAATTCTTAATGTGGATATATTCGAAGTGCTCAAACAGGATAGCACTGCTTGCTACACTATGAAGGAGTTGCTTATAAAAGTCAACCTTGCTACGTGCTCCTTGCCAGTTAGTACTATCTTGTTCGATCTTCAGTCTTTGCTGGACAACGTAATTGGTTACCTTCTCCAAGATGAATCTGCTGCCAGAAAGGTTCAAGAAAAACGCACTGCAATGGATGCTGCTTATGAACAAGCTTCGAAACTCTCTCAAGAAGCTAAGGATCAAGCTATGCATCTAAAGCAAGCAAAAACTGATTATGAGGCTCGAGCTGAGTCCATCCTTCTCTGGGAAAGGCAGATTCAGGAACTTCAACAGAAGGTTAAAGAGGCTAAAGAACAACAAATAGCCTTCGAAACCAATACTGCTGGTAACCAATTCGAAGAGCTTCTCAACCAGGGGCTTGCAGAAATGGAAACTGCACAACAACTCAAGGGAGAAGTGGCAACCTTGGAAGGAGCCAGGCGTTTCGCTCAACAGAGACTTGAATCTTTTCGAAGTACCTTCAACAGACTGAAGAATAATTCTTATTTCTAAATTTCAGTGTTCATTTGATTACAATTTGGTTTTTTTATATGTAATATTCGAACAACGCCATTTTGGCATCTCATCTTGCCATTTTGGCATTTTTATAATATTTTGGCTACGTTGTTACTATTCGAATCTCCTGCAGGCGTGGCTTATATTTCTTTAAATATTTCCCATTAACCTTTAGGATACGTTTATCATCCGTCAATTCTTTGATTTCATATGCATTGTTTGAGAATACCTTTAGTATTCGAAAAGGCCCTTCCCAATGAGGTGACCATTTACCTAATGCTTTATTTTTCTTGTCCATGGGCAATATGACTTTCCAGACTAAGTCATTAATAATGAATGCTTTTTTCTTCACCCTTTTGTTATATGTCCTGGCCACTCTTTCTTTTTGTCTCATCAAGATTTCCAATGCATGTAATCTAACTTCGTCCAACTCAACTAATTCATTCATCATCATCTCCCAATATAATGCAGCTGGGATTTCGTTTTGTCTTTGAATTCGAATTGATTGTAGATGAATTTCTACTGGCAATACTGCATCATGACCAAATGTGAGTTGGAAAGGCGTAGTGTTAGTAGCTTCCTTAGGAGATGTTCTACATGCCCATAGTATTTGGTCCAAAGTTTTGTGCCAGTTTCTTGGCTTTTTACCAATATGTTTCTTGATTAACCTTATTATCACTTTATTGGCTGCTTCGACTTGACCATTTGCTTGAGCATAATATGGCGTTGATATTAGTAATATAAACCCCATTTCTTGGGCAAATTCTTGCATCTTTCTACCAGTAAACACAGAGCCTTGGTCTGTGGTTATGCTCTCTGGCAATCCGAACCTATAGATAATGTGCTTCTGTATAAACTCAATAATAGCTTCTTGATCAGCAACTATTAATGGTATAGCTTCGATCCACTTGGTAAAATAATCTATTCCTACCAAGATATATTTCTGTCCTTTAGACGAAGCAGGATTTATTTCTCCTATCAAATCCAATGCCCATCCTCTAAATGGCCATGGTTTGATGATTGAATGTAATTCACTTGCAGGGGCATGTTGAATCCCTGCATGTTTCTGACATTCCTCACACCCTTTTGCAAAGTCTATACAATCTTTGAGCATGCTAGGCCAATACATGCCATATCGAAATAACAGCCATTTCATTTTATGACCTGCTTGATGTGCCCCACATGCCCCATTGTGGACTTCTAACAATGCTAAATACGCCTCGCTTTCTCCTAGGCACTTCAATAATACGCCCTCTTGGGTCTTTTTGAACAATTCGTTCCCCATGAGGAGATATGATAATGCTCTGTATTTTGTCTTTCTATCCATATTCAGAGTTGGGTTTGCTAAATAACTCACCAGTGGACTTCGCCAATCTTCATCTGATAAAGTGTTTATGGCCAATATTTCGAATCCCTGTTTCTCAGCATATCCCAATTTCACACTTTCTAGATCTGATGGTGTGAATCTAGTAGCCATAACTCTACCCCTTAATTCAACTAAATCCTTAAAGTTCCTGGTAGAAACTTTATAACCTGAAGCCAACTGTGCTAAGTCATTTTCTTCTTGGTTCTCTATTCTTGGTATGTGTTGAATATCCATGTATTTAAATTTCCTAAGTAGCCTGTTGACTATGACGAAGTATATCATCAAGTTTTCCTTTATGCATTTATACTCCTTTGTTATTTGTTTGACCACTAATTCTTAGTCTCCTTTAATTTCGACTCTAGTTGCCCCCAATTCCAACAAAGCTTCAAGTCCAACAATGAGCGCTTCATACTCAACTTCATTGTTCGAGCAACGAGGGCCATTTAATTTATACTTGAATTTTGTTGGAATTCCTTCAGGAGAAATTAGAAGGACTCCAACACCACTTCCATTCCTGTGGGTTGAACCATCAAAGTACAATTTCCATGGTTGCATTTCGACGTAACTCATGACAGTCTGCTCAACCAATGAATGGTCCACAATGAAGTCAGAAATCACTTGGCCTTTCACAGCTTTTAAAGGCATGAAAGTCAAAGAATATTCTGTTAAGGCTAAAGCCCATTTACCAATTCTGCTATGCATTATTGGTTTTGAAAGCATGTGTTTAATGACATCGAAATGAGATGAAACATAAACATCAACAGGCTTTATATAATACTTGAGTTTCATACAAGAGAAATACAAATAGAGACATAGCTTTTCTAAATTGCTATATCTGGTCTCTGCATCATTTAGTACTCTACTTAAATAGTATATGGCTCTTTCGATACCATTGCTATCTTCTTGTGCTAACATACTACCTATACTAACTTCAGAGGCAAATATGTACAATCTCATGGGCTTCCCCCATGAAGGTGGAGACAAGATAGGAGGCTGAGAGAGGTATCTTTTTATCCTGTCAAACGCCTCCTGATGGGCTTCGTTCCATTCGAAGGCTTGGCCTTGCTTTAGACGAAGCAACAGAGAGAAAGCTTGAGTTCTTCCACTCAAATTCGAAATGAACCTTCTGAGGAAGTTAATCTTCCCTAACAGAGATTGCAGCTCCCTTTTTGATGTAGGTGCTTTCGTCTCCATTATGGCTTTGGTTTTGTTCTGGTTGATCTCAATCCCTTTCTTGTGAACCACAAAACCAAGGAAATCTCCAGCCTGCACAAAAAATGCACATTTAAGGGGATTCATCTTTAAGCCATGTTTTCTCATTCGTTCGAATGATTGGCTCAAATGATGCAAATGTGTTTCTGCAGATATAGATTTGATGACTATATCATCAATATACACCTGCATAAAGGTTTCAATGAAATCATGAAAAATTGAATTCATTGCCCTTTGATAAGTTGCCCCAGCGTTCTTTAAACCAAAAGGCATCACCACCCATTCGTAGGTGCCTAAGGCTCCTGGGCAACGAAATGTTGTCTTGGCAACATCTTCTTCAGCAATGAAAATCTGATTATACCCAGAGTATCCATCTAACATACTCAAGTATTCGAACCCTGCAGTAGAGTCTACTAGCATTTCTGCCACAGACATGGAGTACTCATCCTTAGGGGTTGCAGTGTTTAAATCCCTAAAATCTATGCAAATTCTTAAAGAACCATTTTTCTTAATAACAGGCACTATATTTGCTAACCATTTGACGTACCTTGTGGTTCTAATGAATTTGCAACGCAACAACCTTTCAATCTCAGCTTTAATCTTTGTGAGAACCGCTGGTGCAAATCTTCTGGGAGTTTGTTTAATGGGCTTC
The DNA here is from genome assembly GCA_948472305.1 of Vicia faba. Classification (NCBI taxonomy): domain Eukaryota; kingdom Viridiplantae; phylum Streptophyta; class Magnoliopsida; order Fabales; family Fabaceae; genus Vicia; species Vicia faba. The sequence continues at coordinate 1,361,455,061 of OX451739.1, read as the reverse complement.
TTGCCATCTTTGATTGGCAGTCTGTGTTCGACTAAGTCCCTCTTTAAACCAGGCATTTCGTCATAATCCCATGCGAAGCAATCTTTGTTTTTCTTGAGGACTTCGATTACTTCCTGCTTGAGGCCTGGGCTAAGCTTTGCACTTATGTAGGTTATTCTTTTCGTGTTTTCATCCCCTAAGTTGACTTCTTCGAGTGGATCCTGCGCCAACATTTTGGCACCTGAGTCTATGGGGTCCCTTTCGAAGCCTAAGGATTCTTTATCGTAGATGGCGTCCAACCTTTGGTCCATCTCAAGTTCTTTAAAGGGTGAGAATTTCGAGCCATCCCCACTTATTTCGTTCATCTTTACAGCGAATTTATTTATTTCAGCCTCTAAGGCCGCTTTTGATTCGTTCTCAGCCATATAGGCCGAAATCCTTTCAAAAAAGGTGGACTCAGTCATGGATAAGGTTGTCGAAGTCCCAGCCTACTGGCCGTATTTGTATAGTACTTTCGACTCCCTCTTCTTCATTAATTATTGTTCTATCCCAGTATAGGCCATCATGGCGAAGGGTCATGTAGTAGTGGGCGTTTCTGGTTTCGTTGATCTCATCATTTGGAACACACGGAGCAATCTTTGCCAGATGTTTATCATAATCCCTCTTGTCAACTAAATTGACTGTTGACATAAAGTAACTCTGGTCTGCTTCGATGTTTTCCACGATCCCATCATCTCTCCATAGAACTAGTCGCTGATGCATTGACGAAGGAACTGCCCCTACGCCATGGATCCACTCCCTACCCAGCAATAAGTTGTAGTTGGCCTTGGCTTCGATCACCATAAACATAGTGGGCCTACAACTTGAGCCTATTGTCAAGTCCAACTGAACCACTCCCAGTGTTTTGCCCACTTTCCCTTCATAATTGGATAGAACCATATTGTGGGGCTTGATGTCTCCTTCGCGGATCTCTAATCTTTTCAGCATGAAGTGGGGTATCAAATTGATTGCAGCACCCCCATCCACTAGAACCTTGTTCACGCCATGGACACCAACTTTTGCCCGAATAAATAGTGGCTTAAGATGGTTCTTCATAGCTGGTTCTGGACGTTCGAAGAATGCATTTTTCTCCTCGATAGCCCCATTGTCCACCACATAGTAGCACACAGGCCTATGTTTCATCAAATCTATGGTATCTTCTTCCTCATATTCATCAATTTCAGTTTCCTGTCCAAATTCACAGGGAAGCACAGATACCACGTTGCAGTTTAGGTTGAACGAAGACTCCCCCTCCGATTCGAAGTTATCTGTTATCATATCTTCGTCTTCTTCTGGGCCTGGAGTGTATTCCTTTGGTTCATCTAGTTGTACTTCAGAGAAAAGCCTCATATTAACTGGAGGTTTGTCTTCAGTTTGATTTTTTGGTGTGGGTTTATTGGTGCTAGATTCACCTTGGTTCTTTGTTGAAGTTACCCCTTTATTTGCCACATCTTCTCTCTCAGCCTTTCGAATCCTTTGTTGCCTTTGCCACTGGGATCTCGACATGGGGTTCCTTCCTTTGTAGTTATCTAATCTTACCTCTTCCCTTTTTGCTATGTTGAATTGCCTTCTGTATGTCGTAGCATGGCGTGCATTTCGTTCGGTGTTTCTCCATCTGTCTTTGCCTTTGTCATTTCTGACTTGCAGCCATCTGTCGGTTGGCACTTCAGCAGGGAGTTTGAACGTCACTCTTCGAGCAGCCTTGGGATGAGGACTATCAGGCCTTCGTTGTTTGTGTCTGTTATCAAAACATGGGCCCATCTGCACAGTTTCTTGATGGCTCCAGCAAGGGGCGAAGGGAATTGTTTCGAAGGCTCTGGCCATGCTTTGATCATACACAGCTGAACACCTTGGGCATATCAAGCACTTGGTTGCCCCTTTGTAGCAGCGAAACACAAATTCCAGCAAACTTTCTCCAGCCTTAGGATAACACTTGAATAGCTGGTTATCCTGGCGCCAATTGTTGCCAGTTCGAGCCCTCTGTACCCTTTCGAAGTTCGCAGCGATTCTCTGATTGCAGAGGATGCTGCACCTAGGGCACAATATCATTCCTGTATCTCCCTTGTGGCACGTCATGAGGTAATCCTTGAGACTAGCATCTCCAGCATGATTATCCTCCATTTTATACTTCTCTTTTTCTAAGTATCTTTCTACCTCCTCCATCTCAGAGTAAGGTCTTTCCATGTCCACCATGTTCACCTCAACATCCTCCCCTTCAGCTTCATCATCTCCCCATCCTGTGGGTTTTGTATCTTCAATGTGGACCTTCGAACTCTCTGGGGCAGAATATTTGACCAAATAGTCAAATTTTCCACTGGGTTCCCCTAGAGTGTCCCATATTTCCTTCTGAGGGGAAGTTGGCTTCGTGATTTGGACTTTCTCCAATTCTAGCCTCAGGCCTTCAGTGACCTGTGTTAACTCTTGGTTTTGATTTTCCTGGCCTTCAGTAGCCTGGGTTTCTTTTGCAACAGCTACAGGTGCTGCTTCAATCGAAGTCTCTGGTAGCTTCTGGACGTCTTCAGTGACCTCCTTATCAACTTCGACTATCACCCAGCTTTCGTTTTCAGTACCTTTCTCTCCTATTTGGGCATCACTTTGGTCAGCTTCCACCATGTTAATCTCTCCAATGCATGCAGGCTCGGAGTAGTTGGTGTCTGCCACGTCCAAAGGATCTTCGTCCACTTTCATCTTTGCTTTATCAGCAAACTTCAGTCTGCCATCTTTGATTGCATTCTGAATTAGGTCCCTGAAAAGAAAACACTGTGAGGTTTTGTGGCCTAGGAAACTATGATATTTGCAAAATCCTCTCTTCTTTCTTTGATCTAAAGGAGGAATTTTGATATTTGATGGCACAATGAGTTGGCCATCTTTGACAAGTAAATCAAAAATCTCGTCGCATTTAGTGACATCAAAGGTATAAACCTTCTTTGGAAATTTGTCACTTTTCTCATTTTCTACAATCTCTTTCCCTTTTGTGGGAACTAATAACTTGCAGGAGTAAGGTGGTGCCTGTTTCAATTCAGCGAGGTCGATTTCGACCTCTTCGAATTCGAATTCAGGATAATCTTCTGCTTCCTCAGTTCTAACATAGAAGATCCTTTCCTTCTTGTTATTTTTAAAGACTCTGGCCTTTTCGGCTTTTAGCCTTTCGACCTGTCGAACCCTGTCGGCTAACTGAGCCATGTCCCTCAAATATTGAGTGTCTAGTTTCTTTCGAATAGAGTAATCCAGGCCACCAGCGGCCATTTCGACTAACTCATGTTCAGGCACCACTGTGTAACATCTGGATTTCAAAAGCCTAAATCTATTCAGATAATCATCTATGGGTTCAGTGAACTTTCTCTTGACACTGGCTAATTCCTTCAAGCTTATTTTTGACTGTCCCATGTAAAACTGTTCATGGAACAATCTCTCTAAAAGAGCCCAAGTATCAATGGACCCAGGAGGCAAAGTGGTGAACCATGTGAAGGCGTTTTTAGTCAGGGAACTTGGGAAGTATTTGATCCTGAGGTCTTCATTATTGGCTATATCTCCCGCTTCGGTTAGATATCTAGCTATATGTTCGACTGTTGATTCATTAGTATCCCCAGCGAACTTTGTAAATTTAGGGACTTTATACCCCCTTGGTAAATCAGTATACATTATGCAATCTAATATAGGAGAAGCATAATTTGGCCTTCTAATTCCTGTGTTGAGGCCATTTTGGGCCATGACTCTCTCTATCATGGTGGTTAAATTGTTTTCTGCCAAGATGTTATCGTTTCGAATTCTATGAACGACAGCATCAACATCTTGATTTCGACCCACCATGACAACCCCCCTAGGTTGTTCCTCTCGAAACTCTAGGACTTCCAGCCTTTCGACCCTTGCCCCTGGTTCCATAATTTCTCTCTGTGGGCCTGGGATCATTGGGGCTTCTAGCCTTTGTGCCCTTGCCCCCAAGTTAAAGGTGGTCTATAAATTGGGTCGTTAGCAACTTGTTCCATAACAGGCATGTTTGCTCGAACTCCCGCCTGATTCTGCCTACGCCTATCTGGGGGAGCAAAGAAATCTGCTATTCGACTCATGTTATCTGCGTTTTCTCTGTTTGTCACAGTCACATTTTGTACTATTGGGGCAAATATTTCCTGCATAGTCTGTGCTAATACCCCTATCATGTTATGGTTACTGTCATCCATCAATTGCCTAAAGGCCAACTGGTTTTCTGTGGTTAAAATAGGCATTGTGCTATAACCCACTGACCCTTGGTTATTTGTCATAAACTGATTCGCCCCAGACCCAGACCCTAATTATGGTGATGAATTTGATGTGGAATTGTGTAAACCTGCCATAAAAGATGTTGGCATTCCATAAGAGGAATTTCTGGTTCTATTACCATCGAAACCGGGTGGTCTAGTTAGTGGAGTGGCGAAATGGGTTTGTGTCCCTGATGGTGGAACAAATCCCCCAGGATAACCAATGGTTCCAGTATTTCCTAAGATCGAACTATTAGTTGATATGCCACTTACTCCATTAGTGGCTATATTACTGGTAGAAGATGCAACAGACTGTGCATTCGAAGGGGTCACATTAGACGTTCCCATCGAAACGGACACATTAGTGCCTGTTGTATGTGGGGCATTTTGTTCCCCTTGTTGATTGTCAGAATTAGACATCTTGTTCAAACGTTTTCTTCTGGATAAGGGTTGGTTGCTGTTGGTTATTTTACCACTTCTTAGGTTCATAAAACAACAAACTTCTTAGGTTCCAACGTTTTTATAATGGTTATGTCTCAACAATCTTTATTTCTAATGTCCAACGATGGGTCCCACCAGGTGTGCCAATTTGTTTACAGTGATTTCTGGTAAACAACCGCTAGTCTTCCAAACTATCGAATAAACTTACTGACTGTTATTAAATTTCTCTGGTAACTCGCAGGATCGACTAGATTGATCCTAGGACGTGTTGGTCATTAGGGTAACTCTCATGATCGAACAGGTATTCATGGTTGGTATTTAGAATGTTGTGTAGGTGTTTGACTTATTTCGATTTCTCTCTTAAAGATATAAAGGTGCAATCAAAATATATGTACGCAAAACTAAATTGCATGAATAAAGGTTAATTGTAAAGACATGTAAAACTGCATAAAAGACAAGTAAATGACTTCGAAACGTAAAACAAAACAGTTAATGTAAAAGATTCGAAATGTGAAAAAAGCGTTTAATGCAAGAAAACGTTAAATTGCTTTAAGTAAAAGAAATGTTCGAAGGGTAAAAACTTGAAGATAAAGGCATGAAATGTATAACAGTTTCTGAAATGCAAAGTGTTTGAAATGGAAAGAAAGCATTTAGATGTAAAGCATTAGTGAAAAGATTTCGAATAAAAAGACTTTAGATGAGAAAACTTGTAAATGGTATTTGACATAAAGATAAGGAAAGTACTGGAAATGATAAAGGGTTTTCATTAAATCATAAGCATGTGGTGTTATCATACGTACATTGCTCTTGCATTCGTTTCCCTAGCCATGTGGTAATTTGAATGTTTACTAAGTTTTTGTACAATAGATATGACACACGAAATCCTAATACCAAGACTTCTATTTATACTACTTCGACCATAACGGTCTTGCTATAAGATTCTGCCACGTTCAGAACATGCAGAGCAATGTCTCTCTCTTGCTTCCACGCGTCTTCGAATGCTCCAGCGCATATATTTCAAACTTCGAACATCCCGCTTGCATTTTGTGATCGGTGGATCTGGAACTGACTGTTTAACGCTGGTTCGCGAAATGTCGCGGAAGCAAGAGTCGCCACCGTCTTTTATTTTCTCCAAATGGAAAGGACAAAAGCACAGAAAAATTCCTTATAGAGATTGCTCTCGGTTCGGGAGGTAGGTTATAGAAAGGGAAGGTGCTAGCACCCTTTCTATCCATGGTTATCCATGGGCTCTTAGATACTTGCTCATTTGTGTTTTCAAAAATGGTTTATTTGCTTTTCAACTGTGGGTTTTAAAAAGTTTCTTTGAAAATTCCAGTTCGACTCTTGTATCAGTCCTCAAGAGTGTTTGAAAAATTGCTTTCGAAAGCTTTTGAAAAGGTGTCGGTGTGAAAAGTATTTTTTGATTTGTTTTGAAATTAGAGCAAGTATCTAGAGTCATCTACCTACCCTAAGGAATTCGTCTGTGTAGATGTCCTTTAAAGTAGTGCCATCCCACCATTGAGAGGTAGGTAGCACCACCGTTGGAGGTGTTTGGGTCAATTCGAGGTTCGGGACATGGTGATCACCAGAGCAATAGGAAGACACCTTAGAAGCTACCCTCATGCCAGGTTCCCGGATCATGAGGACTTACTAAGACATCCTCTACTCGACGATCACCTTTCGAGGCAAGGCAACAGTGAGGCGTACCCTAGGGGTGGTGTGTGATTTGTGTGTCGTATTCGTTTATTTTTGTCTTGTCATGGTATAGGTGATCTACGCGTTTGTTTTTATTTTTATGTCATTCATTCTTGCATGCATTTATTTAACAGTTAAAAAAGATGCGGAAATTGAAAGTTCTAAACTATTACAAAGGCGCGGGTCCACATCGCCAAATTTAATCCAGGACCCGATTTGACAGAAAATAAAGAAGTAAAGTGCGAGAAATAAAATATCCGAGTTTACAAGGCTTTGGGAGAATTACATTAATATTATAAGAAATAAAATAAAATGCGTGAATTGGAATTAAAATTGGAAGCGAGGGTGTTGGACCCTTTTTAATGAAATTAAATTAAATGATTAAACTAATGAAATTAAAGAGAAAAAAGAAATTATTATTTTTTTTTTGAGTTTTTGGTATTTATGTTTTTTATGTATTTTTATGAGAAAGATTAAATGAAATTAAAATATTAACCCTAATTCTAATTTTTTTTTATTTATTAAGAAAAAAACATGTTAAAATTAAACCTAAAATTAATCTAATTATTTACATGCAATTTTGATTTATAAAAATAAATAATTAATTATTAGTGAAATTTATTTACAAAAAATATTAATTAAATAAATATATTTTGATTTTTATGACTTTTCTGTTTTTTACTATTTTTTATATTTTATGAAAATAAGTTAAATTAAAGGAATTAATTCAAAAAAGAAATAATTGAAATAAATAAAATAAGGAAAAGAAAGAAAATACAATACATTGGGGGGTTTCTGTCCCCTTTTTGGAGGTGAATTGGAGTGGTTTGGCCATTTGTGTTCTGGCCTCATCATGCATAAGTTGTTCTACTTTGGCCATTTGGCTTTTGGCTTTTGGCCATTTGCATTTTGGCCTCAACGTTCCTTAATCTTCTCAGGATGTCTGTTTCGCCATGTATTGGTGTCATGCATAAGTTTTTCTAATTTGGCCATTTGGCTTTTGGCTTTTGGCCATTTGGCTTTTGGCCTCAACGTTCCTTAATGAACCTGGGATCCTGTCTAAATCTGCAGTTGAATCTCACGAACACATTAAATAAAATCATAAAATGCAAATAAAGCCAATATATGAAGAAATTTAATGTTTAGGCACAATATGGCATGTATGAATGATTATACTCTTTTGATCATGGAGATCAAATCAATCTTACCCTTACTGGAAAAGTAGTGACATGAATGCTTTTATGCCCTTTGGATCATGGAGATCAAGCCAGCCTTACCCTTACTGAAGAAGTAATAAGATGTTGGTTTGTAACTGAGATGGCTTGTTTGTAGTGAGAGAGGGATTTGTAATAAGGATTTCAAGGTTTTAGGGTTCTTGAAAGAGTTTGATATTCTAACAGTGTTGTGGCAAGGTTTTTTCTCTCTTTTTCTCTTTTTTCTCCTCCCTGGTTTGTGTGAAAAGAAGGTGATTATATAATGAAAATTAGGGTAAAGCAAATGGGCTTTGAATGTGCAATTGGGCCTCCAATATTCACTTGAATTCGTCACTTTCCAGGCTAAATCGCAGGGACTTAAGTGCATTTTTTGAAGTTGAAATGTGAAAACAAAATGTAGCCGACATCGAGAACTAACTCTTGTCCGAAAATCGACTCAATTGGATAAACAGTGAATTAGTTATGAATTTTTGAAGTTTCAGCTCAGACAAACTTATTTTGGGCTCCAGTGTCGACTCTGACACGTTCTTCAATAAAAAACTGGTATTGATCGGTGCATAATTTGGTCTCGACTTTTGAAGCAAAGTTGTAGATCTATGAGTCAGTGACCTTGTGTAAAAATATGAGTCCAATCCGATAAAAATTGACCGAGTTATGAATTTTCGAAGTTTCGGCCCAGATGAAATAATATTCAGCATTCAGGATTTTCAGCGTGTCACGCACTCTGAGCAAAAAATGAAGGCCTTTTGAGTACCGTTTGAACTCAATACCTTCTGTGAAAATGTAGCCAACTCAATTTGTGAAATTTTGGCACCGGAACCAGCTCGATACGATGAAAATCGACCAAGTTATGATTTTCTGAACATGACGCAAATAAACTTCTGTCACAAATTTTCTGTATGAAAATACTTGATAAATCCACATTTTTGAAGACCTTATGATCGAAATTGGCTTCCAGCCGTGAGAGATGAAAACGTAGATAATGTCAAGACGGAATTTTGGCCACCGGAACGGGTTCAAAACGAGCCACGATCTTCAAGTTATGAATTTTTTAGCGCGTAAAAACTGCACTTTCAGCACACTTTTTCACCATATTTCTTCGAGAAAACTCACACATTCGGATACCTTCTTTAAAGAATTGACTCTTGAGCCGAACCTGAATTTGAGAATATGTTATCAGAGATATCTTGGCGAAAGAACACCTGAATATAACGCGCCGGCTTGGACTTGTGAATTTTCTTGAAATGTTTTGAGAATTATGGGAGGGCAAATTTTGGGGTACAACAGTTGCCCCTGTTCAATCTTCTTAGACCCGAGGATGCAGATTGGCTGACGTGCCTTTCGTAATCCGAAGGTGGAAGATGATTGAACACTAGAGTACCCAGAAATTTGCGCTCACATAGTAGTGTGATGGTGGGAACGGGCTTATAGATGCCATTTGGAGATTGATGGATAGGATGATGGGCTTATAGATGCCATGCTGAGAGGTGATGGAATGTGGATGGGCTTATAGATGCCATCTGGATGTCGATCGCGTAAGAGTTTCCTTAGCGAGAACCTACGTACCTGCAAAAGAAAAATGAGTACCTGACATGTTGCAGGAGCTGGTCTTCAGATTCTTTGTGTAGATGTGTCCTGACTGGTTACAGGAGCTGGGTCTGGAGCTTCAAACGGTGATGAATGTACCAGGGATGGTTACTACCTCAACAGGAACGGTGAGAGAACCTTGGGTGACTTTAACTTCAACAACAATCGTTGAGAAAATCTTGGGACGATTACTACCTCCGCAGGATCGGGGAGAGAACCATAGGCGATTACCACCTCAACAGCAAACATTGAGAGAACCTTGGATAACTTCACTTCAACAGCAATCGTTGAGCGAATCTTGGGATTACCAACTCCGCAGGATCGGGAGAGAACCATAGGCGATTACCACCTCAACAGCAAACATTGAGAGAACCTTGGATGGAATTATCATCTCCGCAGTATCGGGGAGAGAACCATAGGCGATTACCACCTCAACAGCAAACATTGAGAGAACCTTGGATAACTTCCACTGAGTCTTTATCAGAAAAATCTGTTTGGGGTCGATTTAGCTGGACTAGAGAAAGCCTTGGACTGGATAAGAAATCTTTGGAGTCGATTAACTGAACCGGTCTAGGTCTTGAATGTCTTCAACTGGATAAGAGACAGGGAGATCTTGGGAGTCGATCTGACTGAACCAGACAAGGTCTTTGGAGTCTTCAACTGAGTCTTCAAAAGAAAAACCTTTAGGAGTCGGTTTAACTAGACCAGAGAACGCCTTTGACTGGCTAATAACCAGGAAAATCTTTGGAGTCGATTTAACTTAACCAGACGAGGTCTTTGGAGTCTTCAACTGAGTCTTCAAAAGAAAAACCTTTAGGAGTCGGTTTAACTAGACCAGAGAACGCCTTTGACTGGATAATAACCAGGAAAATCTTTGGAGTCGATTTAACTGAATCAGACAAGGTCTTTGGAGTCTTCAACTGAGTCTTCAAAAGAAAAACCTTTAGGAGTCGGTTTAACTAGACCAGAAAACGCCTTTGACTGGATAATAACCAGGAAAATCTTTGGAGTCGATTTAACTGAACCAGACAAGGTCTTTGGAGTCTTCAACTGAGTCTTCAAAAGAAAAACCTTTAGGAGTCGGTTTAACTAGACCAGAGAACGCCTTTGACTGGATAATAACCAGGAAAATCTTTGGAGTCGATTTAACTGAACCAGACAAGGTCTTTGGAGTCTTCAACTGAGTCTTCAAAAGAAAAACCTTTAGGAGTCGGTTTAACTAGACCAGAGAACGCCTTTGACTGGATAATAACCAGGAAAATCTTTGGAGTCGATTTAACTGAACCAGACAAGGTCTTTGGAGTCTTCAACTGAGTCTTCAAAACAAAAACCTTTAGGAGTCGGTTTAACTAGACCAGAGAACGCCTTTGACTGGATAATAACCAGGAAAATCTTTGGAGTCGATTTAACTGAACCAGACAAGGTCTTTGGAGTCTTCAACTGAGTCTTTAAAAGAAAAACCTTTAGGAGTCGGTTTAACTAGACCAGAGAACGCCTTTGACTGGATAATAACCAGGAAAATCTTTGGAGTCGATTTAACTGAACCAGACAAGGTCTTTGGAGTCTTCAACTGAGTCTTCAAAAGAAAAACCTTTAGGAGTCGGTTTAACTAGACCAGAGAACGCCTTTGACTGGATAATAACCAAGAAAATCTTTGGAGTCGATTTAACTGAACCAGACAAGGTCTTTGGAGTCTTCAACTGAGTCTTTAAAAGAAAAACCTTTAGGAGTCGGTTTAACTAGACCAGAGAACGCCTTTGACTGGATAATAACCAGGAAAATCTTTGGAGTCGATTTAACTGAACCAGACAAGGTCTTTGGAGTCTTCAACTGAGTCTTTAAAAGAAAAACCTTTAGGAGTCGGTTTAACTAGACCAGAGAACGCCTTTGACTGGATAATAACCAGGAAAATCTTTGGAGTCGATTTAACTGAACCAGACAAGGTCTTTGGAGTCTTCAACTGAGTCTTCAAAAGAAAAACCTTTAGGAGTCGGTTTAGCTAGACCAGAGAACGCCTTTGACTGGATAATAACCAGGAAAATCTTTGGAGTCGATTTAGCTGAACCAGACAAGGTCTTTGGAGTCTTCAACTGAGTCTTCAAAAGAAAAACCTTTAGGAGTCGGTTTAACTAGACCAGAGAACGCCTTTGACTGGATAATAACCAGGAAAATCTTTGGAGTCGACTTAACTGAACCAGACAAGGTCTTTGGAGTCTTCAACTGAGTCTTCAAAAGAAAAACCTTTAGGAGTCAGTTTAACTAGACCAGAGAACGCCTTTGACTGGATAATAACCAGGAAAATCTTTGGAGTCGATTTAACTGAACCAGACAAGGTCTTTGGAGTCTTCAACTGAGTCTTCAAAAGAAAAACCTTTAGGAGTCAGTTTAACTAGACCAGAGAACGCCTTTGACTGGATAATAACCAGGAAAATCTTTGGAGTCGATTTAACTGAACCAGACAAGGTCTTTGGAGTCTTCAACTGAGTCTTCAAAACAAAAACCTTTAGGAGTCGGTTTAACTAGACCAGAGAACGCCTTTGACTGGATAATAACCAGGAAAATCTTTGGAGTCGATTTAACTGAACCAGACAAGGTCTTTGGAGTCTTCAACTAAGTCTTTAAAAGAAAAACCTTTAGGAGTCGGTTTAACTAGACCAGAGAACGCCTTTGACTGGATAATAACCAGGAAAATCTTTGGAGTCGATTTAACTGAACCAGACAAGGTCTTTGGAGTCTTCAACTGAGTCTTCAAAAGAAAAACCTTTAGGAGTCGGTTTAACTAGACCAGAGAACGCCTTTGACTGGATAATAACCAAGAAAATCTTTGGAGTCGATTTAACTGAACCAGACAAGGTCTTTGGAGTCTTCAACTGAGTCTTTAAAAGAAAAACCTTTAGGAGTCGGTTTAACTAGACCAGAGAACGCCTTTGACTGGATAATAACCAGGAAAATCTTTGGAGTCGATTTAACTGAACTAGACAAGGTCTTTGGAGTCTTCAACTGAGTCTTCAAAAGAAAAACCTTTAGGAGTCAGTTTAACTAGACCAGAGAACGCCTTTGACTGGATAATAACCAGGAAAATATTTGGAGTCGACTTAACTGAACCAGACAAGGTCTTTGGAGTCTTCAACTGAGTCTTCAAAAGAAAAACCTTTAGGAGTCGGTTTAACTAGACCAGAGAACGCCTTTGACTGGATAATAACCAGGAAAATCTTTGGAGTCGACTTAACTGAACCAGACAAGGTCTTTGGAGTCTTCAACTGAGTCTTCAAAAGAAAAACCTTTAGGAGTCGGTTTAACTAGACCAGAGAACGCCTTTGACTGGATAATAACCAGGAAAATCTTTGGAGTCGATTTAACTGAATCAGACAAGGTCTTTGGAGTCTTCAACTGAGTCTTCAAAAGAAAAACCTTTAGGAGTCGGTTTAACTAGACCAGAAAACGCCTTTGACTGGATAATAACCAGGAAAATCTTTGGAGTCGATTTAACTGAACCAGACAAGGTCTTTGGAATCTTCAACTGAGTCTTCAAAAGAAAAACCTTTAGGAGTCGGTTTAACTAGACCAGAGAATGCCTTTGACTGGATAATAACCAGGAAAATCTTTGGAGTCGATTTAACTGAACCAGACAAGGTCTTTGGAGTCTTCAACTGAGTCTTCAAAAGAAAAACCTTTAGGAGTCGGTTTAACTAGACCAGAGAACGCCTTTGACTGGCTAATAACCAGGAAAATCTTTGGAGTCGATTTAACTGAACCAGACGAGGTCTTTGGAGTCTTCAACTGAGTCTTCAAAAGAAAAACCTTTAGGAGTCGGTTTAACTAGACCAGAGAACGCCTTTGACTGGATAATAACCAGGAAAATCTTTGGAGTCGATTTAACTGAATCAGACAAGGTCTTTGGAGTCTTCAACTGAGTCTTCAAAAGAAAAACCTTTAGGAGTCGGTTTAACTAGACCAGAGAACGCCTTTGACTGGATAATAACCAGGAAAATCTTTAGAGTCGACTTAACTGAACCAGACAAGGTCTTTGGAGTCTTCAACTGAGTCTTCAAAAGAAAAGACTTTAGGAGTCGGTTTAACTAGACCAGAGAACGCCTTTGACTGGATAATAACCAGGAAAATCTTTGGAGTCGATTTAACTGAACCAGACAAGGTCTTTGGAGTCTTCAATTGAGTCTTCAAAAGAAAAACCTTTAGGAGTCGGTTTAACTAGACCAGAGAACGCCTTTGACTGGATAATAACCAGGAAAATCTTTGGAGTCGATTTAACTGAACCAGACAAGGTCTTTGGAGTCTTCAACTGAGTCTTCAAAAGAAAAACCTTTAGGAGTCGGTTTAACTAGACTAGAGAACGCCTTTGACTGGATAATAACCAGGAAAATCTTTGGAGTCGATTTAACTGAACCAGACAAGGTCTTGAAATAGCTGAGAACTTAACTGAATCTTTTCCTGAAAGGTAAAGGTCAGTCATATGCAATGCATGATATGGGTCAAGCAATGATGTTCTCAACATAAATGAGATTTGTAAGATATGATGCGTACATGCATGCTATAATGATGTATGCGATGTTTACAAATGTAATTTTTTCGCCTAGGAAAGTAAATCCTTGACGGGTGCCGGGAAGTCACTCCTGGGCTGATGTTGGAGAATAGATTTTTGCTTCCGCTGGGGATGATAGTTGCAAGAATACCAGTAGGAGAAGATAACTCCGTTGGGGAATAAACTTGGCGAATGGATTACTCTACGAGGAGATAAGTACTCTAACAAACTTGCTGGGAAGCAATACTCTGTGGGGAGAGAGATACTTTGCTGGAATGTTGATAATAACTTGTTGGGGATGACCTTGTTATGTTGGAAGTGTTGATAGACTTCGCTAGGGATAAGAAGGCTTCGTCGAGGACGATCTTTCCGTGGCTTTTAGCTGAGGATAACCCAGTTATATCCTGGTAAGGGCATAACTCTTTGAATAAAGCCAGACGACGCGTTCGTGCTCTGAGAGGATAAGCTTCCAGAATCTACTGGGGATAAGCTTGCTGCTTGGGGGAGATGGATTCCACTTTCCTGGGGACACTGGGCTGGACTCCTGGGGAAGTTTTGAACTGTACCGGGGAAGTGACTCCTTTGCATGTTGATAGAACGCCGGGGAACAATCTTAAATCAAGACTGCCGGGGATGCTTGTTAAGACTGTATGCTGCTGGGGAAGGTTGAGATCTGCGGGAGGATACCCAACTTCCTTAAGGTTGATAACTGCTTTGCTTGAGGAGAGTATACTGCTTGCTGGCTCACTCTCTGGGGAATTAAGATACCTGGTTGTGTTCTTCAGCTGAACCTACCTTGATACCTTGGAGGACAGAACAATTAGATCGCTTGGACAACTCTTTATTGCCCCTGTTTCTGAGGTATGAGAGGAAGACCTGTGAGGTGCTGATAGTTGTTGATGGACAAACCTTCTTCTGGTAGGCCAGTGACAAGATGCCGGGACATAGTCGTACGCTTTTGATCCCTAACTTTTGCCTGGACCGCCCTTTCGGGTTTTCAGTCCACCGGGATACCCATTTTTGCCCAAGCCGCCTTTTCAGGTTTTCGACTTGCCGGGTGTACAGATTTTTCATTTCATCCCTTATTTTTGCCCGAACCTTTTTGGTTCGCCGGGAAGCCCTTATTTTTGCCTAGGTGTGTCAACCTAGCGGGTCTTTGATTTTGCGTAGTATCTTTTTCGACTATATCCATGCCCTCAGAATGTAGGGAGTTGCCCCTGTTAGAAGTGTTTTGTTATGCCACCAGAAGGTATTTGATTAGGCAAGATTCGTTGTTGGAATGCCCCAAGTGACTCAGGCGGAGACTTGCCTCAGGCTATTTGGCCTTTGAGAGGTTCTCCGAATCTTGATTGGACTGCCCCAGATAATAGACCATGATCATATCATGCCCCTTGATTGGAGGTACTTCTGTTCATTAGGCATTCGTCGTGCGAACTTCTGTGCTGTTCAAACAAAAAGTCATATGCAAACAAAGTTATGTTAAAAATGCAACGCCTATGTCTGTTTTTGAAGATTTTGAAGATGCATTCTTTTTCCATAAAACAAATGAATGTTTGTAAACGTGATGTCAACTTCGTATTTACCGTAGGCCTTAAGGAGTCAGGATACCTTTCGTAACAGTATGCTTTCGAACTAACCCATGCTTCAGCTAGGACTTTTAAGGGTTATAACGTGGCTTGGTTCACGGTTTAAGAAACAAAGGATAAAGGCTCAAATTATTTGTACCCACCCGCTCTTCGTGATGTTCTCCAAACCTAAACTCAGTTGATCATACGTTAGACCTTGTTTGAGTCTTTGCTCTGATTTTCCGGTGATGATTCGGATGTTGATAACTTATTTTGAATAGGCAGTCATTCCTTTTTTTGTTGAGGGTTTGTAAGACCTCTTTCTTGATTTTTGTTATCCCTTTCTTTTTTGCCTGAACTGTTTCCTTTTTTGGAATTACAGTCAGCGGGATGCCCCAGTTTTGTAAGTCTCCTTCATAGGTTTTGACTTAATGGGTTTTTTTTTTATTTTTTGAGATAATGACTGCCTTTCTTTATTGATTATTCGGAACCATCACTGTCTTTCTTTGTTTTTGTAAGGACCTCTTTGGTGCCATTCGTTACGCACTTGGATCAACTGAGAGACTACCCTGCCCCAGGTTATGATTAAGGGTTTTAAATTTCGAAAAGAAAAAACTCCTACTTCTTTGGCTCAGAGGGGTTGACGAGGGATTATCTTCCTTATAACTCCAGTGTTTAGGGATTGAAACAATGCCTGTACCTCATCAGCGGGGTCTGTTCAAAAGCATACTGTAGATTATGGTATCGTTTTCGTCATCCTCCCTCAAGAGGCTTAGAATTTTAGATCAAGAGCTGACATCAGAAAAAATATGAAAATAATTTGCATTTAGTGAATACGAGTATATTGCTTCAAAACAAACATATGCGATGCATTAATGAAATAACAACATTCTAACATGAGTAAATGTTTGAACAAAAGAAAATTGCAACTTGAACATTCGAATGAACAACAGTTTCTCAATCCTAGCCATGATTTGGCAAGGGAGCAGTGATTATGTTCAGAGTCTTAGGTACTTCAAACTGAATCTCTCCAGCATCGATCATGTCTTGAATCTTGTTTTTGAGAGGCCAGCAGTTGTCCGTAGTATGCCCCGGGCTATCGGAATGGTATGCGCACCTATCGTTAGGATGATAGTTAGGAGCAGAAGTGTTTGGATTCCGGAGAGGAGCCCTTAAGGTGATCATCCCTGCCTCCAACATCTGTTGTAGTGCTTGATCCAGCGACATGTTGATCTTGGTGAACTGCCTCTTAGGCTTGTCTGGTTTGCTCTGATCAGCCCGTTGTTCTGGGCGAGGTCGTTGTTGGACCTGTGAAGTAATAGCAGCTTGGAGAGGCCCAAACCTTTGACTTCTTGGAAGTTGATTATTGACTGGGTCCCTGACTTGGTCTGGTTGCTTCATGTCTTGATGAAGCTGACTGATCATGGCCCTCAGCTCTCCTTGCTCCTGAGCTAAACCTTGAATGAGTGCCCTTTGCCCCAGCATCTGGGTTTTCAGTGTGTCTACCTCAGCTTGTAGTCGTTTTAGCTGTTCGTCCTTGTCATCTTCAAGACTCTTTCTGATCAGATTCCCCATGAGGAGTGTCCTCAACTCTTCCTGCCCCTTGGATAGGCTTAGGAAGATCTCTTTGAACTGAGTCTCTTGAGTGTGAAGGTCCTGGTTATCTTGTTGGGAAGCCATGGCTGAAATAAACAGCAGGGAGGGTAAGTGACCTGCAACAAGGGTACCTGTTATGCAATGATATGTATGATATGCATGCAATGTTTTCAAGGATCTCGCGGGGTAAACAAGAAATTTGTTAGAGCTGGGATCCGGTAGCTTGATTGAAGGAACTTCATATTTGTTGAGAGTCCTTTTTCAAGGGTCAAAGGCTCACCATATCCAGTGGGTCATAGCCTCTGACAACCTTGGCTAGGGGAATCTTCTTCAAGTGTCAAAGCTCACCATATCAAGTGGGTCATAGCCCCTGACAACCTTGGCTAGAGGAAAATAAATCCCCTTTGCCCCTTGTTGGGATGGTTGATTCATCATGACCTGCATCGCAAGCCCTTGAGATCCTTGAAATGGGTTAGGATGTATGTAGTATGCCTGCAATGATATGATGTTATGCTATGCATGGGGTAATGTAAGTAACCCTGTTATGAGTCCCAATTAAGGACTGCAAACCAAAACCTGCAAGAAGCTCAAGTAAAACCTGTCATGAGTCCTAATTAAGGACTAAAAACAACACCTGCAAGAAAATCGGTAAACCTTGTTATGAGTCCTAATTAAGGACTACAAACAAAACCTGCAAGAAACTCGGTAACCCTTGTTATGAGTCCTAATTAAGGACTACAAACAAAACCTGCAAGAAACTCGAGTGTCAGATAACGAGCACGCAAGTAGTCAAGTACGAAGGCACACAAGTCACACAAGAGAAGCCCTTAGAGTTTAGGCCAGCATGAGGTTTAGGTATTACCCTCTTTCAGTTTGTTGGTTCATACCTGTCCTATCAGAATAACCGGGTTCTTAGAGGATCCCAATATCATTGACTACCCTCAATCGGTCATAACTCCAGCATCGCAATCTTTTCTTGCGGCCAGAACCATCACGAGAGTTTAGCCTCAATGGGCGTAGCATACTGCTACTGTTCTAATGGCCAAGTTGTGTCATTTAAGATTCTAAGGTTGTTGGTGCTTAATGACTCCTCAGAAGACCCATATTCTCCCCGTTGCAACACAAGGGATATCGGTACAGACCAAGGTGCCACACCAACGTAGCCACTGCTTCACCCGTGTCGGTCTACGCCGGACAGGTCCCTCACAGCTTATGCTACCTAAACAGGGTATCCCCAGATCCGGGTTAGGATCTATGTAACTCCCATGCAACCCACAAATTTAAAGCAGACAAGTCAATACAATTGAAAACACAGTTATGAACTAACCCTAAGGTACACCTCACTTTAAGTTTAAGTCCCCAGCAGAGTCGCCAGTTCTGTGATCGGTGGATCTGGAACTGACTGTTTAACGCTGGTTCGCGAAATGTCGCGGAAGCAAGAGTCGCCACCGTCTTTTATTTTCTCCAAATGGAAAGGACAAAAGCACAGAAAAATTCCTTATAGAGATTGCTCTCGGTTCGGGAGGTAGGTTATAGAAAGGGAAGGTGCTAGCACCCTTTCTATCCATGGTTATCCATGGGCTCTTAGATACTTGCTCATTTGTGTTTTCAAAAATGGTTTATTTGCTTTTCAATTGTGGGTTTTAAAAAGTTTCTTTGAAAATTCCAGTTCGACTCTTGTATCAGTCCTCAAGAGTGTTTGAAAAATTGCTTTCGAAAGCTTTTGAAAAGGTGTCGGTGTGAAAAGTATTTTTTGATTTGTTTTGAAATTAGAGCAAGTATCTAGAGTCATCTACCTACCCTAAGGAATTCGTCTGTGTAGATGTCCTTTAAAGTAGTGCCATCCCACCATTGAGAGGTAGATAGCACCACCGTTGGAGGTGTTTGGGTCAATTCGAGGTCCGGGACATGGTGATCACCAGAGCAATAGGAAGACACCTTAGAAGCTACCCTCATGCCAGGTTCCCGGATCATGAGGACTTACTAAGACATCCTCTACTCGACGATCACCTTTCGAGGCAAGGCAACAGTGAGGCGTACCCTAGGGGTGGTGTGTGATTTGTGTGTCGTATTCGTTTATTTTTGTCTTGTCATGGTATAGGTGATCTACGCGTTTGTTTTTATTTTTATGTCATTCATTCTTGCATGCATTTATTTAACAGTTAAAAAAGATGCGGAAATTGAAAGTTCTAAACTATTACAAAGGCGCGGGTCCACATCGCCAAATTTAATCTAGGACCCGATTTGACAGAAAATAAAGAAGTAAAGTGCGAGAAATAAAATGTCTGAGTTTACAAGGCTTTGGGAGAATTACATTAATATTATAAGAAATAAAATAAAATGCGCGAATTGGAATTAAAATTGGAAGCGAGGGCGTTGGACCCTTTTTAATGAAATTAAATTAAATGATTAAACTAATGAAATTAAAGAGAAAAAAGAAATTATTATTTTTTTTTTGAGTTTTTGGTATTTATGTTTTTTATGTATTTTTATGAGAAAGATTAAATGAAATTAAAATATTAACCCTAATTCTAATTTTTTTTATTTATTAATAAAAAAACATGTTAAAATTAAACCTAAAATTAATCTAATTATTTACATGCAATTTTGATTTATAAAAATAAATAATTAATTATTAGTGAAATTTATTTACAAAAAATATTAATTAAATAAATATATTTTGATTTTTATGACTTTTCTGTTTTTTACTATTTTTTATATTTTATGAAAATAAGTTAAATTAAAGGAATTAATTAAAAAAAGAAATAATTGAAATAAATAAAATAAGGAAAAGAAAGAAAATACAATACATTGGGGGGTTTCTGTCCCCTTTTTGGAGGTGAATTGGAGTGGTTTGGCCATTTGTGTTCTGCCCTCATCATGCATAAGTTGTTCTACTTTGGCCATTTGGCTTTTGGCTTTTGGTCATTTGCGTTTTGGCCTCAACGTTCCTTAATCTTCTCAGGATGTCTGTTTCGTCATGTATTGGTGTCATGCATAAGTTTTTCTACTTTGGCCTTTTGGCTTTTGGCCATTTGGCTTTTGGCCTCAACGTTCTTTAATGAACCTGGGATCCTATCTAAATCTGCAGTTGAATCTCACGAACACATTAAATAAAATCATAAAATGCAAATAAAGCCAATATATGAAGAAATTTAATGTTTAGGCACAATATGGCATGTATGAATGATTATACTCTTTTGATCATGGAGATCAAATCAACCTTACCCTTACTGGAAAAGTAGTGACATGAATGCTTTTATGCCATTTGGATCATGGAGATCAAGCCAGCCTTACCCTTACTGAAGAAGTAATAAGATGTTGGTTTGTAACTGAGATGGCTTGTTTGTAGTGAGAGAGGGATTTGTAATAAGGATTTCAAGGTTTTAGGGTTCTTGAAAGAGTTTGATATTCTAACAGTGTTGTGGCAAGGTTTTTTCTCTCTTTTTCTCTTTTTTCTCCTCCCTGGTTTGTGTGAAAAGAAGGTGATTATATAATGAAAATTAGGGTAAAGCAAATGGGCTTTGAATGTGCAATTGGGCCTCCAATATTCACTTGAATTCGTCACTTTCCAGGCTAAATTGCAGGGACTTAAGTGCATTTTTTGAAGTTGAAATGTGAAAACAAAATGTAGCCGACATCGAGAACTAACTCTTGTCCGAAAATCGACTCAATCGGATAAACGGTGAATTAGTTATGAATTTTTGAAGTTTCAGCTCAGACAAACTTATTTTTGGCTCCAGTATCGACTCTGACACGTTCTTCAATAAAAAAATGGTATTGATCGGTGCATAATTTGGTCTCGACTTTTGAAGCAAAGTTGTAGATCTATGAGTCAGTGACCTTGTGTAAAAATATGAGTCCAATCCGATAAAAATTGACCGAGTTATGAATTTTCGAAGTTTCGGCCCAGATGAAATAATATTCAGCATTCAGGATTTTCAGTGTGTCATGCACTCTGAGCAAAAAATGAAGGCCTTTTGAGTACCGTTTGAACTCAATACCTTCTGTGAAAATGTAGCCAACTCAATTTGTGAAATTTTGGCACCGGAACCAGCTCGATACGATGAAAATCGACCAAGTTATGATTTTCTGAACATGACGCAAATAAACTTCTGTCACAAATTTTCTGTATGAAAATACTTGATAAATCCACATTTTTGAAGACCTTATGATCGAAATTGGCTTCCAGCCGTGAGAGATGAAAACGTAGATAATGTCAAGACGGAATTTTGGCCACCGGAACGGGTTCAAAACGAGCCACGATCTTCAAGTTATGAATTTTTTAGCGCGTAAAAACTGCACTTTCAGCACACTTTTTCACCATATTTCTTCGAGAAAACTCACACATTCGGATACCTTCTTTAAAGAATTGACTCTTGAGCCGAACCTGAATTTGAGAATACGTTATCAGAGATATCTTGGCGAAAGAACACCTGAATATAACGCGCCGGCTTGGACTTGTGAATTTTCTTGAAATGTTTTGAGAAATATGGGAGAGCAAATTTTGGGGTACAACACATTTGAATTTCAAATGTTTTGGCACTTCTTCGCTTCGAACGTACTTCTTAGACACAACCTTGTTGTCATTTCGAGACTTCTTTGGATATATTCTCATAACTGTCACTCGAAGCTCTAAGCTCTGATATGCTCATTCGAAGCATTGCTTCTAATATTTCGAAACATGACGTTTTGTTTCATTTTGATTGAAACGTCCAATTTGTTTTGCTTCTAATAATATCATCAAAATCTTCAGCCAACAAAATGCCCCTTTAAAATATGTATTTCGATTCCTTTGAGAAATACTTATTTTAAACATATACACAAGATTTTGATACGACCTTCGAATCATCGTAACATTTAATGCATTTGACTCCAGTCACGTCATGAGAAGAAACTTTGCATATTGAAACCCAACTCACATTTCTGCCAAGACAAGCTAAGACAAACTTGTTGAACACATTCTAAACATCAACCCTGACCTGAAACACGAGCCAACCAAGTTTCAAACCTTCTCATTCATCAAAACACAGTTTTGTGGCAAAACAGGACATAGGCTGCAGTTTGAATCCCACAGTTCATTTCCATCGTGCATTTTCATCCAAACCAGTTCAAACATATTCCCTACCATCCATACAAACTATCCCAAGCCTTGGAAGCAGACTGTAACACCTCTAACCAGTTTTGCCATTTTCACTTTTCTCTCTTGCAAGTTGACTTCTGTAGCTTGATATAGCAAGATTCAAAGCACACCAAGCATTGGAATAGCATCCCTGGACATCAAGCAAGCTATACAAATCCTCACTTTGCATTGAAAGTACCTCCATTGCCAGACACGAATCAAGCTGAACAGGTAAGTTTTTGAACTTCTATCTCTCTATCCAGGCATAGTTAGGTCTAAGTTTATGAAGAAAACATGTTCTAATCATGGCCCTAAATCCACCCATATAATTACTTTTCATTTATGTTGTGTGTGCTAAGAGTATTTTGAGTCTGAACATCTGAAAAAAACTATGTCAAGAATTGGGGAGAAGAAATTCTCTCATTTCTGAGAGTTAGATCAAGTTCTTGGTATGTATGGAATCGTGGCTTGATGCTTGACATTTTTCATGTTGTAAGTTTGTGCTAAAAGTCCAGGAATCAGGAGTTGTGTTTGAAGCAAGAAGGGCGCGCATTTTTCAAACGTTTGTCTGAAGGTTGAAGACAACGTCTCATGGGCTGGGCCTGAAATGTTTTTCCTCTTCACACCACTGTTTTACACATGCACCCCCCTGGCCCATTTTGAGTTTTATTTATCATTTTTATTTTTTTCCTTTTGACTTTGTTTATATATTTTTATTTAAGCATGAAAAAATATTAAATTTATTTTTCCCAAATTTTTTTGCATTTTTTTTAATATTTATTTGGCTTTATTTAGTTTTTGTACATAAATAAACATTTATATACTTTTATTTAAAATAACCAAAAAATAATATAAACACTTTTATTTTCTGATTTTTATTTTATTTTACCTTTGAAAACATTTTACATAAAATATACTTTTTTTTGTAAATATTAAATATTTTATTTTTGTACATATAATATATATTTAATAAATAATGTAAATATTTATATATTTATTAGTATATTTAGGTTAAAAACATAAAAAAATAATACATTTTTATTTTTATTAATATTTAACTTAAAAAATCACTTTTTGACAATATACCTTCTTTTTATTTATTTTTTGTACATAATTAATAAATATTGCATATAATAAATTAATACATTTTATTTAACAAAATTAGGGTTTTGCCCTAAATACCTAAAAATACCCAAAATTAATCCTTTTTATTTTTGTTCATTTGACACATGAAAAATAATTTTTTACATACATATGAGAACCATTTTTGCATTTTGCATATTTATTTTATTTTATTATTGTGCAATTAAATCCCTTGTAGAATTTCAATTTGGATGTAATAGTTTAGATTTAATTTTTCTTGCTAAATATCCCCATTTGAACATTTGTACCCCCATCCCATAATTTGTGTTGTAATAATTTAGGACCTTTAAATTCCGCACTTTTAAAGCTTTCTAAATATGCCATGATAGAATTAGGGTTTTGTATGCAAAAATCAACCAAAAATTAGCTTGACCTAACAAAAGACAAAAAGCATGAAAATGGACAACACTAATCACACTTGCACCCCTAGGGTATTCCACTTGTTGCCTTCAATAATGGGCCATGTTGCATGTTAGGTATCTTTGGCAAAACAAAACAATCAAATGATCATAGTCCCTCGATGACGCTTTCGAAAGTTGCCTAAAAATGATCAAGTCCCTTAAAGGAAAAATTGCCCAAAGATACTTGGCACCATTGCAATCATGGTCTAAACGATGACCCGCGCCCGTCCCGTTCACATCCTAACACAAGATTGTCCACCAAATACAATGGTGGAACAAAATTGTTAAAAGGGTTAAGACATAAAAAAGATCTTTGAGAAATTTAGGGTAGATAGCTCTTGGTTACTTGCCAACTTGCAAAACAAAAACACTTGCCTATTTTTCAAAACAAACTTCACAATACACTTTCAAAACAACTTTCAAAAACATTGAAAACCTTTTCAAAAGACATACACCTTTGTATACATCCCAACATGGATCATTACAAAGGTTGCCACCACATTGGCCTCTTTTCAAAACATTTTCAAACACACACACAAAGCACCATTTCAAACAATTGAAAATCAAAGGCAAGTTGATCTAAGCAAGTAACTAAGAGCCCATGGATAACCATGGATAGAAAGGATGCTAATACCTTCCCTTTCTATAATCTACTCCCCGAACCCAAGAAAAACATCTCAAAGGTTTTTGCTGTGCTTTTTTAACCTTTCCTTAGGATAAAATAAAAAGTCGGTGGCGACTCTTGATCAACCGAAACATTTGCGAATACAAAACGCAAAACCTCAAGTCAGTTCTCCCACCGTATCACAGAACTGGCGACTCTGCTGGGGAGAACTTAAAAGTAGAGTAACCTTAGGGCTTAGATCACCTTTGTTTTCAATTGTTTGCCTTGTTTGCTTTTATATTTGTGGGCTTTGCATCGGAGTTTCATAGATCCTAACTCGGATCTGGGGAATACCCTTTTAGGTAGCATAATCTGTGAGGGATCTGTCCGGCGTAGACCGACATGGGTGAAGCAGTGGCTACGTTGGTGTGACGCCTTGATCTGTACCGATATCCCTTGTGTTGCAACGAGGAGAATATGGGTCTTCTAAGGAGTCATTAAGCACCAACCGACCTTAGAACCCTAAATTGACCAAACTTGGCCATAGAACAGTAGCAGTATGCTACACTCATTGAGGCTAAACTCTCGCGATGGTTCTGGCCGCAAGAAAAGATTGCGATGCTGGAGTTATGACTGATTGAGGGTAGTCAATGATATTGATATCCTCTAGAACCCGGTTACTTTTGATAGGACAGGTTTTAACCAACGAAGCTAAAAGAGAGTAACACCTAAACTTCATGCTGGCCTAAACCCTAAGGGTTGTCTTGTGTGACTTGTGTGCCTTATCATGCTTGCCTTTGTGAATACTTGTGGTGTGCTTCATCATAGCATCATACCATCATACCATTGCATGCATCCTGCATAAGGACTGACCCATTTCAAAGACAAGAGGGTTTCATCTTTGCTCTATTTTGTAGGACATCATGATGCCCGTGCGTAGAAATACTATCCGACTCAACTTTGTTCAACCACCTACTTTGCTCAAGGATTTGGTTGATAGGATTCCAAACACTACTTCCTTCATCAAGAGGCATGGTTCTCTCCTTGGCTTGATCACTTCAAAGTGGGACCAACAACTGATAAGTGTCCTGACCCAGTTTTATGATCCCCTGTATCATTGCTTCACCTTTCAAGACTTCCAGCTGGTCCCTACCCTGGAAGAATTCTCTGATTTGCTTGGTATCCCTGTTTTGGAGCAGACTCCATTCACTGGTTGGGAGAAGACTCTTAGGCCTGAGGAGATTACTGCAGTCCTTCCTGTTGTACCCCAAAATTTGCCCTCCCATTTCTAATTGATTTCTCACCACAAAGCCCTTGGAGATCAAGATCCAGTTAGGGTTTCATCTGTTCAAGACTTCTCCTAGCACTGTTGACCCAAATTAGGGTTTGTGTTTGTACAAAGGGATTTTGACCTAAAATGCCTAAGATAACTTTCATGCCTCATATTGGACTCCCAAGTTTATCCACATCAAGTTTCAAGTCTTGATTTCAAGTTTTGCCCAGTCAATTGGACAGTTGACCTAGAAATCAGCTGTTTTGGGGAAAAAGTCAACTGTGGCCAATTGACAGTCAAACCTCATGAAAATTGACCCACATCAACATTATGAACTCCTATGAACCATTTGATCAAGTTTGGATCACAATTCCACAAGGAATTTGATCAGATCACCAAAAGGGCAAAATGGTCATTTTTAGGGTTTTGACTGCACAAAGGCAATTTTTGACTGTTTGACCCAACCAATGGCAAACCAAGATCACATATGGACTCAAGGACCCCATGGAATTATCTTGACATGCTCAACAAACTCAAAAGATCCCAAGTACACAAGATTGACAGTTGAATTTCCCAGTCAATTGATCAATTTTGACTGTATACTGAAAAGTCAAACTTTGACTTTTTTGTCAAAATCAAGAGTCAAGATTCATTTTTCATCAAAACATGTCAAATCATGAAACTTGTTCACCAAGAAATCAAAAAATGCAAATTAGAGTTAGAAATGAGAATTTTTCATAACTTAGAATTTTTCTAAGTTATGAAAAACCCTAATTTTTTCCCAACTTTGCCCCACTTTCTCACCATGATTCATTTGGATTCAAACAAAAGTCAAAACATGAAAGTTGTAGCTTGTTGCATAATCTACAACTTTGATTCACAAAGTTTTCCCAAATGAGGCTTGTATCTCAAGTTACAAATTTTTGAATAAGGGCACTAAACCATTCTTAACTTAGTGAAATTTTAACCTATTTTGGCAAGGTTTTCTACCCAACTTCAAGGCCATTTTCCATACACTTACACTTGGAATTTCAATTTGCATTTCAAAGATGGATTGTAGTAAACATTCCAAGCTTTCCAAAATGTCCAAAAACTCATCAAACAACCTCATAACTTGAGAGAATCGAATTTCACAATATGGCAAAAACTCACTTTTGAATTGATCATGTACATGTTCATAACTTAGGCCATTTTCAAGTCAGCATAGTTTGTGCTACATTACAGGTCCTTAAACCATCCAACACTCAATAATTTAATGCATATTCATTGTGTTAAAGTGTTGTTCTTTGAGTGCAAGCATTACATACAAGTTTAATCCACTTATGGAAAAAGCAAAATGACCATTTTTGCAAAAGCAAGCTTTATGTCCAATTGAAAATCCAACAAGTACAGATGAGATCTAATTGGCACAAGATTATGAGCAAAATACTCTGATCAAGACCAGGTTAGCAGCATGTTTAAGGGTCCCCTACTTGCCTAAAACATCAAGTTTGCTTTGTTTGCTTAAGGGTGAAGAAAAGTATCATAACAGAACACAACTTCTCTCTCAGCATTAGAACACAGAAGCAAACATTGTAGACACCTTCTAATCATCCAACCCAAGCTAGAACACGAGCCCTTGGCCTCCCAAACACTCCCATTCCCAGAATCACTCTCAAACTGCATAAACAGGGCAAGACCTGCAGATTGAACACCATCTCTCATTCCTTGCATGATTTCTTGACCAAAGCTTATCAAACACATTCCCTAGCATCAATGCAAGCTAACCAAGACCTGAAACACGACCTGTAATTCCTCTAACAAGTTCCACCATTTTCACTTTCTCATTTTGCAGTTGAAGGTCCATAGCTCGATTCAAGGTGTCTCAAGGCAAAGTAAACATTGGAACAACATCACCACACCTCAAGGAAGCTATACCAACCATCACCTTGCACTGAAAGCTCCCCCATTGCCAGATAGAACTTCAACTGAACAAGTACTTTGGTGAACTTCTAGCTCTTAGTATAGGCATCATTAATTCTAGGTTTGTGAATAAGAAATGTTCTACTCATGCCCCTGAACCTGTACAGGCTTTTACTTTTCATTTATTTTGCCTGAGCTATGAGAATTTAAGGTTTGAAAATGGCAGAAAACTTAGGTCAGGATTTGGGAATGTCAAAATTCTCTCTCATTTCTGAGAGTTAGAATGAGTTTTTTATATATTTGGAATCGTGATTCAATGCTTAACATTTCTTATGTTGGAAGTTTGTGCAAAAGATCAAGAAATCCAGGTATTTGAATTGGAAGAACAAGCGCGTGTTTTGACATGTTTTTTTGTCTGAAGGTTGAAGAAGAAGTTCCTGGGCTGGGCTTGCTTCTGATTTTCTTTCCACACCACATTTTTTGTTTCATACCCCCTAGGCCCATTTGGTTTATTTCAATGATTTTTTGATTTTTCTTTTTTCATGCTGACTTATTTATTTTTTCTTATAATATAAAAAATATAAAATAATATTTTTATACCATTTTCCTATTTTTTTTAGCATTTATTTGTTTATAGGAATTATTTATACATAAATATATATATGTAGTATTTAGAATAAATAGAAAAAAATAATACAAATATACTTTCTTTTCTGGTTTTATTGCATTTTCCCTTTTGAAAATATTTTATACAAAATATACTTTTTATATAAATATTAAATATTATTATTTTTATATATATAGTATTTATTTCATAAATAATAAAGATATGTATATATATATTAATATATTTAGGGCAAAAATACTAAAATACATACATTTTTTATTTTATTAATATTTGATGTGAAAAATACTTTCTTTATGAATATACTCCATTTTATTTTATTTTATATAATTATTAAATATTATACATATTAAATAGTTAATATATTTACTTAATAAAAATTAGGGTTTCACCCTTAAAATACAAAAAAACTCCAAAAAATAATACCTTTTTATTTTTATTTATTTAATATAAATAATACTTTTTCATACATATAAAAACCTTCCTTTTGCATTTTGCATCTTGATTCTATTTTTCCATTTAATTTATGCCTTTAATTATATTGTAACTATTCAAAGAAAATGATGTAATAGCTAGGTTTAATTTCTTGTCTAAATACCCCCCATTTGAAATATTTGTACCCCCTTTCCCATATTGTGTTGTAATAGTGTAGGAATTTAATTTTCTCACTTTATCGCTTTCTAAATATACTATGCTAGAATTAGGGTTTGTATGTAAATAAAAAGAACAAAATAGTTTGACCTAATTTCAAGATAAACAAGCATGAAAATGGACAACACATATCACACTTGCACCCCTAGGGTATTCCACTTGTTGCCTTCAATAAATGGGCCATATTGCATGTTAGGTCTCTTTGGGCAAAACAAAACAATTCAAATGATCATAGTCCCTCGATGACGCTTTCGAAAGTTGCCTAAAAAATGATCAAGTCCCTTAAAGGAAAATTGCCCAAAGATACTTAGCACTATTGCAATTATGGTCTAAACGATGACCCGCGCCCGTCCCTTTCATCTCCTAATACAAGATTGTCCACCAAATGCAATGGTGGAACAAAATTGTCAAAAGGTTTAAGACATAACAAAAATCTTTGAGAACTTTAGGGTAGATAACTCTTAGGTACTTGTCAATTTGCAAAAGAAAATACTTGCCTATTTTCAAAACACACTTCACAAACACTTTCAAAACAAGCTTTCAAAAAACCTTGAAACATCTTTTCAAAAGACAAAACACCTTTTGTAAAACATTCGAGTAAAGAATTGTTACAAGGGTAGCCTATACAAGGCATCTTTTCCAAACATTTTCAAAAACCACACACCGAGCACCATTTCAAACAATTGAAAACCAAGGCAAGTTGATCTAAGCAAGTACCTAAGAGCCCATGGATAACCATGGATAGAAAGGGTGCTAATACCTTCCCTTTCTATAATCTACTCCCCGAACCCAAGAAAAATCTCAAAGGTTTTTGCTGTGCTTTTTAAACCTTTCCCTAGGATAAAATAAAAAGTCGGTGGCGACTCTTGCTCAACCGAAACATTTGCGAATTCAAACGCAAAACCATAGTCAGTTCTCCCACCGTATCACAGAACTGGCGACTCTACTGGGGAGAATTTTAAAAGTGGAGTAACCTTAGGGCTTAGATCACCCTCTTGCATAACTAATTGTTTGAATTGTTTGCTTTATATCTTGGCTCTATTGTTTGGGTTTGCAATCCTACACCTGGATTTTGGGAAACATTCATAGATAGCAATACATTGTGGAAACTGTGCGGGGTATACCGACACGGTCGAAGCAATAGCTATATTAGTGCGACATATTTGTGAGTACCGGTAACCCTTGAGTTCAATCAAGGAGAGTACGGGGCCGCTGAGTGATGTCACTAAGCACTAATGACCTAGAACCTTACTTGACCATCTTGGCCTTTCATTAGGGGTAGTGAGATAACCGGCTTTGGTGCAGTCCGAAGTTCGTAGATACTCGATACTACACTCATTGAGGGTTGTTTTCTTGGAATATTTTGGTCGCTAGTTAAGTGGCTAAACCAAAACAATGAACGATGAAAACAATCCAGTGATATTGAGCTCCTTAGAACCCAGTTACTATTTATAGGACAGGTTTTTAAGCCAACTACACTCAAGAGGGTACTTACCTATGAAACCCCATGCAAGCCTGAAACTAGGGTTTGGTGTGATTTGCTTGTACATATGTTTTGTGCATACATCATAAACATCATAAAACATCATATGCATTCACTAACCATTTCAAGGGTTTGGATCTTCATCTTTGTTCTTGTTTTGTAGGTCATGGAAATTCCTCGCAGAAAAACCATCCAAGGCAACCTTGTGAGAATTTCTCCTCAACTCAAGGAGCTCACCTCAAGAATTTCGGAAAGCTCATCCTTCAGTGAAAGACATGGTAGACTGCTCAGCTTAGTCAACACCAACATTGAAGAAGACATGATGAAAGTGCTATTCCAGTTCTTTGACCCTCTTCACCACTGTTTCACTTTCCCTGATTACCAGTTGGTGCCCATTTTGGAGGAGTTTTCTCAACTCCTGAGAATTCCTATCCTTAATCAACTACCCTTCAACGGTACAGAAAAGGAACCAAAGCCGGAAGATGTTGCTCGAGCATTACATCTACAACCATCCGACATCAAGGGGCATTGGGAAACCAGAAGCGGCGTCAAAGGATTCTTAGCAAAATTCTTGTTTGAGAAGGCACAAGAATGTTGGAATTCATTGGACCTACAAGCCTTTGAAGAGATTGTGGCACTCCTTATCTATGGGTTGGTCTTGTTCCCAAATCCTGACCAATTGGTAGATGTCAACACCGTCAAAATCTTCTTGTCCAGAAATCCAATACCAACATTGCTTGGGGACATCCTTCACTCATTTTACACACGAACAATGAGAAAGAGGGGTGTTCTCATGTGCTGTACTCCTCTCCTTGCAAGGTGGTTTATTTCGCACCTTCCACAATCTGTCTTGAAGAATGACCAAGGTTCAAGGTGGTCCCAACAGTTGATGACTCTTACTCATTCTGATGTGCATTGGTGTTCTCGGTCCAGAGAAAATGTCATCATTGTCGATTGTTGCGGAGAATATCCTAATGTTCCTTTACTTGGAATTAGAGGAGGTATCACCTACAACCCTTGCCTAGCTTTGAGGCAATTTGGATATGCACGGAGGGATGGCCCTCATGATATGTTGATTCCTGACCTAGTTTTTGACTTCGACAACGATGCGCAAGGACTTCACCAAAGATTCATCAGAGCTTGGGGAAAACTCAACAAGGTTGATAGCAAGACTCTGGGACACAAGAACTCCATCCCTCTTGAGCCCTATCTCAAGTGGGTACGAGCCCGAGCCCGAGCCCAAAGTCCAATGATGCCTTATCCTCATGTACTCCCAGTGATTAAAGAGCCCGTCAATGAGGGAGAGGTTCCCTACACCATCCTACATCCAGACATGCCTACATCGTGGGAGGAAATGCAGAAAAGTTGGATTCAGCTCAAGGAGGAACGGAATACTTTTGAAGCTAGCTTCTACGCCAGTGAGAAGAAGGTTCTAGAGCTTACCCGCCGACTCCATGAGCAAGAGGCCCTCAACACCTACATCGCACCAAAGAGGATGCGCAATGTCTTTTTGCCTTGAGAAGTTATTTTGTAATATTTGGCCCATGGGGCATTTATGTACTAACAAATTTCTTCTTATTAATATGACGTGCGTTCTTCTTTGTCTGAAACAATTTTGAATGTCCTAAATCCTTGAATGCATTGCATACATAAGCATATCATCCATCATGTGCATAAGCAGGTCTCTTCAACAGGTTTCCTTATATGTCTGTTGTTTATTTCAGTAGGATGGATCTCGAGCAAACAGTCAAAGACCTGCAAGCTCAAAATGCACAGTTCCAGCAACTCCTGATGACCTTGGCTAAGGGTCAGGAGGATATCAAGACCCAATTGGGGAACAAAGACCCAGTGAAGAAGAAGAAAAGGAGAGTCGGAGTGGCTACTTTGGGGAGAAGATTTGACGGAGAAGCTCGGAGAGTGCTTGAATTTCCTCCTACTTCTGATGAAGGGACCAGTAAAAGAGATGGAGCTGCGGTGCCTTCCGAGTCTGATGCGGAAGAAGAAGAGGTCGAAGAGGATGAAGATTATTCTGACCAACAATACCCTCCAGCTGATGATAAATACAAAGGGCTAGAAGACAGATTGGCCGCCATAGAATTACAAAGAGTACCGGGTTTGGATTTTGAAGACTTGGGTTTGGTCGCCGGGATTGTGATTCCCCCAAAATTCAAAGTGCCAGTGTTTGTGAGGTATGATGGGTTGTCCTGTCCCAAAATTCATCTCAGGTCCTACGTGAGAAAGATTCAACCCTATACGGCAGATAAAAACCTCTGGATTCATTTCTTTCAAGACAGCCTTTCGGGAGCTTAGTTGGAGTGGTTTTATCAGCTATAAGGAACCAGTGTCAGAAATTGGGAAGATTTGGCCACCGCTTTCTACAAACAATACCAGTATAATTCTGACCTTGCTCCTACTCGTACCCAACTTCAGGGTATGTCACTAGGAACAAGCGAGGGATTCAAAGAATATGCACAAAAATGGAGGGATTTGGATGGCAGGGTGCAGCCTCCTTTAACCGACCGTGAGCTCGTCGATATGTTTCTTGGGACCCTATCTGGGCCTTTTTTCAATCATCTAATTGGTAACTCTTCCGCGGGGTTTACCGATTTGATCTTAACAGGCGAAAGAATAGAAGCTGGCATCAAATTAGGAAAGATTCAGAAGGGTGTTGCTGCAAGTGTTGAGAAGAAGCCTTTTAAGAAGGAGACAACTATGGTATATTCTCAGAGAAGAGTAGGGAAGACGGAGCGTCGGCCAACTGTGGGGGCCGTAATGATTCAAAACACTCCGAGTGAGCAGCCTCGCTATAACCAGTCCAGACCAAATCAACAACGGGTGGAACGGCCACAACGGCAGTTCACCCGTATTAATATGACTCCAGCGCAAGTGCTTCCCCATCTACTGAAGTTGAATCTCGCCACCATCAAGGAGGCACCAAAGAATGTGAATACGTCCTCTCCGCATTATCATGCTAATGCTAAATGCGCCTACCATTCAGACAGTGTTGGACACGACACCAATGATTGTTGGGCACTCAAGCATAAAATCCAAGACCTGATAGAAGCGAAGGAGGTGGAGTTTGACGCTCCAGAGAAGCCTAATGTGATATCTGCACCCATGCCGAAGCACGGCCGAAATGTCAATGCCATTGAAGAAGATTTGTATGTTGCTGATGTCAGTGATCTGACTACTCCACTGCTAACCATTAAGTTGAATTTGTTAAGGGTCGGGATCTTCCCGGGATGTAAAGAAGACTGCTATTGTTGTTACTCTCTGCCGTTTGATTGTCCGTTACTGAAGGAAGGCATCCAAGGCCTTATGGATAGTCGACAAATTTTGTTTGAAAAAGTTTCTGCTGTTCCAGTTCATACTGAAGATGTCTCAATCATAACCATTCACGCCAATCTTTCCAAGGCCGTCAAAAAGCCTGTTAAGATTACACCAGCTGCGAAATCTGTTCCTTTGAAGATAACAATGCCATGGCCTGTCCCCTATGTTTCTGAGAAGTCCATACCATGGAACTATGGCGGTGACGTCTACTACCATGGTATCAAACAAATCGAAATAATTGAAGAAAGTTCGGATGATGAAGAAGCCAGCATTAGTAACATTGCAGGCACTAGCAAAATCACCAGGAGTGGGAGAATATTTTCTCCAGAGATTGCCCCTCCAAGAGCAGTCTTTGGACCCTCATCAGCTGACAAGGTCATCCCTGCACCAATAAAACTCTCCGCCAGAACCCCTTTAATTAAAGATGTTGTTGTTCCTAGTACTGTCCCTCCTACCACTACTGACAAAGGTAAGGGAATCCAAGATGAGCCCGTCAGGACGAGAGCTCAACCCTTGGTAATCCCGGAAACCTCCAAGAAGGAAATGGATGAGATTTTGAGGATAATCAAGAGAAGCGATTACGATGTGGTAGAACAGCTGGGGCAAACCCCCTCCAAGATCTCCATGCTGGCACTATTGCTTTGCTCAGAAGCGCATGCTAAAGCCCTGATAAAATTCCTGAAGGCAGCCCATGTGCCCCAGGAGACCTCTGCAGATCAATTTCAAAATTGCGTGGCCAGCCTGACTGCGGACAATGGATTAGGTTTTTCTGATGCCGACCTAACTCCTAAAGGTAGAAACCACAATGATGCTTTGCACATTTCAGTCGAGTGTCGAGGAACTACCCTCACACACGTCTTGGTCGACACTGGTTCGTCGCTGAATGTTTTGCCTAAAAAGGCCTTGGACCGACTAGATTGTGAAGGGTTGGAGTTGAAGCCGAGTGATATTGTTGTCAGAGCTTTCGATGGTTCGAAGAGAATGGTCCATTGGGAGGTTGAAATTCCCATCAAGATAGGCACTGAGGTGTTTAAATCTACTTTCTATGTGATGGACATCCGTCCATCATACTCTTGTTTGCCGGGTAGGCCTTGGATACACCATGCTGGGGCAGTCACCTCCTCCTTACATCAAATGTTGAAGTATCCTGTCAAGGGGAAGATCATTACTGTCCATGGCGAAGAAGAGTACATGATTAGCCACTTAAATTCTTTCCGGTATGTGGAGGTTGAAGGGGAATTCATTGAGACGCCGTTTCAACATTTCGAAGAAGTCCTTCCTGAAATAGCAGTAGCAAAATTGGCAGCTGAGACACCGAGGCAGATGGCCAGGATGGCATCTCTGGAGGACGCAAGGGCCGCAATAAAGGAAGGGAAGAATTCAGCATGGGGGCAGTTACCTGACATTCCACATAAGACAGACAAATTTGGATTAGGGTTCACTGCCGCAGGCCAGAAAGCTATGCGCCGTGCAAAGATTGAAAGGGCGCCAGTCAAAATTTCTCCCTACGGAATCAACGCTTTGGAGGATGAAGACGAAGAGAGCAACATCGAAGAGTGGATCTATCCAACTGTCAAAGGGGGGTTGAGCAACTGGGAGGCAAAAGACTTTGTCCCCATCACTTTTGTTCATCAGTAATTTATCTGTTAAACATTTCCTATTTGGTCTGTAATGTTTACTTTCAAACAATCCGTACACTATCTTTTCACCTCATGCCTTGCCCGGGGCATGTAGGTCCATTTGTAAGGGTTTTGATTATTTTTCATATCCATATGCCATGTTTAATGATTCATTGGACGTTTTCCATTTGATAAACTGCTTGTGCTCATTTTCTTTCCTTTTGCATTTTTTGTTTAAGGATGGCTATCCCTTACACACACCCACACTCACCAATGCAGGTACCCATCCACTACGGATTCCATGGGTGACTATTCTGCTATATCTTTCAATGACTCTGAAGATCTGGTCAATCTAGCCGAGTATGAAGATGACGAAGGTTGTGAAGTACCAGGGGAACTAGCCAGACTTCTACAACAAGAGGAAAGAGCCATCCTACCGCACGAAGAGTCATTGGAAATTGTCAACTTGGGAACCGAGGAGGACCGGAAGGAGGTGCAAGTGGGTGCCAATCTGGAACCGAGTGTCAAGGAACGCCTGATACAGTTGTTGAATGAGTATGTTGAAATCTTCGCTTGGTCTTATGAAGACATGCCGTGTTTAGACACAGACATCGTGGTTCACCGACTCCCCACAAGAGAAGACTGTTCACTGATCAAGCAAAAAGTTCGCCGAATGAGGCCTGACATGTCTGAAAAGATCAAAGCAGAAGTAATGAAGCAATTTGATGCTGGCTTTCTGGCTGTTACGTCCTATCCTCAATGGGTCGCTAACATCGTGCCAGTACCTAAGAAAGATGGCAAAGTCAGGATGTGTGTGGACTACCGGGATTTGAATAGGGCCAGCCCCAAAGATGATTTCCCGCTACCTCATATTGACATCTTGATCGACAATACAGCTCAGCACAAAGTGTTTTCCTTCATGGATGGATTCTCGGGCTACAATCAAATCAAAATGGCCCCCGAGGACATGGAGAAAACTACTTTTGTCACACAATGGGGCACTTTCTGTTACAGGGTGATGTCGTTCGGGTTGAAGAACGCAGGGGCAACTTATCAATGCGCCATGGTAGCTTTATTTCATGATATGATACATCATGAGATTGAAGTTTACGTAGACGATATGATAGCTCGGTCACAAACAGAGGAAGAGCACCTTGAACATCTAGAAAAGCTGTTTTCCAGGTTGAAAGAATACAAGCTCAGACTGAATCCAAGTAAATGCACTTTTGGAGTTAGGTCTGGTAAACTCCTGGGATTCATTGTAAGCAACAAAGGCA
Source organism: Vicia faba (assembly GCA_948472305.1). Classification (NCBI taxonomy): domain Eukaryota; kingdom Viridiplantae; phylum Streptophyta; class Magnoliopsida; order Fabales; family Fabaceae; genus Vicia; species Vicia faba. The sequence goes on along the minus strand of OX451739.1, from coordinate 1,361,418,740 downwards.
TTGAAGTCGATCCGGCAAAAGTAAAAGCAATACAAGAGATGCCTACTCCCCGTACTGAAAAGGAGGTTAGAGGATTCTTGGGGCGCTTGAACTATATTGCCAGATTCATCTCACACCTGACTTCTACCTGTGAGCCAATTTTCAAACTTTTGAAAAAAGATCAGGTAGTCGAATGGAACGACGATTGTCAAGCTGCTTTTGATAGAATCAAGGAGTATTTGCTAGAACCTCCTATTCTGATGCCACCCGTCGAAGGAAGACCATTGATCATGTATTTGACCGTCTTGGATAACTCAATGGGGTGTGTTTTGGGCCAGCATGACGAGTCTGATCGATAAGAGCATGTTATTTATTACCTTAGCAAAAAGTTTACCGACTGTGAGACTCGCTACTCACTGCTCGAGAAAACTTGCTGCGCTTTGGTATGGGCTGCTCGCCGACTAAGACAGTATATGTTGACTCATACTACCTTGTTGATTTCCAAAATGGATCCTATCAAGTAGATCTTCGAAAAGCCCGCTTTATCTGGAAGGATAGCTAGATGGCAAATGATCTTAACTGAGTATGACATCCAGTACACCACCCAAAAAGCTATAAAAGGGAGTGTACTAGCTGACCATCTGGCTCATCAGGCTATCGAAGATTATCAACCCATGAGATTTGATTTCCCGGACGAAGACATCATGAATTTGGACAACATTGAAGGTAACAGACCGTATGACGGACCCGAAAAGGGATCCCGATGGACCCTGTACTTTGATGGTGCTTCAAATGCACTTGGAAATGGTATCGGCGCAGTACTCATTTCTCCGAAAGGTTGTCACACTCCTTTCACGGCCCGACTTTGCTTCAGCTGCACAAACAACATGGCTAAGTATGAAGCTTGCATCTTTGGTCTCAAGGCTGCTATAGACTTGGGGATCGAATCTTTGATCGTATTTGGGGACTCGGCTTTGGTTATCAGTCAACAAAGGAGAGTGGGATACCAAGCATCCTAATCTTATCCCATACAAAGAACATGTCTTGACATTGTTGCCTCATTTCGAGCAAATTACCTTCGAGCATTTCCCGCGAGAAGAGAATCAACTAGCAGATGCTCTAGCCACAATGTCCTCCATGTTTAAACTCAACTGGGATAACGAGGCTCCCCAAATCACCATCGAGCGAATGGATGAACCTGCGCATTGTCACGAGATTAATACCAAAGAAGTAGTGGAACAACCTTGGTTCCATGAAATCAAAAGGTATCTCGAGACCAGAGATTATCCTGAAGGAGCTTCCGTAAATGACAAGAAGTTCTTAAGGAAATTCGCTGCTAAGTTCTTCCTGAGCAATGGCATCCTTTACAAACGAAGCCATGATTGTGTATTACTCCGATGCGTAGATAAAGCTGAAGCAGAGTTGATCATGACTGATATACACAGCGGCACATTTGGCACTCACTTGAGCGGGCATACAATGGCTAAGAAGATCCTAAGGGCAGGCTATTACTGGTCTACCATAGAAGCTGACTACTATCAACATTCCCGTACTTGCCACAAGTGTCAAGTCTATGCTGACAAAGTTCATATCCCTCCGGTTCCTCTCAACGTCCTGACTGCTCCTTGGCCCTTTGCAATGTGGGGCATTGATATGATTGGAGAGATCAAGCCCACGGCTTCCAATGGACATCGCTTCATCCTGGTTGCCATTGAGTATTTCACCAAATGGGTCGAAGCAGCTTCCTTCGCCTCTGTTACTAAAAATGTGGTGGCCCGCTTTATCAAGCAAAATCTCATATGTCGGTATGGTGTTCCAGACAGGATCATCACAGACAACGGTACGAATCTGAATAACACGATGATCACTGCATTGTGCGAACAGTTCAAGATTTATCATCACAATTCATCTCCCTATCGGCCGAAGATGAACGGTGTTGTTGAAGCTGCGAACAAAAACATTAAGAAGATCATTCAGAAAATGACTGTCACTTACAAAGACTGGCATGAGATGTTACCATTTGCTCTGCATGGATACCGTACGACGACACGTACTTCAACTGGGGCAACCCCATTTTCTTTAGTTTATGGCATGGAAGCTGTTTTGCCTATGGAAGTCCAGATCCCTTATCTAAGGATTATGAAGGATGCAGGTTTGAATGAAGATGATTGGATGCAGACCCGACTTGATCAACTCAATCTGATCGACGAAAAGCGACTTGCTGCAATATGCCATGGTCAGACGTATCAAAAACGGATGATCAAGGCCTTCAATAAGAAAGTCAGACGTCAAGTGTATCAAGTCGGAGATCTCGTAATCAAGCGGATTATCTTGCCGCAAAGTGATCTCAGGGGCAAATGGACTCCTACATATGAAGGACCATTTGTGATCAAGAGCATATTTTCTGGTGGTGCAATGATTTTGACCACCATGGACGGCGAAGATTTGCCGCACCCTGCGAACGCAGACATAGTCAAAAGATACTACGCATAAAATAACCCGACAAGTCGAAAACCCGAAAGGGCGGCTTGGGCAAAAATGGGCATCCTGGTGGATCGAAAACCCGAAAGGGCGGTTCAGGCAAAAATTAGGGATAAAAACAAAAAAAATCTGTACACCCGACAAGTTGAAAACCCGAAAGGGCGGCTTGGGCAAAAAGGGGTTTCCCGGTGGATCGAAAACCCGAAAGGGCGATTCAGGCAAAAGTTAGGGAATTAAAGCGTATGACTATGTCTCGTCGGATCACTTCAAGGACAATCTCTTCATCAACCGGTTCCAGGCTTCTGATCAATCCAGTCATCGTCAAACGAAGCATTGAATGGACATATATTCAGAGTTGAGAAAGCTATAGCGGAATGGAATCCCATGGAATTATTTCACATAGCCATCCTTATTTTGTATAAATCTTTCAAATATTTACGACAAAATCCTCTTACTAGGATGATTGTCTCATTTATACAAATATACTCATAGAAAATCAAATACAAATACTTTTCCCAGAAATTTGTGTCATTTCCTTTTTTTTTGCACTGTTTGTTTTATTTTGAGAAACGTCCAATGTTTTGTTAAATAGGCATATGCATTTGAACATAATCATTTCCTTACGAATCAAGAAAGAGGATTACTGATAGGTCAAAGGTGCGGTTGGATATCTTGGTACCCTTTCAAAGGAAACCCCCAGGAGATTTGGAATCCATATCCTCCAGCAAGTCTTGAAGCTTATCCCCAGTAGATTCTGGAAGCTTATCCCCTGCAGAGTACGGACGTCTCTCCCGAGTTTTATTCAAAGTTATTCCTCACAAGGGCTTATAACTGGGTTATCCTCAGCTTATTGCCACGGAAGATCGCACTCTCCAGAATTCTTCTTATCTCCAGCGGAGTTCATCAAAATTCCCCAGCAGTAACTTATCTTTACAATCCCCCAGCCAGAGGATCCTCATGAATTCAATTCCCCTCAGAGTTTAAGTTTCAGAATCCCCAGCGAAGCCAGGCTAATGAACCTTCTCCCTACAGAGTTTTAGGAAGGAAAATCTTGAGTTCCCCAGTAAGGTCGCCAGAGATGCTTCCCTCCAAACTGAAGATTCACAGTCTTGCATCCCCAACACGAGTCTACTAGATTGGTACTCCCCAGTAGAAGTCATCAGGAATTCCCCAGAGGTTTGGTATACAACCCAAGCTCCTTATTCCCCAGCAACAGCCAAGGAATTATTCTTCCCGGCAGCTGTCAAGATGCTTTTATCTTCAACCATCCAGGATTCATCTATCCCCAGCAAGACAGCTCATCAGCTTACATGCGCATTCATTACATTCATATCATAAACATTGATATAACATATATTGCATCATACATTTCATGCAACATAATTTTGTGTTTAGCTAACATTTTGTCCTTTTCAGGATAAGAATAAAAGGCCATCATTAACAGTTTCAGATGCAGATTTACACGGACTCATCATCAGGCAACCCTACACCGGTTCCTCCTCAAATTTCAAGATTCCTGAAAACAGTCTATGGATTCTTCCCAACAACGGATGTTAATCTATCACTTGTTCAGATGCAACTTTTGAAAACAGTTTACGGACGCTTCCCAACAACGGATGCTGCTCTATTGCTTATTCAACTTCAAGATTCCTGAAAACAGTTTACGGGTTCTCCAAGTAACGGATGTTAACTTATCGCTTGTTCAGTTTCTTCTCAAGACTTCTGGAAACAGTCTATGGATTCTTCCCAACAACGGATGTTAATCTATCACTTGTTCAGATGCAACTTCTAAAAACAGTTTACGGACGCTTCCCAACAACGGATACTGCTCTATTGCTTATTCAACTTCAAGACTTCTGAAAACAGTTTACGGGTTCTCCAAGTAACGGATGCTAACCTATCGCTTGTTCAGTTACTTCCCAAGACTTCTGAAAACAGCTTACGGATTCCTCCCAACAACGGATGTCAATCTATTGCTTGTTCAGACCCCCAGTTCAGAGATGGTCCAAAGCTTGGACACCTTCTTGATACTCATTCCAGATGGAATCTCTAAGCCCATCTCCAGATGGCATCTCTAAGCCCATCTCCAAATGGCATCTCTAAGCCCATTCCCGCATCCTTTGCTTTGACGAGTGCAAATTTAAGGGCACTCTAGTGTCCAATCTCCTTTTACCCTCGAGTCACGAAAGGCAAACTTGCCAATCTAACTCTTCGGATTCAAGAAGATTGAACAGGGGAAACTGTTGTACCCCAAAATTTTCCCTCCCATTTCTAATTGATTTCTCACCACAAAGCCCTTGGAGATCAAGATCCAGTTAGGGTTTCATCTGTTCAAGACTTCTCCTAGCACTGTTGACCCAAATTAGGGTTTGTGTTTGTACAAAGGGATTTTGACCTAAAATGCCTAAGATAACTTTCATGCCTCATATTGGACTCCCAAGTTTATCCACATCAAGTTTCAAGTCTTGATTTTAAGTTTTGCCCAGTCAATTGGACAGTTGACCTAGAAATCAGCTGTTTTAGGGAAAAAGTCAACTGTGGCCAATTGACAGTCAAACCTCATGAAAATTGACCCACATCAACATTATGAACTCCTATGAACCATTTGATCAAGTTTGGATCACAATTTCACAAGGAATTTGACCAGATCACCAAAAGGGCAAAATGGTCATTTTTAGGGTTTTGACTGCACAAAGGCAATTTTTGACTGTTTGACCCAACCAATGGCAAAACAAGCTCACATATGGACTCAAGGACCCCATGGAATTATCTTGACATGCTCAACAAACTCAAAAGATCCCAAGTACACAAGATTGACAGTTGAATTTCCTAGTCAATTGATCAATTTTGACTGTATACTAAAAAGTCAAACTTTGACTTTTTGGTCAAAATCAAGAGTCAAGATTCATTTTTCATCAAAACATGCCAAATCATGAAACTTGTTCACCAAGAAATCAAAAAATGCAAATTAGGGTTAGAAATGAGAATTTTTCATAACTTAGAATTTTTCTAAGTTATGAAAAACCCTAATTTTTTCCCAACTTTGCCCCACTTTCTCACCATGATTCATTTGGATTCAAACAAAAGTCAAAACATGAAAGTTTTAGCTTGTTGCATAATCTACAACTTTGATTCACAAAGTTTTCCCAAATGAGGCTTGTATCTCAAGTTACAAATTTTTGAATAAGGGCACTAAACCATTCTTAACTTAGTGAAATTTTAACCTATTTTGGCAAGGTTTTCTACCCAACTTCAAGGCCATTTTCCATACACTTCCACTTGGAATTTCAATTTTCATTTCAAAGATGGATTGTAGTACACATTCCAAGCTTTCCAAAATGTCCAAAAACTCATCAAACAACCTCATAACTTGAGAGAATCGAATTTCACAATATGGAAAAAACTCATTTTTGAATTGATCATGTACATGTTCATAACTTAGGCCATTTTCAAGTCAGCATAGTTTGTGCTACATTACAGGTCCTTAAACCATCCAACACTCAATAATTTAATGCATATTCATTGTGTTAAAGTGTTGTTCTTTGAGTGCAAGCATTACATACAAGTTTAATCCATTTATGGAAAAAGCAAAATGACCATTTTTGCAAAAGCAAGCTTTATGTCCAATTGAAAATCCAACAAGTACAGATGAGATCTAATTGGCACAAGATTATGAGCAAAATACTCTGATCAAGACCAGGTTAGCAGCATGTTTAAGGGTCCCCTACTTGCCTAAAACATCAAGTTTGCTTTGTTTGCTTAAGGGTGAAGAAAAGTATCATAACAGAACACAACTTCTCTCTCAGCATTAGAACACAGAAGCAAACATTGTAGACACCTTCTAATCATCCAACCCAAGATAGAACACGAGCCTTTGGCCTCCCAAACACTCCCATTACCAGAATCACTCTCAAACTGCATAAACAGGGCAAGACCTACAGATTGAACACCATCTCTCATTCCTTGCATGATTTCTTGACCAAAGCTTATCAAACACATTCCCTAGCATCAATGCAAGCTAACCAAGACCTGAAACACGACCTGTAATTCCTCTAACAAGTTCCACCATTTTCACTTTCTCATTTTGCAGTTGAAGGTCCATAGCTCGATTCAAGGTGTCTTAAGGCAAAGTAAACATTGGAACAGCATCACCACACCTCAAGGAAGCTATACCAACCATCACCTTGCACTGAAAGCTCCCCCATTGCCAGATAGAACTTCAACTGAACAGGTACTTTGGTGAACTTCTAGCTCTTAGTATAGGCATCATTAACTCTAGGTTTGTGAATAAGAAATGTTCTACTCATGCCCCTGAACCTGTACATGCTTTTACTTTTCATTTATTTTGCCTGAGCTATGAGAATTTAAGGTTTGAAAATGGCAGAAAACTTAGGTCAGGATTTGGGAATGTCAAAATTCTCTCTCATTTCTGAGAGTTAGAATGAGTTTTTTATATATTTGGAATCGTGATTCAATGCTTAACATTTCTTATGTTGGAAGTTTGTGCAAAAGATCAAGAAATCCAGGTATTTGAATTGGAAGAACAGGCGCGTGTTTTGACATGTTTTTTTGTCTGAAGGTTGAAGAAGAAGTTCCTGGGCTGGGCTTGCTTCTGATTTTCTTTCCACACCACATTTTTTGTTTCATACCCCCTAGGCCCATTTGGTTTATTTCAATGATTTTTTGATTTTTCTTTTTTCATGCTGACTTATTTATTTTTGCTTATAATATAAAAAATATAAAAAAATATTTTTATACCATTTTCCTATTTTTTTAGCATTTATTTGTTTATAGGAATTATTTATACATAAATATATATATGTAGTATTTAGAATAAATAGAAAAAAATAATACAAATATACTTTCTTTTCTGATTTTATTGCATTTTCCCTTTTGAAAATATTTTATACAAAATATACTTTTTATATAAATATTAAATATTATTATTTTTATATATATAGTATTTATTTCATAAATAATAAAGATATGTATATATATATATATATTAATATATTTAGGGCAAAAATACTAAAATACATACATTTTTTATTTTATTAATATTTGATGTGAAAAATACTTTCTTTATGAATATACTCCATTTTATTTTATTTTATATAATTATTAAATATTATACATATTAAATAGTTAATATATTTACTTAATAAAAATTAGGGTTTCACCCTTAAAATACAAAAAAACTCCAAAAAATAATACCTTTTTATTTTTATTTATTTAATATAAATAATACTTTTTCATACATATAAAAACCTTCCTTTTGCATTTTGCATCTTGATTCTATTTTTCCATTTAATTTATGCCTTTAATTATATTGTAACTATTCAAAGAAAATGATGTAATAGCTAGGTTTAATTTCTTGTCTAAATATCCCCCATTTGAAATATTTGTACCCCCTTTCCCATATTGTATTGTAATAGTGTAGGAATTTAATTTTCGCACTTTATCGCTTTCTAAATATACTATGCTAGAATTAGGGTTTGTATGTAAATAAAAAGAACAAAATAGTTTGACCTAATTTCAAGATAAACAAGCATGAAAATGGACAACACATATCACACTTGCACCCCTAGGGTATTCCACTTGTTGCCTTCAATAAATGGGCCATATTGCATGTTAGGTCTCTTTGGGAAAAACAAAACAATTCAAATGATCATAGTCCCTCGATGACGCTTTCGAAAGTTGCCTAAAAAATGATCAAGTCCCTTAAAGGAAAATTGCCCAAAGATACTTAGCACTATTGCAATTATGGTCTAAACGATGACCCGCGCCCGTCCCTTTCATCTCCTAATACAAGATTGTCCACCAAATGCAATGGTGGAACAAAATTGTCAAAAGGTTTAAGACATAACACAAATCTTTGAGAACTTTAGGGTAGATAACTCTTAGGTACTTGTCAATTTGCAAAAGAAAATACTTGCCTATTTTCAAAACACACTTCACAAACACTTTCAAAACAAGCTTTCAAAAAACCTTGAAACATCTTTTCAAAAGACAAAACACATTTTGTAAAACATTCGAGTAAAGAATTGTTACAAGGGTAGCCTATACAAGGAATCTTTTCCAAACATTTTCAAAAACCACACACCGAGCACCATTTCAAACAATTGAAAACCAAGGCAAGTTGATCTAAGCAAGTACCTAAGAGCACATGGATAACCATGGATAGAAAGGGTGCTAATACCTTCCCTTTCTATAATCTACTCCCCGAACCCAAGAAAAATCTCAAAGGTTTTTGCTGTGCTTTTTAAACCTTTCCCTAGGATAAAATAAAAAGTCGGTGGCGACTCTTGCTCAACCGAAACATTTGCGAATTCAAACGCAAAACCATAGTCAGTTCTCCCACCGTATCACACTTCCCTTGACCAAAGAAGAGGTAGTGGCTAACTGGGAAACTAGATGTGGAGTTAAGGGCTTTTTAGTTAAGTTCCTGGTTGGCAAAGCTAACAGTTTCTGGAATGACGTAGACTTCAAGGCGTACGAAGATATTCTGGCTCTTTTAATCTATGGTCTGGTATTGTTTCCCAATCCTGATACCTTTATCAATATCTATGCCATAAGGATCTTCATGTCTCGGAACCCTGTACCCACTCTTTTGGGTGATATCCTGCAACAACTCTATGCTCGTACTGCCCGAAGACGGGGAACTCCATGGTGTTGTGCTCCTTTGTTAGTGAGGTGGTTTATTTCGCACCTTCCTAAGTTCGTGCTGAAGAATGAAGAAGGAAAGGGTTGGGCTCATAGGTTAATGTCTCTCACTGATAATGACATCACTTGGACTCTCAGAGGTTTGGATGAGGTAGCTGTTATTGATCGTTGCGGAGAATACCCTAATGTTCCATTGATCGGTACCCAGGGAGGAATCTCTTATAATCCATGTTTAGCTCTCCGTCAGTTTGGAAGAGCCAGAAGAGTAGGGCCTCATGAGATGTTGGTTCCTCACTTCCATTTTGAATTTCAGGTAGGCAGTGACAAACTGCGCCATGGATTCATTAAGGCTTGGGACATAATTCACAAGGCTGACCCACATGAGTTAGGACCGAAGACTTCTCTACCAATGGAACCCTATTGCAGATGGGTCCGCATCCGTGCTCAGAAGTTAGGTATGCCATACGAAGCTGTCAGGCCTATCATTCTTGAATCTCCTGATGAAAACGGGGTTCCTCCAACTGTCCTCCCTCCTCAGATACCCACTGATGTTGATACCCTAAAGAGATCTTGGGTGCAGCTACGAGAAGAATGGGGTTATTAACGGGAAAAATTCAACAAACAGGAACAAAAGATCCAGAAGCTGACTAAGCAATTGGAGGAAGAGCCGATCCTGAATGACTATATCCGTACTGAGAAGAGGAGGCCATGGGAGCACTGATGAGCTTTGGATGTTCCCTTTTATAGTTTTTATTTCCTTTTCAATATTTTTCATTCTTGTAATGCCTAAGGGCAAGCTGTTGAACAATTTAAAAAGTTTGAATCTAATGAAGTGTGTTTCCTTTTTGTCTACAAAGTTGAATCCCGATTGTCTTTGAAAACATAAATCATACGCATCTCATTGCATCATATGCATAACAGGTACCCTTTTTCCACAGGTTGCTTAATCTTCTTCGCTGTTTATTTGAACAGTCATCATGAATCTTGAATCATCCAATGAACAAGCTATCAAGGCCCTCCAGGCCCAGAACGCCCAGTTTCAAGAGCTGGTCATGAGCTTAGCCCAAGGTCAACAAGAGTTGAAGACTCTGCTCTTGAAGAAGAAAAAGAAGAAGAGGACTGCGCTGTTCAACACTGGACACAGGTTTGGGAATACACTCCATAATGAGGCCGATTAGGCTACTTCCTCTGCAGATAAAGACAGTCCCCAAGGGGGAAGAGCTCATAGTCCTGCAGTCTCCGACAATGAGACGGATTACATTGATGAACAGTACCCTCCTGCTGAAGACAGATACAAGCAACTAGAGGACCGTCTAAGTGCCATGGAGATTCAAAATATACCGAGGCTGGATTTCGGAGATTTAGGTTTATCTTCTGGGGTGGTGATCCCGCACAAGTTCAAGGCGCCTGCCTTTGCGAAATACGACGGGGCTTCCTGTCCTAAGCTGCATCTCAGATCATACGTAAGGAAGATCCAACCTTACACTGCAGACAAGAACCTTTGGATCCATTTCTTCCAAGATAGCCTTTCGGGGTCTCAACTCGAGTGGTTCTATCAGCTGGATGGAACCAGTATTCGACATTGGGAGGACTTGGCTACCGCATTTTATAAACAATATCAGTACAATTCTAATCTCGCTCCCACGCGTACCCAACTTCAGGGTATGTCACTGGGGACAGGCGAAGGATTCAAGGAATATGCGCAAAAGTGGAGGGACCTGGCTGGCAGGGTGCAGCCACCGCTGACTAACCGTGAACTTGTTGACATGTTCCTAGGGACCCTGTCTGGTCCGTTCTTCAATCATCTGATTGGTAATTCTTCTGCTGGGTTTACAAATTTGATCTTGACTGGTGAGAGGATAGAAGCTGGTATCAAGTCAGGGAAGATACAGAAGGGTGCCTCCGCGAGTACTGAGAAGAAGCCTTTCAAGAAGGAAGCTAGTGCTGTTTATGGTCCTAGAAGACAAGTTAAGTCGGAACGCCGTCAAACTGTCAATGCATTGGTAATTTCAAAGCCTGCTGCTGCTCCTCAGCAGTATAATCAACAAAGGGGTGAGAGACCCAAAAGGCAGTACACTCGACTCAACATGACCCTGTCTCAGATTTTGCCGCAACTACTGTCAACCAATCTGGTAACTGTCAAGGAAGCTCTGAAGGTAGTGAACACAGCTTCTCCAAAGTACAACCCCAACGCCCGTTGCGCTTATCACTATGATAGCCTCAGGCATACTACGGACGATTGCTGGGCTCTAAGGAATAAGGTTCAATACCTTATTGATGCTAAGGAAATACAGTTTGAGGCGCCCGAAAGGCCCAATGTTGTGACTTCTCCCATGCCCCAGCATGGAGTGAATGCTGTGGAAGAAGACCGATATGTAGCCTCCGTGGAAGAGATTGTTACTCCGTTATCAACTGTTAAAAGGAATCTGTTGCTAGCCGGTTTATTTCCGGGATGTGGTGAAGATTGCCTTCTATGTGCTGTTTCGCCTTTTGGTTGTCCTTTGCTGAAATCAGGTATCCAAAGCCTGATGGATAGTAAAGAAATCTTGTTCGAGAAGATTGCTGTTCCTGCTGAAGAAGTTTCTATCGTCACTATTTTCAACAAACCTCCTAAGGCTCCTTCAAAGAAGCCTGTCAAAATCATGTCCACTCAGAAGATTTCTCCCATCATCATCACTGTTCCAGGACCTCTCCCCTATACGTCCGACAAAGCTGTCCCGTGGCACTATAGGGCAGATGTTTATGTTCTTGGAGTAAAACAAGAGTTTGATACTAGTACCGGTGTCAGTAACATCACTGGACCTGCCAAAGTTACTCGCAGTGGTAGGTTGTTTTCGCCAGATATCGCACCACCAGCTATTCAGAAACCCCTTATCATCACACCTGCAAGTGCGCATGTTCCTCTTCCTAATCAAGTTCCTGTTTCTACCCCTGCTGCCGAGTCCTCTGATGCTCGGGGCAAAGGGATTGCTACTGATTTTCCTGCCCTGACGGAGGCGCCAAAGACAACCACTGTTGAAGCCTCCCAGCAAGAGATGGAGGAAATTCTCAAGATTATCAAGAAAAGTGATTTCAATGTTGTTGAGAAGTTGGGGCACACCCCCTCTAAAATTTCTATGCTATCACTGTTATTGTGTTCAGAGGCCCATGCCAAGGCCCTGATCTCCTTCCTGAAGACGGCCCATGTGCCACAAGAAACATCTGCTGATCAATTTACTGATTGTGTGGCCAACTTGACTGCCGATAATGGTTTAGGCTTCTCTGACGCTGATCTGACTGCAAAAGGAAAGAACCATAATGATGCCCTGCATGTCTCTATTGAATGCAGGGGCACTACTCTTGCCCATGTGTTGGTAGACACCGGTTCTTCATTGAATGTATTGCCCAAGAAGGCCCTAGACAGATTGGATCGTGAGGGTCTGGAGCTCAAGCCTAGTAACATTGTTGTCCGAGCCTTTGACGGTTCGAAAAGGATGGTGCATGGTGAAGTTTACATTCCGATCCGGGTTGGCTCTCAAGTTTTTGATTCTACTTTCTATGTGATGGACATCCGTCCATCCTACTCTTGTATGCTGGGTCGTCCATGGATCCACAGGGCTGGAGCTGTGACCTCCACACTACATCAGAAGCTTAAGTACCCAGTCAGAGGAAAGATTGTTACAGTTCAAGGGGAAGAAGAGTATATGGTCAGCCACTTAAACTCGTTCCGGTACATAGAGATGGATGGGGAATTCATTGAAACCCCCTTTCAACACTTTGAAGAGGGGCCTCAGACATTGGCGTCAGCTGAAACTGTGATTGAAGACCCTCCTTTGAAGATGGCTTACTTAAAGGATACCCGGGCTGTGATTGAGAAGGGTGAGTGCGAAAATTGGGGCCGACTTCCCGACTTTACTCCGAAGACCGACAGGTTTGGCTTGGGCTTCACTGCAGAGGCTCAGAGGGCTGTTCGCAAAGCAAGAATTGGAAGATCTCCTGTGTTCATCACCAACCCAGGAGTGAATGCTATTGAAGACGAAGTGGAGGAATCTGAATTCGACAGCTGGATCTACCCAACAACCGACAATGGACCAAGCAACTGGACTGCCAAAGATTTTACGCCTATTACTTTTGTCACTCAGTAATGAACTCTTTTGTTTTCAATTTGTAACAAACAATGTGTTGAAACTTTTATGGCTCGGTGTCCTACCCGGGGCACCGTGGCTTCATTTGTGAGGGCTTTTGTATGTCATTTTCATATATCATTAATCAAAACATTGGACGTTTGTTGCATTTCAAATCTTGTGCTCCTTTTTCTTTCTTTGTTATATATTGCAAAACAGCTATATTTACACACACTCACTTATACAGGTTCCAATCCACTCTGGATCTCACTGGTAACGACTCTGCTACTGCTAGTTATGACTTCGAAAATCCGATCAACTTAGCCGAAGACGAAGTTGAAGATGATTGTGAAGTGCCTGGTGAACTTGCAAGACTGCTACTCCAGGAAGAGAGGGCCATTCAGCCACATGAAGAGCCAGTGGAAACGGTAAATCTGGGTACTGAGACAGATAGAAAGGAAGTCAAGATTGGTGCCAATCTAGAGCTCAGTGTGAAGCAACGATTGATTCAGATGTTGCATGACTACATGGAAATCTTTTCTTGGTCTTACGAAGACATGCCTGGGTTGGATACCGACATTGTGGTGCATCACTTACCTACCAAGGAAGACTGCCCTCCGGTAAAACAGAAGGTCCGCCGTATGCGTCCAGAGATGTCCGAGAAAATCAAAGCTGAGGTTATGAAACAATTTGATGCCGGGTTTCTAGCAGTAACTTCTTAACCTCAGTGGATAGCCAACGTGGTTCCAGTGCCGAAAAAGGATGGTAAGGTCCGGATGTGTGTTGATTACAGGGATTTGAAGAGGGCCAGCCCCAAAGATGACTTCCCTCTGCCTCATATCGACGTTCTGGTTGACAATACCGCTCAGCATAAAGTTTTCTCCTTCATGGACGGCTTCTCCGGTTATAATCAGATCAAGATGGCCCCCGAAGACATGGAGAAGACCACTTTTGTTACTCAGTGGGGCACCTTTTGCTACAAGGTCATGCCTTTTGGGTTGAAAAATGCTGGGGCAACCTACCAACGCGCCATGGTTGCTTTATTTCATGATATGATCCACCATGAGATAGAAGTATATGTCGACGATATGATTGCAAGGTCCCAAACTGAGGAAGAACACCTTGACCATCTACGAAAGCTGTTTGACCGTATGAAGTTGTACAAGCTGAGGTTGAACCCGAACAAATGCACCTTTGGGGTGAGATCTGGAAAATTGCTAGGCTTCATCGTAAGCGACAAAGGTATTCAAGTGGACCCTGCCAAGGTGAAAGCCATACAAGAGATGCCAGCTCCCAAGACAGAGAAAGAAGTCAGAGGCTTTTTAGGACGGCTGAACTATATCGCCCGATTCATCTCACATTCAACTGCTACCTGTGAACCAATCTTCAAGCTACTGAAGAAGGATCAAGTAGTACGTTGGAACGATGAATGTCAGGCTGCTTTTGAAAAGATCAAAGAGTATCTCCAAGAACCACCCATTCTTATGCCACCAGTTGAAGGGAGACCTCTAATACTATACTTGACAGTACTTGACAACTCAATGGGGTGTGTGCTGGGGAAGCATGACGAGTCTGGCCGAAAAGAGCATGCCATTTATTACCTGAGCAAAAAGTTTACCGACTGTGAGACTCGGGACTCACTGCTCGAGAAAACTTGATGCGCTCTGGTATGGGCTACTCGCCGGCTGAGACAGTATATGTTGACTCACACTACTCTGTTAATTTCAAAAATGGATCCAATCAAGTACATATTCGAAAAGCCTGCTCTGTCTGGAAGAATAGCAAGATGGCAAATGATCTTGACAGAATACGACATCCAGTACACGACTCAAAAAGCAATCAAGAGAAGTGTATTGGCAGACCATTTGGCTCACCAACCAGTGGACGATTACCAGTCGATGAACTTTGAATTTCCAGACGAGGATATCATGGTAGTAACTGATTGTGAAGTACCTGGACCGGATGAAGGACCTGAGGAAGGATCCCGATGGTCTATGCACTTTGACGGAGCCTCAAACGCTTTGGGTAATGGTATCGGCGCTGTGATCATATCCCCTAAAGGCACTCATACTCCACTCACCGCCCGGCTATGTTTCAACTGCACCAACAACATGGCAGAGTATGAGGCATGTATCATGGGTCTTCAAGCTGCAATCGACTTAAGGATCAAGTTTCTGAGTGTCTTCGGAGATTCCGCTCTCGTGATCAATCAGGTCAAAGGCGAGTGGGATGCGAAACACCCAAATCTTATTCCTTATAAGGAGTATGTGCTGACATTGCTTTCCCACTTCGAAGAAATAACTTTTGAACACTTCCCAAGAGAGGAGAATCAGTTAGCGGACACCCTAGCTACGATGTCTTCCATGTTCAAAGTCAAATGGGACAACGAGGCTCCCCGGATCATTATCTGGAAGTTTGACGAACCTGCGTATTGTTGTGATCTTGAAGCTAAAGAGGTGATTGAAAAATCTTGGTATCATGAAGTGAAGAGGTACTTGGAAGCTCAAGAATACCCCGAAGGCGCATCGGTTAATGACAAGAAATTCCTGAGAAGGTTTGCAGCAAAGTTCTTCCTCAGCAATGGCATTCTCTACAAGCGAAACCATGATTCAACTTTACTGCGTTGTGTGGATAAGACTGAAGCAGAAAAGATCATGGCAGAGCTACATGAAGGTACCTTCGGAACACATTCCAGTGGACATACCATGGCGAAGAAAATCCTTCGGGCAGGGTACTTCTGGTCCACAATGGAAGCCGACTGTTATCAGCACTCGCGAACTTGTGATAAATGCCAGATCTATGCTGATAAGGTGCATATTCCTCCGGTTCCTCTGAACATCTTGACGGCACCTTGGCCTTTTGCAATGTGGGGCATTGATATGATCGGCGAGATCCGACCTACGGCATCCAACGGGCATCGCTTCATCTTGGTAGCGATTGATTACTTCACAAAGTGGGTGGAAGCAGCTTCTTATGCTACGGTAACCAAGAACGTCGTGGCACGTTTCATTCGACACAACCTGATCTGTCGATACGATGTACCTGAGAGGATCATTACGGACAATGGTACCAATCTTAACAACAAGATGATCACTGAGCTCTGCGAGCGATTCAAGATACAGCACCACAATTCTTCTCCCTACCGGCCGAAGATGAATGGGGCTGTAGAGGCGGAAAATAAGAACATCAAGAAGATTGTGCAGAAGATGACAGTGACCTACAAAGATTGGCACGAAATGTTACCGTTTGCTCTTCATGGGTACCGCACCTCAGCAAGGACGTCAACAGGGGCAACTCCCTTTTCCTTGGTCTATGGCATGGAGGCAGTCTTGCCTATTGAAGTCCAGATACCCTCTCTCCGAATAATGAAGGATGCAGGCTTGAGCGAAGATGACTGGATCCAGACTCAGCTTGATCAATTAAACCTAATTGACGAAAAGAGACTCACTGCTATTTGTCATGGTCAGAGGTACCAAAAACGGATGATCAGGGCATTTAACAAGAAGGTCAGACGACAAGAGTATCAAGTCGGAGACCTGGTGATCAAGCGCATCATTCTTCCTCAAGGTGATCCCCGGGGCAAATGGACCCCTACGTACGAAGGGCCGTTTGTGGTTAAACATATCTTCTCAGGAGGAGCTATGATTCTAACCACCATGGATGGTGACGACCTTCCTCACCCCGCCAATGCAGACATAGTAAAAAGATACTACGCATGAATAAAAGACCCGCTAGGTTGACACACCTAGGCAAAAATAAGGGCTTCCCGGCGAACCAAAAGGGTTCGGGCAAAAATAAGGGATGAAAAAAAAAATCTATACACCCGGCAAGTCGAAAACCTGAAAAGGGCGGTCCGGGCAAAAGTTAGGGATAAAAGCGTAATACTATGTCTTATTGGATCACCTTGCATCCAGAATTCGGCATCAACTATCGGGCTCAGACGGCGCCAATCAATCAGTTTCATCTTCAACTAAGAAGCAAAGTGATGAGACGCTTGAAGACATAAAGGCAATAGCAGAGTTGGAACCCAGTAGGATTATTTATTCACATAGCTGTTTTGTTTCCTTTTTCAAAATTGTATAAACTTGATGTTGTTTGGCGGCGTTCTCTTACTAGGACGTCAGCCTCCTGTACAAAAACGCCTATTTACAGGCAAATTTCAAAATCAATACAAATTCACTTTTCCAGACAAATTGCCAATTGTTTTTCCTTTTTTCTGTTTTGTCTTGCGAAGAACGTCCAATGTTCATTTTTGATATATGCATTTAACATTAAATTGCTAACTCATAAATATTTGCATATGGAACAAAGGACTGATTACAGGTGACATCAGAAACAGGGGCAATGTAGAGTTTGTCCAGGCAGTCTAGTTGCTCTGACCACCAAGGTACCAAGGTAGGTTCGATTGAAGAACGTAACCAAGTTACCTCAACTCCCCACAGAGTAAGACCAGATTCGGTGATACTTCCCCCAAGTAGAGTTGGTTTCCCATCAGCCCTGAAAAGGCACCATATTCCCCTAGCAAGTTAGCGACACACTCCCCAAGCAGAGTTAGTCTCCGGCCAGCCTGAAGGAAGTTGGGTATCCCCAGAAGATCTCAACATTCCCCAGCAGAGTATAGGCATTCCTCAGCAAGCATCCCCGACAGTCTTAGTATAAGATTGTTCCCCGGCGAAATACAGACACCCCAGTGGAACCATTCCCCAGTACAATTCAAAAGTTTCCCCAGGAAAGTTGGAATCCTTATCCCCAGTAGATTCTTGGAGCTTATCCCCAGTAGATTCTGGAAGCTTATCACCTGCAAAGTACGAACGTCCCTCCCCGTTTTCATTCAAAAGTTATTTTTTCCACCAGGGCTTATAACTGGGTTATCCTCAGATAATCACCACGGAAAGATCGTCCTCGACAAAGTTCTTCCTATCCCCAGCGGAGTTTATCAAAGATCCCCAACATAATTTATCAACGGAATCCCCAGCAGAGTTTATCATTGATATCCCCAGCGGAGTTCATCATTAAAATCCCCAGCGGAGCTCTCATCAAAACCTCAGCGAAGTATCTCTTCCCACAGAGTAATTCCCCGCAGAATAATCTCTCCAACAAGTTTATTCCCCAACGGAGTCATCTTCTCCTACCGGTTTATTCTTGCAACCATCATCCCCAGCGAAAGCGAAGAACTCTACTCTTCAACATCAGCCCAGTATTTGATTCTTCGGCCGGTCGTCAAGGATTTATTTTCCTAGACGAAAATACATTCATAGACATTTCACATTTCATACATCCCGCTTACATACATGATAAAGTGCATACAACACTATCTCATTTTGAGCATCATGACATCATGCATCTCATACACCATGACATTGCATACGACTAATGCCTTGCCTTTTCAGGAAAAGGTCAATCCAAAGATGATTACTATCAACTATCGCAATTCCAGATTCGATACCTGTATCTAGCCAGGGCATATCTGTGAGTACTTGATTGTGGATTCAATACCTGTATCTAGCCAGGGCATATCTACATGAAGAGTTTGAAGATCAACACATGTAACAGGCCAGGAAATTATCTTTCATTCTCAGGTCAGAGGTCTACACCTGTATCCAGCCAGGAAAGCTATCTCTACCAACCTTTTGCAATTCCAGATTCGATTCCTGTATCCAGCCAGGGCACATCTGTGAGCAACTAATTCCAGATTCGATTCCTGTATCCAGCCAGGGCAAATCTGTAGACGACTAATTCCAGATTCGATACCTGTATCTAGCCAGGGCACATCTGTGAGAAACCAATTGTAGATTCGATACATGTATCTAGCCAGGGAATATCTGCATGAAGAGACTGAAGATCAACACCTGTAACAGGCCAGGAAACATCTTCCTTTCTCAAAGTACGCAAGTTCTCGCTAAGGAATCTCTTACGCGACCAACACTTCCAAATGGCATCTATAAGCCCATTCCCGACAAGGTTCTGTCACGTCTCCAGATGGCATCTATAAGCCCATCCTCCTATCCACCATATCTCCAAATGGCATCTGTAAGCCCATTCCCGCTACCACATTGCTGATACTCCAGCATGCGAGTGCAAATTTCAGGGCACTCTAGTGTCCAATCTCCTTTTACCCTCGAGTCGCGAAAGGCAAACTTGACAATCTAACTCTTCAGGTTCAAGAAGATTGAACAGGGGCAACTGTTGTACCCCAAAATTTGCCCTCCCATTTCCTCAACATTCTCTCATCACAAGACCCTTGGAGCTCAAGATCCAGTTAAGATTTCCTCTGCTCAAGACTTCTCCTTGCACTGTTGACCCAAATTAGGGTTTGTGTTTGCACAAAGATGTTTTGACCTAAAATGCCTAAGATGACTTTCATGCTTCATGTTGGACTCCCAAGTTTATCCATACCAAGTTTCAAGCCTTGATTCCAATCTTTGCTCAGTCAATTGGACAGTTGACCTAGAAATCAGCTGTGTTGGGAAAAAAGTCAACTGTGGCCAATTAACAGTCAAACCTCATGATTTTTGACCCAAATCAACATTATGAACTTATATAAACCATTTGGTCAAGTTTGGATCACAATTCCACAAGAAATTTGATCAGATCACCAAAAAGGCAAAATGGTCATTTTTAGGGTTTTGACTGCACAAAGGCAATTTTTGACTGTTTGACCTAGCCAATGGCAAACCAAGCTCACATATGGACTCAAGGACCCCATGGAATTGTCTTGACATGTTCAACAAATTCAAAAGATCCCAAATGCACAAGATTGACAGATAAATTTTCCAGTCAACTGAGCCAAATTTGACTGTATACTGAAAAGTCAAACTTTGACTTTTTGGTCAAAATCAAGTGTCAAGATTCATTTTTCATCAAAACATGTCAAATTATGAAACTTTTTCATCAAGAAATCAAAAATCACAAATTAGGGTTTGAAATGATGAATTTTCATAACTTAGAATTTTTCTAAGTTATGAAAATCCCTAATTTTTTCCTAACTTTGTCCCATTTTTTTATCAAGATACATTTGGATTCAAGGAAAACTCAAAACATGAAAGTTGTAGTAAATTGCAAAATCTACAACTTTGATTCACAAAGTTTCCTCAAAAGAAGCTTGTAGCTCAAGTTATGATTTTTGGAACAAGGGTGCAAAACATTCTTAACTTAAAAAATTTTTGACCTATTTTAGGCAGGATTTTTGCCTAACTTCATGGCCACTTTTCACATGCTTCCCCTTGGAATTTCAATTTGCATTACAAAGATGGATTGTATTACACATTCCAAGCTTTCCAAAATATCCAAGAACTCATCAAACAACCTTGTGGTTAAGGAGAATCGAATTTGTCAATATGGGCAAAAGTCACTTTGTTCATGAGCCATTTCCATGTTCATAACTTGTGCATTTTCAAACTCAGCATGTGCAAGCTACATTACATGCCTCTAATCTCATTTACACTCCAAAATTAAATGCTAATCCATTGTGCCAAGATGTTGTTCTATGAGTTTGGTCATTACATGGAAGTTTAATCCTTATTTGGAAAAAGCAAGTTATCCATTCTTGTAAAGCACAACTTTATGTCAAACACAAATCAAAGAAGTACAATGCAAATCTCTGAGGCACAAGTTTATAAACTAATCCCACTGATCATGGAGAGATTATGCAGCATGCTTGAGGGACCTGCCTTGGCCTACAACCTAACTTGGCAACTTTTGCTTACATGAGAAGAAACTTTGCATATTGAAACCCAACTCACATTTCTGCCAAGACAAGCTAAGACAAACTTGTTGAACACATTCTAAACATCAACCTTGACCTGAAACACGAGCCAACCAAGTTTCAAACCTTCTCATTCATCAAAACACAGTTTTGTGGCAAAACAGGGCATAGGCTGCAGTTTGAATCCCACAGTTCATTTCCATCGTGCATTTTCATCCAAACCAGTTCAAACATATTCCCTACCATCCATACAAACTATCCCAAGCCTTGGAAGCAGACTGTAACACCTCTAACCAGTTTTGCCATTTTCACTTTTCTCTCTTGCAGGTTGACTTCTGTAGCTTGATATAGCAAGATTCAAAGCACACCAAGCATTGGAATAGCATCCCTGGACATCAAGCAAGCTATACAAATCCTCACTTTGCATTGAAAGTACCTCCATTGCCAGACACGAATCAAGCTGAACAGTTAAGTTTTTGAACTTCTATCTCTCTATCCAGGCATAGTTAGGTCTAAGTTTGTAAGGAAAACATGTTCTAATCATGGCCCTGAATCCACCCATATCATTACTTTTCATTTATGTTGTGTGTGCTAAGAGTATTTTGAGTCTGAACATCTGAAAAAAACTAGGTCAGGAATTGGGGGAGAAGAAATTCTCTCTCATTTCTGAGAGTTAGATCAAGTTCTTGGTATGTATGGAATCGTGGCTTGATGCTTGACATTTTTCATGTTGTAAGTTTGTGCTAAAAGTCCAGGAATCAGGAGTTGTGTTTGAGCAAGAAGGGCGCGCGTTTTTTAAACGTTTGTCTGAAGGTTGAAGACAACCTCTCATGGGCTGGGCCTGAAATGTTTTTCCTCTTCACACCACTGTTTTACACATGCACCCCCCTGGCCCATTTTGAGTTTTATTTATCATTTTTATTTTTTTCCTTTTGACTTTGTTTCTATATTTTTATTTAAGCATGAAAAAATATTAAATTTATTTTTCTCATATTTTTTGCATTTTTTTTATATTTATTTGGCTTTATTTAGTTTTTGTACATAAATAAACATTTATATATTTTTATTTAAAATAACCAAAAAATAATATAAACACTTTTATTTTCTGATTTTTATTTTATTTTACCTTTGAAAACATTTTACATAAAATAAACTTTTTTTGTAAATATTAAATATTTTATTTTTGTACATATAATATATATTTAATAAATAATGTAAATATTTATATATTTATTAGTATATTTAGGTTAAAAACATAAAAAAATAATACATTTTTATTTTTATTAATATTTAACTTAAAAAATCACTTTTTGACAATATACCTTCTTTTTATTTATTTTTTGTACATAATTAATAAATATTGCATATAATAAATTAATACATTTTATTTAACAAAATTAGGGTTTTGCCCTAAATACCTAAAAATACCCAAAATTAATCTTTTTATTTTTGTTCATTTGACACATGAAAAATACTTTTTTACATACATATGAGAACCATTTTTGCATTTTGCATATTTATTTTATTTTATTATTGTGCAATTAAATTCCTTGTAGAATTTCAATTTGGATGTAATAGTTTAGATTTAATTTTTCTTAGTAAATATCCCCATTTGAACATTTGTACCCCCATCCCATAATTTGTGTTGTAATAATTTAGGACCTTTAAATTCCGCACTTTTAAAGCTTTCTAAATATGCCATGATAGAATTAGGGTTTTGTATGCAAAAATCTACCAAAAATTAGCTTGACCTAACAAAAGACAAAAAGCATGAAAATGGACAACACTAATCACACTTGCACCCCTAGGGTATTCCACTTGTTGCCTTCAATAATGGGCCATGTTGCATGTTAGGTATCTTTGGTAAAACAAAACAATCAAATGATCATAGTCCCTCGATGACGCTTTCGAAAGTTGCCTAAAAAATGATCAAGTCCCTTAAAGGAAAAATTGCCCAAAGATACTTGGCACCATTGCAATCATGGTCTAAACGATGACCCGCGCCCGTCCCATTCACATCCTAACACAAGATTGTCCACCAAATACAATGGTGGAACAAAATTGTTAAAAGGGTTAAGACATAACAAAGATCTTTGAGAAATTTAGGGTAGATAGCTCTTGGTTACTTGCCAACTTGCAAAACAAAAACACTTGCCTATTTTTCAAAACACACTTCACAATACACTTTCAAAAACACTGAAAACCTTTTCAAAAGACATACACCTTTGTATACATCCCAACATGGATCATTACAAAAGTTGCCACCACATTGGCCTCTTTTCAAAACATTTTCAAACACACACACAAAGCACCATTTCAAACAATTGAAAATCAAAGGCACGTTGATCTAAGCAAGTAACTAAGAGCCCATGGATAACCATGGATAGAAAGGATGCTAATACCTTCCCTTTCTATAATCTACTCCCCGAACCCAAGAAAAACAACTCAAAGGTTTTTGCTGTGCTTTTTTAATCTTTCCTTAGGATAAAATAAAAAGTCGGTGGCGACTCTTGCTCAACCGAAACATTTGCGAATACAAAACGCAAAACCTCAAGTCAGTTCTCCCACCGTATCACACCAGGTGAAGAAGATGAAGACGTGTTAATGCATCATTGGTTCATTCAAACAAAGTGGCGCGCGTGTTTTGTTTTCCAGCACATGCTTTGATTTTTATATATTATAATTAATTGCTATTGTAATATCAAATGCGCATAAGTGGCTGGGTGGAAGGTGATGTGGTTGGTAAGCATTGGGACCTGGGTTCGATTCCCAGGTCCACCCCATATTCGTTATATTATTTTTCTTAACAAAATCCTATGAAGGCTATCCAAAGCATCCCACCATGTACCTCACATCCAAGCGCGCCAAGTGGCCACTAACACCAATCTGACAGTAAGGAGATGAAGAGCATGGTACTCCCAGTCAAAGCAACGTGCAGACAATCAGGAAAAGTCAATGGGCTGGCCAACAAATGGGACATAATTGCTAATTTGCCTCCATATTGGGTCCAGCACCCCCCTGATTTTGTTACTCTTTTTATTTTCTTTTCTTTTATAATTTCTTTTTTATTAATTATTAGTATTATTATTATTTAATTAACAGATTAATATTTTTCATAATAAATTCAGATAATAAAAAAATTGTAAATATTTTTATTATTTATTAAATTCACTATTAATTATTTTTGTAAATAAATGTAAATTAATCAATTTAGTTTTTATTAGGTTAAATTTAACTATTTTTGCAATAAATAAAATAAATTAGAATTAGGGTTTTTCTTTTGATAACTTTTAATTTCCTTTTTTTATTTTCATTAAAACATAAAAAAACACAAAAATACTTTTTTTTCTTTAATTAATTAATTAATTAGTTATTAGGTTTAATATTTCATTAATTGTAAAAAAGGACAAATTCAATTCTTTTCTCAAAAAGGGTCAAAACCCTAAGGACGTCCCGATTCAATTCTTTCGCGCGCATATTTATTTTTAATTCCTTTTGATTATATTGATGTAACTGTTTCCGAGGATGTAATAGTTAATTAGGTCTTTTACCACTTTCTTTACTTTTCTCGCATTTATTTTCCAAACGGGTTTTTGTTTTTGGCGATGTATAGACCCGCGCCTTGTAATAGCGTAGATTTACCTTTCCGCAATTTATTTTCCGCACTCTTAACTGTTAATTATGCATGAAAGACTTGTATGAAAAATAAAATCAATCTGTAGCTCACAAATGCATGTTCAAAGATAAACATAAACTGAAACAACACACATGCACATGCCACTCCTAGGGTACGCCTCACTTGGTTGCCTCGAGGTGGTCATCAAGTATAGGGTGTTTTAGGGGTCGCCCTCCTGTCTAAAGATCCAGTTGCCTCGAAACGGTTTCCTCGGATAAAAAAGGATCTAGGACATTAGGGTTACCGCTAAGGCGTCCTACTATTGCTTTGGTGACCACACATGTCCCTATAATCGAATTGACCCGAATAACTCCAACGACGGTGCTACCCACTTCTCAATAGTGGGATAGTACTGTCTAAAGGACTCTTACACAGCTTAATTCCTTAGAGTAGGTAGATTTCTCCTGGGTACTTGCTCTTTCAAAAAACAAAAACAACTTTTCGCACCTACACTTTCAAAAAGTTTTCAAACAAATACTTCATACACTCTTGAGGACTGATACAAGAGTTACCGAGAAGTTTTTCAAACAAACTTTTCCAAAACCCACAAACACTTGAAAAGCAAACAATTTTTGAAAACATAGTGAGCAAGTACCTAAGAGCCCGTGGATAACCACAGATAGAAAGGGTGCTAACACCTTCCCTTTCTATAATCTACCTCCCGAACCCGAGAAACATCTCAAAAAAGGAATTTTGTTGTGCTTTTGTCCTTTCCATGTTGGAGAACATAAAAGACGATGGCGACTCTTGCTTACCGCGACATTTCGCGAACCAGCATAAAAAACAGTTAGTTCTATTTCCACCGATCACAGGATGATAATGCGGGGAAGTTGTATTCACATTTTTTGGTGCCTCTTTGATAGTGGCGAGATTTAGCTTCAATAAATGGGGAAGAACTTGTGCAGGCGTCATATTGATGCGGGTGAACTGCCGTTGTGGCCGTTCTCCCCATTGCTGTTTAGGTCTGGATTGATTATTACGAGGCTGATCATTTGACGAATTTTGAATCATCACGGCCCCTACAGTCGGCCGGCGCTCAGTTCTCCCCGATCCTTTCTGAGAGTACACAACAACTGCTTCTTTCTTGGCCGGAAATGATTTCTTAACAGTTGTGGATGCAGAGGCATCCCTTTGAATCTTCCCATTCTTAATACCAGCTTCCACCCGTTCGCCAGTCATAATCAATTCAGTAAACCCTGCGGAAGAGCTCCCGATCAAATGGTTGAAGAACGGGCCAGATATCCCCAAGAACATATCAACTAGTTCTCTATCTGAAAGAGGTGGCTGCACTCTTCCGGCCAAGTCGCGCCATTTCTGGGCGTATTCTTTGAATCCCTCATTTGAGGCCATCCCCATACTTTGTAACTGAGTACGGGTTGGCGCCAAGTCAGAGTTATATTGATACTGGCGATAAAAGGCAGCTGCCAAGTCTTCCCAGTTATGCACTTCTGACCTCTCAAGCTGGTAAAACCAATCTAGCTGTGTGCCAGACAAGCTGTCCTGAAAGAAGTGTACCCAAAGATTTATGTCAGATGTATGAGGTTGAATTCTTCTGACATATGACCTCAGGTGCATCTTCGGGCAAGACAACCCATCGTATTTTGCAAAAGTTGGCACCTTAAACTTTGGAGGGATCACAATCCCAGCAATCAATCCCAATTCTTCAAAATCCAGCCCAGGAACCCTTTGCAGCTCCATAGCTGCCAGTCTATCCTCCAGGTTTTTGTATTTGTCGTCCGCTGGCGGGTATTGTTGCTCTGAGTAGTCTTCATCTTCCTCAACCTCTTCCTCTTCAGCCTCGGACTCAGAAGGTAATGCAACTCCTTTTCCTTTACCGGTCCCCTCATCAGATGTGGAGGGGAATTCAAGAAGTCTCCTAGCTTCATTCTCAAATCTTCTTCCCAGTGTAGCTACCCCAATTCTTTTCTTCTTCTTTTTCCCTTTTTCTTGCTCTTTGTTCCCTAGCAGTGTTTTAAGATCCTCCTGACCCTTTGCTAAGGTCATTAGGAGCTGTTGAAACTGTGAGTTTTGCGACTGCAGATCTTTGACCGTCTGTTCGAGATCCATCTTACTGAAATAAACAGCAGAAAGATAAGGAAACCTGGTGTGGAGACCTGTTTATGCATATGATGAATGATATGTTTATTCATGCAATGAATTCAAGGATTTAGACATTCAAAGTTGTTGCAAACAAAAAGAACACACGTCATATTAATAAGAAGAAATTTTGTCAGTACATAAATGCCCCATGGGCCAAATATTACAAAAACTTCTTAAGGTAAAAAGACGTTGCGCATCCTCTTTGGTGCGATGTAAGTGTTGAGGGTCTCCTCCTCGTGAAGTCGGCGGGTAAGCTCCAAAACCTTCTTCTCACTGGCATAGAAGTTGGCTTCAAAAGTATCCATTTCTTCCTTTAGTTGGATCCAACTCTTCTGCATTTCCTCCCATGATGTTGGCATGTCAGGATGTAGGATGGTGTAGGGAACCTCTCCTTCCTTAACAGGATCTTTAATCAAAGGGAGAATATGAGGGTAAGGCATCATAAGACTCTGGGCGTGGGTTCGCACCCACTTGAGGTAAGGCTCAAGAGGGATGGAGTTCTTGTGCCCCAGTGTCTTACTATCTACCTTGTTAGGCATCCTCCAAGCTCTGATGAATCTTTGGCGAAGTCTTTGCGCATCGTTGTCGAAGTCAAAAACTAGGTCAGGAATCAGCATGTCATGAGGGCCATCCCTCCGTACATATCCAAATTGTCTCAAAGCTAGACAAGGGTTATAGGTAATTCCTCCCCTAATGCCAAGTAATGGAACATTAGGGAACTCACCACAACGATCGACGATGATGACATTTTCTCTGGACCGAGAACACCAATGTACATCAGAATGTGTGAGGGTCATCAATCGTTGTGACCACCTTAAGCCTTGTTCATTCTTCAAAACAGATTGTGGAAGGTGCGAAATAAACCACCTTGCAAGGAGAGGAGTACAGCACATGATAACACCTCTCTTTCTCATTGTTCGTGTGTAAAATGAGTGGAGGATGTCCCCAAGCAATGTAGGTATGGGATTCCTGGATAGGAAAATCTTGACAACATTGGCATTTATAAGTTGGTCAGGATTTGGGAACAAGACCAACCCATAAATGAGGAGTGCCACAATCTCTTCAAAGGCTTGTAGATCCAGGGAATTCCAACACTCTTGTGCCTTCTCAAACAAGAATTTTGCCAAGAAGCCCTTGACACCACTTCTGGTTTCCCAATTCCCCTTGATGTCAGATGGTTGCAAGTGTAGTGCTTGAGCAACATCTTCAGGCTTTGGTTCTTTTTCCGTACCGTTGTAGGGTAGTTGATTAAGAATAGGAATTCTCAGGAGTTGAGAAAATTCCTCCAAAGTAGGCACCAATTGGTAGTCGGGGAATGTGAAACAGTGGTGAAGGGGGTCAACGAACTGGAACAGCACTTTCACCATGTCTTCTTCAATGCTGGTGTTGACTAGGCTGAGCAGTCTACCATGTCTTTCACTGAAGAGAGAGCTTTTTGGAATTCTGGATGTAAGCTCCTTGAGTTGAGGAGGGATTCTCACAAGGTTGACTTGGATAGTTTTCCTGTGAAGAATTTCCATGACCTACAAAACAAGAACAAAGATGAAAATCTAAACCCTTGAAATGGTTAGTGGATGCATATGATGCTTTATGATGTTCATGATGTATGCACAAACATATGTACAAGCAATTCACACAAAACCCTAGTTTCAGGCTTGCATGGGGTTTCATAGGTAAGTACCCTCTTGAGTGTAGTTGGCTTAAAAACCTGTCCTATAAATAGTAACCGGGTTCTAAGGAGCTCAATATCATTACATTGTTTTCTATGTTCATTGTTTTGGTTTAGCCACTTAACTAGCGACCAAAATATTCCAAGAAAACAACCCTCAATGAGTGTAGTATCGAGTATCTACCAACTTCGGACTGCACCAAAGCCGGTCATCTCACTACCCCTAATAAAAGGCCAAGATGGTCAAGTAAGGTTCTAGGTCATTAGTGCTTAGTGACATCACTCAGCGGCCCCGTACTCTCCTTGATTGAACTCAAGGGTTACCGGTACTCACAAATATGTCGCACTAATATAGCTATTGCTTCAACTGTGTCGGTATACCCCGCACAGTTTCCACAACGTATTGCTATCTATGAATGTTTCCCCCAAATCCGGGTGTAGGATTTCAAGCCCAAACAAGAGAACCAAATGTAAAGCAATCAAAGCAAAAAATTAGTCATGCAAAAGGTGATATAAGCCCTAAGGTTACTCCACTTTTAACTCAATTCTCCCCAGCAGAGTCGCCAGTTCTGTGATACGGTGGGAGAACTGACTTGAGGTTTTGCGTTTGTATTCGCACTTGTTCGATTTAGCAAGAGTCGCCACCGACTTTTTATTTATCCTAAGGAAAGGTTAAAAAGCACAGGAAAAACCTTTGAGATGTTTTCTTGGGTTCAGGGAGTAGATTATAGAAAGGAAAGGTATTAGCACCCTTTCTATCCATGGTTATCCATGGCCTCTTAGTTACTTGGTTAGATCACTTGCCTTGCATTTTCAATTGTTTAAAATGGTGCTTTGTGTGTGGTTTTGAAAATATTTTGAAAAAGATGCCTTTGTCTAGGCAACCCTTGTAACAATTCTTTACTCGAATGTTTTACAAAAGGTGTTTGTCTTTTTGAAAACATGTTTCAAGGTTTTGAAAGTTATTTTTGGAAGTTGTGTTGTGGAGTGTGTTTTGAAAAATGGCAAGGATTGTTTTGCAAGATTGGTCAAGTAACCAAGAGCTATCTACCCTAAATTTCTCAAAGATCTTTCCTATGTTTTAACCCTTTTAACAGTATTGTTCCACCATTGTATTTGTTGGACAATCTTGTGTTAGGATGTTAACGGGACGGGCGCGGGTCATCGTTTAGACCATAGAGGCAATAGTGTCAAGTATCTTTGGCAATTTTCTCAAGGGACTTGATCATTTTAGGCAACTTGATAGCGTCATCGAGGGACTATGATCGTTTGATTTGTTTGTCTTGCCAAAGACACTTAACATGCAACTATGGCCCATTTTTAAGGCAACAAGTGGATGTAACCCTAGGGGTGCAAGTGTGCATTGTGTTGTCCATTTTCATGCTTTTTTGTCTTGGATTTAGGTCAAACTACTTGTTGATTTTATTTGCATACAAACCCTAAGTCTAAACATGGCATAATTGAAAGCTTTTAAATGCGGAAATTTAAATGCTAAGCTATTACAACGATGATTATGGGGATGGGGGTACAAATGTTTGAATGGGGGATATTTAGCAAGAAATTAAATCTAAACTATTACATCCATATCGAATATACAAATTATTTAATTGTACCATGTTAAGTAAATACAATAAATATGCAAAATTTATTATGCACAAAAGGATTTTTTTGTGTATGTGAAAGTATTTTTTCATGTGAAATATAAACAAAAATAAAGAAAGTCAAATTTGAATATTTTTGTGGTTTAGGGCAAAACCCTAGTTTGTTAAATAAATAGTATTTATTTATTAATTATATACAATATTTGTTAATTAATTTATACAAAAATAAAAAAAAGAAGTATATTGTAAAAGAAAGTATTTTTTAGTGTCAAATATTAATAAAAATAAAAATGTATTATTTTCATATTTCTATCCTAAATATTCTAATAAATATACAAGTATTTATATTATATATTTTAATATACTAAATATATACAAGAATAAAATATTAATTATTTACAAAAAAGGTATATTTTTAGAAAATGTTTTCAAAAGGTAAAAAAAATAATAACTGAAAAATATTTATTTTTGTATTATTTTCTAGGGTTTTGAATAAAAAGTATTATATTTATTTATATATATATGCTAAATAAAACAAATAAATTCCAAATAAATGCAAAAAATATGTGGAAAAATAATTTTAGTGTTTTTTCATGTTTGAATAAAAATATAAAATCAGAATCAAAAAAGAAAAAATCAAAAATGGTAAATATATCACACAATGGGCCAGGGAGGTGTAAAAATGGAAAAAGTGTGCGAAAAGCAAAAATAACTCAGGCCCAACCCAAGTCACCCTTCTTCAACCTCCAGCTTCAGTCTCAAAAACACGCGCCCTCCATGCTTCATTCAAATTCCTGATTCTTTGACTTTTAACAAAAACTCATAACACAAACATTATAGAGCATGGAGAGACGAGTTCATACATATAAAAAACTTGATCTAACTCTAAGAAACGAGGGAGAATTTCTTCATCCCTAATTTCTGACCTAAATTTTCTCCAATGTTCATGGCCAAAATTCTCACAGCATACTCAATATAAATGAAAAGTAAGTATATGGATGGCTTCAGGGCTATGAGGAGAACATGTTTCATTCACAAACCTAAGCCTAATCATGCCTGAATAGAGAGATAGAAGTTCATATTTTTACCTGTTTCAACTTGAGTCGTGTACAACAATTGAGGTACTTCAATGGAGTTTGAGCTTTGGTACAGCTTGCCTGAAGTCCAAGGATGCTTCTCCTATGCTTGGCTTGCTCTGAAACTGCCTGTATCGTGCTATGGAAGTCCACCTGCACAGCTTGAAAGCAAAAATGGCAAACGATGTTAAGGATGTTACAGCTTGGATTCAATGCTTGGGATAGCTTTAGTGGATGATATGGAACATGTTTGAACTCTTTTTGGCCAAAGTGCACGAGTGGAATGGACTGTGGAAGTCAATCTCCAGCAGGGACTCTGTTTTGCAGAAAAACTGTGCTTTTGGATATGAGGATGGATTGAGGATGAAAGAATCATGCTTTAGGTCAGTTAGGGAGTGTGAAAGATGTTTGCAAAGTTTGCTTAGGCTGGTGTTTATAGGTATGAGAGATCTTCTGTCTTTTGCCAAGTTTCTTCTACTTGAAGCAAGAAAATGCAAGTTTCAATACAGGCCTGTACAATACCCTAAAGTATGCTGCCCATCTAGTTCTTGATCAGAGGGATTTGTGTACAAATGCTAGCCTCAAAGATCTGGCATATGCCTCTTGGATTTTGATTTTGACATAAAGCACTACTTTACAAAAATGGCAAAGTTGCTTTTTCTAATTATGGATTAGTTCTTTGTGTAATGACTAAGTGCACAAAAAAATGCTTGAACACAAAGGTTAGGCACTTAATTATTGAGTGTGAGACTGGTTTTGAAGCCTGCAAGCTAGCTTGTACAAGCTGATTTGAAAAATGCCAATGTATGAACATGCATTTGGTTATGAACAAAAGTGACTTTTGCCCAACTTTGCAAATTCGATTCTCTCTAACCACAAGGGTGTTTGAGAAGTTCTTGGACAATTTGGAAAGCTTGGAATGTGTACTACAATCCATATTTGTAATGCAAATTGAAACTCCAAGTGGAAGCATGTGAAAAATGGCCATGAAGTTGGACAAAAATCCTGCCTAGAATAGGTCAAAATTTCTCTAAGTTAAAAATGTTTTGCACCCTTGTTCCAAAAATCATAACTTGAGCTACAAGCTTCCTTTGAGAAAACTTTGTGAATCAAAGTTGTAGATTTTGCAATGGACTACAACTTTCAGGTTTTTGAGTTTTGTTTGAATCCAAATGTATCTTGATGAAAAAATGGGACAAAGTTAGGAAAAAATAAGGAAGTTTCATAACTTAGAAAAATTCTAAGTTATGAAATTTTCTCATTCTAAACCCTAATTTACAAATTTGGATTTCTTGATGAACAAGTTTCATAATTTGACATGTCTTGATGTAAGATGAATCTTGGCACTTGCTTTTGACCAAAAAGTCAAAGTTTGACTTTTCAGTATACAGTCAAATTTTGATCAGTTAACTGAAAAATTCATCTGTCAATCTTGTGCATTTGAGATCTTTTGAACTTGTTGAATGTGGCAAGACAATGCCATTGAGTCCTTGAGTCCATGTGTGAGCTTGATTTGCCATTGATTAGGTCAAACAGTCAAAAAATGCCTTTGTGCAGCCAAAACCCTAAAAATGACCATTTTGCCCTTTTGGTGATCTGATCAAATTTCTTGTGGAATTGTGATCCAAA
Organism: Vicia faba; assembly: GCA_948472305.1. Classification (NCBI taxonomy): domain Eukaryota; kingdom Viridiplantae; phylum Streptophyta; class Magnoliopsida; order Fabales; family Fabaceae; genus Vicia; species Vicia faba. Next base: position 1,361,386,058 of record OX451739.1, on the reverse strand, counting down.
CTTGACCAAATGGTTCATATGAGTTCATTATGTTGATGTGGGTCAAAAATTATAAAGTTTGACTGTCAATTGGCCACAATTGACTTTTCCCCTAATACAGTTGATTTCTAGGTCAACTGTCCAATTGACTGGGCAAAGATTGGAATCAAGGCTTGAAACTTGGTATGGATAAACTTGTGGGTCCAACATGAAGCATGAAAGTCACCTTGGGCATTTTAGGTCAAAACATCCTTGTGCAAACTCAAACCCTAATTTGGGTCAACACTGCAAGGAGTAGCCTTGAGCAGAGCAAACCCTAACTTGATCTTGAGCTCCAAGAGTCTTGTGGTGAGAAAATGTTGATGAAATGAGAGGGAAAATTTTGGGGTAAAACAAGTGGCTTCCCAGCAGTTGCCTCTAGAGAGCTAATTTCTTGTGCTTTAGTCAAATGCTCTATCAGCCTATTCTCTGTCATAATATTTGATATGAGTCTTCCAAGGGGTATCCAGTCCCTTTCGGTACGCTCATCTTCTCTTGTTTCTTTAACACTGGACCTCAGATGATTAAATAGCAAGTGAGCAAGATTTACCTTAGTCTTCTTGGAGATAAAGTAGGTCAGAAACTGCTGATCAATGTTTATGTAGTCAGGAGAGCTGGTAGGCTTCCTGTGGTTGATGCATCCCATAATTATCTTAGCCCATATTCTGTGATGATCCTTCAGATCCCTTATCTTGCTGGAAGGAAGATCCAGAGTGAAAATTTCTCTTGCAATAGAAGCAACACCAGAACATCTTTCAGCCATGTCTATACACCTTACGCCACCACCGTTGTAACCTATCAGTCTTGCAATTAGGTCTTCAGTAATGACTATCTTCTTCCCTATGACATACGAAGTGACTTGATGGTTGGAGGATGAAGCATGAATCCATAATTCTTTCACAAGAATTGGAAACATTGGACCTAGAAGACGGTCAAAATACCTATTCCATCCTTGAGCATTGACCTCTTCAGAGAGATTGAATCCATTTTCTTGAAGACTTTCAAAATCCACAATCAGTTCTGAAAGAACTTCCAGGTTGTCAATAGGCGTGAGTAGAGTTTTGAATGGTTCTTCGTACTGTTCCATAGAATCAATTCTCTGAAAACTGGTGTTTGGGACGCTTGAGGAAGCCATGTTCACACAAGAAATTTTTGAGAAAGATGAAAGGGTTTTAAAGGTACGAACTGAGAACAATTTGAATGAATTGAGAGAGTAAAAGTGAAAGAGTGTAAATAGTGAAACTTGCGTTTAAATAGATTTTTGAAAACATAAACTGTAAGAGAGAGAAATAATTAGTAATGATTATAAGCATTAATGACATCTGATTTTAGGGGATTCAGAAAGATATTGGAACGGGTACCCATGACATGTGTCTCAATGCACCCAATCAGCGCTTTTGACCTTTCATAAAAGTGAACGCGTGTCCAGCCTCAGAAGGTAGCTTATGAATGGATGACAACTGTTTTTTTACGTGAACAACACACTTCTATCCTTGAAATGAAACGCTCAGATCTTCATGGATAGACTCTGATACAATATGTACTTCTAAAATTCTGAAGGCAAGTTGATCAGTAGTTCACAGAAAATAACTAAAATTCTGAAGGTTAAGATATGTAAATAAAACAATTCATTATGGGAAATGCTTCATGCTGAGGTGTTTCAGAATGAAGTTAAACCTATCTTCAGAAAGAGGTTTTGTAAAGACATCAGCCCATTGATGGTCTGTGTCAATGAATTTTAAATTAAGAATCCCTTTCTGAATATAGTCCCTAATAAAATGATGTTTTATTTCTATATGCTTAGCCCTAGAATGCAAAATAGGATTTTTACTAAGACAAATAGCAGAAGTATGGTCACAGAGGATAGGGATGTTACTCTCAAATATATTGAAGTCCTCAAGTTGACTTTTCATCCAGAGCATTTGCGTACTGCATCCAGCTGCTGCTATGTATTCAGCATCTGCTGTTGATAGAGATATTGTGGATTGTCTTTTGCTGGACCATGAGATTAGATTTTCTCCCAGAAACTGGCAGCTTCTAGAAGTGCTTTTACGTTCTACTCTGTCTCCAGCAAAGTCAGCATCACAGTATCCTACTAAGCTGTAATCATTTGATTTTCTATAGAACAAATCCAGATTAGCAGTACCTTTCAGATACTTGAAAATTCGCTTAACTGTTGTTAAGTGAGATTCTCTAGGATCTGATTGGAATTTGGCACAAATGCAAACACTGAATAGAATGTCAAGCCTTGAAGCCGTCAGATATAGAAGAGAACCAATCATACCTCTGTAGACCTTCTGTTCTACCTTTTTACTTACCTCTTCTTTTTCCAGAATGTGCGTGGGATGTATTGGAATTCTTCAGGGCTTACATTCTGAGAGATCAAATTTCTTCAGAAGTTCTCTAACATATTCGCTCTGGTGAATGTAATTTCCTTCTGGAGTTTGATTCATCTGAATGCCCGGAAAGAATTTTAGTTCCCCCATTAGGCTCATCTCAAATTTTGCCTGCATACATTTAGTAAACTCTCTTCCCAGAGAGGGTTTAGTGGATCCAAATATGATGTCACCAACATAAATGTGACATGCTAAAATGTCATTCTTAACTGTCTTACAGAATAAGGTTGTGTCCAATTTCCCTCTGGTGAATTCCTTTTCTAACATGAAGTTACTTAGTCTTTCATACCAAGCTCTGGGAGCTTGTTTCAGACCATAGAGTGACTTCTTTAGTTTGAAAACATATTCTGGATTTTTGGAACTTTCAAAACCAGGGGGTTGGTGCACATATACCTCTTCTTCTATATAGCCATTTAAGAATGCACTTTTGACATCCATTTGATATAGAGGGATGCCTTTATTGACAACAAATGATATTAAAAGTCTGATAGATTCTAACCTGGCGACTGGAGCAAAGGTTTCTGTATAGTCTATCCCATCTTGCTGACTATAACCTTGTGCTACTAGTCGTGCTTTGTTTCTGATGACTTCACCTTGTTCGTTCAGTTTGTTTCTGAACACCCATTTTATACCAATGACGTTGAATCCTTTTGGTTTGGGAACCAGATCCCATACGTCATTTCTGGTGAATTGATTTAACTCCTCTTGCATTGCCAGAATCCAGTCATTGTCCAGAAGTGCTTCATCAATTGTTGTTGGTTCAATCAGAGAAACCAGTCCCATGAGGGATTCTTCAGAGTTTCTGAAAGTGGATCTTGTTCTGATTGGATCTTCCTTCCTTCCCAAAATTGTATCTTCTGGGTGCTCAATGCTGCTTCTGGATGGTATTTTCTGGAGTTGATCAACAAAAGGTGTTGGATTGCTTGTAGTAACTCTTTTTGCTGTTGAGGGAGTGCCTCTATTAAGAGCTTCTGATGAGTTGTCTTTAGTACTTGTGAATTCAACTTCCATACCTGCAAGGAATTCATTCTGCTTTGACTTTTGAGAGTCAAGCTTATCATCAAACCGAACACTGATTGACTCATCAATAATCGGTGTTTCTGTATTGTATACTCTGTACCCTCTTGACCGTTCAGAGTATCCTAACATAATACACTTTTGTGCTTTAGAGTCAAACTTGTTCAAATAATTTTTTGTATTCAAAATAAAACATGTAGATCCAAATGGATGAAAATAAGAAATGTTGGGCTTTCTGTTCTTCCATAATTCATATGGAGTCTTTTCCAGAATAGGTCTTATGGAGATTCTATTCTGAATGTAACACGTGGTGTTTATTGCCTTTTCCCAGAAGATCTTAGCAACGTTAGTCTCTTTGATCATGGTTCTGGCCATTTCTTACAATGTTCTGTTCTTTCGTTCTACAACTCCATTTTGCTGGGGAGTTCTAGGACAAGAGAAATCATGCAGAATGCCTTTTTCATTAAAAAATCATTCAAAATCTTTATTTTCAAATTCTCCACCATGATCACTTCTGACTTTGACAATTCTAAGATCCTTTTCATTCTGAACTTGGTTGTAGAAGGTAACAAACACAGAGTGTGACTCGTCCTTGTGTCTTAAGAACTTTACCCAGGTCCATCTGTTATAGTCATCTATGATTACTAACCCATACTTCTTTCCACCGACTGAAGCAGTTTTTACTAGTCCAAATAAGTCAATGTGCAGAAGTTCTAATGGCTTAGAGGTGGAAACAACATTTTTGGATTTGAAAGCAGGTTTCGCAAACTTGTCTTTCTGACATGCTTCACACAGAGCATCTGAATTGAACTTCAAGTTAGGAAGTCCTCTGACCAGATTGAGTTTGTTAATCATAGATATTCTTCTCATACTAACATGTCCTAATCTTTTGTGCCAGATTCATTGCTCGTTGTTAACAGACAGTAAGCATTTTACATTATGACTTTTCAGTTTAGAAAGTTTGATTTTATAAATGTTGTTTTTCCTCTTTCCATTAAATAGGATAGTCCCATCTTTCTGACTAATAACTTTGCATGAATTTTGATTGAAGATTAATCATAACCATTATCACTTAATTGACTTATGGATAACAGGTTATGCATTAATCCATCAACTAATAAAACATTACTTATAGAGGGAAGATTTCCATTACCTACTGTTCCAGAGCCAATGATCTTTCCTCTCTGATTGCCTCCAAAGCCCACGTGGCCTCCAGGCTTAAGTTCCAGGCTTTGGAACATATGCCTTCTTCCCGTCATGTGTCGTGAGCAGCCAGAGTCCAGGTACCATGATTGGTGTCTTTGCTTTGCTGCTAAAGATATCTGCCACATGTATGATTGTACCCTTAGGTACCCACATTTTCTTGGGTCCTGATTTGTTAGTTTTACCAAAATTCTGATTGAATTTTGGTTTGACAGAATAATCACTACTTGTGTATTTTATTTCGTGTGTGTGCCCATATATAAAGTGTAAATCAAGTGGAGTGTGTTTTATAACTAAGTCCATGGCATTTTTTGGTGTAGGTACCTTACCTTGATATCCTATCCCTTTTTTGCCATTTCTGCTAACTCCATAGATCATTGAAGCCATCTTGCTTCTGTCTATGTTTTTAGCAAGAAACTTCTGAAAGTTGTGATCATACTCTTTGATGATCTCATCAGCATTGCTGGGAGTTTCAGGAATTGTTTCCTTCTGAGAGTTTTGCAATTGGTTTTCTAATTTTGAAATTTTTTCTTTTAACTCAAAATTATCCAATCTGAGACTCTCAGTCTTATCAGAGTCAGAGGCAAGATTCCTTTTCAGGTTTCTGAATTTGCTTCTGATCTGCTGATATCTTTCTAGAATTTCATTAAGGCTTTCAGCAAGTTCAGCCTTAGTAAAGTTTATAGTAAAGTCAGGGAATACCTCTTTAGTGTCTGATTCTGAGTCTGAACCAGAAGCTTCACTGTTTTCAGATACATTTGCCATGAGAGCTATGTTTTCTCTTTCATCATCTGATTCTGAGTCAACTTCAGATGTGTCAGAATAATCCCATGTAGCCATGAGGCTTTTCTTCTTTTCCTTGATAAACTTATTTTTGGGCTTCTCCTTCTGAAGCTTTGGGCAGTCACTTTTGTAGTTCCCTTGCTTGTTACATTCATAGTAGATGATGTCTTTGTTGTTTGGATTTCTGTATCCTGAAGAACCTTCAGATCTTTTGTGTCCAGAGGAGGATTCTGACCTTCTGTATCTGGAGGAGGATTCATTATGATTTTCTGATCTTCTGGGATTCCTGAACTTCCTTTGCCTCTGCTTCCACAGTTGGTTCACCCTTCTAGAGAGGAGAGACAGTTCATCTTCTTCTGATGAGGATCCATCAGAGGTTTCTTCTACAGCCTGTAAAACTTTGGAGTCAGATTTTCTGTTAGATTTTAAAGCTAATGGCTTACCTTGCTTTTGAGGTTCATCTGCTTCTAGCTCTATCTCGTGACTTCTGAGGGAGCTAACAAGTTCCTCCAGAGAGATTTTGTTGAGATCTTTGGCTAGCTTAAGCGCTGTGACCATTGGCCTCCACTGTTTTGGCAAGCTTCTGATGATCTTCTTAACATGACCAGCAGTAGAATACCCTTTGTCAAGAACTTTTAGACCAGCAACAAGAATTTGAAATCTTGAAAACATAGTTTCTATTGATTCACTATCTTCCATCTTGAATGCCTCATACTTCTGAATGAGCGCAAGGGCTTTGGTTTCTTTGACTTGAATGTTGCCTTCATGCGTCATTCTCAGAGAATCAAACATATTCTTGACAGTTTCTCTGTTTGATATTTTCTCATATTCTGAATATGAGATGGCGCTGAGGAGAATTGTTCTGGCCTTGTGGTGGTTTCTGAATTCACGCTTTTGCTGATCAGACATCATTTTCTTGTCTATCTTATGACCACGTCAATCCACTGCATGCGTGTATCCATCAGTCACCATGTCCCATAGATCAGTATCATGGGCCAGAAAGAAACTCTCAATTTTGTCTTTCCAGTAGTCTAAGTTCTCTCCATCAAATACTGGAGGTTTGCCACTAAATATGTCCCTGTCTTCATTGTTGTCATTGCTGATGTTTTGACTTGGTCCTGCCATAGTGTTTTTCTGACGTTGGATCTTGTACTGACACGGTTAAGTGTTTAATCTTAGAACCAGGCGCTTTGATGCCAATTGAAGATGTGAAAAACACAATAAGGGGGGGGGGGGGGGGGTTAATTGAAAACTTGGATCAAAAACAGCTTAATGACACAGTATTTTTATCCTGGTTCGTTTGACCTCAAACTACTCCAGTCCACCCGTCAAGGTGATTTAGCCTCTCTCCAACGAGGTCTTAATCCACTAATCTCAAAAGATTACAACAGCTACTTTAACAATTGTTAAAGTCTTCTTGAGTACAACCACAAACCGGTTAATCTCAAGGAAATCTTTTACAAATAATTGAACAAGAATGTGTTGTTGTTTTCTAACAAAACAGTTTATCACAACTGTGATAATTACACGGGTTAAGCTTAGAGTATAGAATAAATTTGCTAGAGCTTGAATATGCGTGGTTTGGAATTCTCTGCAAATTGATGTGTGCGTACGTACGTGCTTCTTTTTGCAAGCAGACTTATTTATATAGGCAAGGCAAAGACATTGTCCATAAAGCACGTTTAAAGTCAATAAGACACTTTCCTTTTGTAGAGGATCTTGTCTGAAGAAAGCCATTGGCATTAATTCTGCCTTGAATGATCAGTAACGCTTCAGAGTCTTCTATCCTTAACTGCTGATGACACTTCAGAATATTGATGACTTGGTTGATATGTCTTAGTTCAGAATCAGAGTTTATTGTAATTAAGCGCAAGTTCTGGTCACCAATCTTCAGCGTATAATCTGATTGCTTCAGCATGTAATACTTTAGCTTATCTTCTGATGCTGATCCCATCAGAACTTCTGCATACGTAAAACAAATTTTAAGGTGCATATTTGTTCTTTGTATATATTCTTTGTATTTATTTATTCTTTGTATTTGTTATCATCAAAACTCTAATCAAGGGTTGTAGAATCAAACTATGTTCTAACATCTTGAAATTGAGATCAACTGTTATCTGGTCGCACCCAGGTTTCAGGTATTCAAACTGTTATCTGGTCGGGTCCAGGTTTCAGTAATTACTTGAAAATTGTGCTAATATCTTGTTCGGGTCCAGGCTTCATAGTATCCTTTTGGAAATAGTAAAGGCTTTGCTGATGGTTTTACTGGGTATCAGGGGTTGTGGCCCTATGATTTGCAAAAATCTGAAAGGAAAATTCAAACTGGAGAGTGTAGACTCAGTTGGGTTGGACAAACTCAGCTTGGGGAGGACACACTCAACTGGGAAAAATAGACTCCGTTTGGAGATAATAGCCTTGGCTGGGGAAGATACTCAGCTGGGGAAGACAGACTCAGCTAGGGAACTTTGTGGTGTCTTGATTGTTGTATTGTTGGGGAAATTTTAACTTGGCTGGGGAATTTTGTGATTCCTCGATAAAAACCTGTTGGGGAAAGGTTTATTGTAGCCGTCCTTGTGGGGATAATAATAATGAGATAACTTTGTGGGGATATTTCATATACATTAAAGAGATGCTTTCTGCTTCTTAGCAGGACACATGTGCCAAATAGTTTTAATCACGTTCATATGCATATGTTCATTCAATTTTAGTAATTAGACAAATTTTCATTCAATATAAAGACAAAAAATTTGCACTTCAAAGTATATTTGTATTGATATTTTGCCCATGAATAGGCGTTTTTGTACAGAGAGACGGAGATCCTAGTAAGAGGAAATTGTCGAAAGGAAAACAAAATAGACAATGAAAACAAATAGCCATGTGAAATGATCTCTATTGTACCCCAAAATTTGCCCTCTCATATTTCTCAAAACATTGCAAGAAAAATCTCCAAGTTGCTCAAGTTTGCTCAAGAGTGGGTCAGACAAATCATCTCCTAAGGCAGTCAACCCCAAATTAGGGTTTTGTGTTGCATCAAGATCCTTGAGTCCAAATTACCTCAAATACTACTTAATGTCCTAATATGTTCTCAAGGTCATCCATGTCAAATTTCAAGCCTTGTAGAGGAAGTTTGCTCAGTCAATTGCTCAAAGGGTCCAAAAATCGACTGTGCTAGGGCAAAAGTCAACTGTGACCTACAAATAGTCAAACCTCAAGATTTTTTGTCAACATTCTCATTTTTAAGTATATTTCATCATTTGATCAAGGGTTGATCATGATTTATCAAGGATTGCTCAAAATTCATCAAGACTCAGAAGTTGCTAAATTAGGGTTTTGCAGGAAAAGTCAACTCAACTTTGACCAAGCATAACTTTCTCATACTTTATGAGAAATGACCCATCCAAAGCTCATTTTGAAGAGGATTCAATTTAGTACAATCCATATCCATACCCCAAGATCAAGAAATGCACTCACAAGAAGTTATAAATTTGGACATTATAGGTCATTTTTGAAAGTCAACAAAAACACCTTTTTTGCCAAAGCTTATAACTTGAGCATGGAATATCAAAATGAGATGAGACCAAAAGGGTTGGTTAGAGGAAATCTCAAGCTTTCTAAAAGGACTAAATCATCATCATAAAGGGTATCAAACTAGTATCAAGCATTCCGTGTGCAAAAAGATTGAGTTTTGATAATTTTGGAAGGTTTAGTAATGGTGAATCAAATCAAATCCCATGACATTGATGTGAAAAGATTCAATGCATATTTGTTAACCTAATACATTCTATCATACATAAGGAAGCTAGAGGGCACGAAAACAAGGCTGGAGGCTGTAAGAACAAACCAAACCAAACTTTAAAAAACTGACAAAAAGTTGGAGATCGAAATCAAGCTTGGAGGCACTTTCAGGACTTGGCAAGCATCACAATGGCTTCCTGGAAATTCTCAGAAGCAAAACCAACTAGAATTACGCATTTTCCAGCCTCCTAGAGCATTGTAAGTATCTCACGGATCCGCTATGTTCTTGAAGTCACAAATCCTTATTCTTGCATCCATTATAAAAATGATTGCATATTCTGATTCATCACATCATTTGTTAGCTTTCTGCAATAACCAATTTCATTCTCATGCTATAGATCGTGAATCACCATTGTAGAGTTTTCTAGGTTTTTTTAGGACTTTCTATTGTAGGAATAATTGGCTTGTATGAAGGGTACCATCTTGTTCAGGGGAACAAGACGAGCTCAACCATGGTGCTACCTTTCATTTATATGGCCTATGCAAGCTTTTGGAACGGACATGGCCTATAGCGACGGACCTTTGTTCGTTGGTATAGGTGTTGTGATGTTTTAGCCACAGTCCAACGACAGGGACGATGGCGTGTCACCCTTCAATTCGTCCATTCAAATATGGCGCGCATTGTTTTGTTTTCTGATCCATTAATTTTGCTTTGTCTTATTATTATTAGTTTACAATATATTAACAAATAGAACACAATGGCCTAGTGGAAGCAAGCGTTGGCAATCACCTACAGGACCTGGGTTCGAATCCCAGATCCCCCATATGCCTTGTTATATTTTTTCTTCAGGTAATCAAGTGTTGATCCCAACGTGAAATCTATCATGCACTCTCAAGCATTCAATGGACAGATGGCCGTAGGCCAGATCTGAGGGCCAAGAGATGAACGGCCACCATGGGATCCAGTCAACAGGCGCATAGGGAATTCACAAAGTCAACCAGGCCAGTGTGTTATTGGGCCATGGAATTGCTGTTCAAACCTCCAAATCAGGCCCATATCCCCTAACTCTTCCTATTTTATTTTATTTTATTTTATTTATTCTTGTTTTATTTAATTTAATCATTTTCATTATTTTTTAACCAATCAAATCTTTTTCTTTAATAAAATTAAAACAAAAAAATATTTTCTTTATTAAATTAAATTTTAGTAATTTCTTTTTTATTAATAAATCAATTAATTAATTTAGGTCATTAATTAGAACTAACATTAATATGTTTTTTTTATAAATAATTAAAATTAATTTAGACATAATTAGGTTTTTATTAACATTGATCAATTTTATTTTCTTTCTTTAAATAACACAAAAAACCCAAAAATATTTATTTTATTAATTAGTTTAATTAATTTAATTTAATAATTAACTTAGATTAATTTCTTTCTTAATTCAAAAATAACCAAAAAAATCTTTTCTTTAAATAACAAAGGGTCAAAACCCTAGCATTCGCATTCAATTTAATTCTCCGCACGCGATCTATTTATCATATTGTATTTGTTCCCGGAATGTAATAGATAATTAGGACTATTTTTATCGCTTTATTTATTTTCCGCATTTAAATTTCAAAGCGTTGCTTTTGGCGATGTAAATACCCGACGCCTTGTAATAGTTACTTAAATTTCCGCAATTTAATTTCCGCAACTTAACTGTTAGATGTTTGATAATAGAGATGCATGACAAGAATGCATGTTTAACCTAAAATCAACTTAGATCACCATTGACATGTACAAAGATAAAATTAACTGAAAACGACACACTCACACATGCGCACTCTTAGGGTACACCCCACTTGGTTGCCTTCGTAACGCGGTCATTGAGTATAGGTTGTTTTAGAGGTCACCCTCTTGTCCAAAGATCATAGTCGCCTCGAAACGGTTGCCTCGGATATTGTTGCCTCAAAACAAATGATCTAAGACATTAGGGTTACCTCTAAGGCGTCCTAACATTGCTTTGGTGACCGTAAGTCCCTAAATTCGAATTGACCCTTAAACTCCAACGACGGTACTACCTACTCATCAATAGTAGGATAGCATTGTCTAAAGGAAGATAGCATAGAATGATTCCTTTTTCGAGTAAGTAGATGGTTCTTAAGTACTTTCTCTTTCAAAAACAAAAAAACTCTTCACACTTACACTTTCGAATAAAGTTTTCAAAAATACTTCATACGCTCTTGAGGACATAAGCAAGAGTTGAATTGAAGTTTTCAAACAAAAACTTTTTCAAACCCACAAGCACAAAGAAAGAAAATTTTGAAAACAATATGAGCAAGTACCTAAGAGCCCGTGGATAACCACGGATAGAAAGGGTGATAGCACCTTCCCTTTCTATAATCTGCCCTCCGAACCCGAGAAATATCTCAAAAAGGGAATTTTTTTGTGCTTTTTTCCTTTCCTTGTTGGATAAAATAAAAGTCGGTGGCGACTCTTGCTTACCGCAAAATTTTGCAAAAACAAACGCAAAACGCAAACCAGCATTCCAAAAAACAGTCAGTTCTTTCCCACCGTATCACAGAACTGGAGACTCTGCTGGGGAAGCTTAATAAGTGGGGTGTACCTTAGGATTAGATCATTGTGTTTTCAATTGTCTTCTTTGTATGATTTATCTTTATGGGCTTGAATCAGAGTTACTATAGATCCTAACCCGGATCTGGGGGATACCCTTTAGGTAAGTAGCAATAAACTGTGAGGGAACTGTAGGGCGTAGACCGATACGGTTGAAATAGTAGCTACGTTGGTGTGGCACTTTAGTATGTACTGATATCCCTTGTGTTGGAACGAGGAGAATATGGGTCTGCTAAGGGATCATTAAGCACCAATTGACCTTAGAACCTTTAAATTGACCAACTTGGCCATAGAACAGTAGCAGTATGCTACACTCATTGAGACTAAACTCTCGCGATGATTCCGGCCGCAAGAAAAGGTTGCTAAACTGGAATTATGACCGATTGAGGGTAGTCGGTAATATTGAGATCCTCTAGAACCCGATTACTATTTTTAGGACAGGTTTAAACCAACTGAACTGAAAGAGGGTAGTACCTAGACTCCTTGCCAGCCTGAAATCTAAGGGCTCTCTGTGTGACTTGTATGCCTTTACCATGTTTGCTATTTGTGGATACTTGTGGTGTGATTTCTATCATGACATCATGACATCATAACATTGCACACATCTTGCATTGGACTAACCTATTTCAAAGACAGGAGGGATTCATCTTTGGTCTGTTTTATAGGTCATGGCACCTATGCATAGGAACACCATCCAGATCAACTTTGTCCAAGTTCCCACTATGCTAAAAGAATTGGTTGCAAAGATGTCTGATACTACCTCCTTCATCAGAAGACATGGACATCTTCTTAGTTTGGTCACCTCTAAATTGGACGAGCAGATGATGAGTGTCCTAGTCCAGTTCTATGATCCACTGTACCGTTGCTTTACTTTTCAGGACTACCAGTTGGTTCCTACCTTAGAAGAGTTCTCTGATCTGCTCGATATCTCTATTCTGGAACCGACCCCATTCATAAGTTAGGAGAAGATCCTAAGGCCGGAAGAGATTGCTTCAGCCCTTCATATAACAAAGGATGAGGTAATGGCTAATTGGGAAACTCGTAGTGGAGCAAAGGGCTTTCTGACTAAGTTCTTGGTTGGTAAGGCTAATCATTTCTTGGATAGTCTAGACTTCAAGGCATTCGAAGATATTTTGGCTCTTTTGATATATGGCATGGTATTGTTTCCTAACTCTGACTCCTTTGTTGATGTGAATGCGGTAAAAATCTTCATCTCTGGTAATCATGTACCCACCCTCTTGGGTGACATTCTTCATCATCTCTATGGCCGTACTGCTCGGAAGCGGGGAACCTTGATATACTGTGTTCCATTGTTGGCAAGGTGGTTTATTTCTCACCTTCCCAAATCAGTTCTGAAGAACAAAGAAGGCATGGGCTGGGCTTATAGGGTTATGTCTCTCTCTCATAATGACATCATTTGGACTATTAAGGGTATGGACGAGGTGGCTATTATTGATCGCTGTGGGGAATACCCCAATGTTCCACTGATAGGAACCCATGGAGGAATTACTTACAATCCATGCCTGGCCTTACGTCAGTTTGGGCGAGCTAGAAGGGAAGGACCTCACGAGCTGCTAATGCCTAGTATCATCTTTGATTTTCAAGGGGATAGTGACGAGCAACGCCGCAGATTTATAAGGACTTGGGATAGAGTTCACAGATCTGATCCACACGAGCTGGGTCCAAAGACTTCTCTTCCGATGGAGCCATATCTCAGATGGGTTTGCATCTGTGCCCAAAAGTTGGGAATTCCGTATGAAGTTGTCTTGCCTATCATTGTTGAAGTTGCTAATGAAGAGGGGGTTCTTCCTACCATCCTCCATCCTTACATGCCTACTGACATTGGTGCATTGAAGAGGTCCTAGATGCAACTAAGGGAAGAGAGGGATACTTATAGAGAAAAGTATCACGAGCAAGAGCGAAAGATTCAAAAGTTGACTAGGCAGCTGGAGAGGGAGCAGATCATCAATGACTATGTCAGCACTAAAGGTAAACGACCATGGGAGCGTTGATGTCCTTTGATTATTTCCAGTTTTTATTTACTTTCTAGTATCTCCTTTCTTGTAACGCCTTAAGGGCATTTGTTGAACAATTAATTTCAAAGTTTATCTAATAAAAAGTGTGTTTCATTTCTTGTTTACGAATATGAATCTTTTGATGTCTTTGAAATCATATCATACGCATTTCATTCCATGCACCTCATAACAGGTACCCTTACAGGTTTTCTCATCTTCTTCGCTGTTTATTTCAGCATCATGTCTTCTGAACCATCGACTGAACAAGCAATCAAGGCTCTGCAGGCTCAAAATGCCCAATTCCAAGAGTTGTTCATGAATCTAGCTAAGGGTCAGCAGGATCTAAAGACCCTTATTCTGAAAGAGAAGAAGAAGAAGAAGAGGACAGTCCTGTTTAACACAGGTCACAGGTTTGGAAACAGGCTACGAGATGAAGTTGATTTGACCACCTCATCTGGAGGGAAAGATAGTCAGGAAGAAAGGAGGGCTCCTAGCCATGTGGTTTCAGACAGCGAGACGGACTTCGACGAAGACCAATATCCTCCGGCCGAGGATAGATACAAGCAACTGGAAGACCGGTTGAGTGCGATGGAAGTTCAGAAAGTGCCTGGTCTGGATTTTGGTGATCTAGGTCTGTCATCTGGGGTGGTGATTCCCCACAAATTCAAAGCACCAGCCTTTGCTAAATACGACGGAGTTTCTTGCCCAAAACTGCACCTCTGGTCGTCTGTTAGGAAGATTCATCCGTACACTGCTGACAAGAACCTATGGATCCACTTCTTTCAATATAGTCTCTCAGGGACTCAGCTTGAATGGTTTTACCAGTTAGAAGGAGCCAGTATCCGTAGTTGGGAAGATTTGGCTGCTGCTTTCTACAGGCAGTACTAATACAATGCCGACCTCGCTCCCACGCGTACCCAGCTCCAGGGTATGTCAATTGGTGTGGGCGAAGGTTTCAAATATTATGCTCAGAAGTGGAGGGACCTTGCTGGTAGAGTGCAACCACCCTTGGCTGATCGGGAGCTAGTGGATATGTTTCTGGGGACCTTGTCTGGTCCATTTTTCAACCATCTGACTGGAAGCTCTTCGTCTGGGTTTACAGAGCTAATTATGATCAGTGAAAGGATTGAGGCTGGTATTAAGTCTGGTAAGATACAAAAGGGTGCTTCATTGAGCACCGAGAAAAAGCCTTTTAAGAAGGAGTTCAGTGTTGTTTACAGTTCGAAAAGCCAGAATAGACTTGAACGCCGCCAAGCTATTAATGCGATTGTTATTTCAAGACCTGTTGGGGATCCTCAGCGCAACAATCAACAAAAGGCCGAGAGACCTCGAAGGCAATTCACCCATCTCAACATGACTTTGTCTCAGATTCTGCCGCAGTTATTGAAAACCAATCTAGTAACTCCAAGGGTGGCTCCGCAAAATCCCAACACTGCATCGCCTAAGTACAATCCTAATGCCCGCTGTGCTTTTCACTCTGATAGCCCGAGACATATACAAATAATTGTTGGGCTTTGAAGAACAAACTACAGGACTTAATTGATGCTAATGAGATTGAGTTAGAGGCGCCCGAAAGACCTAATGTTGTGACTGCTCCTATGCCCAAGCATGGAGTGAATGCTGTAGAGGAAGACTCGTTTGTGGTTTCTGTGAAAGATATTGCTACTCCCTTGATGACTGTAAAGAAGAATCTTTTGTCAGCCGGTTTATTTCCGGATTGTAACGAAGGGTGCCGTATGTGTTCTGCCCTACCAACCGGTTGCCATCTTTTGAAATCAGGTGTCCAACACCTGATGGATAGTAAAGAAATTCTGTTTGAGAAGACTGTTGTTCCTTTAGTTCATACTGAAGAAGTTGCTATAATCACCATTTTTGACAATTCTTCCAAGGCTTCCTCGAGAAAGCCTGTTAGAATTACATCTGTTCCAAGAATCACACCATTGATCATCACTGTTCCTGGGCCTATCCCCTATACATTTGATAAAGTTGTCCCTTGGCACTACGGGGATGATGTTTATTTTCATGGAGTTAAACAAGAGTTGGATGCTGGTACTGACGTCAGCAATATTGTTGGACCTGCCAAAGTCACCCGCAGCAGAAGACTTTTCTCCCCTGATATTTCTCCACCAACTGCCCAGAAACCTGTTGTTATTACACCTGCCAGTGTACCTGCTGCTATTCCTGTTCGAGTTCCCATTCTTACCCCTGTTGCCGAGTCATCTAATACTCGGGGCAAAGGGACCACTGATGAGCCTGCCCGAACAGAGGCACCTAAAACAATTACTGTTGAATCCTCTAGACAAGAGATATAGGAAATTCTGAAGATCATCAAAAAGAGCGACTACAATATGGTCGAGCAGCTGGGGCAAACCCCATCCAAAATCTCCATGTTGTCATTGTTGTTATGCTCAGAGGCCCATGCCAAGGCTCTGATTTCATTCCTAAATACTGCACACGTACCTCAAGAAATATCAGCTGATCAGTTTAAGGATTGCGTGGCTAGTCTGACTGCTGATAATGGGTTGGGTTTCTCTAACGCCGACTTAACTGTTAAGGGGAAGAATCACAATGATGCCCTGCATGTCTCTATTGAATGCAGGGGCACTACTCTTGCTCATGTATTGGTGGATACTGGTTCCTCATTGAACGTTTTGCCTAAGAAAGCTCTAGACCGGTTAGACTGTGAAGGGTTGGAGTTGAAACCAAGAAACATTATCGTCAGGGCCTTCGATGGGTTTAAGAGGATGGTGCATGGAGAAGTGGATATTCCGATTAAGGTTGGTTCTCAGGTTTTTGCATCTACATTCTATGTGATGGACATTCGGCCGTCCTATTCTTGTTTGCTGGGTCGTCCATGGATCCACAAGGCTGGGGCAGTGACGTCTACGCTCCACCAAAAGCTAAAGTACCCGGTCAGAGGGAAAATTGTGACAGTACAAGGAGAAGAGGAATACATGGTGAGCCACCTCAACTCTTTCCGATATGTAGAGATGGATGGGGAGTTCATTGAGACCCCGTTTCAACATTTTGAAGAGGTTCCCCAGATGCTGGCATTAACTGAGACTATTGTTGAAAATCCTCCTATGAAGATGGCTTCCTTCAGGGATGCCCGGTCTGTTGTCAAGAAAGGTGGGTGTGAAAATTGGGGCCAACTCCATGATTTTGCACAGAAGACTAACAAGTTTGGTTTGGGTTTCACTGCAGAAGCTTAAAAGGCTGTTCGGAATGCACGGATCGGAAGACCTCCCCTATTCATCAGCAATTCAAAAGTAAATGCCGTTGAAGACAACAGTGAAGAGTCTGAGTTAGACAGTTGGATCTATCCTACTACTGATGGAGGACTAAGCAACTGGACCGCAAAGGACTTCATTCCAATTTCTTTTGTTACCCAGTAATGAGACTTTTGTTTTGTAACAGACAATGTTTTAAACTTTACGGTTCGGTGTCTTACCCGGGGCACCGTGGCTTCATTTGTGAGGGCTTTATGTGTGTCATTTTCATATATCATTAATAAAAGCATTGGACGTTTCTTGCATTTCAAATATTGCGTTCCTTGTTTTTCTTTTATTACATATTGCAAAACAGCTATTTTACACACACTCACATATACAGGTCTACATCCACTCTGGATCTCACTGGTAACGACTCTGCTACTGCCAGTTATGACTACGAAAGTCCGATCAACTTAGCCGAAGACGAAGGTGAAGATGATTGCGAAGTGCCTGGTGAACTTGCAAGACTGTTACTTCAAGAAGAGAGGGCTATTCAGCCGCACAAAGAGTCGATGGAATCAGTAAATCTGGGTACATAAGAGGACAAAGAAAGACGTCAAGATCGGGGCAAATTTGGAGCTTAGTGTGAAGCAACGGTTGATTCAGATGCTGCGTGACTATGTTGAGATCTTTGCTTGGTCTTATGAAGATATGCCTGGGTTAGATACCGATATTGTGGTTCACCGATTGCCTACCAAGGAAGATTGTCCTACAGTAAAATAGAAAGTCTACCGAATGCGCCCAGAGATGTCTGAGAAAATCAAGGCTGAAGTTATGAAACAGTTTGACGCCGATTTTCTAGCAGTTTCTTATTACCCTCAGTGGGTGGCCAATGTGGTTCCTGTGCCGAAAAAGGATGGTAAGGTTCGGATGTGTGTTGACTATAGAGATCTGAACAGGGCAAGTCCCAAGGATGATTTCCCTCTACCTCACATCGACGTGCTGGTTGACAACACCGCTCAACATAAGGTATTCTCCTTTATGGATGGTTTCTCCGGTTATAATCAGATTAAAATGGCTCCCGAAGACATGGAGAAGACAACCTTTGTTACTCAATTGGGTACCTTTTGCTACAAGGTCGTGCCTTTTGGACTGAAGAATGCTGGGGCAACGTATAAGCGTGCCATGGTTGCTTTGTTCCATGATATGATCCATCATGAGATTGAGGTATACGTAGACGACATGATTGCAAGGTCCCGGACTGAGGAAGAACACCTGGACCATCTTCAGAAGTTATTTGACAGGTGGAAGTTGTACAAGCTGAGGTTAAACCCGAACAAGTGCACCCTCGGGGTGAGATCTGGTAAGTTGCTGGGGTTCGTCGTAAGCGATAAAGGTATTCAAGTGGATCCGGCAAAGGTGAAGGCCATACAAGAGATGCCAGCTCCCCAAACAGAGAAGGAAGTCAGAGGCTTTCTGGGACGACTAAACTACATTGCCCGATTCATCTCACACCTGACCGCTACTTGTGAACCAATCTTCAAGTTACTGAAGAAATATCAAGTAGTACATTAGAACGATGAATGCCAGACCGCTTTCGAAAGGATCAAAGAGTATCTCCAAGAGCCACCCATTCTGATACCTCTAGTTGAAGGGAGACCTCTGATCTTATACTTGACAGTACTCGACAACTCAATGGGGTGTGTGCTGGGTCAGCATGACGAGTCTGGCCGAAAAGAGCATGCTATTTATTACCTTAGCAAAAAGTTTACCGACTGTGAGACCCGATACTCACTGCTCGAGAAAACTTGTTGCGCTTTGGCATGGGCTGCTCGCCGGCTGAGACAGTATATGTTGACTCACACTACTCTATTGATATCGAAGATGGATCCAATCAAGTATATCTTCGAAAAGCCTGCTTTGTCCGGAAGAATAGCGAGATGGCAGATGATCTTGACTGAGTAGGATATCCAATATACGACCCAAAAGGCAATCAAGGGAAGTGTGTTGGCAGACCATTTGGCACATCGAGCAGTGGATGATTACCAGTATATGAACTTTGAATTTCCGGATGAGAATATCATGCTAGTAACTGACTGTGAGACACCTGGACCGGATGAAGGACCTGAGGAAGGATCCCGATGGTCTATGTACTTTGATGGAGCTTCAAACGCTTTGGGAAATGGCATTGGCGCCATAATAATATCTCCTAAAGGCTCTCATACTCCATTTACCGCCTGACTATGTTTCAACTGCACCAACAATATGGCGGAGTATGAAGCGTGCATTATGGGTCTTCGAGCAACAATTGACCTAAGGATTAAGTTCTTGAGTGTTTTCGAAGATTCTGATCTCGTGATCAGTCAAATCAAAGGCGAGTGGGATACGAAACACCCTAATCTTATTCCTTACAAGGAGTAGGTGTTGACATTGCTCCCGCACTTCGAGGAGATAACCTTTGAACACTTCCCTAGAGAGGAGAATCAGTTGGAGGACGCGCTAGCTACGATGTCTTCTATGTTCAAAGTCAATTGGGGCAACGAGGCTCCCCGAATTATTATTAAAGGATTGGACAAACCTACACATTATTGTGACATTGAGACTGAAGATGTAACAGAAAATCCTTGGTTTCTTGAAGTAAAGAGGTACCTTGAGGCTCAAGAATACCCCGAGGGTGCATCTGTTAATGATAAGAAGTTTCTGAGGAGGTTCGCAGCAAAGTTCTTCGTCAGTAATGGTATCCTTTACAAGTGTAACCATGATTCGACCTTACTATGATGTGTGGATAAGAATGAAGCAGAAAAGATCATGGCGGAGTTACATGAAGGTGCTTTCGGAACTCATTCCAGTGGACACACCATGGCTAAGAAGATCCTACTGACATGATATTATTGGTCCACAATGGAAGCCGACTGTTATCAGCATTCTCGGACATGTCACAAGTGCCAAGTCTATGCTGATAAGGTGCACATACCTCCAGTTCCTCTGAATGTATCGACAGCTCTGTGGCCTTTTGCAATGTGGGGCATTGACATGATCAGCGAGATCAGACCTACATCGTCCAACGGGCATCGTTTCATCTTGGTAGCAATTGATTACTTTATGAAGTGGGTTGAAGCATCTTCCTTTGCTACTGTAACCAAGAACGTCGTGGCACGGTTTATTCGGCATAATCTGATCTGTCGATACGGTGTACCGGAGAGGATCATTACGGATAATGGTACCAATCTCAACAACAAGATGATCACTGAGCTCTGCAAGCAGTTCAAGATACAACATCACAACTCTTCTCCCTACTGGCCGAAGATGAATGGGCTGTTGAAGCGGCTAATAAGAACATTAAGAAGATTGTGCAGAAGATGACAGTGACATACAAAGATTGGCACGAGATGTTACCATTTGCTCTTCATGGGTACCGTACCTTAGCGCGAACGTCAACAGGGGCAACGCCCTATTCCTTGGTATATGGCATGGAGGTTGTACTGCCTATTAAAGTTCAGATACCCTCTCTTCGGATCATGAAGGATGCAGGTTTGAGCGAAGATGACTGGATTCAGACCCGACTTGATCAACTGAACTTAATCGACAAAAAAAGACTTACTGCTATTTGTCATGGTCAGACGTACCAAAAATGGATGATCATGGCATTTAACAAGAAAGTTAGACGACAAGAGTATCAAGTTGGGGACCTGGTTATCAAGCGCATCATACTGCCACAAGGTGATCCCAGGGGCAAATGGACCCCTACTTACGAAGGGCCATTTGTGGTTAAGAACATTTTCCCAGGACGAGCTATGATTCTAACCACCATGGATGGTGACGGCCTTCCTCATCCCGTCAATGCGGACATAGTGAAAAAATACTACACATAATCAAAGACCCGCTAGGTTGACTGGACTAGGCAAAAATAAGGGATGAAAATGAAAAAAACTGTACACCCAGCAAGTCGAAAACCTGAAAAGGCGACTTGGGCAAAAAGGGGTATCCCGGTGGACTGAAAACCCGAAAGGGCGGTCCAGGCAAAAATTAGGGATTAAAGCGTAACACTATGTCTCATTGGATCACCTTGCATCTAGACTTCGGTATCAACTGTCAAGCTCGGACGACACTAATCAATCTGATTCATCTTCAACCAAATAGCAAAGTGATGAGATGCTCGAGAACATAAAGGCAATAGCAGAGTTGAAACCCAGTGGGATTATTCACATAGCTGTTTTGTTTAGTTTTTCACAAATTGTATAAACTATATTTGTTCAGCGGCGTTCTCTTACTAGGATGTTAGCCTCTTATACAAGAACGCCTATTTACAGGCCAAATTTCAAAATCAATACAATTCATTTTCGAAGAAATTTCAAGCTATTTTTCCTTTATCTGTTTTGTTTTGCAAAGAACGTCCAATGTTCATTTTTGATATATGCACTTGACATTAATTGCGGCTCATAAATATTTGCATACGAAACGAAAGATGATTACTGGTAATATTAGAAACAGGGGCAAATGAGAATTGTCCAAGCTGTATAGTTGCTCTATCTACCAGGTACAAGGTAAATTCAGCTGAAGAATATGGCTAAGATACTTTCACTCCCCGCAGAGTAAGACAGTAAAGATAGCTCTCCTCAGCTAAGGCTTGCAAATGTGAATGAACGAGTTGGTAATATTCTCCCCAAGCAGAGTTTATCTACCATCAACGCTGAAAAGGCTTGATATCCCCGACAGTCTTAATATTCCCCAACGGAATATAAGAATGCTCCCCGGCACAGTACAAGATATCCCCAGTGGAGTTAAAATTTTCCCAGCGCAGTCTGAAAAAGCTTCCCCAACGGAGTTAGGAGAATCATCCCCAGTAGACTCTAGAAGTTTATCCCCAGCGGAGTACAAAAATAAATCTCCCCAGCCGAGTTCAAAGGATCATTCCCAGCAGAACTCAAAGGATTATCCCCATAAGAGTCTAAAAGGTTATTCCCAGAGAAGTCGTGACCGAAGATCATCCCCAGCGGATTTCTTTCCTTTCACAAACAGGAATTCAATCCCCAATAGGATTCAATATCACCAGCAACGATAATTCATCCCGAGGAAATTTATCAGTGGAATCTTCAGCAGAACATCTCTTCCCCACAGAGTAATCTCCTCATCAGTTTATTCCCCCAACGGAGTCATCCTCTCCTGCAGGTCTATTCTCTTTGTTCGCCGTCCCCAGCGGAAACAAAGAATCCAACTCTATTCTTCAGCAGCTATCTGGGATTCATTTTCCCCAGCTAAAAACATTACATTTCCATACATCATGATACAGGCATATACGCATCATACCACACAATCTCATTTATTTTGAGAGCATCATTGCTTGATATATATCATGCATTTCATACATCATGACATTGCATATGACTAACTCTTTACCTTTTCAAGGAAATACGAATCAATAAACACCGTTGACTACTTATATGACCTGGTAGTCCCCTCAAAAACTACATCTATTGGGGGCTGTTTCAGCGGATTCTTCCGAAAGATGCTCTCACAAGACTTTCGTCTAGTTCAGTTAAATCAATTCTAAGATTTTTCTGATTCTTATCCAATCAAAGTTAATCCAAGACCTTCTCTGGTTCAGTCAGATCGATGCTAAGATCTCCCTGATTCTTATCCTAGTTGAAGATATTCCAAGACTTTCGTCTGGTTCAGTTAAATCGATTCTAAGAGTTTTCTGATTCTTATAAAGTCAAAGTTAATCCAAGACCTTCTCTGGTTCAGTCAGATTGATGCTAAGATCTCCCTGATACTTATCCCAGTTGAAGATATTCCAAGACTTTCGTCTGGTTCAGTTAAATCGATTCTAATAGTTTTCTGATTCTTATCCAGTCAAAGTTAATCCAAGACCTTCTTTGGTTCAGTTAGATCGACACTAAGATCTCTCTGATTCTTATTCCAGTTGAAGATATTCCAAGACTTTCGTCTGGTTCAGTTAAATCGATTCTAAGATTTTTCTGATTCTTATCCAGTCAAAGTTAATCCAAGACCTTCTTTGGTTCATTCAGATCGACGCTAAGATCTCCCTGATTCTTATCCCAGTTTAAGATATTCCAATACTTTCGTCTGGTTCAGTTAAATCAATTCTAAGAGTTTTCTGATTCTTATCCAGTCAAAGTTAATCCAAGACCTTCTCTGGTTCAGTCAGATCGACGCTAAGATCTCCCTGATTCTTATCCCAGTTGAAGATATTCCAAGACTTTATTATGGTTCAGTTAAATCGATTCTAAGAGTTTTCTGATTCTTATCCAGTCAAAGTTAATCCAAGACCTTCTCTGGTTCAGTCAGATTGATGCTAAGATCTCCCTGATTCTTATTCCAGTTGAAGATATTCCAAGACTTTCGTCTGGTTCAGTTAAATCAATTTTAAGATTTTTCTGATTCTTATCCAGTAAAAGCTAATCCAAGACCTTCTCTGGTTCAGTCAGATCGATGCTAAGATCTCCCTGATTTTTATTCCAGTTGAAGATATTCCAAGACTTTCGTCCGATTCAGTTAAATCGATTCTAAGATTTTTTTGATTCTTACCAGTCAAAGTTAATCCAAGACCTTCTCTGGTTCAGTCAGATCGACGCTAAGATCTCCCTGATTCTTATTCCAGTCGAATTTTAAACCTCCTATCAACAATCTCCAAATGGCATCTGTAAGCCCATTCCCGACATCACCAGGCTGATACCACTTCATGCGAGTGCAAATTTCTGGGCACTCTAGTGTTCAATCATCTTCCACCTTCGGATCACGAAACGCACGAAAGCCAATCTATATCCTCAGGCTTAAGAAGATTGAACAGAGGCAGCTGTTGTACCCCAAAATTTTCCCTCTTATATTTCTCAAAACATTGCAAGAAAAATCTCCAAGTTGCTCAAGTTTGCTCAAGAGTGGGTCAGACAAATCATCTCCTAAGGCAGTCAACCCCAAATTAGGGTTTTGTGTTGCATCAAGATCCTTGAGTCCAAATGACCTTAAATACTCCTTAATGTCCTAATATGTTCTCAAGGTCATCCATGTCAAATTTCAATCCTTGCAGAGGAAGTTTGCTCAGTCAATTGCTCAAAGGGTCCAAAAATCGACTGTGCTAGGGCAAAAGTCAACTGTGACCTACAAATAGTCAAACCTCATGTTTTTTTGTCAACATTCTCATTTTTAAGTATATTTCATCATTTTATCAAGGTTTGATCATGATTCATCAAGGATTGCTCAAAATCATCAAGACTCAAAAGTTGCTAAATTAGGGTTTTGTAGGAAAAGTCAACTCAACTTTGACCAAGCATAACTTTCTCATACTTTATGATAAATGACCCATCCAAAGCTCATTTTAAAGAGGATGAAATTTCCTACAATCCATCTTCATACCCCAAGATCAACAAATGCACTCACAAGAAGTTATAAATTTGGACATTATAGGTTATTTTTGAAAGTCAACAAAAACTCCTTTTTTGCCAAAGCTTATAACTTGAGCATGGAATATCAAAATGAGATGAGACCAAAAGGGTTGGTTAGAGGAAATCTAAAGCTTTCTAAAAGGAACAAATCATCATCATCAAGGGTATCAAACTCGTATCAAGAATTCCATGTGCAAAAAGATTAAGTTTTGACAATTTTGGAAGGTTTAGTAATGGTGAATCAAATCAAATCCCATGGCATTGATGTGCAAAGATTCAAGGAATATTTGTTAACCTAATACATTCTACCATACATAAGGAAGCTAGAGGGCACGAAAACAAGGCTTGAGGCTGTAAGAACAAACCAAACCAAACTTGAAAAAAGTGACAAAAAGTTGGAGATCGAAATCAAGCTTGGAGGCACTTTCAGGACTTGGCAAGCATCACAATTGCTTCCTCGCAATTCTCAGAAGCAAAACCAACCAGAATCATGCATTTTACAGCCTCCTAGAGAATTGTAAGTATCTCACGGATCCGCTATGTTCTTGAAGTCACAAATCCTTATTCTTGCATCCATTATAAAAAACGATTGCATATTCTGATTCATCACATCATTTGTTAGCTTTCTGTAATAACCAATTTCATTCTCATGCTATAGATCGTGAATCACCATTGTAGAGTTTTCTAGGTTTTTTAGGGCTTTCTATTGCAGGAATAATTGGCCTGTATGAAGGGTACCATCTTGTTTAGGGGAACAAGACGAGCTCAACCATGGTGCTACCTTTCATTTATATGGCCTATGCAAGATTTTGGAATGGACATGGCCTATAGCGAAGGACCTTTGTCTGTTGGTATAGGTGTTGTGATGTTTTAGCCACAGTCCAACGACAGGGACGATGGCGTGTCACCCTCCAATTCGTCCATTCAAATATGGCGCGCATTGTTTTGTTTTCTGATCCATTAATTTTGCTTTGTCTTATTATTATTAGTTTACAATATACTAACAAATATAACACAATGGCCTAGTGGAAGCAAGTGTTGGCAATCACCTACAGGACCTGGGTTCGAATCCCAGGTCCCCCATATGCCTTGTTATATTTTTTCTTTAGGTAATCAAGTGTTGATCCCAGCGTGAAATCTATCATGCACTCTCAAGCATTCAATGGACAGATGGCCATAGGCCAGATCTGAGGGCCAAGAGATGAACGTCCACCATGGGATCCAGTCAACAGGCGCATAGGGAATTCACAAAGTCAACCAGGCCAGTGTGTTATTGGGCCATGGAATTGTTGTTCAAACCTCCAAATCAGGCCCATACCCCCTAACTCTTCCTATTTTATTTTATTTTATTTATTCTTGTTTTATTTAATTTAATCATTTTCATTATTTTTTAACCAATCAAATCTTTTTCTTTAATAAAATTAAAACCAAAAAATATTTTCTTTATTAAATTAAATTTTAGTAATTTCTTTTTTATTAAAAATCAATTAATTAATTTAGGTCATTAATTAGAACTAACATTAATATGTTTTTTTTATAAATAATTAAAATTAATTTAGACATAATTAGGTTTTTATTAACATTGATCAATTTTATTTTCTTTCTTTAAATAACACAAAAAACCCAAAAATATTTATTTTATTAATTGGTTTAATTAATTTAATTTAATAATTAACTTAGATTAATTTCTTTCTTAATTCAAAAATAACCAAAAAAATCTTTTCTTTAAATAACAAAGGGTCAAAACCCTAGCATTCACATTCGATTTAATTCTCCGCACACGATCTATTTATCATATTGTATTTGTTCCCGAAATGTAATAGATAATTAGGACTATTTTTATCGCTTTATTTATTTTCCGCATTTAAATTTCAAAGAGTTGCTTTTGGCGATGTAAATACCCGACGCCTTGTAATAGTTAGTTAAATTTCCGTAATTTAATTTTCGCAACTTATAAACTGTTAGATGTTTGATAATAGGGATGCATGACAAGAATGAATGTTTAACCTAAAATCAACTTTGATCACCATTGACATGTACAAAGACAAAATTAACTGAAAACGACACACTCGCACATGCGCACTCTTAGGGTACACCCCACTTGGTTGCCTTCGTAACGCAGTCATTGAGTATAGGTTGTTTTAGAGGTCGCCCTCTTGTCCAAAGATCATAGTCGCCTCGAAACGGTTGCCTCGGATATTGTTGCCTCAAAATAAATGATCTAAGACATTAGGGTTACCGCTAAGGCGTCCTAACATTGCTTTGGTGACCGTAAGTCCCTAAATTTGAATTGACCCTTAAACTCCAACGACGGTGCTACCTACTCATCAATAGTAGGATAGCATTGTCTAAAGGAAGATAGCATAGAACAATTCCTTTTTCGAGTAGGTAGATGGTTCTTAAGTACTTGCTCTTTCAAAAACAAAAAAACTCTTCACACTTACACTTTCGAATAAAGTTTTCAAAAACACTTCATACACTCTTGAGGACAGAAGCAAGAGTTAAATCGAAGTTTTCAAATAAAAACTTTTTCAAACCCACAAGCACAAAGAAAGCAAATTTTGAAAACAATATGAGCAAGTACCTAAGAGCCCGTGGATAACCACGGATAGAAAGGGTGCTAACACCTTCCCTTTCTATAATCTACCCCCCGAACCCGAGAAATATCTCAAAAAAGGAATTTTTTTATGCTTTTTTTCTTTCCTTGTTGGATAAAATAAAAGTCGGTGGTGACTCTTTCTTACTGCGACATTTTGCGAAAACAAACGCAAAACGCCAACCAGCATTCCAAAAAACAGTCAGTTCTTTCCCACCGTATCACAATCTCATTGCCTTCCAACTCTACTATTTCCCCCAATGTCTTCGAATGTCCCTTGCCGTTGATTGAAGTTGATTGAATTGATCTTGGACTGTTTGAACTTGGACCTTGGTGATAAAATTAGACTATGCTGATTGCACGGGACATAGTCATACGCTTTTAATCCTTAATTTTTGTCTGAACCTCCCTTTTCAGGTTTTCAGCCCACCAGGATACCCTTTTTTGCCCAAGTCGCCCTTTCGGTTTTTCAACTTGCCGGGTGTACAATCTTTTGCATATATCCATAATTTTTTCCCCAAACATTTTGGTTTGCCGGGATGCCCTTATTTTCCTTAGGCGTGTCAACCTAGCGGGTCTCTTATGCGTAGTATTTTTTAACTATGTTTGCGTTTATGGGATGTGGCAAACCTTCACCATCCATGGTAGTCAGCATCATGGCACCACCAGAGAAAACTCTCTTGACAACAAATGGCCCTTCATAGGTGGGAGTCCATTTTCCTCTGGGGTCGCCTTGTGGTAAAATGATGTGTTTTATCACCAAGTCACCAACTTGATATACTCGAGGCTTGACCTTTTTGTTGAAAGCCTTGATCGTCTGTTTTTGGTACGCCTGACTATGGCAAACAGCAGCTAATCATTTTTAGTCGATCAAGTTCAACTGATCCAATCTCGTTTGAATCCACTCGTCTTCTCCCAGGCCTGCCTCATTCATAATTCTCAGCGAGGGAATTTGAACTTCCATTGGCAAAACAGCTTCCATGCCATAGACTAGAGAAAAGGGAGTTGTCCCAGTTGACATTCTAGCTGAAGTACGATAGCCATGTAGAGCAAACGACAACATCTCATGCCAATCCTTATAGGTTACTACCATTTTCTGCACAATCTTCTTGATATTTTTGTTGGCCGCTTCGACTACGCCATTCATTTCCGGTCTATACGCAGAAGAATTGTGATGCTTGATCTTTAACTGAGTGTAAAGCTCAGTAATCATAACATTGTTGAGGTTAGTCCCATTGTCAGTGATGATCTTTTCGAGGATACCATAACGACAGATGATGTTGTGTCTGATGAATCTGGCTACCACATTCTTAGTGACTGAGGCAAACGAGGCGGCTTCGACCCATTTGGTAAAATAGTCGATAACAACAAGAATGAAGCGATGTCCGTTGGAAGCTATGGGCTTGATCTCTCCAATCCTTTCAATGCCCCACATTGCAAATGGCCACGGAGCGATCATGACATTCAGAGGTATAGGAGGCACATGGATCTTGTCAGCATAGATTTGGCATTTGTGACAAGTTCTTGAATGTTGATGGCAATCGGTCTCCATCGTTGACCAATAGTAACCGGCTCTTAAGATTTTCTTAGCCATCGTATGTCCACTTGAGTGAGTACCGAAGAAACCATCGTACATGTCTTCCATAAATTCCTCTACCTCCTTCTTTTCCACACATCGGAGTAGAGTTGAATCATGGTTGTGCTTGTACGTATCTCGTTACTTAGGAAGAATTTGGCTGCAAATCTTCGCAAGAATTTTCTGTCATTGATGGATGCTCCCTCGGGATACTCTTGTGCTCCAAGATATCTCATCACCTCATGGTACCATGGCTTTTCCACATCGTTGTCAAGCTCATAGAAATGTGCAGGTTCATCGAATATTTCAATTGTAATCATAGGGGCTTCGTTGTCCCATCTGACTTTGAACATTGAAGACATGGTTGCCAAAGCGTCAGCCAACTGGTTTTCTTCCCTAGGGAATTGCTCAAAAGTGATCTCTTCGAAGTAAGTAATTAGGGATAACATAAGTTCTTTGTAAGGAATGAGATTAGGGTGTTTAGTGTCCCAATCTCCTTTTACTTGGCTAATCACCAAAGCGGAATCCCTAAACACATCCAAATTCTTGATCCTTAAGTCAATAGCAACTTTCAGACCTAAGATGCATGCTTCATACTCGGTCATATTGTTTGTGCAATCGAAGCATAGTCTAGCAGTAAAAAGAGTGTGGCAACCTTCAGGAGAGGTGATCACAGCACCAATCTCGTTACCTAAGGCATTGGAAGCCCCATCGAATACCATAGTCCATCGGGATCCTGGTTCAGGTCCGTCATATGGTTCGGGTTTCGCACAGTCGGTTACCATCATAATGTTCTCATCAGGGAAGTCGAAGTTCATTGACTGATAATCATCTACAGCTTGATGGGCCAAATGATCTGCTAGTATGCTTACTTTGATGGCTTTTTGAGTCGTGTATTGAATGTCGTACTCAGTCAAGATCATTTGCCATCTGGCTATCCATCCGGAAAGGGCAGGTTTCTCGAAGATGTACTTGATTGGGTCCATCTTAGAAATCAATAGAGTGGTATGAGTCAACATATACTACCTTAGCCGGCGAGCCGCCCATGCCAGAGTGCATCAAGTTTTCTCAAGAAGTGAATATCTGGTTTCACAGTCGGTAAACTTTTTGCTTAGGTAATAAATAGCATGCTCTTTTCGGCCAGACTCGCCATGTTGGCCCAAAACACACCCCATAGAGTTCTCTAACACTGTCAAGTACATGATCAAGGGTCTTCCTTCGATTGGAGGTATGAGAATAGGAGGTTCTTGTAGGTATTATTTGATTTTATCGAAGGCAATCTGACACTCATTGTTCCATCTGACTACCTGATCTTTCTTCAAGAGTTTGAAGAGTGGCTCACAAGTAGCAGTCAAGTGAGATATGAAACAGGCAATGTAATTGAGACGACCCAAGAATCCTATGACTTCTTTTTCAGAATGAGGGACTGGCATTTCTTGGATGGCCTTTACCTTGGCAGGATCAACTTCAATGCCTTTATTGCTGACAACAAAACCTAGAAGCTTTCCAGATCATACTCCAAACGTGCACTTGTTAGGGTTTAACCTCAGCTTGTACTTCTTCAGCCTCTCGAATAATTTGCGCAGGTGATCGAGATGTTCTTCTTCGGTTCGTGATATGGCAATTATATCATCCACATATACCTCTATCTCATGATTAATCATGTCATGAAATAAAGCTACCATAGCCCTTTGATATGTTGCCCCTGCATTATTTAATCCGAACAGCATGACCTTGTAGCAGAAGGTGCCCCATTGCATAACGAAAGTAGTCTTTTCCATATCTTCGGGAGCCATCCTTATTTGATTATAGCCTGAGAAGCCATCCATGAATTAGAAGACTTTATGTTGAGCAGTATTATCAACCAAGACGTCAATGTATGGTAGAGGGAAGTCATCCTTGGGGATTGCCATATTCAGATCCCTATAGTCTACACACATGCGAACTTTCTCGTCTTTCTTTGGCACTGGCACCAAATTGGCAACCCATTGAGAATAGGATGTCGCCACTAGGAACCCCGCATCAAATTTTTTCATCACTTCCGCTTTGATCTTTTCAGACATATCAGGCCTCATGCGACGAACCTTTTGTTTAATAGGAGGGTGGTCTTCTCTTGTCGGCAGATGATGAACTACAATGTCGGTATCCAACCCAGGAATATCTTCATAAGACCAAGAAAATACTTCCACATAATCACGCAACATCTGAACCAACCTGATCTTGACACTGCTTTTCAAATTAGTGCCGATTTTGATTTCCTTCTTATCTGACTCAATACCTAGGTTGATAACTTCAACTGACTCTTCATGCGGTTGAATAGCTTTTTCCTCTTGTAACAGAAGTTTTTCTAGTTCTCCCAGTATGTCACAATATTCCTCGCCTTCGTCTTCGGCTTGGTTGATAGGACATTCAAAGTCATAGTCGGCAATAGTAGAGTCATTGGAAATAGAATCTAGAGTGGATGTAGTCCTGTAAGAGTGTGTGTGTGTGCATGTAAGATACATGGCTATTTTTGAAAATGTATTTGAAAGAAAGGAAAGATAATGAACATAAATATTTGAATGCAAAAGAGTCCAATGTACTGAATGATCATATGATTAGATGAACATAAATAAAACCCTTGACAAATGGACCAAAGTGCCCCGGGCTAGGCACATGGCTTAAAAGTCATTGTTAAAATATTACAGACAACAAGTTCTTGAATTTAAAGGAAAGCAATAACAAGTAGATTACTCCTTAATGAAGGAGATAGGTATAAAGTTCTTTGTATGCCAATTCTTCAGCTCCGTAGTAGTTGGATACACCCATTTTTTAAATGCAACTTCTTCATCAGAATCACCCACAGTGTTGACTTTATTGCTTCCAATGCGGAGAGGCAGATTTCCAGCACGAGCACGCCTCACCTCCCTCTGAGCTTTGCTGGTGAAGCCCAAACCAAACTTGTCCACTTTAAATGGGATATCGAGGAGTTGCCCCCAAGTATCACAGTTCCCTTCTTCAATTTTTGCACGGGCATCCTTGACTGAAACCATCTTTGGTGTGGCCTTAACAGCTTCAGACTCATTAGAAGAACATTTAGTAGAAGCAATCATCGGTGGTACAACCTCGAAGGCTTGACATGGGGTTTCAATGAATTCTCCGTCCATCTCTACGTACTTGAAAGAGTTAAGGTGGCTCACCATAAATTCTTCTTCTCCACAGACGGTGACTATTCTGCCCTTGATTGGATATTTGAGTTTCTGATGGAGGGTTGAGGTCACTGCCCCAACTTTATGAATCCACGGGCGACCTAACAGACAAGAATAGGCAGGGAGAATATCCATAATATAGAAGGTGCAGTTGAAGATTTGGGATCCCACTTTGATTGGAAGATCTACTTCCCCATGAATAGTCCTCTTTGATCCATCAAACGCCCTTATGATGATATCACTTGGCTTCAAGATTAAGTCTTCACAGTCAAGACGGTCCAATGCCCCCTTGGGTAATACATTCAGAGAAGAATTAGTGTCGACTAGCACATGTGCTAAGGTAGTTCCTTTGCACTCGATAGAAACATGTAAAGCTTTATTGTGATTCTTCCTGAGAGGTGTTAAGTCAACATCTGAAAACCCCAAGCCATTATCAGTTGTCAGGCTAGCCATGCAATTCTCAAATTGGTCTGTTGTTGTCTCATGGAGGACATGAGCCTTTTTCAGGAACTTGATTAATGTTCGAGCATGGGCATCAGAGCAAAGCAGCAATGATAACATCGAAATCTTAGAAGGGGTTCGCCCCAACTGTTCTACAATTTTGAAGTCGCTTCTCTTTATGATCTTCAAAATCTCGTCCATCTCGCGGGCGAAGGGTTCTTCATCAGCTACGTCCTTGGGGGGTACTTCAATCACGTCAGGCTCAACAGCCTTCCCTTTCCCTCTGGTATCAGTATTTGGCTTGGTGGCAGTAATGCAGATGGGCGTCTTTGTAACTACTGGAGGTGAGATATTGGGTGAGAATATTCTCCCTATTCTAGTTACTTTGCTTGAGCCAGCTATGTTTCCAACATTGTCATCTTTTTCTTCTTCAATCCTGGCATCTTGCTTAATACCATGATAGAACACATTAGCACCATAATTCCATGGTACCACTTTATTTGAAGAATAAGGAATCAGTCCGGGATTGGTAATTATTAAGGGAGAAACAGTGGGTTCATTTGAAATCCTAATAGGACCTTTGGAGGTGATCCTAAGAGGCTTGTTTGAGATGGTAATAATGGAAAGGTATTCACATTTGTTAATCAAACTCTTGGCAAGCAGAGTCTTTTCAAATAGAATTTCGTGGCTATCCATCAGGCGTTGTATGCCTTTTTTCATCCCTTCACATCCATCGAGTTGTCTTGTACAACACACACAGTCTTTTTCACAGCCAGGGAATATCCCAGCTTTTAACATATTGTTCTTGATTATATTCAATGGAGTGGTCAAATCTTCAACAGAGGCAACAAACATTGTATCTTCGACAACATTTACACCTTTGTCATGCTTCGGCATCGGAGCAGTAATCACATTCGACGTTGGAGGAGGATCAAATTCAATAGTCTTGTTGTCAATTAAATCCTGGATTTTGGTCTTCAAGGCCCAACACTGGTCAGTCTTGTGCTCGGGACTGCTTGAATGGTAAGCACACTTAGCATTTGGATTATACTTTGGTGACGAGGTGTCAGGGTTGGCGGGAGGATTGTGCAACGTCAATAAATTAGCCTTGAGAAAATGTTGAAGGAATTGAGACAGTGACATGCCCAACCTTGTAAATTGTCTTCTTGGAGTTTCAAAATGTTGATGATTTGCAGATGGTCTTGGAGTAGGAGTTGGATTGGAGATTCGGACATCATTGACAGACGGGTGATCATTCTTCTTGGTATGGGCCCTTGCCCCATACAAAGCATTTAATTACTTCTTCGCAGCAAAAGGTTTCTTAATAGGATTGGAAGTGGAGGTAGACGCCACAAAGATCTTCCCACTTTTGATGCCACTTTCAACTCTTTCACCGGTTAAGATTAATTCGGTGAAACCAGAAGAAGAGCAGCCAACCAACAGATTAAAGAAAGGACCAGAAAAAGTGCCCATGAACATGTCGATGTGCTCCCTATCAGTCAAGGGAGGTTGGACCCTACTAGCAAGGTCTCTCCACTTTTAGACATATTCCTTAAATCCTCCAATCTTCCCCATGGTCATATCTTGTAGCTGAACCCTTGTTGGCGCCAAGTCGGTGTTGTACTGATACTGATGGTAGAAGGTAGTAGCGAGATCCTCCCAAGTGTTGATACGAGAACCATCTAACTGATAAAACCATTCAAGTTGTGTTCCAGCCAAGCTTTCTTGGAAAAAGTGAACCCATAGCTTCTTATCAACAGTGTGTGGCTGTATCTTATGCACATAAGATTTCAAATGGAGTTTTGGACAAGAGACCCCATCGTACTTGGAAAAGATTGGTATTTTGAATTTGTGGGGAATGACCACCCTAGAGATCAATCCCAAATCATAAAAATATAAATTGGGGACGGCTTGAATTTCAACAGCTTTCAATCTGTCTTCTAACTGCTTGTATTTGATATTAGCGGGTGGATACTGCTCGTTGAAATAATCAT
Organism: Vicia faba; assembly: GCA_948472305.1. NCBI lineage: Eukaryota > Viridiplantae > Streptophyta > Magnoliopsida > Fabales > Fabaceae > Vicia > Vicia faba. The sequence continues at coordinate 1,361,351,864 of OX451739.1, read as the reverse complement.
CATCAGATTCTTAATCATTTACACATTCAACTTGAGTAATCTTGACCTAACCGACCTGGTTCTTGTCCTCTTCAGATGAGTCTCCTCCCACTGGGATTTAACGGGTTGTCTCCTTGAACCTTCTACCCATGTTGAGTAGAGCCTTCTTCTTTGGTTTCTTCTTAACGGCCACCGGAGCCATCATATCTTGTTGCTCCTTGGTTAGGGCAAGTAGAGTCTCATGAAACTGAGAATTCTGGGTTTAGAGATCCTTCACATTTTGCTCTAGATCCATCTTGCTGAAATAAATAACAGAGAGATAAGGAAATCTATTATGCGAAAACCTGTCATGTTATGATGCATGGAATATGTACATGCAAATGATTTCAAGGATTAATGAAACTTAAATTTGTATAGACAAAAGAATAAACAAACATTAATTTTCATTCGACAAATCAAGAAAGATTACATCATGCCTCTTGGGCTTACAAAATAGCTTTCTACTATAAAAAGACCGAACACATCCTCTTTGGCGCGAGATAAGCGTTCACACTTTGCTCTTCTTGTAGCTGCTTCGTAAGCTCCAAGACCCTCTTCTCACTAGCATAGAATTGAGCTTCGAAAGTATCTCGTTCTTCCTTAAGCTGAATCTAACTCTTTTGTAAGTCTTCGAGAGAGGTAGGCATGTCGATATGGAGGATAGTATATGGAACATCTCCTTCAACCACATGCTCCATGATGACTGGTAAGATAGAAGGGTAAGGCATCACAAGTTTTTGAGCATGAGCTCGTACCCATTTAAGGTAAGGCTCGAGGGGAATGGAGTTCTTGTGTCCTAAAGTCTTGCTATCCACCTTGTTCAACATCCTCCAAGCTTAGATAAATCTCTGGAGGTAACCTTGATCGTCATTCTCGTAGTCAAATACCACTCCTTGAATAAGCATCTCATGGGGACCATCCCTCCGGGCGTAACCAAACTGTCTTAAGGCTAAGCAAGGGTTGTAAGTGATACCTCCTCTAATTCCAAGCAAAGGGACATTAGGGAACTCTCCACAACAGTCAACAATAGTAACATTCTCCAAAGAGCGGGAACACCAATGAATATCTGAATGTCTGAGCGTCATTAACCTATGTGACCACCTTGAACCTTGCTCGTTCTTCAATATAGATTGGGGAAGATGCGAAATAAACCATCTTGCCAAAATAGGAGTGCAACACATGAGGATACCTCTTTTCCTCATGGTGCGAGTGTGAAAAGCATGTAGGATGTCCCCTAGCAAAGTAGGCACCGGGTTACGAGACATGAATATTTTGACAGTGTTCACATCTATGAGTTGGTCAGGATTTGGAAACAAAACCATACCATAGATGAGGAGAGCCACAATTTCCTCAAAGGCTTGCGAATCTAAAGAGTTCCAACAGTTTTGGGCTTTCTCAAACAAGAACTTTGCTAGGAAACCTCTGATACCACTCCTTGTTTCCCAATTAGTTGTGATATCTGATGGTTGCAAGTGTAGGGTTTGGGCAATCTCTTATGGCTTTGGATCTCTTTCCGTACCGTTGAAAGGTAGTTGATTGAGAATGGAAACCCTCAAGAGTTTGGAGAATTCTTTCAAAGTTGGCACAAGTTGATAATCGGGAAATGTGAAGCAATGGTGTAGAGGATCAAAGAACTGAAAGAGCACCTTCATCATGCCTTCATCAGTGTTGGAGGTAACCAAGTTTAGTAGGCGACCATATCTTTCGGTAAATGGAGAATTTTCAGGAATCCTTGATGCTAACTCTTTAAGTTGAGGAGGGATCCTTACAAGATTGACTTGAATGGTTTTCCTGCGAATATAATCCATGTCCTACAAAACAGAACAAAGATAAATCCCAAAAATCCTTGAAATGGTTATTGAGTATGAGTATGATGTTATGATGTTTATGATGTTATGTACAAGTAAATATATACAAACAAAGAAAACAAGTCCTTAGGTTTAGGCTTGCATGAAGTTTCATAGGTAAGTACCCTCTTGAAGTTTAGTTGGCTCAAACTTGTCCTAGCAATAGTAACTGGTGACTAAGGAGCTCAATATCACCGGTTGTTTCTTTGGTCATTGTTTCATTACAAGCCTCTTAAATTACGACCGAAATATCCCAAAAAACCAAACCTCAATGAGTGTAGTATCGAGTATCTACCAACTTCGGACTGCACCAAAGCCGGTCATCTCACTACGTCCTAATGGCCAAGTTGGTCAAGCAAAGGTTCTAAAAGTTCATTAGTGCTTCATGACATCACTCAGCGGACCCGTATTCTCCTTGACTAATCAAGGGCTACCGGTACCCATAAATATGTCGCACTAACATAGTTATTCTTAGACCGTGTCGGTATACCCCGCACAGTTTCCATAATGTATTGCTACTTACCTAAAAGGTATCCTAAATCCGGGTAGAGGATTCAAACCCAAACAAAGAACCAAAATGTAAAACATACAAGTCAAACAATAAAAGAAAGTAAATGTGATCTAACCCTAAGGTAACCCCACTTTTAAGTTATCCCCAGCAGAGTCGCCAGTTCTATGATACGATGGGAGAATTGACTTGGTTGTTTCGCGTTTTATGGCAAATGTTGCAGTTAGCAAGAGTCTCCACCGACTTTTCTTTTATCCAAAAGGAAAGGTGAAAAAGCACAGGAAAGACCTTTGAGATTGTTTCTTGAGTTCGGGGGGTAGATTATGAAAAGGGAAGGTATTAGTACCCTTTTCATCCATGGTTTTCCATGGGCTCTTAGTTACTTGCTAGGTCACTTGCTTTTGTTTGAAATTATGCTTCGTGTGGTTTTTGAAAGTATTTTGAAAAGGTGCCATCGTTTAGGAAAACTTTATAATGATTCTCATTCGTAAGAATGTATACAAAGTGTGGATCTTTTGAAAATGTTTTCAAGTTTGAAAGGTGTTTTTGAAAGTGTTGGTGTTTGTTTTGAAAATAGCAAGGATGTTTTGTTTTAAAAGTGAGCAAGTAACTAGGAACATTATACCTACTCAAAAGTCTTTCATGTTCATTTCCTTTATCCTTTGACATTGTTATCTTACCATTGATTTGGTAAGTAACCCTATCTTTGGATGTAAACGGGACGGGCGTGAGTCATCGTATAACCATGATTAGAAATGTTGCAAGGTATCTTAGCACTTTTATTTAGGGGCTAAGATCATTTTGAAAGGCAACTTTTGATAGCGTCATCGAGGGACTATGATCTTGTATTTTTTTTCTTGTTTTTGCTAAGATATCTCACATGCATAACATGGCCATTTTGTAAGGCAACCAAGTAGATTTTACCCTAGGGGTGCTTGTGTACAAGTGTATTGATTTTCATGCTTGATTTATCTTTGATTAGGGTTTTCTAATTTATTGGTTTTAGTCTTTCCATTCAAAACCCTAATTACTAGCATTTATATCTAAAGCGATAAATTGCGGAATTTAAAATTACTACGCTATTACAATACTTGTGGGAGGGGGTGTACAAATTACAAATGAGGATTGCAAGAATTTAAATCTAAATAATCTATTACAACTATATTGAATTTGGATAAATAATGTACAAAAATGAATAAATATACAAGCATGTAAAATGGAAAGAAAATGAACTTTTGTTTGGATTTTTTTGGAAAAAAGGGTTTTGTTTTAACCTAATTAACTAAAAGAAAAATAATTAATTAAATTAGTAAAAATTAAATCTAATTTTACTAAGAAAAGAATTTAAATAAAATCCTAATCTAAATATTAATTGATTAAAAAAGAAATTAAGTTTGTAAGAAGAATATTTTTGGTATTTTTGTCTTAAAAATAATTTATAATATTATAAAATATTTTTAGTCTTTTTGTTTTAAAACAATATATTTTAATTGTGAAAAAGAAAAATAACTAAAACCCTAGTTTTTTTAATTAAATTTACAAATCAATTAGTAAAATAATTAAAATATGATTAAATAAAATAATTTTTATTGTAAAAAATAAATAAACTATATCAAAATATAAATCTAATATTTTTATATATTTTTTATGATTTTTTTAATATTAAATAAAATATTTAAGAAAACAAATAAAATAAAAATGAGAAAAAGAAAATGAAATGGGCCAGGGGTGTGAATAGTCAGCAGGGGGGTTAAAAAGAAGCAAAAAAATACTTGGCCCAACGAGAGGAGCCCAACGCTGCAAACAAATGACAAAAAATGAGAAAATGTGAGAAAAACAAGCAAGAGGGTACCATTGGGGCTCGAACCCAGGTCCCATAGGTTAACAGGCGCGTGCTTTACCACTGGGGTGGCTATACATCCATTCATATAAACAAAACAATAAATATATGATAGAAATCAAGTCCATGGCCTGAACTTCATCTTCAACCTTGCGCCCAGCCAGAATACCTGCATCTTATTCATCTCTCATCCATTTGCAAAAATGTAAACATGAATCTTGTGGCAAATTTCCTCACAATTTCAGAAAGGCAAAGCAATAAAATTATAGATCAAAGACAAGCATGAATTTTTATGGCCCTAATCTGAACCCTAAAAATTTTAGAAACTTCAATCTTAAAATTCTCCAAGCTCGAGCAACATAAATAAAAACTATGGACATGGTTAGCTTTTGAGCAATAATATCTACATTTTTCTTTCACAAATAAACCATTAATGATGCTTGTATAAAGAGTTCAAAGTTGAGATAACTTACCTCAAAACTGGAAATCGTGTTCTACAAATGATCACTCCTCAAGGTGTTGTGATGATCAGAAAAGCTCCACTGAGGTCCCAGTAAGCTAATGCAATGATTAGCTAGGTTAGAGAGTGGCTGAAATGGTCTGGAGAAGTCCACTTGCAGTGCTCTGTTTTTGAACTTGGAAATGGAGGAAGATGGTGTTACAGAACTGTAAAAGGGTCAGGGATGACTTCTAAATGATGTTTAGAAGCTTTAGGAACAAAGAGGCTTGAAAACACATGAGGGAGTTATGAGTTTCAAACTTTTGATCAGGTCATGTGAAAATGGAGGTATGAGATGCAAATCTGAGTTCTTGGTGTTTTCAGGGCTCAAGCATGCATGGGATTTGTGACAAAAAAACTTGTGTATGTATAAGCAAAAGGTCTTAGTGCTTGAGAGAGTCAGAAGTACAAGTTATAGGTTGATTGCTATGTTACTTGATTTTGAAGAAAAGTGGGAAAACAAGTTTCAAGAGGAAGTATAAGCATGGGATGAGTGATTGTAAGTGTCTAGACAAGCTTATCTTGAGTTATGGGACATGTATGATCATAAGAAAGCAATTTCAAGGCTCAAGAACAAGTTTTATGCAAAAAGTTACTTTATCAAAATAGCATTGTGCACTTTCTTCCCAAAATGGATATAAAGCATGGCCTTGCATTGAATGCTTGAATTGAGACCTCTAACAATTGTGCAAGTAATTAATTATGGAGTGCCTAACAAGTTTGAAGCCTGTAAAGTAGAGATTATGCAGTATAGGTTTGAAATTTGAACCTTGTTCATCACAAAATGACTTATATTTCAAGTGTGAAAACCCTAACTTCATCTCTTCGATTCTCCCTACTCAAGAATGATCTCAAGGAGTTATTGGATATTTTAGAAATATTGTAATGTGCTCTACAACCACTCTTTGAATCACTTTTGAAAATTCCCCTTGGAACTATATGAAAAAGTGTCATGAAGTTAGGTCAAAATCCTGATCAAAACTAGGGCAAAATTTCACTAAGTGTCCAATTTCAAGACCATGACTTTAGGAATTAATAACTTGAGATCCAAGAATTTTTAGGAGAATTTGTGTAAATAAGTGTTGTAGATATCATGTAGATCTACAACTTTCATGTTGAGAGTTTCTTCTGAATCCTCTTGCATCATGGTGAAAAATTGGCTTAAAGTTATGAAAAAACATGAAGTTTAAACACTTCGAAAAATTTCTAAGTTAGAAAACTTTGACTTTTCAAAATGAAATCTTGACTTTTGATTTATTGATGAATAAGCTTCATATTTTTACATGATTTAATGAATTGTAATCTTTGATATTGAATTTTGACCAAAAAGTCAAAGTTTGACTTTTCAGTGTATAGTTGACTTTTTGATCAGTTGACTGAAAATTCACTATCAATCCAATTGATCTTGAATAATATTTTAGGTCATTCCATTAGGTCAAAATGATTAAATTTAACTCTTGAAATCATGCTTCAAACCAATTGACCATTTGCTAGGTCAAAAATCAGAAATTGCCCTTTCTTAGTTAAAACCCTAATTTTGACCATTTTGCCCTTTTGATGATTTGATCAAATTTCTTGGGGAATTATAGTCCAAACTTGATCAAATGATACATATGAGTTTATAATATTGATGTGGATAAAAAATTATGAAGTTTGACTATAAATTGGCCATAGTTGACTTTTCCCTCAATACAGCTGATTTTTAGGTCAACTGCTCAATTGATTGGGAAAAAGTGTGATCCAAGGCTTGAAACTTGACATGAGTAATCTTGGGGGTCCATAATGATCCATGAAATTCAATTTAATCATTGAAAGTTCAATTATCCTTGTGCAATCTCAAACCCTAATTTTGGTCACCAGTGCTTAAGGAGGTGTCTTGAGCTGATCAATCCTAGTGCAGTCTTGAACCAAGAGAGATCCTTGTGAGAAAATATTTGATAAATGAGAGGGAAAATTTTGGGGGTACAACACAAGGCTTGTCCACTACTTCTTCGGTATTGATCTTATGACAGTAAGTTGGTTCATCCATCCGCTCAATGGTGATCTAGGGAGCCTCGTTATCCCACCTGATTTTAAACATGGATAACATAGTGGCTAGCGCGTTCGCTAGTTGATTTTCCTCTTGTGGGAAATTCTCAAAGGTAATTTCCTCAAAATTTGGGATTAATGTCAACACACGTTCTTTGTAAGGGATGAGATTAGGATGCTTCGTGTCCCATTCTCCTTTGATCTGACTGATGACTAAGGCTGAATCTCCAAATACCTTTAAGCACTTGATTCCCAAATCTATGGCGGCTTTGAGACCCATAATACACACTTCATATTCCGCCATATCATTGGTATAGTTGAAACAAAGTCTTGCAGTGAAGGGAGTATGACATCCTCCAGGGGATATGATCATAACGCATATGCCATTGTTGAGGGCGTTGGAAGCTCTGTCAAAAACCAAGGTCCATCGGGATCCTTGTTCAGGTCTATCATATGGTCTGAGTTCTTCATAATTGTTTACCAACATGATTTCTTCATCTAGGAACTCGAATTTCATGGACTGGTAGTCATCCACATCTTGATGAGCAAGGTGACCGGCTAGCACACTCCCCTTTATTGCTTTTTAGGTAGTGTATTGAATGTCTTATTAGTCAGGATCATATGCCATCTAGTTGTTCTTCCAGAGAGGGCGGGCTTCTCGAATATGTATTTAATTAGATCCATCTTGGATATCAATAAGGTAGTATGGGTAAACATATATTGTCTTAGCCAGTGAGCAGTCCATGTCAGAGCGCAGTAAGTTTTCTTGAGCAGTGAATATCTGGTTTCACAATCGGTAAACTTTTTTCTCAGGTAGTATATTGCATGCTCTTTTCGGTCAGACTCGTCATGCTGCCCCAGCACACACCCCATTGAATTTTCTAAGACAGTTAGATACATGATCAAAGGTCTTCCCTCGACTGACGACATTAAAATAAGAGGCTCTTGAAGGTACTCTTTGATCCTGTCGAAGGCAACCTGGAAGTCATCGTTCCAATCCAACACTTGATCTTTCTTCAGTAATTTGAAGATTGGTTCACAAGTAGTGGTTAGGTCAGAAATGAACCTGGCGGTGTAGTTTAGCCGTCCTAAGAATCCTCTGACTTCCTTCTCGGTGAGAGGAGCAGGCATTTCTTGTATTGCTTTTACCTTTGCAGGATCCACTTCGATACCTTTACCGCTGACAATGAAGCCTAGGAGTTTACCGAACCTCACTCCAAATTTACATTTACTCAGGTTCAACCTTAGATTGTATTTCTTCAGTCTTTCAAACAGTTTCTATAAACGGTCAAGGTGTTCCTATTTAGTTTGAGATCTAGATATCATGTCATCCACGTAGACCTCTATCTCGTGATGGATCATATCGTGAAACAGAGCTACCATAGTGCGCTGATAAGTTGCCCCAACATTCTTCAACCGAATGGAATAACTTTGTAACAGAACGTGCCCCACTGTGTGACGAAAGTCATTTTCTCCATGTCCTCAGGTGCCATTATAATTTGATTGTACCCGGAGAAACCATCAATGAAGGAAAATACTTTATGTTGTGCGGTGTTGTCAACCAGAATATCGATATGGGGAAGCGGGAAATCATCCTTAGAGATTGCCCTATTCAAGTCTCTGTAATCCACACACATGTGTACTTTACCGTACTTTTTAGGCACTGGAACAACATTGGAGACCCACTGTGGATAGGAGGTGACGGAAAAGAATCCAATGTTGAACTGTTTCATGACTTCAGTCTTGATCTTCCCTGACATTTCTGGCCGTATGCGACGAACTTCCTGTTTTACCGGAGGGCAGTATTCTTTTGTCGGCAAACGATGGACCATGATATCAGCGTCAAGTCCTGGCATGTCTTCATATGACCAGGAAAATACCTCAACATAGCAATGTGGTAACTGGGTTAAGCGCTTCTTGACACTAGGTTCCAGATTGGCACTACCTTGACTTCTTTCTTGTCTCCTTTGGTACCTAAGTTAGCTGTGTCAACTGGCTCTTCATGGGGTTTTATGGTCCTTTCCTACTATTGTAGTAACCTGGCTAATTCCCCTGGCACTTCACAATCTTCCTCACGTTCGTCTTCGACTTGGTAGATAGGATTTTCAAAGTCACAATAGGCCATAGCAGAATCGTTACCCATGGGATCCTGAGTGGATGTGGATCTGCATTTTGATATGTGAGTGTGTGTAAGAGCATAACTATCTTTGAAAAAATAAAAATGTAGAAAAAGAAGAACAAAGCGAGTAAAATTTGTATGCAAAAACGTCCATGATTTATTGATGACATATGAAAATGAAGTAACAACTCTCACAAATAGACCGTTGTGCCTCGGGTAAGACACAAGGTTTTAAAGTCTAAATTTTTTAATTATTACAAGTCCGACAAAAATTTAAAGACAATTATTGTTGGATAAAAGTAATAGGGACAAATTCTTTGGCTTCCCAGTTGTTGGGTCCTCCGCTGATAGTTGGAAAAATCCATTCTTCCAGGTCACAGCTGTCATCACTATCTTCCACTGTGTTGACTCCATGGTTGTTGATCCGCAAAGGTGGTCCCCCGGCACGAGCACGACTAACAGCTTTTTGGGCTCCTAAAGTAAAACCCAAACCAAATTTGTCAGATTTATAGGGAATATCCGAAAGTTGGCCCCAAATGGTACACCCACCTTATTCGACTACTGCCTTGGCATCTTTCAGAGAAGCCATCTTCAATGGATGTCTCGTAATCTTCGGGACTTTGGAAACAGTCTTGGTTGCCTTGTCATCCATCAGGTGTCGGACACCTGCCTTCCATAAATGACAACCAGTCGGTAGAGATAAACAGAGGTGGCAGCCTTCACCACAACCTAGAAATAAACCGGCCTTCAACAAGTTCCTTTTGATGGTTTAGAGGGGAGTAACAAGTTCATCAACAATATTAACAAACACATCATCTTCAATAGCATTAACACCACGACCGTGCTTGGGCATAGGAGCGGTGATAACATTTCGAATCTCAGGAGCATTAAATTCAATTTCCTCTGCCTCGAGAAGGTCTTGCACCTTGTTTTTCAAAGCCCAGCAGTCGTTTGTATCATGACCTGGACTTTTTTAATGGTAAGCACAACGATCCTTTGGGTTATAATGGGGAGAGGCAGTATTGGGATTCTTCAGAGCTTCCCGCAAGGTTACTAGATTAGATTTCAACAAATGCGGCAAGACTTGAGACAACATCATATTTATCCGGGTAAACTGTCTTACCGGCCTTTCCGTTTTAGACTGATTGTTCCTTTGTTGAGTAGGTGCAGGTTTAGAGATCATGACAACCCCTACCGTTAGACGGCGTTCAGTTCTATCCTGATTCCTATGGTCATATGCAACACTGACCTTATTCTTTCCGGTAAAGGGCTTCTTTATCGCGCTCGAGGATGCATCTCTTTTAAGTTTTCCACTTTTTATACCCGCTTCTACCCGTTCACCGGTCATGATTAATTTGGTAAACCCGGCCGAGGAGCTTCCGATCAAGTGTTTGAAGAATGGACCAGATAGCGTGCCTAAGAACATATCCACCAATTCTCTGTCAGATAGAGGGGGTTGGACCCTTCCTGCGAGATCTCGCCATTTTTAAGCATAGGTTTTGAAACCTTCACCTGTACCCATAGACATGCCTTGAAATTGTGTTCGTGTTGGAGCTAAGTCAGCATTATACTCTTATTGCTTGTAAAAAGCGGCCACCAAATCTTCCCAATTGCGGATGTTGGTCCCTTCCAACTGGTAGAACCAATCCAACTGCGTCCCTGACAAGGTTTCCTGGAAGAAATGCACCCATAGATTCCTATCTGCAGTATGGGGTTGAATTTTCCTGACGTATGATCTCAAGTGCAGCTTTGGACAAGAGACACCGTCATATTTAGCAAAAGTGGGGACCTTGAATTTCTGCGGTATGACAACCCCTGAGACAAGTCCTAGCTCCTCAAAATCCAACCTCGGTACCTTCTGGATTTCCATAGCATTGAGGCGATCTTCCAACTGTTTGTATTTGTCGCCGGCTGGAAGATACTGCTCTTCAGAGTAGTCAACCTCTTCTTCCTCTTCAGATTCTGGAGGGTCAGTTACTTCCTTATTTTTCCCTTCTTGATTATCCCTTTCACAAGATGATGTTGTGAAGTATAGAGTCCGTCTGGCTGGTCCTTTGAACCGTCTTCCCAGATTCAAAACACCGTTTGATTTCTTCGCTTTCTTCTTCTTTTCTTTGATCAACAGAGTTTTCAACTCATCTTGTCCTTTTGCCAGATTCAAGAACATTTGTTGAAACTGGGCATTTTGCGCCCGAAGATCTTTTATTGTCTATTCAATATCCATCTCACTGAATTAAACAGTAGAAAGATAAGGAGACCTGTTGTAAGAAACATGTTTGTGTTATGATGAATGAAGATGCATATGCAAATGATTTCAAGGAAATTAGAGATTTAAATTTGCTTTAGACAAAAAAGGAACACACGTTATATTAATAAATGCAAGTTCGAGTACATCATGCCTCTTTGGGCTTACAATGAAAGAAATAAAATACAAAAACTCCTAAGACAAAAAAGTTGAACGCATCCTCTTTGGTGCGATGTAGGCGTTTAGACTCCACTCTTCATGAAGTTGCTTGGTGAGTTCCAGAACTTTCTTCTCACTGGCGTAGAATTGGTCTTAGAAAGTGTCTCACTCTTCCTTAAGATGTATCCAATCCCTTTGTAAGTCTTCGAGAGAGGTGGGCATGTTAGGATGAAGGATAGTGTATGGGACATCTCCTTCAATAATAGGCTCTATTATAATTGGGAGGATGGAGGGGTAAGGCATTGCGAGACTCTGAGCGCGAGCCCGTACCCATCTAAGGTAAGGCTCAAAAGGAATGGAATTCTTGTGCCCCAATGTCCTACTATCCACCTTTCTTACCATACTTCAGGCTTGTATGAACCTCCAATGGTAGTCTTGATTGTAACTTTCATAGTCGAACACTACACCTTGGATAAGCGTGTCATATGGACCATCTCTTCGTGCGTACCCAAACTGTCGTAGAGCTAAGCGAGGGTTATAAGTGATGCCTCCCCTAATGCCAAGCAGAGGAACATTAGGGAATTCCCCACAACGATCGATGATAGTAATGTCCTCCGAGGATCGAGAACACCAGTAGATATCTGAATTCCTGAGTGACATCAGCCTGTTGGACCACCTCAAACCTTGCTCATTCTTCACAACGGATCGGGGAAGATGTGAAACAAACCATTTAGAAAACAGAGCAGTACAACACATGAGGGTTCCTCTTCTCCTCATGGTGCGAGTGAGGAGAGAATGCAAGATATCTCCCAACAAAGTAGGCACCAGATTGTGAGATAAACAGATTTTAACAGTATTCACATATATAATTTGGTCAGGATTTGGAAATAGTATCAACCCATAGATGAGAAGAGCCAAAATTTCTTCGAAAGCTTGTAAATCCAGGTTGTTCCAACAGTCTTGAGCTTTTTCCAGTAAAAACTTGGCTAAGAACCCTTTGACACCACTTCTTGTTTCCCAATTAGCCGTGACGTCGGATTATTGCAAGTGTAAAGCTCGGGCAACCTCTTCAGGGCTTGGGTCTCTTTCGGTACCGTTGAAAGGTAGTTGATCGAGGATAGGAATTCCCAAGAGCTGAGAGAACTCTTCCATAGTTGGTACAAGCTGGTAATCGGGGAAGTTAAAGCAATGGTGCAACGGGTCAAAGAACTAGAAAAGCACCTTCATCATGTCTTCATCAAAGCTCAAGGTAACCAAGTTGAGAAGTCGTCCATGTCTTTTGGTGAACGGAGAATTCTCAGGGACTCTTGACGCTAAATCCTTGAGCTGAAAAGGTACTCGTACAAGGTTGACATAGATTGCGTTCCTGCGAGTGGGCATCATATCCTACAAAACAGAACAAAGATGAATCTAAAAATCCTTGAAATGGTTAGTTTAAAATGCTATGGTATGATGTCATGATGTTATGTACAAGCATATGCACAAGTTAAATCAAACAAATCCTTAGGCTTAGGCTTGCATGGAGTCTCATAGGTAAGTACCCCCTTGAAGTTTAGTTGGCTCAACCTGTCCTAGTTAATAGTAACCAGGTTCTAAGGGATCTCAATATCATTGATTTGTCTTCTCGGGCATTGTTTCAGCGCAAGCCTCTTTCATGGAGAACGAAATATCCCAAAAAGCCAAACCTCAATGAGTGTAGTATCGAGTATCTACCAACTTTGGACTGCACCAAAGTCGGTCATCTCACTACGTCCTAATGGACAAGTTGGTAAAGTAAAGGTTCTAAAAGTCAGTTAGTGCTTCATGACATCACTCAGCGGCCCCGTATTCTCCTTGACTACTCAAAGGCTATCGGTACCCACAAATATGTCACACTAACGTAGCTATTGCTTAGACCATGCTGGTATACCCCGCACAATTTCCATAACGTATTGCTACTTACCTATAAGGTATCCCAAATCCGGGTAGAGGATTTAAGCCCAAACAAAGAACCAAAATATAAAGCATACAAGTCAAACAAAGAAAGCAAATAAAGGAGATCTAGCCCCAAGGAAACCCCACTTTTAAGTTATCCCCAGCAGAGTCGCCAGTTCTATAACGCGGTGGGAGAATTGTCTTATTTGTTTTGCGTTTGATCTCAATTATGCGGATAGCAAGAGTCGCCACCGACTTTTATTTTATCCAAAAGGAAAGGCTGAAAAGAACAGGAAAGACCTTTAAAGATGTTTTCTTGAGTTTGGGGGGTAGATTATGAAAAGGGAAGGTATTATAACCCTTTTCATCTATAGTTATCTATGGGCTCTTAGTTGCTTGCTAGATCACTTGCTTTTGTTTGAATGTTCCTGTGGTGTGGGTTTTGAAATTATTTTGAAAATGTCTTTGTAATGGTTCTCGTTTCTATAAGAACGCGTACAAAGTTTTGTTTCGAAAATAGTTTAAAAAGGTGTTTGTGTAATGTGTTTTTGAAAGTGATTTTGAAAATGTGTCTTCTTTGTAATTGCTCTCGTTTGTATAAGAACGCGTACAAAGTGTTTGTCTTTTGAAAATGTTTCAAGATGAAAATGTTGGTGTAAAAATGATTTTTTATCATGAGAAAGCCAGAAACTATGAGTGAATCTACCTACTCAAAAAGGTCTTAGATGTTATTTTCCTCCTCCTTTAGATGTGGCTATCTTATAATTGATTTGGTAAGAAGCCCCATCGTTAGATGTGAAGGGACAGGCGTGATTCAATCGTACAGTCATAGAAGGCAACTTGTGAGACGCTTTATCAACTTTCGTAAGGGACTAGATCATTTTACCGAAGGCAACATCGAGGGGCTACGATCTTTTTTATCTAAGGGTCTTTGCTAAAGCGTCCTATATTCGAGGGACATGACTGTGTTTCCGAGGCAACAAGCGAGGTTACCCTAGAGGTACGTGTGTGAAAGTGTGTTTAATTCAAGTTAAGTTGTTCTTTAATTAGGGTTATCTAGCGATTGATTTTATATCTTATCATGCACGCCTAATTACTATACAGTATAAGGAAATGGGGGTACAAATTCACATATGGGGGTACAAATTCACAAATAGGGACGGATCAATGCGATTAAAAGTCCAAATAGGCAAACAATACAACCGAATCGAATTGAGAAATTAATCGAAATTACAACAAATTTATGAAGTAAAATTAATTAACAAAGTAAAGAAATTCTTGATGTTTTTGTTTGTGAGAATTTTTGAAGAGAAGATAAAAACCTATTATAGAGGAGAAAATAATTACAAAGAAATTAAATCGAATGTATATGTATCTTTTGGTATTATTTATCATGAAGAATTTAAACAAAACAATTTAAAACTAAATAAAAAGTTAATTAATAACATTATTCACAAAAAATCCCTAACTAAGCTAATTAAGAAAATTTAACTAATTTAAAAGAAAGTTAACTTAGAAAAAGTTAATAAATTATTTACAAAGTCCTAAACTAATTAAGAAAATAAATTAATTTTGAAATTATATATTTTCATTAATTAAAAAAAATACTAAAGGTTAAATTAAATCTAAACTAAATTAAAAATCTAAAATTACTAACTAAATTAAAAATTACTAAATCAATTATAAGGAGAGGTATGAAACAAAATTATGAATGTGTTGTCATGAATTTCATATGAGTTTTTTATTTATTAAAAGCCCAAACCTTTTTTTGATGACTTTTGAGGAAATGACAAAAATGTTGAAAAAAAGAAGCACAAAACGTCCCAGGGGGTCTCGAACCGGAGACTTCTATATTACACCAACACGCGCTGACCACTACACCAACTAACTCTTTGTTTACTTCTATGAATTTGTTAATATAAAATAGTAAAATTTATTAAATGGGCTGGGCAAAGAGAATAGGCCGAAACCCGGTTTTGTTGAGTGGGAAAGAAGGGTTATGAAAATCCTAAAACCGATTGAGGGGGCGCCATTGGAGGTTAGTTGTCTACATAGGGAATAAAAAAAATTAATCATTATTAACAAAACCTATCTCTATACTGTATTGAAACTGCAAAAACAAAATACTCCCTTCCCTAATCACAGATCTAATCCTCTATTTCTCTTCTATCTGCTTTCTCTTTTCTGCGAATATTGTGTTGTTTCAGAGAGAGATCGCAAAAAGTGAGAGAAAACTGAAAGGGGGAAAAGAAGAAGAAATGGGATGACGCAAGAGGTGATGATACCGTTAAAGGTTGGAGTTTCAGTGAAGGGAGTATATGTTTAAGGGGTTGGGCGGTTAACATGAGAAGTCGGGAGGTAAGAGATGGAGTGAATTTCAGGGAGAAGAGGGAATCACAGGGAGTATGTATATGTTATAGTGAAGAGGAAGTGGGTTCATGTGGGTACTGATAATGGAGGAAACTATTGATAGAAGAAGAAGATGGGAGATGAAGGACTGTGTTGCGATGAGAAGATAACATTTTTTTGTTTTGGCTGCTGCATTTATTTTTTTATGTTCACTATATAAATATTTTTCTGATTTATTTGATTATGACATAATATAACACATGCAGATAAAAGACTTTATGATGGAAATTTTACCTTGCTGCTGGCTTTTCATTTGACAAGGAAGTTGGTTTCTGTCTTTTTTCTGTAGTTCCTCTCTTTAATTTCTGAAGGGTTCTGGTTTGAAGGAAATGATGACAAAAAATAGGAATTTCTTTGATGCTTGGCGTTTTACAAAACTGTTTATGTATGTAGCTTGGTTGCTGTAAAAATGCTTTGTTATTTCTTTCTTTTCTCTTCTGATAGAAGCCCCATAACCATCCTTTTGTTGTGCTACTGTCTCCTTATATTAACATGAGGAAATAACTTCTGGGGGGGGGGGGGGGGGGGGGGGAAGGATATGGATTTTTGAACATAATTGTTATGCTGCTTTGCTCCTTTTTGCTGCAGTTTTTTATTTACAAATTTTATGCAATTGCTGGACTGTTTTCCTGGTATAGGTTTGGGCAGCAATGCAGGCTACATTGCAGTCTGCTTTCTTGACAGTAATTTGTTTTCTTATGTTTTGTTTTGTTTACAGTAATGCAGGCTGGTTTTCTCTCTCTTTTTTGACAGTATTTTTCTTTGTGAACCAAAAAGAATATATATATTTTGTGATTTGCAATGAAAATATTGCTTTGGGCCAATGATTAGAAATTGATTGGCAAAGATAAATGAGGCCTTTGTTGGGCTTTCGCAAATGATTTAATGGTGAATTCCTTAAACCGCACACTTATTCTTTGAGCAAACCCTAATGATGAGTTTTCCTTTTTTACAAATCATTCTTGCTTGAATTTTTCATATATTGATCGCTTGCTAATTTTCCTTTTCTTGTTTCATGAACACGAGAATTGGATGGAGAACGTGAAGTTGAGAGATGAAAAGGCCATGGCTAACAAAGAGTGTGGACGAGTTTCTTGAAGAGGAAGCAACAGAAAATTGAAGAAGAAAGATTTAATTCTTTTTTTTCTTTGTAATCAACAATTGTAACTTGTGATTTCACAATGGTGTCCCTCTTGTAACTTGTCCCAAAAATGTAATGAACACAAAACTGAGTGAATTTTATGAATGAAAAATTTATTGTAAAATTAAACAAACTCTTGAATCTTGATTGAGAATAGAAATTTATACTTGAATTGTTTGAATAATACTCCCCACTTCGTATCTTGAAATTTAAGAAATCAAACATGACCTTAGTAACTTGTATTTCAAGTAAACCATGCACCTTGTACTCCAATTAAATTTCTTAAACAAAATAAATATTTAAGAATTCAATTCCACTTGGTTAACTCGAACCCAAAACCATGGTCATTTGAAATGAAAATCTTAATCTTCACATCATGTCCAAATCAAACTTGCATTCAAAATGAACTCGCACGCCATGCTCGATATAAAATGGAACTTTAATTCCAAAACAAACATGCTTTTAGAACATTCATCAGTCTTGTAAATTAGCAAACTTCAACATGAGAATCAAAGTCCCGAGAGAACAATTATGGTTAAGAACATTCGAAATCAAACAAATGACTTGCGATGATTCGATAACTTTCAAAGTCTTCCAAACACAATTTGCCTTCGATCTTTGAAGATAAACTCGTAAGCAACATCACTTATGACCATATGCAAAAATAAACGTCTCAAGATCTTATAATTTGAGGAAATCACATTTCTTAGAAATCATATGGCAATTACTTAAGATTAGGTTAAAGTCCATGAAGCAATCTCTAAAGTATTTGAATTTTGGTGATCCTCCACACGTAATCAACTCTTGATTTGTGAAGAGAAATTGGAGATGACGTTAAGGAAAGTCATATGCAAGAAGAACCGCTTACAAATATCGAATAATGAATCATTTACAATCGCTTGAGCTTGGTCTCGCAAAAGGTCGACTTTTGGGTCAATGGGGTCCTTTTCAGTCATCTGAACCCTTGACTGGGAAAACTTGCAATGCGAGGTTTGAAACTTGGCACGAGCATCCTTGAGGAGACATGAAGATCTATAAAGACTATTTGAAACCTTGGAGACCCATTTTTCTTTGGGAAATAACAAACCCTAATTGTTGACTTACTGCCTAGGAAGAGAATCTGTCTGATCAACTTTTGAGCCAAATTAAATATTCGAGAAACCCTAGGATAGTATCTTGCATGAAAATTGGGAGGGCAAATTTTGGGGTACAACATTATCTTACCATTGATTGGTAAGAAGCCTTATCTTTGGATGTAAAGGGACAGGTGTGGGTCATCGTATAGCCATGATAGCAATGTTGTGAGATATCTTAGCATTTCTCTTTGAGGGACTAAGATCATTTTGAAAGGAAACATTGATAGCGTCATTGAGGGACTATGATCTTGTATTTTTTATTGCTTTTTGCTAAAATATCCCACATGCATAACATAGAAATTTTGGTAAGGCAACAAAGTGGAATTACCCCAAGGGTGTAAGTGTGCAAGTGTGTTTTATTTACATGCATTGTTTTGTCTTGAATTAGGGTTTGTTAACTTGTTGGTTTTAGTCTTTCCATACAAACCCTAATTACTAGAATTTATATAAAGCGATAAATTGAGAAAAGTAAAATTACTAAGCTATTACATCATTAAGGAAGGGGGCATACAAATTTACAAATGGGGATTTTACAAGAAAATTAAACCTAATTATCTATTACAACCATATTGAATAAATGTACAAGAATTGAATAATGATGTACAAAGATATAAATGAAAAAATAAATGATTTTGTTTTGGTTTTTGTGAAAGGGTTTAGTCTTGACCTAATTAAGAAAATGATTAGTTAAAAATAAATAAAATTAAACTTAAACTAATAAATAAATAAATAAAGTTAAAAAATGTTTTTTTAGGGTTTTTTATGAAAAGGTTTAATAATAATAACAATAATATGAAAATTAATAATTAAAAAACATTAAATTCTAAGTTAATTTTAATTTAAAATAAAAGAAAATAATAATTAAACCTAAATCTAAATATTAATTATTTAAGAAAAAAGAAATTAATTTGTTTAAGAAAATGTTTTTGATCCTTTTTGTTTTATAAATAAAATAAAATATATAAGTGTAAATAATAAATAAAAATATTTTACATTTTTTATTAATAAAAATAAAAATAATAATAATAATAGTAATAAAAATATAATAAATAAAAAATAAATTAAATGAAATAAGAAAAAGAAAATAAAAAAAGTTGGGCCAAGAGTGCAAAAGTAAGGCAGGGGGTTAGAGGTCAGCAAAAAAACAAAAGCCCAAAGGGGGAAGCCCATGCGCCTGCTTGCTGGAACAAAAAAGAAGAGAAAAATGTGAAAATGAACAAAAGGTAGCGCGCTGGGTGTTGAACCCATGACCTCCAATACATATGTGCGCTACCTTTGCCACTAGGGTGGTTGTACATCCGTTGACATTGGTGAAATAATAAACATATAACACAAATCAAGTCCTGAATGTAACTTCATCTTCAACCTCTAGCCTGAACATTTGTAACTTCACCATTTCTCAACAAAAATGAAATATGAAAACATGAAAGTTGCCCCATTTTTCCATACGAATCCAATCATGTAAATATAATAAGCTATAAATCAAAGATGAATGAGAATTTTTAAAAGTACCAAATTCTGACCTAATTATTTCAGCAAGTTTAAACTTAAAATTCTTACTACTCGAGCAATATAAATGAAATCTATGGACATGTACAACTTCAGGGAAATGATGTCTACATTTTATCTTCACAAATGCAAGCCTAACAATGCCTAAATGAAAAGATAGAAGTTCAGAAATTGTATCTCAAAAATGGAAATCGTGAAATGATTTTGAGCTTGATTCAAGGTGCTGTAATGATCAGGTTAGCTTCCTCAAGTTCCCAGGAAGCTAATGCAATGATTAGCTTAAGCAATGGATGGCTGGAATGACTTGGAGAAGTAAATGTGAAGACTCTGTTTTTTGGTTATGGAGGTTATAGTAAATGGTGTTACAGTTGGGAAACAAGGACAGTGATGAGTTGTATTTGATGTAAGGAAGCTTTGAAAACTATTTTGAGGGAAAACACACGATGGAAATAGAAGATGCAAGTTCAAGGTCAGAACCTGCACAAAAATGGAGTTTGTGTGCAATTTCTGGCTAGAGGGAGTTTGGGAGAGTTTTCAGGCTTGCAAAATTGTGTCCTAAGTTGCATAATAGTGTCTCAAGTTATAGGAAAAGGTTTTGAGAGCTTGGAGTGATCAGAAGTACAAGTTTACATGTTATGGATTTTTGGCTTGTTTTTGAAGCAAGCTCGACAAGCATTGTTTCAAGGCAAGGTACAAGGCTATCTAAAGTGGTTAGGCACTTTAAATATGCTTATCTGATTGTGTAAAGGATGCTTGTGTAGAAAGAACAAATGCAAAGCTCAATATAAGTTGACTTTGTGATTAGAGCCACTTTACTAGAATGGCAATGTTACTTTGTGCCATTAATGGAAATGCAACTTGGATAATGGCTCAAATGATTGGACAATAGCTCTATCATTTGTCAAAAACATTAATTATTGATTGAAAAACAAGTTTGAGGCCTGCAAAGCAAATATTATGCATCCTAGCATTGAGATTAAATCATGTGTTCATCAAGAAATGACTTGTAATTCAAGAATGAAACCCTAACTTCTTGCCTTCGATTCTCCTTGCTCAAGTATGATCTCAATGAGTTATTAGACATTTTGGAAAGATTTTAACATCCTCTACAACCTATATGTTGGACATTTTTGAATATTCATCTTGGAACTATGTGAAAAATTTCCATGAAGTTAGGTCAAAATCCTGCCTATAGGGCAAAATTTCACTAAGTTTCCAAGTTTCATGAACATGTCTTCTTAAAATCATAACTTGAAATCCATGCATTTATAGAATAAGTTGTGTTATACAATGTTTTAGATATCATTGAGATCTACAACTTTCATGTTGGAAGTTTCCTTTGAATCATCTTACATCATGGTGTAAATTTGGCTCAAAGTTATGAAAAAATATAAATTTTCCAACACTTAGAAAAATTTCTAAGTTTAGAAATTTTGACTTTTCAAAATGAAATCTTGAATTTTTGATTTCTTGATGAACAAGTTTCATATTTTGACATGTCTTGATGAATTATGATCTTTGATACTTGATTTTGATAAAAAAAAAGTCAAAATTTGACTTTTCAGTGTATAATTGACTTTTCATCAGTTGACTGAAATTCATCTGTCAATCAATTAATCTTGAGATATGTTTTGAGCCATGCCATTAGTTCAAAATGATGCATTTTAATCCTTGAGATCATAACTTAAACCAATCAATCATTTTCTAGGTCAAAAATCAGAAATTGCACTTTCTCAGTCAAAACCCTAATTTTGACCATTTTGCCCTTTTGATGATCTGATCAAATTTCTTGTGGAATTGTGGTTCAAACTTGATAAAATGACATATATGATTTCATGATGTTCATATGGATAAAAAATTATGAAGTTTTACTGTAAATTGACCACATTTGACTTTTTCTTCAATACAACTGATTTTTAGGTCATCTGATCAATTAACTGAGCAAAAATGTGATCCAAGACTTGAAACTTGACATGAGAAATATTGAGGGTCCAAAATGATCCATGAAAGTCATATGGGGCATTAAAAGTCCATTTGAACTTGTGCAAACACAAACTCTAATTTTCAGTCGTCAGTGTTTAAGGAGGTGTCTTGAGCTGATCAACCCTTGTGTAGTCTTGAATCAAAGGAGATCTTGTGAGAAATCACTTGAGAAATGAGAGGGAAAATTTTTGGGTACAACAATTTACTAAGTAGTCTTTGATTTTGTCGAAATCCTCTTGATGCTCCTCTTGCCAAACGAAATCTTCATTTTTTAGTCGAAGTAGTGGTGAAAATACTTTGGTTTTTCCACTTAAGTTGGATATCAACCTCCTTAGGAAATTTATCTTGCCCAACAAAGACTGAAGTTCCTTTTTGGTTGATGGTGGTTTGATTTCCATGATGGCTTTGGTCTTACTTTGATTTACTTCTATGCCTTTTTTTATGCACCACAAAGCCAACAAAATCACCTGCCTGCACACAAAAAGCACATTTTAATGGATTCATTTTTAATCCATGTTTTCTCATCCTTTCGAAAGACTTTCGAAGGTGTTGAATATGAGTTGGTTTACTGTTCGACTTTATTAAAACATCATCAATGTAAACTTGCATGAAATCTTCAATAAAATCATGGAACATAGAATTCATTACCCTTTGATATGTCGCTCCGAATTTTTTAAACCGAACGGCATGACAACCCATTCATAGGTTCCCAGTTCCCCAGAGCGGCGAAACACCATCTTTGACACATCTTCGTCTGCAATAAAAATTTGTTTATAACCATAATAACCATCAAGCATACTTAGATATTCGAAACCAGCAGCCGAGTCGACCAACATTTCTTCCACAAGCATAGCATACTCATCTTTTAGGGTGGCCGCATTTAAATCTCTAAAATCTATGCATACCCTTAATTTTCCATTTTTCTTAATTACTGGCACTATGTTTACCAACCAGTCGACATACCTTGCAGTTCTTATGAATATACTTTTGAGGAGTCTTTCTACCTCCTCTTTGATTTTTGACATTATGGCTGGAGCGAAACGTCTGAGAGTCTGCTTTTCTAGTTTCTTTCCCTGCTTAAACCTGGCATTTCATTATAGTCCCAAGAAAAACAATCTTTAAATTCTTTTAATAAATATATTACCTCAAATTTCAACTTTGGGTCGATGTTGACGTTGATATAAGTTGGTCTTTTATGACCCTTTTCGCCAAGATCTATTCCTTCTAAAGGGTCTTATGGCTGCATCTTTTCTGGTGCCATTGGATCCTTTTCGAAGCCTAAGGGTTCTTCGTCATATATGTAGTCCAGACGCTGCTTATCGATGTTTTCTTCGACCGTCTTTATTATATCTGGTGGCTTTGGCTCAATAGCCAAAGTAGCTCCTTCATCTAGAACTTGTGTTTTATTGGCTTCGACAGTCATATTTTCTTCAGCTTCTAGTGCCGAATTTGTTTTACTTTCGGCAATATATGCCGAAATCCTGTTTAGAGCATCTAGCTCAGACATCATCACTGATGTCTCCCCAGCCTGTCGGCCGGTTGGTACAATATGGATCCTCAAGAGGTTCCACATCTCACATAAAACCATGGGTTTCATGTAACTTCACTGAAACAAATACTTCATCAAGGTTGGCATATACATCTTCAGCAGGTTGACATGGGGAAATATTAGCTAATTTCCTATCGAATTGCTTCTTTCCGACATTATTCACGTCTGCCATAAAATACCCTTGATCAACTTCAATATTCTCGACTATGCCACCTTCCCCCCATATCACCAAACGCTGGTGCATAGAGGATAGAACAACCCCTACTCCGTGTAGCCATTCTCTCCCTACTAAGAGGTTGTAACTTGGCTTACCTTAAATCACCATGAAAATAGCCGGCCTCGTAACTAAGCCGACAGTAATGTCCACTTGGATGACACCCATGGTGTTTCTAGTTCTTCCTTCGTAGTCTGATAAGATCGTGTTATGAGATCTAACATCAGTGTCATATTTACCGATTTTCCAAAATAGGTGGTGTGGCATAATGTTCACCGTAGCACCACAGTCTACCAACACCTTGTTGATAGCCACCCCTTCGACCTTAGCTCTTATTAAAAGAGGCTTCAAATGGATCCTCATGGCCATATCTGGTCTTTCAAAGAAAGCATCTTGGTTCTCAATGGAACCATTGTTCATGACAAAATAACATGTTGGCTTGTGTAAAGCCATCTCCTCAGCATCTATGTCTGCTAAATTTTCTACTTCAGTCAAGCAATCATATTTTACTGGTAGAATTGATACTACATTGACTAAGATATTCAAACTTTCTTCAGAGTCAGAATCAAAATTGTTAGTGGCTTCTTCAGAACATTTGGCAGCTGGTCGATTCACGAATTATTTAATCTGTTCTTTTGCAGAGGAGTCGACTTTCACCTTGTACTCCCTCTAATTGCCACCTTTGTTTGCAGCAATCTGGCCAGCAGCTACTTGCCTCTCAGTCTGCGTTCGGCGCTGGAAGTGTCTCCATTGGGTTCGAGTCATGGGATTCTTCCCCATGTAGTTTTCAGAAATGTGGCTTTTCTTCTCTGACTTGAACTCATATCGATAGTTAATAGCTGAATTCCCTTTGTTTGGTGCCCCGTCAATTGGTGCGCCCTTTCTCCCTTAGGGTTTAATCCGTGTACCGTCAGGAGATTTTACTGAGGGAATATAACTCCTAGGTTTAGAATGAGAGTTTCCCATAGCCTCCATGGGTTCCTTGGTGTAGGGAACCTTTGATTGTATGGCTTTCCTCTATTCTTTTCTAACTGTAGCTTCTGGAAATTTTCAGCAGCTATTTTATCAGTCAAAGCGCCACATCTAGAACACAAGCAAGCTTGTGACCCTTTATTCTTACAGCAGTAAATAAAGTCTAGCAAGTCTTCCTCAGGCCTTGGGTACCCATCTGCTAGGCCGACATCAGGACTTTCTCCAGTGCCCTATTCGACCATATTATCATCAGGGAATTCAATAATCTCTACCATGTTGATGTCAACTAGGTTGAGAAATAAAGCTTCCTCTTGCCTAAGAGGATCAGTATCAATCTTCATCTTTCTTGCAACAAATTTCAGCCTACCCTCTTGCAGCGACTTTTGAGCGAGATCCCTGAAAAGGTAACATTGAGAGGTTGTATAACCAAGATAATTATGAAATTTACAAAAACCTCTTTTCTGTCGTTGTTCTAATGGTGGTTATTTAGCATCTGGGGGTACTAAAATTTGACCATCTTTAACCAGTAAGTCAAAAATTTCTTCACACTTAGTGACATCAAACATATAATTTTTTGTTGGAAATTTTGGATTATTTTCGACCGTATTCTTTCCTTTAGCAGGAAATAATGATTTACACTCATAGGCTGGCCCTGGCTTCATTTCAGCCAAGTCGACCTCTGCCTCTGTTGGTGAGGTATAGTCGACCTCACAAATGGGATATGTGTCATCATAATCTACGAAGGCTCATTTTTCTTTTCTAGTCTTAGCCTTAGTATGTTTGACCTTTTCTAGTCACAGACGCTCTAGATGTCGAACTCTATCAGCTAATTGTGACATACTTTTCACGAAGGTTGGATCTATTTTCTTCCTAATGGAATAATCTAAACCTCAAGCAGCCATTTGAACAAGCTCATCTTCTGGCACTTGAGTAAAGCATCTTGCTTCTAATGACCTAAATTTGTTTATATAATCATCAATGGTTTAAGCAAACCTTCTTTTAATGTTTGATAATTCGACCAAACTAATTTTCGAATGACCCTCCTAAAACTGCTCATGGAAAAGTTTCTCCAACTTCGTCCATGAGTCAATCGAATTTGGGGGTAAAGTGGTAAACCATGTGAAAGCTGCCCTAGTAAGGTAAGAAGGAAAGTGCGTTACCCTTAAGTTTTCATTATTCGACATATCCCCAAATTCAGTTAAATATCTAGCAATATGTTCCACTGTCGACTCTCCAGATTCTCCCCCAAATTTTGTATACTTAAGGATTTTCCATCCTCTAGGGTTTTCAGTCTATAAAATATATTCAGACAAATGGGAGGAATATGTTAGCCTCTAAAGTGTGGTATTCATACCATTTCTAGCCATAATTCTTTCGACAATGGTGGTTAAATTATTTTCTACGGCTAAATCCTCTTGTCAAATTTGATCAGCAATTTGATCAGCCTCTTGATGTCGATGTACTAATACCCTAGGTGGATCGACAATCAAATTCCTTGGAGGCACTAGCATTTTCCCCTGATGGACAGTTTCTCCCTATATTTCCCCCATGTATATCTGACCAGGGGCATCTAGTTGAACATGTGATGCATGTCGAATAGGCGCTGAAGGAGCACCTAAAAAATTACACAAACGTGTTAATTAGGCAATTACCTATCGATTTGTTTCAGCAGACTGCCTATTAGTCTCAACCGACTCTTGTACTATAGGATTAAATACATTACCCATCTGGTTAGTTAACATATTAACCAACTCACGGTTGCTATCATCCATTTGTTGCCTTAATACTGCTACTGAAGTATTAGTAAGAGGCGGTACTATAGGTTGAGAAGGAGCTACCCTATTTTGGTTGCCTTTATTATTTCCTCCTGGCGCAGATCCTTGTAAAGGAGAGTTCAAATTTTGAACATTATCTGACACCACTGCTGCATTCGACGTTGATTGGTATCCTGACATCATGGAATACAGAATTCCATAAGCCGGATCTACATTACCAAAATGAGGCACATTAGTTATGGTATTCGTAGTCATTACTGGTATTGGGCTTCCCGGTGGAGCCTGAGACATTTGTACGGAAACTGCAGCAGTCGACCCTACTGGAGGAAAAGGTGCTACTTGAGAAACTACTGGATCGGTAGTGATTAAATTTCGTGACGGTATTTCGTCTATGTTTGGATTATTAAGAATTATCATTCTTGATATTTGCTTCCTAGATAATGGTTTATTATACTCTTTGGTTAACTTCTCATTTCTAAGTTGCATCTACTTATAAATACTTAAGACAAATTCTTAGCACTAGGTCCCACTGGGCGTGCCAATTTGTTTACTGTGGAAAATGGTAAACAACCGCTGGTCCTCCTAGAGTTCTAAATTGAGGGTACTAACGAGATCGACTAATTGATCTCAAGACACGTGCTAAGAGATTTTACTGTCACACCTATTACGTCGAAATATTAGTCAAGGTGGATGGTTTTCTTTTGACTGGGGGAACATGTGTAATGGTTTTCCACACTATGATTTGATCGACTGACTGGTGACTCGTGACCGACAGAAGATATTCATACGAAAGCGAGACTTACTAAACTAACTGACTGGTGACTCGTGACCAACAAATGGTGTCGAATTGTTTATGTGAAATAGAAGATAACGTATAGATCTTGCTCGATAGTAAATAAAAAGCAGATAAAGTACTCAAAAGATATAATTGAAATATAAAGGATTTGCATTGAAATAAAAATGGTGATTCACGTACATCAAGCACTCTTCACTCTTGATTTCCTAACACTCAGAATGACAGAGTTTGACAAGTGATTTGAGAGAACAAGTGAACACACCACAAACTATACTAAATCTGCTTATTTATAGTGTTTACAATGTAACTACCTAGATAAAAATCTACGGCTAATATTAACATCTTGAGGTAACTGCTTTACTAGATGTTGCCACCTATTTAACGCTCAAACACATCGTAGATTGCTGGTAACTGCTCATGATTTTGAAGTTCCACCTTTTTGGCGCTTAAATACATCGTGGATTGCTTGTAACCGTCCATGATTCCTCTAAACCTCTTGAACGTAAACCGCTTCTGCCTTGCTTCGACACTTTCTTTCTGGAAAAGAATAACCATACTTCCTCTAAGTCCAAGAAACCCTTTTTTGTCGACTAAAACCATTTTCGATCAAATCCTTGTCTTTCACCCTTTGGTCGACTAAACCAATTTTGACCTCTTGACATATGTTCTTTTATTTCTTTCTAGTCGACATAGTTCAGTTTCGACAGTTTCAGTGTGACTCCTTTTAAGCATTAACTTTAACTTAATAAAACCAGCTTTTCAAACACTGGCTCCCATTTCCCAGAAAATTCTTACTTTGAAGGATGACTCTTAGCTTATGAGAATATATTCATTTACTACACGTACTTGAATACCTTAAGATTTTCCAAGGTAACAGTATTACATTAATCAAATGTGAAGTCATAGTTTTTTAGGTCTGCAATTAGTTTCATAAGTTTGTGAAAATCAAACAAACTTATTGTTCATAAGTTTTTCAGGTCTGCAAATAAACACTTTAAGAACTGTGACAGTCTCAGTTCACAGTCCTATGAGTGCTTAACAGAGATCAACCATTCAAAGATTCTTCTAGTGTTGTTACAATATTTGATGATTGTAATGATCTTGTGCTACTGAATGAAAAGAAAGAGGTGATCTGATAATAAAAATGTTTGTCACAATTATTCATTTAAAATATTGTTATACAATGAAAGTAGCATTCAAAGTGAATAATATATAAACTGAAAAACATGGTGCAGTGGTTGAGTGTATGGCTTACAAGTAGAGGGTGCAGGGTTCGAAACCCACCTGATACATATTTTTTAACAATGCAAAGATTTTATACAATTAAATAAAATATTAAAAAATATTTAAAAAAGCCACAGTGGCACACATGACCCAGTCAACAAACAGATCCTGGTCACGTCTGCATTTCAAATGGAATCTTGGGCTAAAAGGTTTTTAGTTATGGAATTTACATGACCCAGTCAGCAAACAGATCTTGTCCACGTCTGCATTTCAAATAGAATCTTGGGCTAAAAGGTTTTTAATTATGAAATCTATGTTTGTTGAGAGACGAAAAGATTTTTTTTTTAAAACTGGAGTAAATTAAATCTCGTTGTGATCGGTGGAAATAGAACTGACTGTTTTAGAATGCTGGTTCGCGTTTGCGTTTCGCAAAATGTCGCGGTAAGCAAGAGTCGCCGCCGTCTTTTATTTAATCCAACAAGGAAAGGACAAAAGCACAGCAAAACTCCTTTTTCGAGATGTTTCTCAGGTTCGGGAGGTAGATTATAGAAAGGGAAGGTGTTGGCACCCTTTCTATCTGTGGTTATCCACGAGCTCTTAGGTACTTGCTCACTATGTTTTCAAAAGATTTTGCTTTTCTTGTGTTTGTGGGTTTTGAAAAGAGTTTTGTTTGAAAACTTCGATTTAACTCTTGTTTCTGTCCTCAAGAGTGTATGAAGTGTTGTTTGAAAACTTTGTTTGAAAAAGTGTAAGTGCGAAAAGTATTTTTGTTTTGAAAGAGCAAGTACCTGAGAACCTCTACCTACTCAAAAGAAATTAAGCTGTGTAAATGTCCTTTAGATAGTGTCATCCCACTATTGAGAAGTAGGTAGCACCGTCGTTGGAGTTTTCGGGTCAATTCGATTTTAGGGACATGTGGTCACTAGAGCAATAGTAGGACGCCTTAGCGGTAACCCTAATGTCTTAGATCATCTTTATCCGAGGCAACTGTTTCGAGGCAACTTTGATCTCTAGACAGGAGGGCGACCTCTAAAACACCCTATACTCAATGACCACGTCGAGGCAACCAAGTGAGGTGTACCCTAAGAGTGGCATGTGCGAGTGTGTCAGGTTTCAGTTATGTTATCTTTGTACATGTCATGGTGAGCTATGATTGATTTTAAATTAAGAGAGATCTTGTCATGCATAGCCTATTAGCATACATCTAGCAGTTAATGGTTGCGGAAAGTAAAGCTAAACTATTACAAGGCGTCGGGTATTTACATCGCCAAAAACAAACCCTTGAAAAAGTAAATTGCGGGAAATAAATGAAAGCGATAAAAAAGTCCTAATTAAAGTTATTACATCCTCAGAGCAAATACAATTATATGGATCAAAATATGAATCAAGAATAATCACACGCGCGAGAAAAATTGGATCGGAGAGTTTTTTAGGGTTTTGACCCTTTTTTGAGAAAGAAAGAGATTTTTTATTATTTTGCATTTAATTAAATTAGACCTAGACTAATTAATTAATTAAATAAAAGAAAGATATTTTTTTGAGTTTTTTATGTTTTTTTAAGGAAAAAAAATAAAAGATGGTAAAAATTTATTAAAAACCCTAATTCTATATTGATTTTAAATTATTGCAAAAAAGTTAAAATTAACCTAATTAAAACTAAATTAATTATGTTGATATTTTATTTACAAAATAACTAATTAAATTTAATAAATAAAAATATTATATTTTTTATGTCTTCTGAATTTATTAAAAAATGTTAATTGTTTTAGTTAGTAGTTAAATATAAACAAATTAAATAAAAATAAATAAAAATAAAAGGAGAAGAAGAAATAAACCCAGGGGGATGCTGGCCCAAATCAGGAGGTGATTCTGGAATTTTATGGCCCAACAATATTCCAGCCACGTTGACTTTTGTGATTATCCACACGCTTGTTGACTGGGACTATGGTGATATCCCACTCATGTCCATTGGATCTATGCCTGGAGACATCTGGAGCACTTAGGTTTGAGGTATATGGTGGACCTCTCTTTGCAAAATGTACAAGAATATCTGAAAAATAAAAGTAACAAGGTTTTGGGGGGACCTGGGATTCGAACCCAGGTCCCAACGTTCACATGCCAACGCCCCAGCCACTCAACCAATCTGTTTAATTTGTTAGTGGAATAATAGGCAATTACTATATGTCAAACAATCAACGTGCTGTGAATAAAAAAATTAAAACGCGCGCTTTTCAAATAAGCCAATGGGATGTCAACACATCATCGTCTTCAACCTTTTTTCTGTATGATTAGAATCAAATAGCGGGGGGTTTTTAACCCCCACTACTTCCTGCAAGGAAAAATAGCGATTAGAAGCACAGTGAATATAAATGTTTCGCGAGGTGTGGGTTGCGTTCGTCTTGGTCTCACGATTTCAGCCATGTATCCTATTAGTCCCAATTTTTCCTGGATTGAAAAGCCCCAATTAAAAGCTCAAGAACCCTAGAAATTCAGTCATGGTATCTTTCGATTCAGGGTGTTATAATTTAATTAAATCACTCCATTAGCTTGGTATGATCTCTAGCAATGCAAAACCATCACAAAAACATGTTAAATGCGCATGAATTAAGATATATAGTTTTGAATCAAAAGTGCAAACCGTGGGACTGTATGTGACGATTCTTTGAGCTTTGGTGCGTGAATTCGATTGCAAAACGTTCCTGGAACCTCCTGCAATGTATTTGAATGGTCAAAACACCTTGAATTAGCCTAGGATGCAAGAACATATTTTCAGTTTTCTTGAAAATTCTTGAATTTGACAGGGTCGTTTCTGCAGCTTTTTTTCGTCCTCTAGGTCAGGGTTGGCTTGCTTATGTATAAGGCAATCAAGTTAGGTCAAAAGCTGGGCAAAAATCCATGTGCATTGATGATTGAATCCTTGATTGAAAAATCAAATATTCTTGATTTTCATGATTGAACAAACTTGCCAAAATTGGATTTTTCTGTATCTTTGACTTGTGCACGAATTTGCCAGCATGTTTTGATCATATTTGCTTCACAAATTGATTTAAAAAATCAAATCTTCTATTTTCTTATAATTTAAATTAATTAAATGAATTAATATGTATTAAAAATCCATTTAATCAATAAAATTAAGAAAATAAATCCAATTCAGCTTGGTGGGTCGTGCATAGGTCATGGGTGAAGTTTCAAGAAGAGATTTGAGGCCCATTAGCAAAAAGAAGGTGTTTTGGGCAAAGTTGACTTTTGCAAATTCATGAAAATTTCCCAACTTCTCCAATGCACAACTTGCTCAATTTTGATCATATGACCATGTTCTTGGACATTTTGTAAAGCTCTTGAAGTCCTCTAACCAATGCCTTTGGTCCCATGTAATTTGGATTTACCAATCTCAAGTTATGGCCTTTGACTCAAAGTGTAATTTTGTTGACTTTTGAAATTGACCTATAATGTAAAAATTGGTAACTTCTTGTGAGTGCATTTCTTGATCTTGGAGTGTGAAGATGGATTGTAGGAAATTGCATCCTATTAAAAATGAGCCTTGGATGGATTTTTTTTGATAAACCATGAAAAAGTTATGCCCTTGTCAAAGTACAGTTGACTTTTCTATTGTCCAAAAATAGTAACTTTTGCATCTTGATGATCTTTTGAGCTATTCTTGATGAACCATGATCAAGACTTGATCAAATGATGATTGTGAACTCAAAATAAGATGTTGACCAAAAATTCTGACTTTTGACTACAAAATGACCATTTTGCCCTTGCAGTTGACTGTAGATCCAATGAGGCTTTTGACTGTGCAAATTGGCACTGTGAACCTTGAAACTTGGCATGTAGATGCTTGAGGATGTATATAGGCCTATGAGACTTGATTGAACCATTGAAAACCTCAAATTCCTTGAAAGAACCAAAACCCTAATTTCAGCTGTCTTAGGAGGTGGTTTGACTGTCTACCTCTTGAGCCATCTTGAGTAATTTGAAGATTATTCTTGACAAATCTTGAGGAATATGAGAGGGCAAATTTTGGGGTACAACAGTTGCCCCTGTTCAATCTTCTTAAACCTGAGGATATGGATTGGCTTTCGAGCCTTTCGTGATCCGAAGGTGGAAGATGATTGAACACTAAAGTGCCCAGAAATTTGCACTCGCATGGTGTAGTATCAGCAATGTGATGTCGGGAATGGGCTTACAGATGCCATTTGGAGAGATGATGGATAGGAGGATGGGCTTATAGATGCCACCTGGAGATGTTGGACTGTATCTATAAGCTGGAACTGGATGATTGTCAGAATTGTGTCTGCATCTGGAGCGTATCTGAAACATGAGTGACAGAATGACATCCAAATCTGGATCGTATCTGGACTTTATTTGAAAGAGTGATAGAATGACATCCGAATCTGGATCATATCTGAACTGTATTTGAAATTGAGATCTGTATGGGTAGCAGAATGACTTTCGTGTCTGGAGTGTATCTGAACTTGTAGTTGATAGGTTAATCTGAATGAGAAAAAGAATGGCTTCCGTGTCTGGAGCGTATCTAGTCTGTATCTAATTGCTGAATTCTGAATGAGCATTAAAATGACCGCCGTGTCTGGGGTGTATCCATACTGTATCTGAATGAGTGACAGAATCACATCCGAATCTGGATCGTATCTGGACTATCTCTAGACGGAATCTGGAATAAGTATCAGAATGTCAGCCATGTCTGGATCGCATCTGAACTGTCTCTTGAAGGAATCTGGAATAAGTATCAGAATGTCAGCCATATCTGGGTCGCATCTGAACTATCTCTAGAAGGAATCTGGAATAAGTATCAAAATGTCAGCCATATCTGGGTCGCATCTGAACTATCTCTAGACGGAATCTGGAATAAGTATCAGAATGTCAGCCATGTCTGGATCGCATCTGAACTGTCTCTAGAAGGAATCTGGAATAAGTATCAGAATGTCAGCCATATCTGGATCGCATCTGAACTATCTCTAGAAGGAATTTGGAATAAGTATCAGAATGTCAGCCATATCTGGGTCGTATCTGAACTATCTCTAGAAGGAATCTGGAATAAGTATCAGAATGTCAGCCATATCTGGGTCGCATCTGAACTATCTCTAGAAGGAATCTGGAATAAGTATCAAAATGTCAGCCATATCTGGATCGCATCTGAACTATCTCTAGAAGGAATCTGGAATAAGTATCAGAATGTCAACCATATCTGGGTCGCATCTGAACTATCTCTAGAAGGAATCTGGAATAAGTATCAGAATGTCAGCCATATATGGGTCGCATCTGAACTGTCTCTAGAAGGAATCTGGAATAAGTATCAGAATATCAGCCATATCTGGATCGCATCTGAACTGTCTCTAGAAGGAATCTGGAATAAGTATCAGAACGTCAGCCATATTTGGGTCGCATCTGAACTATCTCTAGAAAGAATCTGGAATAAGTATCAGAATGTCAGCCATGTCTGGATCTCATCTTAACTATCTCTTGCTCAATGGAGTAAACCGCTGAGGTTATAGAACTGGTTCGTACTATGACGGAGGAGAACATCAAGATCTAGGAACTGACTCGTGCTCAATGGAGTATACTGTTGAGGTTATAGTACTTGTCCGTACTATGATGTAGAGAAACTGTCGAGATTGAGAACCTTATTTGAACTTCAACCGAGGATAATCCGATTGAGATTTAAGAACTGGTCAGATCTTCGACTAAGCTGAGAACTTAACTGCATCTTTCCTAAAAGGTAAAGGTCAGTCATATGCAATGTATGAGATGGATCAAGCAATGATGTTCTCAACATAAATGAGATTGTACTCGTATGATGCGTATATGCTTGTATCATGATGTATGAAGATGTGATGTTTCAGCTGGGGAAAACAAATCCCGGAGCTGCTGGAGAATAGAGTCGAGTTCTTCGTTTCCGCTGGGGATGGTGAACGAAGATGATTGTGAGAATAAACCTGCAAGAGAAAAGAACTCCGTTGGGGAATAAACTTGATGAAAGAGATTACTCCGAGGGGAAATACTCTGTGGGGGAGAGATGTTCTGCTGAGGTTTTAGTGATAACTCCACTGGGGATTCCGTTGATAAGCTCTATTGGGGATTTTGATGATGAACTCCGCTGGGGATAGAAAGAACTTCGATGGGGATGATCTTTTAGTTGCACCTTGCTGAGGATAACCCAGTTAGACTCTTGTGGGGATAACCTTCTGAATATGGCTGGGGAGATACATTTGTACTCTGCAGGGGACAAGCTTCCAGAATCTACTGGGGAAGATGATTCAACTCTGGCGGGGAAGCCTTTTTTAGACTGCGCTGGGAAATGGCTCCACTGGGGGTATCTTGTATTCCGCCGGGGAACATTCTTATATTTTATTGAGGAATATTAAGGTTGCCGGGGATGCTTGCTGAGGAAAATATGTATACTCCGCTGGGGGATATTAAGACCTTCTGGGGAAGCCCAACCTTTTTAGGGCTGATGGGGGACTAACTCCGCTTGGGGGAGAGTATTGTTGATTCCTTCGTAGTTGCCAGTCTCAGTGGGGAGAGCTACCATTACTGTCTTACTCTGCGGGGAGTGAAGGTATCTTGGTCATACTCTTCAACTGAATCTACCTTGTACCTGGTGGACAGAGCAGCTTGTACAGTTCAGACAATTCTTATTGCCCCAGTTTCTGCGGGAGAAGGAGGCCTTTGAGGTGCTTGATAATCGCCGATCGACAAATCTTCTTCTGGTAGGTAAGTGACGAGATGACGGGACATAGTCGTACGCCTTGATCCCTAATTTTTGCCTGGACCCCCCTTTCGGGTTTTCAGTCCACCGGGATACCCTTTTTTGCCCAAGCCGCCTTTTCAGGTTTTCGACTTGCCGGGTGTACAGATTTTTCATTTTCATCCCCTATTTTTGCCCGAACCCTTTTGGTTCGCCGGGAAGCCCTTATTTTTGCCTAGGTGTGTCAACCTAGCGGGTCTTTGATTATGCGTAGTACTTTTTTGACTATGTCCACGCTCTTAGAGTGTAGGGAGTTGTCACTGTCGGTAGTATTGTGTTGCCATACT
Organism: Vicia faba; assembly: GCA_948472305.1. Taxonomy (NCBI): domain Eukaryota; kingdom Viridiplantae; phylum Streptophyta; class Magnoliopsida; order Fabales; family Fabaceae; genus Vicia; species Vicia faba. The sequence goes on along the minus strand of OX451739.1, from coordinate 1,361,316,923 downwards.
ACCAGAAGATGTTTGATCGTGCCAGATTCGTTGCTGGAATTCATGTCCAATGCCCCAAGTGACTCAAGCAGAGATTTGCCCCCGGCTGTTTGGCATTGAGAGATTCCTTGAATCTTGACTTGACTGCCCCAGATGCTGGACAATGCTCATGCTGTGCCCCTTGGTTGGAAATGTTTTTCCACTTGAGGTGATCCTCTTTATGGAGAGGGTTTTTGTTCACAAGATATTCGTCGTGCGGATTTCTCTACTGTTTGAACAAATAGCCATATGCAAACAATGTTATTTTAAGAATGCAAAGCTTATGTCTGTCTTGAAGTTTTTCTGAAAATGCAGTTTTCAATAAAACAAGCGAATTTGTTTTTGTAAAATGTGATGTCAACTCAGGATTTTACAGCAAGCCCTACAGGAGTCAAGATACCTTTTGTAACAGTATGCTTTCGAACTAACCCATGCTTCAGCTAGGACTTTTAAGGGTTATAATGTGGCCTGGTTCACGGTTTAAGAAACAAAGGGTAAAGGCTCAAATTTTATTTGTACCCACCCGTTCTTCATGATGTTCTTCGATCCTAAACTCAGTTAATCGTGCATTAGATCTTGTTTGAATCTTCGCTCTGATATACCAGTGATGGTTCGGATACTGACAGTTTATTTTGAACAGGCAGTCAATTTTGTTGTTGAAAGTCTGTAGGATCTCTTTCTTTTTTATTTTATTATCCCTGTCTTTTTGCCTGAACTGTTTCTTTTGTGATTACAGTCAGCGGGATGCCCCAGTTTTTGTAAGTCTCCTTCATAGGTTTCGACTTGACGGGCTTTCATTTTGAGAGATAATGACTGCCTGTCTTGACGATTATAGGGAACCATCACTGTCTTTTGTTTCGGAAGGACTCTTTTGATGCCATTCATTGTGCACCTGGATCAACTGAGAAAACTACCCTGTCCCAGGTTATAATTAAGGGTTTTAATTTGTGAAAAGAAAAACTCCAACTTCTTTGGCTCAAAGGGGTTGACGAGGGATTATCTTCCTTATAACTCCACTGTTTAGGATTTGAAACAATGCTTGTACATCGCCAGCGGGGTCTATTCAAAAGCATACTGTAAAGATCGTGGTATCGTTTTCGTCATCCTCCCTCAAAAGGCTTAGAATTTTTTTAATCGAGAGTTGAACATCACAAAAATGAAATCAATTTGAATATAGTGAATACGAATGGATTGATTCAAGATAGACATATGCAATGCATTGATAAAGTAATAAAGTTTGACATGAATAATTGTTTGAACAATCTAAAGAAAATTACAACTTGAAAATCCTAATGAACAAAAGTCTTCAATGATTTGGCATAGGAGCAGTGATTATGTTTGGAGTCTCCGGAGGGTCAAACTGGATCTCTTTAGCATCAATCATGTCTTGGACCTTGTTCTTCAGAGCCCAACAGTTGTTTGTGTCATGTCCCGGACTGTCAGAGTGGTATGCACACCTTTCATTTGGATGATAGGTGGGAGCGGAAGTGTTTGGGTTCCGGAGAGGAGCCCTTAATGTAATCATCCCTGCCTTCAACATTTGTTGTAGCGCTTGAGTCAGTGACATGTTGATCTTGGTGAACTGTCTTTTAGGTGCGACCTCCTTACGTTGATGCCCCTGTCTTTGTTGAGCAGGCGTAGGATTAGAGATCAAGATTTCTCCTACGTGTTGGTCCTGACGACTCTTTCGACCATACACAACATTGGACTCTTTCTTCCCATTGTAGGGATTTTTCTGAGCATCGGAAGGTGTAGCTTCTTGGATCTTCCCAGCCTTGATACCAGCTTCAATCCTCTCACCAGTCAAGATAAGGTCTGTAAACCCGGCTGAAGAGTTTCCAATCAAATGGTTAAAGAACGGACCAGACAGGCTCCCCAGAAACATATCAACAAGTTCACGATCAGTTAGAGGTGGCTGCACCCTTCCGGCAAGGTCTCTCCACCTTTGAGCATACTCTTTAAATCCTTCACCCGTCCCTATAGACATACCCTGGAGTTGGGTACGCGTAGGAGCGAGGTCGGAATTATACTGATACTACTTATAGAACGCAGTAGCCAAATCTTCCCAGTTACGGATACTGGCTCCATCCAGCTGATAGAACCATTCGAGTTGAGTCCCTGACAGATTGTCCTGAAAGAAGTGGATCCAAAAATTCTTATCAGCTGTGTAAGGTTGGATCTTCCTTAGATATGACCGGAGGTGCAGCTTTGGGCAGGAAGCTCCGTCATATTTGGAAAAGGCAGGTGCCTTGAATTTATGGGGAATCACCACCCCAAAGGATAAACCTAGGTCTCCGAAGTCCAGCCCGGGCACATTCTGTATCTCCATAGCGCTCAAGCGGTCCTCAAACTGTTTGTACCTATCCTCAGCAGGAGGATACTGTTCTTCATCATAATTTGTCTCGTTATCAGAGACTACGGGGCTAGGAACCCTTCTCTCTTGTGGATTGTCTTTCCCTAAACACGAGGTGGTCAGATCGACCTCATTCTGTAGTCCATTTCCAAACCTGCGTCCAGTGTTGAATAAGACGGTCTTCTTCTTCTTCTTCTTCCTCTCTTTTAGAATCAAGGTCTTCAGGTCCTGCTGACCCTTAGCTGGGCTCATGACCAACTCTTGAAACTGGGCATTCTGGGCCTGGAGGGCCTTGATAGCTTGCTCAGTGGAAGGTTCAGTAGACATGATGATTGCTGAAATAAACAGTGAAGAAGATAAGAGACCTGTAACGGTACCTGTAATGCAATGATATGTATGATATATGTATGCAATGTTTTCAAGGATCTCGTGGGGTAAACAAAGAAACTTGTTAGAATTTGAATTTTGTAGTTTGATTGAAGGAACTTCATGTTGCTGAGAGTCCTTCTTCAAGAGTCAAGCTCACCACATCGAGTGGGTCATAGCCCCTGACTCAAGTTATCGTGCTTGGATTTCTAGACAGCCTTGGTTAGGGGAAAATAAATCCCCTTGCTAGACATTTGGTTCATCCTGACCTGCATCATAAACCCTTGAGATCCTTGAAATGGTTAAGGAAATGCTATGGTATGATGTTATGACGTGTATGTTATGCGTGTGAGGTGATGTAGATAAGCCCCGCAATTAATCCAAACTGTTGGATAAGGACTGTAAACAAAACCTGCAAGGAACTCATGTTGTCAGATAACAAGAATGTGCAAGTAGTTCAAGTTTGAAGGCACACAAGTCACACATATAGCCTTAAGTTTAGGCTGGCCTGGAGTTTAGGCGTTACCCTCTTTCAGTTTCAGTTGGTTAAGACCTGTCCTAAAAATAGTAATCGGGTTCTAGAGGATCTCAATATCACTGACTACCCTCAATCGGTCATAATTCCAATTTGGCAACCTTTTCTTGCGGCCGGAACCATCGCGAGAGTTTAGTCTCAATGAGCGTAGCATACTGCTACTGTTCTATGGCCAAGTTGGTCAATTTAAGGTTCTAAGGTCAGTTGGTGCTTAATGACTCCTCAGAAGACCCATATTCTCCTCGTTCCAACACAAGGGATATCAGTACAGACCAAGGTGTCACACCAATGTAGCTACTGCTTCATCCGTGTCGGTCTACGCCGGACAGATCCCTCACAGTTTATTGCTACTTACCTAAAAAGGGTACCCCAGATCCGGGTTAGGATCTATAAAACTCCGATACAAACCCACAAAATTAAAGCATACAGAGCATACAATTGAAAACATAAGTGATCTTATTCTAAGGTACACCTCACTTATAAACAGTGCCCAACAGAGTCGCCAGTTCTGTGATCGGTGGAAATAGAACTGACTGTTTCGGAATGCTGGTTCGCGTTTGCGTTTCGCAAAATGTCGCGGTAAGCAAGAGTCTCCACCGGCTTTTATTTAATCCAACAAGGAAAGGACAAAAGCACAGCAAAATTCCTTTTCGAGATGTTTCTCGGGTTCGGGAGGTAGATTATAGAAAGGGAAGGTGTTAGCACCCTTTCTATCCGTGGTTATCCACGGGCTCTTAGGTACTTGCTCACTATGTTTTCAAAAGATTTTGCTTTTCTTGTGTTTGTGGGTTTTGAAAAGAGTTTTGTTTGAAAACTTCGATTTAACTCTTGTTTCTGTCCTCAAGAGTGTATGAAGTGTTGTTTGAAAACTTTGTTTGAAAAAGTGTAAGTGCGAAAAGTATTTTTGTTTTGAAAGAGCAAGTACCTGAGAACCTCTACCTACTCAAAAGAAATTAAGCTGTGTAAATGTCCTTTAGACAGTGCCATCCCACTATTGAGAAGTAGGTAGCACCGTCGTTGGAGTTTTCGGGTCAATTCGATTTTAGGGACATGTGGTCACTAGAGCAATAGTAGGACGCCTTAGCGGTAACCCTAATGTCTTAGTTTATCCGAGGCAACCGTTTCGAGGCAACTTTGATCTCTAGACAGGAGGGTGACCTCTAAAACACCCTATACTCAATGACCACGTCGAGGCAACCAAGTGAGGCGTACCCTAAGAGTGGCATGTGCGAGTGTGTCAGGTTTCAGTTATGTTATCTTTGTACATGTCATGGTGAGATACGATTGATTTTAAATTAAGAGAGATCTTGTCATGCAGAGCCTATTAGCATACATCTAGCAGTTAATGGTTGCGGAAAGTAAAGCTAAACTATTACAAGGCGTCGGGTATTTACATCGCCAAAAACAAACCCTTGAAAAAGTAAATTGCGGGAAATAAATGAAAGCGATAAAAAAGTCCTAATTAAAGTTATTACATCCTCGGAGCAAATACAATTATATGGATCAAAATATGAATCAAGAATAATCACACGCACGAGAAAAATTGGATCGGAGAGTTTTTTAGGGTTTTGACCCTTTTTTGAGAAAGAAAGAGATTTTTTATTATTTTGCATTTAATTAAATTAGACCTAGACTAATTAATTAAATAAATAAAAGAAAGATATTTTTTTGAGTTTTTTATGTTTTTTTAAGGAAAAAAAATAAAAGATGGTCAAAATTTATTAAAAACCCTAATTCTATATTGATTTTAAATTATTGCAAAAAAGTTAAAATTAACCTAATTAAAACTAAATTAATTATGTTGATATTTTATTTACAAAATAACTAATTAAATTTAATAAATAAAAATATTATATTTTTTATGTCTTCTGAATTTATTAAAAAATGTTAATTGTTTTAGTTAGTAGTTAAATATAAACAAATTAAATAAAAATAAATAAAAATAAAAGGAGAAGAAGAAATAAACCCAGGGGGGTGCTGGCCCAAATCAGGAGGTGATTCTGGAATTTTATGGCCCAACAATATTCCAGCCACGTTGACTTTTGTGATTATCCACACGCTTGTTGACTGGGACTATGGTGATATCCCACTCATGTTCATTGGATCTATGCCTGGAGACATCTGGAGCACTTAGGTTTGAGGTATATGGTGGACCTCTCTTTGCAAATTGTACAAGAATATCTGAAAAATAAAAGTAACAAGGTTTTGAGGAGACCTGGGATTCGAACCCAGGTCCCAACGTTCACATGCCAACGCCCCAGCCACTCAACCAATCTGTTTAATTTGTTAGTGGAATAATAGGTAATTACTATATGTCAAAAAATCAATGGGCTGTGAATAAAAAAATTAAAACGCGCGCTTTTCAAATAAGCCAATGGGATGTCAACACATCATCGTCTTCAACCTTTTTTCTGTATGATTAGAATCAAATAGCGGGGGTTTTAAACCCCCACTACTTCCTGCAAGGAAAAATAGCGATTAGAAGCACAGTGAAAATAAATGTTTCGCGAGGTGTGGTTTGCGTTCGTCTTGGTCTCACGATTTCAGCCATGTATCCTATTAGTCCCAATTTTTCCTGGATTGAAAAGCCCCAATTAAAAGCTCAAGAACCCTAGAAATTCAGTCATGGTATCTTTCGATTCAGGGCGTTATAATTCAATTAAATCACTCCATTAGCTTGGTATGATCTCTAGCAATGCAAAACCATCACAAAAACATGTTAAATGCGCATGAATTAAGATATATAGTTTTGAATCAAAAGTGAAAACCGTGGGACTGTATGTGACGATTCTTTGAGCTTTGGTGCGTGAATTCGATTGCAAAACGTTCTTGGAACCTCCTGCAATGTATTTGAATGGTCAAAACACCTTGAATTAGCCTAGGATGCAAGAACATATTTTCAATTTTCTTGAAAATTCTTGAATTTGACAGGGTCGTTTCTGCAGCTTTTTTTCGTCCTCTAGGTCAGGGTTGGCTTGCTTATGTATAAGGCAATCAAATTAGGTCAAAAACTGGGCAAAAATCCATGTGCATTGATGATTGAATCCTTGATTGAAAAATCAAATATTCTTGATTTTCATGATTGAACAAACTTGCCAAAATTGGATTTTTCTGTATCTTTGACTTGTGCACGAATTTGCCAGCATGTTTTGATCATATTTGCTTCACAAATTGATTTAAAAAATCAAATCTTCTATTTTCTTATAATTTAAATTAATTAAATGAATTAATATGTATTAAAAATCCATTTAATCAATAAAATTAAGAAAATAAATCCAATTCAGCTTGGTGGGTCGTGCATATGTCATGGGTGAAGTTTCAAGAAGAGATTTGAGGCCCATTAGCAAAAAGAAGGTGTTTTGGGCAAAGTTGACTTTTGCAAATTCATGAAAATTTCCCAACTTCTCCAATGCACAACTTGCTCAATTTTGATCATATGACCGTGTTCTTGGACATTTTGGAAAGCTCTTGAAGTCCTCTAACCAATGCCTTTGGTCCCATGTCATTTGGATTTACCAATCTCAAGTTATGGCCTTTGACTCAAAGTGTACTTTTGTTGACTTTTGAAATTGACCTATAATGTAAAATTTGGTAACTTCTTGTGAGTGCATTTCTTGATCTTGGAGTGTGAAGATGGATTGTAGGAAATTTCATCCTCTTCAAAATGAGCCTTGGATGGAATTTTTCTGATAAACCATGAAAAAGTTATGCCCTTGTCAAAGTACAGTTGACTTTTCTGTTGTCCAAAAATAGTAACTTTTGCATCTTGATGATCTTTTGAGCTATTCTTGATGAACCATGATCAAGACTTGATCAAATGATGATTGTGAACTCAAAATAAGATGTTGACCAAAAATTCTGACTTTTGACTGCAAAATGACCATTTTGCCCTTGTAGTTGACTGTAGATCCAATGAGGCTTTTGACTGTGCAAATTGGCACTGTGAACCTTGAAACTTGGCATGTAGATGCTTGAGGATGTATATAGGCCTATGAGACTTGATTGAACCATTGAAAACCTCAAATTCCTTAAAAAAACCAAAACCCTAATTTCAGCTGTCTTAGGAGGTGGTTTGATTGTCTACCTCTTGAGCCATCTTGAGTAATTTGAAGATTATTCTTGACAAATCTTGAGGAATATGGGAGGGAAAATTTTGGGGTACAACACTCGTTACTATTATAAAAGGTAGAAGTTATTTAACCTTTATTTTTATTAAAAGAAATTAAATCAATTAAGTGTAAAATAAAACTCTATTTCATCTTCATCAATATACAATATAAAAAAATCAAGTGTTTTGTCAATTATCATCTACCCTGTTGCAACACCAGCGCTCCACGTGGATAATTTCTTAAGCTTATATTTTTTCTGTTTCTATTATTATAGAAAGTTTCAATTCTATTTCCAATCAAATGTTTTATATAAAAAACAATTTTTATTTATTATAATATTTGTTTTTTTCTATCACACTGCTTTTCATTTAATGTATTGTAGTCTGTTTCCAACATAAATTTTGCACACTTTCTGACATTTATATATTACAAATTTAAAATTCAAATATTAAATTTTGATTTTTTTTGCAATAACCAACTTTAAAAAAAAATCACAAATAACCATATTTCGGAGAAAATACCACAAATAACTATGTTTCAAAAAACTCCACAAGGGAGAAGTCAACCCAGTTGGCGTCTGTACTAGGCCATTTATCCTAAGCGCTATCTCACTTTGTGCATGCTCTCTCTTTTAGCCAAGTGAGATGGCGCATGCACTCTAAAAGTGAGAAGAGGTGCCATCTCATTTGTCTCATAAGCAAAATACAATTTTTTATAAATAAGTCTTCCGTTTCTCCATCATACTTCACACTTTCTCGCATTGTCTTCTTATTTTTATCTGTTATTTGCGTCATGACATCTCCCATGATATTTACCAGAGATGGTTATGTTATTTTCTTGTCCACCAAACCTCCGATGAAAATAAAATTTTGGCACATTCACTCCATGGAGCGTCTGAAGAGAGAGTTGATGCGATGGCTAGAGGGAGACATCGAGGATGGGGAACAAATTAGAAGGATCCAGCGAAAAAGAACAATCACCTCACTTGCAACAGGAAGACCTAATTTTTGGTTGGAGGAATTCAAAATAGACGGAGACGTAATGTTGATGATGTATGGGTCATATGAAATTGTGTTAACGATTGTAATTTCTTAGACGATGTTGTAATGTTGATGATGTGTGTTTTTATTTATTGTTTGCATGAGGTTTGTTGTAACAAATGCTCTTAATAAAAAACCGTAATGTTTATAACTTAAAAAATTAAAGATATTTTGCATACAATTTTTATGTGGTTGAGCTAGTATCCCGAGTCGGACAATTTTTATGATTGTGTCTGACCTGACGACATAAACCATACTTTCTTTCTAGCTTGTCCAATGAGTCCATTTCAGTTGTGATGCGCTTGCTTTTGGGACGACCCTTTTTATTCCTTCGTATTTGATCATTGTGCCAGACTATTTTTCCGTTGTATGCAGGCCAATAATCAGGTTTCGCTACCAATGGGAAGTTGTTGTTGTATACATTGAGCAAGCTTTCAGACTTGTAAATGAGAGATATAAGTTGTAATGCGTCTTGATGAGTATAGGCACATGCCAGAATGACATGAGAGCAAGGTATACGAAAGGCTTGAAACTTACCACAATCGCACCAACAAGAAGGTAATATAACCATATACTCTTGTCTTGGCAGCCCCTCGCTGTGATCGATTGTCTCTTTGACAATGAAGTTATGGCTGTGTCGGTCGAACCGTATAACCAGATGGGTGTTGGATTTGGCACTTTTTGCCTTAATATACTTCATGCAGCTTTCACTCCAGAGTTGTCCCGATTGCAAGACAGCATTTCACATTTCACCTCTTTTGGAAAACAACGAAGCCATTCTAAAATATGTTAATTTAACCAGAGCAGTTAATGGAAGGTTTCGTATGCCTTTGAATACCCCGTTCATGGATTCAATCAGATTTGTTATCATGTGGCCCCATCGTTGTCCATTGTCGTATGACCTAGTCCATTTCTCCCCCGGAATATTATCGATCCACCTACCTGCGCCCGGATTTGACAATCTGATCTTATTGCGATAGTGTTTAAACATAGGTTGTGTTAATGCATACCCTGTGTTCATAACCGCTTTCCTAAGAGCTTTGTCTTTGATCTCCCTCGTGAAATTTTGGATGATATGTCTAATGCAATAGACATGCGTAGAAGGAGGGTCATGCCAACCGTTTGCAGGATTATTGTATGCACTCTCAATAGATGCATGTCTATTAGAGATCAAACAAAGATCTGGTTGAGGAGCCACGTGTGTTCGAAGATTCTTGAGAAAGAAACTCCAAGTACCACCAGTGTCTCCCTCGACTAGAGCAAAGGTAATTGGAAAAATATTGTTGTTGCCATCTTATGCAACTGCCATCAGTAGCGTGCCTTTGTATTTTCCAAAGTCCCGTAAATTTGAATAATAGGTTTGCATGACGCAAACCCTGTGATACAAGGTTGAAAAGCCCAAAACACTCGAATGAATATTCCATTTCCGTTGACTTGATTACCATCGGGGGCGTACGCCGGTAGTGTTTCCATAATATAAATAGTACCCAGAGAATAAGTCTAAAGTGAATTCAGGTAGCGAGGAAGTTCTTTGTATGACTCCTCCCAGTTTCCATATACCTTTTCAATCGCCTTGGTCTTTGATAACCATGCCTTTCAGTATGATGGAGTATAGTTATATACCATAGTGATATGAGAGATTATGGTTTTCACCTTTAATGATGGATCATTGCTGACGAGAGGTAGGATTTCTTGACATATGAGATCATAATTTAGTTTCTGATGATCCTGTGATTGGGTAGAATTGACGCACGTGTGGATGGACATAGAACCTATGACCCAACAATCACCTCTTAATTTGTATGATGTAGTGAGCTTGAACATACAATCTGGGTGGACACACCTGAGCTTGTACCTTTCTGGATTTACACGATCTACCTTAAAATCAACTGAGTTGAGCATGTGAAACTTTTTTATGGCTCAGATACAATCTTCTCTATTACGAAATTTGTCTTTCTCTTTTAAGTTTTCATCCGACTGAATATACGGATTGAAAAATAAATCAGATGATGGTTCATCTCCGCCCATGTTGAAGTTTGACATGTGTGGAGGTGGTGTGTAGATCTCGTTCGAAGGTATACCAAGTATCCCATCGTCTTCAAAATCATCGTTGACCATGTCGTCAAACTCTAACTCGACATCTTCCTCTTCTTCGTCAACAACATCTACTTTTGCTTGTTCGTCTTTGAGAGGATCAACCACTTGTGACTGGGTTGGTCGTGACATCTGAGGCTCCCGCAACACAATGTACAACTCAATTGAGTCGTACCCAGAATACTCATGACTGGAGAACATATTCTAAAGGTCCTCATCATCTTGAACCTCAACCTTATAAAATATTATTTGGTTGTCACAAAAAAAAAACGGATTCTGATAAAATATTTGTGTCACAGGACCTCGTCCAAGTTTGGCCTCCAATCGTTTTTTGAAATACAAGAAATTGGATTTCCTGTTTAAACAAAATCGGATATTCTCAGTGTCTCTAAACAAAAACCCAGAGGTGGGACAAATGTATGTCTCACCGTTGAAATGTGCACTGATCACATATTGTGGTACAGAGGCCATTGTGTTTGAAGGTTTAAGTGTTTGAGTCTTTGAGTTAATTGTTTGAATTTTTGAATGTTCGAGTGTTTGAGTGATTGAGTGTAGAAGTGTTTTGATAAATGTAGGATTAAATATGTTGTACTGAATTTGAATAAAACAACAGTAAGAAACCTCTATTTGCAAACTGGGATGTTCAATCGTATTACATGCAAGCAGAGATTCCTTCCCCAAGGTTGTCAAGTAGCCTGCACCTACACTGCAACCCATGCCACCTCTAATTCTCTAACTGGGATGGCGACACCTTTCAATTTTGAACTCATTTGCCAAGTCAAATGGCGCCTCCCTATATGTTCAATCGTATTACATGCATGTAGAGATTTCTTCCCCAAGGCTGCCACCTAGCCTGCACATACACTGCAACCCATGCCACCTCTAATTCGCCAACTGGGATGGCGACACCTTTCAATTTTGTACTTATTCGCCAAGTCAAATTGCGCCTCCCTACATGTCCAATCGTATTACATGCAAGCAGAGATTCCTTCCCCAAGGATTTCAAGTAGCTTGCACGTACACTGAAACCCATGCCACCTCTAATTCGCCAACTCGGATGGCGTCACCTTTCAATTTTGTACTCATTTGCAAAGTCAAATGGCACCACCCTACATGTCCAATCGTATTACATGCATGCTGAGATTCCTTCCCCAAGGATTCCACCTAGCACGCACCTACACTGCAAGAGTGACACTTATCATGCATGCATGCACCCACCAACCACCTCATTTATTCACTTTATGATAAAATTTTGTCTATAAATATAGAGCATCACATACTTGTTTTACATCAACAATCATCTCATTCTCTTCTACAAACTCTTTCATTATCTCATGCAATTTCAGCTATGGCTCTTCTCACAATGGGCGATTCTCACAGAGGCACAAGGGACAATATTGCAGCGATTGTAAGTTTTTATAAATTCTCAAATTTTCTTGTATACTTATAATTTTTTTATAATATTATTAATGATTTATACATCTTATGAACTCTTACACTTTTTACAATTTGAATTTAGGATACTAAAAGATTCAGAATTAGGTCACACAACTACATTGCTCCCGACCTGTTGATCGTGCCATATCTCAAATATGCAGGTTTCAGAAATGTTATAAAGATCTCCAACTGCACGATAGATTCAAAGTTCGTACTTGAAATGTTGGAAAGGTGGAGACCCAAGACACACACATTTCATCTACCAATAGGTGAATGTACCATCACACTAGAGGACGTGTACATGTTATTGGGTCTCCCTGTCAACAATAAGGCAGTTAACGGGTATGTTCAACGGTCCAATTCTCTGCGCGAGAAATTGTTGAGCAATGATATGATTGAAGGTGGTGGTGCTAGATGCCAAGGTGTACTACTTACTGAACTCAAAAATCATTATGCGACTCTAGAGTTGAACGAAAATTCCTCCGAGCTAGCTAAAGTAATAAAAGCTAGAAATTATATAATGATACTTTTTGGAACCTTTTTATTTCTCAAAAGTACGGGGAATAGTATAAATTTCATGTATTTAAATTTACTTAGAAACTTTGAAAAAATTATAAAGTATAGTCGGGGTTCTGCTGTTTTAGCCCATCTATACAGTTCCTTGTGTAAAAATGCAACCAAGGAAAAATGTACTTTTTATGGATGTGTTTTCTTACTTCAAGCCTGGGGTTGGTGGAGAATGGAGTCCCTAAACCCCGTCTACAACAACACATTCGTTTTTCCATACGCAACAAAGTAAGTCAGTAACTAATATCATTTATTATTCATATGTTCACCAAATATATGCTAAAAATAAACTATTTTACAATTCCTTTAGATACTGCGTGACGTGTATGGATTACAGCAAGAATGTAAGATTCAATGTCGCTCTGTATCACAATCTATTGGATCACCTTGGCCCGAATGATGTAAGTCGTAACTTTGAACTTTTCTACCTTTAAATTATTTATTTATTACGTTTTCATTAAGCTGATTTAATTTTATCCAAAATTTATCTGGAGACCATATTTGGGTTTAGACCATGAACCAAACTCCAAGGATGCAGCAATTTGGAGCGTAAAGACTGCAATCATATGGTTCAACGATGTGGAGATGCACCACAGTGGCCATGTCAAGATGCAGTTTAGAATGCATCAAGAGATACCCTACGATCCAACTTGTTTGTCCCCGTGGCATCTCAAAAGGGTCGACGCCCAATGGGGTCTTACCAACTGGAAAGATTTTGCTCCAGAATGGTGTAAGATATGGCAGAGGCTTCACCGACATGTCTTGTGTTGTACCCCAAAATTTTCCCTCCCATATTTCTTAAAGCATTGCAATAAAAATCTTCAGGTTGCTCAAGGTTGCTCAAGAGTTGGTCAGACAAGCTATCTCCTAGGGCAGTCTACCCCAAATTAGGGTTTTGTGTTGCATCAAGATCCTTGAGTCCAAATGACCTCAAATTCTCCCCAATGTCCTAATATGTTCTCAATGTCATCCATGTCAAATTTCAAGCCTTGCAGAGGAAGTTTGCTCAATCAATTGCTCAAAGGTCCAAAAATCGACTGTGCTAGGGCAAAAGTCAACTGTGACCTACAAAACGTCAAACTTCAAGATTTTTTGTCAACATTCTCATTTTTAAGTATATTTCATCATTTTATAAAGGGTTGATCATGATTCATCAAGGATTGCTCAAAATTCATCAAGATTCAAAAGTTGCTAAATTAGGGTTTTGTAGGAAAAGTCAACTCAACTTTGACCAAGCGTAACATTCTCATACTTTATGATAAATGACCCATCCAAAGCCCATTTTTAATAGGATTAAATTCCCTACAATCCATCTTCATAACCCAAGATCAAAAAATGCACTGACAAGAAGTTATGAATTTGGACATTATAGGTCATTTTTGAAAGTCATCAAAAACACCTTCTTTGCCAAAGCTTATAACTTGAACATGGAATATCAAAATGAGATGAGACCAAAAGGGTTGGTAATAGGACACATCAAGCTTTCTAAAAAGTTCAATAACACTTCCAAAAGTTCAAAATTGAATAAGTTATGCATTGTTGAAGTTGGACTTTTTTGCAAAATTGCCAAAAGTCAACTATCCCCAAAACGTCAAATTTTGCCAAATGGGCCCATTCTTTTTCACTTGATTTGAGTTTTCATCATTTCCCACGTGCCCTAGCTTCAGCCATGTGCCCATATCTCATTTTTATTATTTAATTTGATTTTTATTTGAATTTATTCATTTTTAATCAAATAAAATCATATAAAATCCAAGGATCTAATAACTCATGATTTTCTGATTGTTTTAGGCTTTGTTCACAGCTAGCATCATCATCAAATTCGTATCAAATCAAATCATGTGCAAAAAGATTGAAATGAATCAAATTTGGAAAGATTTAATGGAAGAATCAAATCCACATCAAAGTCATTGATAGAGGGAGATTTGTACCAAGTTTGTAAACCTAATGCACTGAGTGATACATAAGGAAGCTAAAGCACACGAAATAAGGGTTGGAAATCATGGAGAGAGGCAGAACTGACTTTGCAAAATTCACAAAAAAGTGAGAGATCAAAATCCAGGTTAGAGGCATTTTCAAGGATCAAAACTCGTTCCAATCAATTCCTGGACATTCACACAAGCCATCCCAATCAAAACCATGCATCCTCAGGCCTCCAAACACTCTGTAAGTCCTATGCAAACTGCTCCTGTTCTTGATTTCGCAACTCCGAAATTATGCATCTTTTTCATGAACTAATGACATATTTTGAATCTACAAAACATTTGCAAGTGTTTGGTATCATTCAATTGCATTTATCTTTCCTGAATGGAGAACCACCATAGCTAGGGTTCTTCGTTTGTTTTTAAGGTTTTCTGTTTCAGGTAAAATTGAGACTCAAGAAGAACATGGTTTTGATCAGGAGGCCATGACGAATTGAACTATGTTTTTGGATTGCATTTATATGTCCTGGAGAGGATTTTAGAATAGGGTTGCGCTTTTAGCTGCGGATTTAAATCCATAGGTATTTTTGTACAGGTTTGAGGACAGGGACGATGAGGTATCCTCCACCCATTGGCCATTTCAAATCTTGGCGCCCTTTTATTTTTTTTTGACCAATTGACTTTGCTTTGTTATATTATTATTGCATATTATATTAACAAACAGATCAATGTAGCATGGTGGCAAGCGTGTAGTGCAATCTTCTTTAGGACCTGGGTTCGAATCCTAGGCCCCCCACTTTCTCAATGATTTTTGTTTACAGATAATCACATGCGCATACAAGCTTGCAATCTACCATGCTCCCTCACCCATCTAGGCGCCAGATGGCCAACGGCCAGATCTGGTGGTCCATGACTGGAAGTCCACCAAAGGCCAAGTCAACATGCCCACACTGGATCCCAGATGATTTCCCTCTGCCTCATATCGACGTTCTAGTTGACAACACTGCACAACATAAGGTCTTCTCTTTTATGGATGGTTTCTCCGGTTATAATCAGATCAAAATGGCTCCCGAAGACATGGAGAAGACAACCTTTATTACTCAATGGGGTACCTTTTGCTACAAGGTCATGCCTTTCAGATTAAAGAATGTTGGGGCAACGTATCAACGCACCATGGTCTCCTTGTTCCACGACATGATCCATCATGAGATTGAGGTATACGTCGACGATATGATTGCAAGATCTCATACTGAAGAAGAACATCTGGACCACCTTCAGAAGTTATTTGACAGGTTGAAGTTGTACAAGCTAAGGTTAAGCCCGAACAAGTGCACCTTCGGGGTGAGGTCTGGTAAGCTGCTGGGTTTCGTCGTAAGTGATAAAGGTATTCAAGTGGATCCTGCAAAGGTGAAATCTATACAGGAAATGCCAGCTCCCCGAACAGAAAAAGAAGTCAGAGGCTTTTTGGGACGATTGAACTATATTTCCCGGTTCATCTCACACCTGACTGCCACTTATGAGCCAATCTTCAAGTTACTGAAGAAAGATCAAGTGGTAAGATGGAACGATGAATGTCAGGCCGCTTTCGAAAGGATCAAAGAGTATCTCCAAGAGCCACCTACTCTGATGCCTCCAGTTGAAGGGAGACCTCTGATCTTATACTTGACAATACTCGACAATTCAATGGGGTGTGTGCTGGTGCAGCATGACGAGTCTAGCCGAAAAGAGCATGCTATTTATTACCTTAGCAAAAAGTTTACCGGCTGTGAGACCCGATACTCACTGCTCGAGAAGACTTGCTGCGCTTTGGCATGGGCTGCTCGTTGGCTGAGACAGTATATGCTGACTCACACTACTCTATTGATATCAAAGATGGATCCAATCAAGTATATCTTCGAGAAGCCTGCCTTGTCCGGAAGAATAGCAAGATGGCAGATGATCTTGACTGAGTATGACATCCGATACACGACTCAAAAGGCAATCAAGGGAAGTGTGTTGGCAGATCATTTGTCACATCAGGTAGTAGATGATTACCAGTCTATGAACTTTGAGTTTCCGGATGAGAATATCATGATAGTGACTGATTGTGAGATACCTGGACCAGATGAAGGACCTGAGGAGGGATCCCGATGGTCTATGTACTTTGATGGAGCTTCAAACGCTTTGGGTAATGGCATTGGCGCCATGATCATATCTCCTAAAGGCTCTCATACTCCATTTACCGCCCGACTATGTTTCAACAGCACCAACAATATGGCGGAGTATGAAGCGTGCATTATGGGTCTTCAAGCATCTATTGACCTAAGGATTAAGTTCTTAAGTGTTTTCGGAGATTCCGCTCTCGTGATTAGTCAGATCAAAGGCGAGTGGGATACGAAACACCCTAATCTTATTCCTTACAAGGAATATGTGTTGACGTTGCTTCCACACTTTGAGGAGATAACCTTTGAACACTTCCCTAGAGAGGAGAATCAGTTGGCGGACACATTAGCTACGATGTCTTCTATGTTCAAAGTTAATTGGGACAACGAGGCTCCCCGGATTACCATTGAAAGGTTGGACGAACCTGCACATTGTTGTGACATTGAGACTGAAGAGGCAACGGATAAACCCTGGTTTCATAAGGTGAAGAGGTACCTTGAGGCTCAGGAGTACCCCGAGGGTGCATCTGTTAATGACAAGAAATTTCCGAGGAGGTTCGCGGCGAAGTTCTTCATCAGCAATGGTATTCTTTACAAGTGTAACCATGATTCAACCATACTGCGATGTATGGATAAGAACGAAGCAGAAAGGATTATGGTAGAGTTGCATGAAGGTACTTTCAGAACTCATTCCAGTGGACACACCATGGCAAAGAAAATCCTTCGGACAGGATATTATTGGTCCACAATGGAAGCCGACTGTTATCAGCATTTTCGGACCTGTCACAAGTGCCAAGTCTATGCTGATAAGGTGCACATACCTCCAGTACATCTTAATATCTTGACATCTCCGTGGCCATTTGCAATGTGGGGCATTGATATGATCAGTGAGATCGGACCTACGGCATCCAACGGGCATCGTTTTATCCTGGTAGCAATTGATTACTTTACAAAGTGGGTTGAAGCAGCTTCATTTGCTACTGTAACCAAGAACGTCGTGGCGCGATTCATTCGGCATAATCAGATTTGTCGATATGGTGTACCAGAGAGGATCATCACAGACAATGATACAAATCTCAACAATAAGATGATCACCGAGCTCTGTAAGCAGTTCAAGATACAACATCATAACTCTTCTCCCTACCGGCCAAAGATGAATGGGGTTGTTGAAGCGGCTAATAAGAACATTAAGAAGATTGTGCAGAAGATGACAGTGACATACAAAGATTGGAACGAGATGCTATCGTTCGCTCTTCATGGGTATCGTACCTCAGCGCGGACGTCAACAGGGGAAAAACCTTATTCCTTGGTATATGGCATGGAGGCAGTCTTGCCCTTTGAAGTTTAGATACCCTCTCTTCGGATTATGAAGAAAGCAGGTTTGAGAGAATATGACTGGATCCAGACCCGACTTGATCAGCTGAACTTAATCAACAAAAAGAGACTCACTGCTATTTGTCATGGTCAGGCGTACCAAAAACGGATGATCAAGGCATTTAACAAGAAAGTTAGACGACAAGAGTATCAAGTTGGGGATCTGGTGATCAAGCGCATCATACTACCTCAAGGTGATCCCAGGGGAAAATGGACCCCTACTTACAAAGGGCCATTTATGATTAAGAATATTTTCTCAAGAGGAGTTATGATTCTAACCACCATGGATGGTGACGACCTTCCTCACCCCGTTAATGCAGACATAGTGAAAAGATACTACGCATGATCAAAGACCCGCTAGGTTGACTGGCCTAGGCAAAAATAAGGGCTTCCCGGTGAACCAAAAGGGTTCGGGCAAAAATAAGGGATGAAAATGAAAAAAAACTGTACACTCGGCAAGTCGAAAACCTAAAAAGGCGGCTTAGGCAAAAAAGGGTATCCCGGTGGACTAAAAACTCGAAAGGGCAGTCCAGGAAAAAATTAGGGAT
Source organism: Vicia faba (assembly GCA_948472305.1). Lineage (NCBI taxonomy): Eukaryota > Viridiplantae > Streptophyta > Magnoliopsida > Fabales > Fabaceae > Vicia > Vicia faba. The sequence goes on along the minus strand of OX451739.1, from coordinate 1,361,298,419 downwards.
TAAAGCGTAACACTATGTCTCATTGAATCACCTTGCAACCAGACTTCGGTATCGATTATCAAGCTCGGACGACACCAATCAATCTGATTTACCTTCAACCAAGTAGCAAAGTGATGAGATGCTCGATGACATAAGGGCAATAGCAGAGTTGGAACCCAGTGGGATTATTCACATAGCTGTTTTTCTTTGTTTATTACAAATTGTATAAATTCTATTTGTTCGGCGACGTTCTCTTACTAGGACGTCAGCCTCTTGTACAAAAACGCCAATTTACAGGCCAAACGTCAAAATCAATACGATTCATCTTCAAAGAAATTTCAAACTGTTTTTCCTTTATCTGTTTTATTTTGCAAAGAACGTCCAATGTTCATTTTTGATATATGCATTTGACATTAATCGCTGCTCATGAATATTTACATGCGAAACAAAAGACGATTACTCGTAATATCAGAAACAGGGGAAAATGAGAAATGTCCAAACTGTACAGTTGCTCTATCCACCAGGTACAAGGGTAGATTTAGCTGAAGAATATGGCTAAGGCACTTTCACTCCTTACAGAGTAAGAGAAGACAGTAATGATAGCTCTCCCCAGCTGAGACTCGCAATTGTGAATGAAACGGTAATATTCTCCCAAAGCAGAGTTTATCTACCGTCAGCACTGAAAGGTCTTAATATTCCCCAGCATAGTATAAGAATATGCCCCGGCAGAATACAAAATATCCCCAGTGGAATTTGAAATTTTTCCAGCGCAGTCTGAAAAAGCTTCCCCAGTGGAATTTGGAGAGTTATCCCCAGTAGACTTTGGAAGATTGTCCCCAGCAGAACTCAAAGGATTATCCCCATTAGAGTCTAAAAGGTTATCCCCAGTGAAGTCGCAACTGAAAGTTCATCCCCAGCGGAGTCCTTTCCCTTCACAAACAATAAACTCAAATCCCCAACAGGATTCAGTATCACCAGCAACGGTAATTCATCCCCAGTGGAATTTATTGATGGAATCCTCAGCAGAGCGTCTCTTCCCCACAGAGTAATCTCCTCATCGGTTCATTCCCCAACGGAGTTATCCTCTCCTGCAGGTTTATTCTCGCAATCATCTTCGTTCGCCATCCCCAGCGGAAACGAAGAATCCAACTCTTTTCTCCAGCAGCTATCCGGGATCTATTTTCCCCAGCTAAAAGCATTACATTTCCATACATCATGACACATGTATATACACACCATACAACACAATCTCCTTTATTTTGAGAACATCATTGTTTGATACATATCATACATTTCATACGACTAACCTTTACCTTTCAGGAAGGATGCAGTTAAATTCAAAGTTATGAAGCTTTTATCTCAGTCAAACTACTGACGGTTCTTAAATCTCAACCGAATTATCCTCAGTTGAATTACAGATAAGGTTCTAAATCTCGAAAAAGTTCCCCAGTCGAATTACTGACTAGTTCTTAAATCTCAACCAAATTATCCTCAGTTGAATTACAGATAAGGTTCTAAATCTCGACAAGTTCCTCCGTTGAATTACAGATTAGTTCCTAAATCTCAGAAGAGTTTTCTCAGTTGAAGTACCAGCAAGTTCTTAAATCTCGATGAAGATGTTTCCCTCAGTCGAAGTACTGACCGATTCTTAAATCTCAACGGAATTATCCTCGGTTGAATTATAGATAAGGTTCAAAATCTCGACAAGTTCCTCCGTCGAATTACAGACGAGTTCCTAAATCTCAGCAGAGTTTTCTCAGTTGAAGTACGGGCAAGTTCTTAAATATCGATGAAGATGTTTCCCTCAGTCGAAGTACTGACCGGTTCTTAAATCTCAATGGAATTATCCTCGATTGAATTACAGATAAGGTTCTAAATCTCGACAAAGTTCCTCCGTTGAATTACTGGCAGTTCTTAAATCACAACAAAATTATCCTTAGTTGAATTACAGACAAGTCCTAAATCTCGATGAAGATATTTCCCTCAGTCGAAGTACTAACCGGTTCTTAAATCTCAACGGAATTATCCTCGGTTGAATTACAGATAAGGTTCTAAATCTCGACAAAGTTCCTCCGTCGAATTACTGACAGTTCTTAAATCTCAACAGAGTTATCCTCAGTTGAATTATAGACAAGTCCTAAATCTCGATGAAGATGTTTCCCTCAGTCAAAGTACTGACCAGTTCTTAAATCTCAACCGAATTATCCTCAGTTGAATTACAGATAAGGTTCTAAATCTCGATAAAGTTCCTCCGTCGAATTACTGACAGTTCTTAAATCTCAAAAGAATTATCCTTAGTTGAATTACAGACAAGTCCTAAATCTCGATGAAGATGTTTCCCTCAGTCGAAGTACTGACCGGTTCTTCAATCTCAACGGAATTATCCTCAATTGAATTACAGATAAGGTTCTAAATCTCGACAAAGTTCCTCCGTCGAATTACTGACAGTTCTTAAATCTCAACAGAATTATCCTCAGTTGAATTACAGACAAGTCCTAAATCTCAATGAAGATGTTTCCCTCAGTCGAAGTACTGACCGATTCTTAAATCTCAACCGAATTATCCTCAGTTGAATTACAGATAAGGTTCTAAATCTCGACAAAGTTCCTCCATCGAATTACTGACAGTTCTTAAATCTCAACATAATTATCCTCAGTTGAATTACAGACAAGTCCTAAATCTCGATGAAGATGTTTCCCTCAGTCGAAGTACTGACCAGTTCTTAAATCTCAACCGAATTATCCTCAGTTGAATTACAGATAAGGTTCTAAATCTCGACAATTTTCCTCCGTCGAATTACATGCGAGTTCCTAAATCTCAGCAAAGTTTTCTCAGTTGAATGACTGACGAGTTATTAAATATCGATGAAGATGTTTCCCCCTTAGTTGAATCACAGACAAGTTCTTGAAACTCAGCAAAGATGTCCTCAGTTGAAGTACAGGCAAGTTCCTAAATCTCAACAAAGATCAGACTTCCCCAAGCGGAATCTTCCACAATAACAGGTATGCAAGTTCTCGCTAAGGAATCTCTTATGTGATCGACACTCCTCCAAATGGCATATGTAAGCCCATTCCCAACATCACAAGGCTGATACCACTTCATTCGAGTGCAAATTTCTGGGCACTCTAGTGTTCAATCATCTTCCACCTTCGGATCACGAAAGGCACGAAAGCCAATCTACATCCTCAGGTTTAAGAAGATTGAACAGGGTCAGATGTTGTACCCCAAAATTTGCCCTCCCATATTTCTTAAAGCATTGCAATAAAAATCTCCAGGTTGCTCAAGGTTGCTTAAGAGTTGGTCAGACAAGCTATCTCCTAGGGCAGTCTACCCCAAATTATGGTTTTGTGTTGCATCAAGATCCTTGAGTCCAAATTACCTCGAATTCTCCCCAATGTCCTAATATGTTCTCAAGGTCATCCATGTCAAATTTCAAGCCTTGCAGAGGAAGTTTGCTCAGTCAATTGCTCAAAGGTCCAAAAATCGACTATGTTAGGGCAAAAGTCAACTGTGACCTACAAATAGTCAAACTTCAAGATTTTTTGTCAACATTCTCATTTTTAAGGATATTTCATCATTTGATCAAGGGTTGATCATGATTCATCAAGGATTGCTCAAAATTCATCAAGATTCAAAAGTTGCTAAATTAGGGTTTTGTAGGAAAAGTCAACTCAACTTTGACCAAGCGTAACTTTCTTATACTTTATGAGAAATGACCCATACAAAGCCAATTTTTAAGAGGATGCAATTCCCTACAATCCATCTTCATACCCCAAGATCAAAAAATGCACTGACAAGAAGTTATGAATTTGGACATTATAGGTCATTTTTGAAAGTCAGCAAAAACACCTTCTTTGCCAAAGCTTATAACTTGAACATGGAATATCAAAATGAGATGAGACCAAAAGGGTTGGTAATAGGACACATCAAGCTTTCTAAAAAGTTCAATAACACTTCCAAAAGTTCAAAATTGAAGAAGTTATGCATTGTTGAAGTTGGACTTTTTTGCAAAATTGCCAAAAGTCAACTATCCCCAAAACGTCAAATTTTGCCAAATGGGCCCATTCTTTTTCACTTGATTTGAGTTTTCATCATTTCCCACGTGCCCTAGCTTCATACATGTGCCCATATCTCATTTTTATTATTTAATTTGATTTTCATTTGAATTTATTCATTTTTAATCAAATAAAATCATATAAAATCTAAGGAATTAATAACTCATGATTTTCTGATTGTTTTAGGCTTTGTTCACAGCTAGCATCACCATAAAATTTGTATCAAATCAAATCATGTGCAAAAAGATTGAAATGAATCAAATTTGGAAAGATTTAATGGAAGAATCAAATCCACATCAAAGTCATTGATAGAGGGAGATTTGTACCAAGTTTGTAAACCTAATGCACTGAGTGATACATAAGGAAGCTAAAGCATATGAAATAAGGGTTGGAAATCATGGAGAGAGGCAGAACTGACTTTGCAAAATTCACAAAAAAGTGAGAGATCAAAATCCAGGTTAGAGGCGTTTTCAAGGATCAAAACTCGTTCCAATCGATTCCTGGACATTCACACAAGCCATCCCAATCAAAACCACGCATCCTCAGGCCTCCAAACACACTGTAAGTCCCACACAAACTGCTCCTGTTCTTGATTTCGCAACTCTAAAATTAGGCATCTTTTTCATGAACTAATGACATATTTTGAATTTATAAAACATTTGCAAGCGTTTGGTATCATTAAATTGCATTTATCTGGCCTGAATGGAGAACCACCATAGCTAGGGTTCTTCGTTTGTTTTTAGGGTTTTCTGTTTCAGGTAAAATTGAGACTCAAGAAGAACATGGTTTTGATCAGGAGGCCATGGCAAATTGAACCATGTTCTTGGATTGCATTTATATGGCCTGGAGAGGATTTTATAATAGGGCTGCGCTTTTAGCTGCGGATTCAAATCCGCATGTAATTTTTGTACATGTTTGAGGACAGGTACGATGAGGTGTCCTCCGCCCATTGGCCATTTCAAATCTTGGCGCCCTTTTATTTTTTTTCTGACCAATTGACTTTGCTTTGTTATATTATTATTATTGCATATTATATTAACAAACAAATCAATGTAGTATGGTGGCAAGCGTGTAGTGCAATCTCCTTCAGGACCTGGGTTCGAATCCCAGGTCCCCCACTTTCTCAATGATTTTTGTTTGCAGATAATCACATGCGCATACAAGCTTGCAATCTACCATGCTCCCTCACCCATCTAGGCGCCAGATCTGGTGGTCCATGACTGGAAGTCCACCAAAGGCCAAGTCAACATGCCCACACTGGATCCCAGATGGTCAAACGGATCAGCTTTGTTGGGCCTATGAAATTGCTACTCACACTCATAAATCAGGCCCAACACTCCTCTCTCTCTTTTAGTTATTTTATTTTGTTTTATTAATTGTTTTATTATTTTTATTTAATTTTCTTACCAATAACAAAATTCCTTTTTTTAACAAATAAAACCATAAAAATATTTTTTTTATTCAATCAAATTTTAACTTTTTTTTTATTAATAAACACTAATTAATTAATTTAGGTTTTAATTCTAGAATAACTTTAACCTATTTTGTAAATAATTAAAATTAATTAGATTTAATTTAGGTTTTAATTACTAATTTAATTAATTTTATTTTCTTTCTTAAAATAACAAAAAAACCAAAAATATGTCATAATTTATTTTCTCATTAATTAAGTTATTTTATAATTAATTTAGTAATTAATTTAGGTTTAATTTCTTTTCTCAAATAAAAAACAATAAAAAAGACGGCATTTTCTTTCAAAAGGGTCAAAACCCTGAAGTTTGCATTCGATCTAATTTCTCGCGTGCTTTACTTATTTTTATCCAATAATGTACCTCCTTCCGGATTGTAATAGTTAAATAGGACTTTTAATTATTTTTATCGCTTTATTTTACTTTTCAAAGGGTTTGTCTTTGGCGATGTAAATACCCGACACCTTGTAATTTAAATTTCGCATTTTATTTCTGCAAATTATAACTGCTAGATGTTTGATAATAGGGTTTGCATGACAAGCCTGAATGTTTTAACCTAAAATTAAATTAGATCACCCTTAACATGTATAAAGATAAAGATAAATTGAAAACGACACACTCGCACATGCGCATTCTTAGGGTACACCCCACTTGGTTGCCTTCGTACACGGTCATTGAGTATAGGTCGTTTTAGAGGTCACCCTCTTGTCTAAAAGATCACAGTCGCCTCGAAATGGTTACCTCGGATATTGTTGCCTCAAACAAATGATCTAAGACATTAGGGTTACCGCTAAGGCATCCTAGTATTGCTTTGGTGACTGTGAGTCCCTAATTCGAATTGACCCTCAAACTCCAACGACGATGCTACATACTAATTAATAGTGGGATAGCATTGTCTAAAGGAAATTATCATAGAACGATTCCTTTTTTCGAGTAGGTAGATGGTTCTTAGATACTTGCTCATTTGAAACAAAACAAACTTTTCACACTTACACTACTTTTCAAACAAAGTTTTTAAAAACACTTCATACGCTCTTGAGGACAGAAGCAAGAGTTAAATCGAAGTTTTAAAAACAAAAAACTTTTCAAACCCACAAGCACAAAGAAATTTTTTTTGAAAACAATTGAGCAAGTACGTAAGAGCCCGTGGATAACCACGGATAGAAAGGGTACTAATAACTTCCCTTTCTATAATCTACCCCCCGAACCCGAGAAATATCTCGAAAAAGGAATTTTTCTGTGCTTTTTTCCTTTCCTTGTTGGATAAAATAAAAGTCGGTGGCGACTCTTGCTTATCGCGACATTTTGCAAACAAAAAACGCAAAACGCAAACCCGCATTCCAAAAAAACAGTCAGTTCTTCCCACCGTATCACAGAACTGGCGACTCTGTTGGGGACGCTTAATAAGTAGGTTGTACCTTAGGAATAGTTCATAATGTTTTCAATTGATTGACTTGTATGCTTTATCTTTGTGGGTTGAATCAGAGTTACTATAGATCCTAACCCGGATCTGGGGAATACCCTTTAGGTAAGTAGCAGTAAATTGTGAGGGAACTGTACGGCATAGACCGATACGGTTGAAGCAGTAGATACATTGGTGTGGCACTTTAGTATGTACCGATATCCCTTGTGGCGCAACGAGGAGAATATGGGTCTGCTAAGGGGTAATTAAGCACCAACTGACCTTAGAACCTTTAAATTGACCAACTTGGCCATAGAACAGTAGCAGTATGCTACACTCATTGAGACCAAACTCTCGCGATGATTCCGACCGCAATAAAAGGTTGCTAAACTGGAATTATGACCGATCGAGGGTGGTCAGTGATATTGAGATCCTCTAGAACCCGGTAACTATTTCTAGGACAGGTTTGAACCAACTGAACTGAAAGAGAGTAGTACCTAAGCTCCTTGCCAGCCTGAAATCTAAGGGCTATTTGTGTGACTTGTTTGCCCTTACCATGTTTGCTATTTGTGGATACTTGTGGTGTGTTTTCTATCATGACATCATGCATCATGACATTGCATGCATCTTGCATTGGACTAACCCATTTCAAAGACAGAGAGGATTCATCTTTGTTCTGTTTTGTAGGTCATGGCACCCATGCGTAGAAACATTATTCGGATCAACTTTATCCAGATTCCCACTCAGCTTAAGGAATTGGTTGCAAAGATTTCAGATACTACCTCCTTTATCAGAAGGCATGGGAACCTCCTTGGTTTGGTCACCTCTAAGATGGATGAACAGATGATGAGTGTCTTAGTCTAGTTCTTTGATCCACTGTACCACTGCTTTACTTTTCCGGACTACCAGTTGGTCCCTACCTTGGAAGAGTTCTCTGATCTACTTGGTATCTCTATTTTGGAGCAGACCCCATTCACAGGTTGGGAGAAAGTCCTTAGGCCGGAAGAGATTACTTCAGCCCTCCATCTGACAAAGGATGAGGTAATGTCTAATTGTGAAACTCGTAGTGGGAAAAAAGGCTTCTTGACTAAGTTTTTGGTTGGTAAGGCTAATCATTTCTGGGACAGTCTAGACTTCCAGGCATTTGAAGACATTCTGGCTCTTCTCATATATGGTTTGGTGTTGTTTCCTAACTCAGATTCCTTCGTCAACGTGAACGCAGTGAAGATTTTTATGTCTGGTAATCATGTGCCCACTCTCTTGGGTGACATTTTGCACTCTCTCTATGCCCGTACTACTCGGAAACGGGGAACCCTTATGTGCTGTGCATCATTGCTGGCGAGGTGGTTTATTTCTCACCTCCCCAAATCAGTTTTGAAGAACAAGGAAGGCATGGGTTGGGCCTACAGGATTATGTCTCTCTCTCACATGGACATCATTTGGACTATTAAAGGCATGGAATACGTGGCAATTATTAATCGTTGTGGGGAATACCCCAATGTTCCACTGCTAGGAATCAATGGAGGGATCACTTATAATTCGTGTTTGGCCTTACGCCAGTTTGGGCGAGCTAGGAGGGAAGGACCTCATGAGTTGCTGATGCCGAGCATTGTCTTTGACTTCCAAGGGGATAGTGACGAGCAACTCCGCAGGTTCATACGAGCTTTGGATAGAGTACATGGGTTTGACCCACACGAGATAGGTGCGAAGACTTCTCTTCTAATGGAGCCATGTCTCCGATGGGTTCGAATCCGTGCCTAAAAGCTGGGAATGCCCTACGAAGCCGTCTTACCTATAATTGTTGAGTTTACTGATGAAGAAGGGGTTCCTCCTACCATCCTCCATTCATACATGCCTACTGACATAGGGGCATTAAAGAGATCTTGGATGAAGCTGAGAGAAGAGCGGGATACTTACAGAGAAAAGTATCACGAGCAAGAGCAGAAGATTCAAAAGTTGACAAGGCAATTGGAGAATGAGCAGATCCTCAACGACTATGTCAGCACCAAAGGGAAAAGGCCATGGGAGCGCTGATGTCTTTTGTTATTTATAGTTTTGCTTTACTTTTCAATTTTTCTTTCTTGTAACGCCTTAAAGGCATTTGTTGAACAATTGAATTTCAAGTTTGTCTAATAAAAGTGTATTTTATTTTGGTTTACGAATTTGAATCTCTAAAGTCTTTGAAATCATATCATACGCATTTCATTCCATGCACCTCATCGCAGGTACCCGTTACAGGTCTCTTATCTTCTTCGTTGCTTATTTCAGCATCATGTCTTCTGAAATATCAACTGAACAAGCAATCAAGGCTCTGTAAGCTCAAAACGCCCAGTTCCAGGAATTGTTCATGAACCTGGCTAAGGGTCAGCAAGATCTAAAGACCCTTATCTTGAAAGAGAAGAAGAAGAAGAAAAAGACGGTCCTACTGAATATGTGTCGCAGATTCAGAAACAATTTGCGAGAAGAGGTTGATTTGACTCACTCATCTGGAGGGGGAGATAATCAGGAAGAAAGGAGGGCTCCTAGCCCTATGGTTTCAGATAACGAGACTGACTTTGACGAATACCAGTATCCTCCGGCTGAGGATAGATATAAACAACTGGAAGACCGGTTGAGCGCGATGGAAGTTCAGAAAGTGCCTGGTCTGGACTTTGGAGATTTGGGACTGTCATTTGGGGTGGTGATCCCCCACAAGTTCAAAGCACCAGCCTTTGCTAAGTATGAAGGGGTTTCTTGCCCAAAGCTGCACCTCCGTTCGTATGTTAGGAAGATTCAGCCATACACCACTGACAAGAACCTCTGGATCCACTTCTTTCAAGACAGTCTCTCAGGGACTCAGCTTGAATGGTTTTACCAGCTGAAAGGAGCTAGTATCCGTAATTGGGAAGATTTGGCTGCTGCTTTCTACAAGCAGTACCAATACAATGCTGACCTTGCTCCCACGCGTACCTAACTCCAGGGTATGTCTATGGGTGCGGGCGAAGGTTTAAAAGACTATGCTCAGAAGTGGAGGGACCTTGCTAGAAGAGTGCAACTACCCTTGGCTGATATGGAGCTAGTGGATATGTTTCTGGGGACCTTGTCTGGTCCGTATTTCAACCATCTGATTATAAGTTCTTCATCCGGGTTTACGGAACTGATTATGATCGGGGAAAGGATTGAAGCCGATATCAAATCTAGTAAAATACAGAAGGGTGCTTCGTCAAGCACCGAGAAGAAACCTTTTAAGAAGGAGTCCAGTGTTGTTTACAATTCAAAAAGCCATAATAAACCTAAACGCCGCCAAGTAGTTAATACGGTGGTTATATCAAGACCTGTTGTTGCTCCTCAACGCAACAATCAGCCAAGGGCCGAAAGGCCACGAAGACAATTCACTCAACTCAACATGACGTTATCTCAGATTTTTCCGCAGTTATTGAAGACCAACTTGGTGATTCCGAGGGAGGCCCCGAAGAATCCCAACACAACATCACTGATGTACAATCCAAACGCCCACTGTGCTTTTCACTCCGATAGCCCGAGGCACGATACGAATGATTGTTGGGTTTTGAAGAATAAGGTATAAGACTTGATTGATGCTAAGGAGATTGAGTTCGAAGCACCTGAAAGACCTAATGTTGTGACTGCTCCTATGCCCAAGCATGGAGTGAATGTTATAGATGAAGACTCGTTTGTGGTTTATGTGAAAGACATTGTTACTCCCTTAATGACTGTAAAGAAGAACCTTCTGTTAGCCGGTTTATTTCCGGGATGTGACGAAGGTTGTCGTATGTGTGTTTTCCTACCTATCAGTTGCCATCTTTTGAAGTCAGGTGTCCAACGCCTGATGGATAATAAAGAAATTCTGTTTGAGAAGACTTTTGTTCCTTTGGTTCCTACTGAAGAAGTTGCTATAATTACCATTTTCGACAATTCTTCCAAGGCTTCCTCGAGAAAGCCTGTTAGAATTACATTTGTTCCAAGAATCGCACCATTGATCATCACCATTCCTGGGCCTATCCCCTATACATCAAATAAAGCTGTCCCTTGGCACTACGGGGCTGAAGTGTACTATCACGGAGTTAAACAAGATTTGAATGCTAATACTGACGTCAGCAACATTGTTGGATCTAGTAAAGTCACCCGCAGAGGAAGGCTTTTCTCCCCTGAGATCTCTCCACCAATAGTTCGGAAGCCTGTTGTTATCACACCTACCAGTGCACCTGCTACTGTCCCTATTGAAGTTCCAATTCTTACCCCTGTTGCTGAGTCATACGACACTCGGGGCAAAGGGACCACTGATGAACCTGCCCAGACGGAGGCACAAAAGAGAATTACTGTTGAAGCCTCTAGACAAGAGATGGAGGAAATTTTGAAGATCATCAAAAAGAGCGACTATAATATAGTCGAGCAGCTGGGGCAGACCCCATCCAAAATCTCTATGTTGTCTCTGTTACTTTGCTCAGAAGCCCATGCCAAGGCTCTGATTGCTTTCCTGAAGACTGCGCACGTGCCGCATGAGACGTCAGCTGATCAGTTTAAAGATTGTGTGGCTAGTCTGACAGCGGATAATGGGTTGGGTTTCTCTGACGCTGACTTAACTGCTAAGGGGAAGAATCACAATGACACCCTGCATGTCTCCATTGAATGTAGGGGCACTACTCTTGCTCATGTATTGGTGGATACTGGGTCTTCGTTAAATGTGTTACCCAAGAAGGCGCTAGACCGGTTAGACTGTGAAGGGTTGGAGCTAAAACCAAGTAACATTGTAGTCAGGGCTTTTGATGGGTCCAAGAGAATGGTACACGGAGAAGTGGATATTCCAATTAAGGTTGGTTCTCAGGTTTTCACATCTACATTCTATGTGATGGACATTCGGCCATCTTATTCTTGTTTGTTGGGTCGCCCGTGGATCCACAAAGCTGGGGCAGTAACCTCAACGCTCCACCAGAAACTAAAGTACCCAATGAAAGGGAAAATTGTGACAGTACAAGGAGAGGAGGAGTACAGGGTGAGCCATCTCAACTCTTTCCAATATGTGGAGATGGACGGGGAGTTCATTGAAACCCAGTTTCAACATTTTGAAGAGGTTCCCCAGACGCTGGCATCAACTGAAACTGTTGTTGAAGATCCTCCAATGAAGATGGCTTCCTTCAAGGATGCCCGGGCTGTTGTCGAGAAAGGTGGGTGTGCAAATTTGGGACAACTCCCTGATTTTACACATAAGACTAACAAGTTTGGTTTGGGTTTCACTGTAGAAGCTCAAAGGGTTGTTCGGAGCGCACGGATCAGAAGACCTCCACTATTCATCAGCAATTCAGGAGTGAATTCCATTGAAGGCGATGTTGAAGAATCTGAGTTTGACAGCTAGATTTACCCAACGGTCGATGGTGGATTAAGCAATTAGACGGCAAAGGACTTCGCCCCAATTTCTTTTATTACCCAGTAATGAGACTTTTGTTTTGAATTTGTAACAAACCATGTTTTAAACTTTATGGCCCGGTGTCTTACCCGGGGCACCGTGGCTTCATTGTGAGGGCTTTATGTGTGTCATCTACATATATCATTAATAAAAGCATTGGACGTTTCTTGTATTTCAAATTTTGCGCTCCTTGTCTCTCTTTTATTATATATTGCAAAACAGCTATTTTACACACACTCACATATACAGGTCTACATCCACTCTGGATCTCACTGGTAACGACTCTGCTACTGCCAGTTATGACTTCAAAAGTCCGATCAACTTAGCCGAAGACGAAGGTGAAGATAATTGTGAAGTTCCTGATGAACTTGTTAGACTGCTACTTCAGGAAGAGAGGGTCATACAGTCGCATGAGGAGCCTGTGGAAACGGTAAATCTAGTTACAGAGATAGACAAGAGAGAGGTCAAGATCGGTGCAAATCTGGAGCCTAGTGTTAAGCAATGACTGATTCAGATGCTGCGTGACTACGTGGAGATCTTTTCCTGGTCTTATTAAGATATGCCTGGGTTGGATACCGATATTATGGTTCACCGCCTGCCTACCAAGGAAGATTGTCCTCTAGTGAAACAAAAGGTCCGCCGAATGCGCTCGGATATGTATGAGAAAATCAAGGCTGAAGTTATGAAACAGTTTGACGCCGGTTTTCTAGCAGTTACTTCTTACCCGCAGTGGGTGGCCAACGTGGTTCCAGTTCCGAAGAAAGATGGTAAAGTTCGAATGTGTGTTGATTATAGGGATCTGAATAGGGCAAGCCCCAAGGATTATTTCCCTCTGCCTCATATCGACGTTCTAGTTGACAACACCGTACAACATAAGGTCTTCTCCTTTATGGATGGTTTCTCCGGTTATAATCAGATAAAAATGGCTCTCGAAGACATAGAGAAGACAACCTTTGTTACTCAATGGGGTACCTTTTGCTACAAGGTCATGCCTTTCGGATTAAAGAATGCTGGGGCAACGTATCAGCGCGCCATGGTCGCCTTGTTCCATGACATGATCCATCATGAGATTGAGGTATATGTCGACGATATGATTGTAAGATCTTAGACTGAAGAAGAACATCTGGACCACCTTCAGAAGTTATTTGACAGGTTGAAGTTGTACAAGCTAAGGTTAAACCCGAACAAGTGCACCTTCGGGGTGAGGTCTAGTAAGCTGCTGGGTTTCGTCGTAAGTGATAAAGGTATTCAAGTGGATCCTGCAAAGGTGAAAGCTATACAGGAAATGCCAGCTCCCCGAACAGAAAAAGAAGTCAGAGGCTTTTTGGGACGATTGAACTATATTTCCCGGTTCATATCACACCTGACTGCTACTTGTGAGCCAATCTTCAAGTTACTGAGGAAAGATCAAGTGGTAAGATGGAACGATGAATGTCAGGCCACTTTCGAAAGGATCAAAGAGTATCTCCAAGAGCCACCTATTCTGATGCCTCCAGTTGAAGGGAGACCTCTGATCTTATACTTGACAGTACTCGACAATTCAATGGGGTGTGTGCTGGGGAAGCATGACAAGTCTGGCCGAAAATAACATGCTATTTATTACCTTAGCAAAAATTTTACCGACTGTGAGACCCGACTGCTCGAGAAAACTTGCTGCGCTTTGGCATGGGCTGCTCGCTAGCTGAGACAGTATATGCTGACTCACACTACTCTATTGATATCAAAGATGGATCCAATCAAGTATATCTTCGAGAAGCATGCCTTGTCCGGAAGAATAGCAAGATGGCAGATGATCTTGACTAAGTATGACATCCAATACACGACTAAAAAGGCAATCAAGGGAAGTGTGTTGGCAGATCATTTGGCACATCAGGCAGTAGATGATTACCAGTCTATGAACTTTGAGTTTCTGGATGAGAATATCATGATAGTGACTGACTGTGAGATACCTGGACCGGATGAAGGACCTGAGGAGGGATCCCGATGGTCTATGTACTTTGATGGAGCTTCAAACGCTTTGGGTAATGGCATTGGCGCCGTGATCATATCTCCTAAAGGCTCTTATACTCCGTTTACCGCCCGACTATGTTTCAACTTCACCAACAATATGGCGGAGTATGAAGCGTGCATTATGGGTCTTCGAGCAGCTATTGACCTAAAGATTAAGTTCTTAAGTGTTTTCGGAGATTCCTCTCTCGTGATCAGTCAGATCAAAGGCGAGTGGGATACGAAACACCCTAATCTTATTCCTTACAAGGAATATGTGTTGACGTTGCTTCCACACTTCGAGGAGATAACCTTTGAACACTTCCCTAGATAGGAGAATCAGTTGGCGGACGCGTTAGCTACGATGTCTTCTATGTTCAAAGTCAATTGGGATAACGAGGCTCCCCGGATTACCATTGAAAGGTTGGACGAACCTGCACATTGCTGTGACATTGAGACTGAAGAGGAAACGGATAAACCCTGGTTTCATGAGGTGAAGAGGTACCTTGAGGCTCAGGAGTACCCCGAGGGTGCATCTGTTAATGACAAGAAATTTCTGAGGAGGTTCGCGGCGAAGTTCTTCATCAGCAATGGTATTCTTTACAAGTGTAACCATGATTCAACCTTACTGCGGTGTGTGGATAAGAACGAAGAAGAAAGGATTATGGTAGAGTTGCATGAAGGTACTTTCGGAACTCATTCCAGTGGACACACCATGGCAAAGAAAATCCTCCGGGCAGGATATTATTGGTCCACAATGGAAGCCGACTGTTATCAGCATTCTCGGACCTGTCACAAGTGCCAAGTCTATGCTGATAAGGTGCACATACCTCCAGTACCTCTGAACGTCTTGACAGCTCCGTGGCTATTTGTAATGTGGGGCATTGATATGATCGGCGAGATCAGACCTACGACATCCAAAGGGCATCATTTCATCCTGGTAGCAATTGATTACTTTACAAAGTGGGTTGAAGCAGCTTCCTTTGCTACTGTAACCAAGAACGTCATGGCGCGATTCATTCGGCACAATATGATTTATCGATATGGTGTACCAGAGAGGATCATCACAGACAATGGTACAAATCTCAACAATAAGATGATCACCGAGCTCTGCAAGCAGTTCAAGATAAACATCATAACTCTTCTCCCTACCGGCCAAAGATGAATGGGGCTGTTGAAGCGGCTAATAAGAACATTAAGAAGATTGTGCAGAAGATAACAGTGACATACAAAGATTGGAACGAGATGCTACCGTTTGCTCTTCATAGGTATCGTACCTCAGCGCAGACGTCAACAGGCGCAACACCCTATTCCTTGGTATATGGCATGGAGGCAGTCTTGCCCTTTGAAGTTCAGATACCCTCTCTTCGGATAATGAAGGATGCAGGTTTGAGAGAAGATGACTGGATCCAGACCCGGCTTGATCAGCTGAACTTAATCGACGAAAATAGACTCACTGCTATTTGTCATGGTCAGATGTGCCAAAAACGGATGATCAAGGCATTTAACAAGAAAGTTAGACGACAAGAGTATCAAGTTGGGGATCAGGTGATCAAGCGCATCATACTACCTCAAGGTGATCCCAGGGGAAAAATGGACCCCTACTTACGAAGGGCCATTTGTGGTTAAGAACATTTTCTCAGGAGGAGCTATAATTCTAACCACCATGGATGGTGACGACCTTCCTCACCCCGTCAATGCAGACATAGTGAAAAGATACTACGCATGATCAAATACCCGCTAGGTTGACTGGCCTAGGCAAAAATAAGGGCTTCCTGGTGAACCAAAAGGGTTTGTGCAAAAATAAGGGATGAAAATGAAAAAAAATTGTACACCCGGCAAGTCGAAAACCTGAAAAGGCAGCTTGAGCAAAAAAGGGTATCCCGATGGACTAAAAACCCGAAAGGGCGGTCCAGGCAAAAATTAGGGATTAAAGCGTAACATTATGTCTCATTGAATCACCTTGCAACCAGACTTCGGTATCGATTATCAAGCTCGGACGGCACCAATCAATCTGATTTACCTTCAACCAAGTATCAAAGTGATGAGATGCTCGATGACATAAGGGCAATAGCAGAGTTGGAACCCAGTGGGATTATTCACATAGCTGTTTTTCTTTGTTTATTACAAATTGTATAAATTTTATTTGTTCGGCGGCGTTCTCTTACTAGGACGTCAGCCTCTTGTACAAAAACGCCTATTTACAGGCCAAACGTCAAAATCAATACGATTCATCTTCAAAGAAATTTCAAACTGTTTTTCCTTTATCTGTTTTATTTTGCAAAGAACGTCCAATGTTCATTTTTGATATATGCATTTGACATTAATCGCTGCTCATGAATATTTACATGCGAAACATAAGACGATTACTCGTAATATCAGAAACAGGGGCAAATGGGAAATGTCCAAACTGTACAGTTGCTCTATCCACCAAGTACAAGGGTAGATTTAGCTGAAGAATATGGCTAAGGCACTTTCACTCCTCGCAGAGTAAGAAAAGACAATAATGATAGCTCTCCCCAGCTGAGACTCGCAACTGTGAATGAATCGGTAATATTCTCCCAAAGAAGAGTTTATCTACCGTCAGCACTGAAAGGTCTTAATATTCCCCAGCGGAGTATAAGAATATGCCCCGACAGAATACAAAATATCCCTAGTGGAGTTTGAAATTTTTCCAGAGCAGTCTGAAAAAGCTTCCCCAATAGACTTTGGAAGATTTACCCCAGCAGAACTCAAAGGATTATCACCATTAGAGTCTAAAAGGTTATCCCTAGTGAAGTCGCAACTAAAAGATCATCCCCAGCGGAGTCCTTTCCCTTCACAAACAAGAAACTCAAATCCCCAACAGGATTCAGTATCACCAGCAACGGTAATTCAACCCCAGCGGAATTTATCGGTGGAATCCTCATCAGAGCGTCTCTTCCCCACAGAGTAATCTCCTCATCAGTTTATTCCCCAACAGAGTTATCCTCTCCTGCAGGTTTATTCTCGCAATCATCTTCGTTCGCCATCCCCAGCGGAAACAAAGAATCCAACTCTTTTCTCTAGCAGCTATCCGGGATCTATTTTTCCCAGCTAAAAGCATTACATTTCCATACATCATGACACATGCATATACGCATCATACAACATAATCTCATTTATTTTGAGAACATCATTGTTTGATACTAACATTTCATACAACTAACCTTTACCTTTCAGGAAAGATGCAGTTAAATTCAAAGCTATGAAGCTTTTATCTCAGTCGAACTACTGACCGGTTCTTAAATCTCAATCGAATTATCCTCAGTTGAATTACAGATAAGGTTCTAAATCTCGACAAAGTTCCCCAGTCGAATTACTGACCAGTTCTTAAATCTCAACCGAATTATCCTCAGTTGAATTACAGATAAGGTTCTAAATCTCGACAAGTTCCTCCGTCGAATTACAGACGAGTTCCTAAATCTCAGTAGAGTTTTCTCAGTTGAAGTATGGGAAAGTTCTTAAATCTCGATGAAGATGTTTCCCTCAGTCGAAGTACTGACTGGTTCTTAAATCTCAACAGAATTATCCTCGGTTGAATTACAGATAAGGTTCTAAATCTCGACAAGTTCCTCCGTCGAATTACAGACGAGTTCCTAAATCTCAGCAGAGTTTTCTCAGTTGAAGTACGGACAAGTTCTTAAATCTCGATGAAGATGTTTCCCTCAGTCGAAGTACTGACCGGTTCTTAAATCTCAATGAAATTATCCTCGATTGAATTACGGATAAGGTTCTAAATCTCGACAAAGTTCCTCCGTCGAATTACTGACAGTTCTTAAATCTCAACAGAATTATCCTCAGTTGAATTACAGACAAGTCCTAAATCTTGATGAAGATGTTTCCCTCAGTCAAAGTACTGACTGATTCTTAAATCTCAACGGAATTATCCTCGGTTGAATTACAGATAAGGTTCTAAATCTCGACAAAGTTCCTCCGTCGAATTACTGACAGTTCTTAAATCTCAACAGAATTATCCTCAGCTGAATTATAGACAAGTCCTAAATCTCGATGAAGATGTTTCCCTCAGTCGAATTACTGACCGGTTCTTAAATCTCAACAGAATTATCCTCAATTGAATTACAGACAAGTCCTAAATCTCGATGAAGATGTTTCCCTCAGTCGAAGTACTGACCGATTCTTAAATCTCAACAGAATTATCCTCGATTGAATTACAGATAAGGTTCTAAATCTCGACAAAGTTCCTCCGTCGAATTACTGACAGTTCTTAAATCTCAACAGAATTATCCTCAGTTGAATTATAGACAAGTCCTAAATCTCGATGAAGATGTTTCCCTCAGTCGAAGTACTGACCGGTTCTTAAATCTCAACCGAATTATCCTCAGTTGAATTACAGATAAGGTTCTAAATCTCGACAAAGTTCCTCCGTTGAATTACTGACAGTTCTTAAATCTCAATAGAATTATCCTTAGTTGAATTACAAACAAGTCCTAAATCTCGATGAAGATGTTTCCCTCAGTCGAAGTACTGACCAGTTCTTAAATCTTAACCAAATTATCCTCAGTTGAATTACAGACAAGGTTCTAAATCTCGACAATTTTCCTCCGTCGAATTACAGGCGAGTTCCTAAATCTCAACAAAGTTTTCTCAGTTGAATGACGGACGAGTTCTTAAATCTCAATGAAGATGTTTCCCCCTCATTTGAATTACGGACAAGTTCTGGAAACTCAGCAGAGATGTTCTCAATTGAAGCACATGCAAGTTCCTAAATCTCAACAAAGATCAGACATCACCAAGCGGAATCTTCCACAACAACAGGTATGCAAGTTCTCGCTAAAGAATATCTTATGCGATCGACACTCCTCTAAATGGCATCTGTAATCCCATTCCCGACATCACAAGGCTGATACCACTTCATGCGAGTGCAAATTTCTGGGCACTCTAGTGTTCAATCATCTTCCACCTCTGGATCACGAAAGGCACGAAAGCCAATCTACATCCTCAGGTTTAATAAGATTGAACAGGGGCAGCTGTTGTACCCTAAAACTTTCCCTCCCATATTTCTTAAAGCATTGCAATAAAAATCTCCAGGTTGCTCAAGATTGCTCAAGAGTTGGTCAGACAAGCTATCTCCTAGGGCAGTCTACTCCAAATTAGGGTTTTGTGTTGCATCAAGATCCTTGAGTCCAAATGACCTCAAATGCTACCCAATGTCCTAATATGTTCTCAAGGTCATCCATGTCAAATTTCAAGCCTTGCAGAGGAAGTTTGCTCAGTCAATTGCTCAAAGGTCCAAAAATCGACTGTGCTAGGGCAAAAGTCAACTGTGACCTACAAATAGTAAAACTTCAAGATGTTTTTTCAACATTCTCATTTTTAAGGATATTTCATCATTTGATCAAGGTTTGATCATGATTCATCAAGGATTGCTCAAAATTCATCAAGATTCAAAAGTTGCTAAATTAGGGTTTTGTAGGAAAAGTCAACTCAACTTTGACCAAGCGTAACTTTCTCATAATTTATGAGAAATGACCCATCCAAATCCCATTTTGAATAGGATGCAATTCCCTGCAATCCATCTTCAAACCCCAAGATCAAAAAATGTACTCACAAGAAGTTATGAATGTGGACATTATAGGTCATTTTTGAAAGTCAACAAAAAGACCTTTTTGCCAAAGCTTATAACTTGAACATGGAATATCAAAATGAGATGAGACCAAAAGGGTTGGTTAGAGGACACATCAATATTTATAAAAAGTCCAAGAACACTTCCAAAAGTTCAAAATTGAAGAAGTTATGCATTATTGAAGTTGGACTTTTTTTCCAAATTGCCAAAAGTCAACTATCCCCAAAACTTCAAATTTTGCCAAATGGGCCCATTCTTTTTCACTTGATTTGATTTTGCATCATTTCCCACGTGCCCTAGCTTCATCCATGTGCCCATATCTCATTTTTATTATTTAATTTGATTTTTATTTGAATTTATTCATTTTTAATCAAATAAAATCATATAAAATCCAAGGAATTAATAACTCATGATTTTCTGATTGTTTTAGGCTTTGTTCACAGCTAGCATCACCATCAAATTCGTATCAAATCAAATCATGTGCAAAAAGATTGAAATGAATCAAATTTGGAAAGATTTAATGGAAGAATCAAATCCACATCAAAGTCATTGATAGAGGGAGATTTGTAACAAGTTTGTAAACCTAATGCACTGAGTGATACATAAGGAAGCTAAAGCACACGAAATAAGGGTTGGAAATCGTGGAGAGAGGCAGAACTGACTTTGCAAAATTCACAAAAAAAAGTGAGAGATCAAAATCCAGGTTAAAGGCGTTTTCAAGGATCAAAACTCGTTCCAATCGATTCCTGGATATTCACACAAGCCATCCCAATCAAAACCACGCATCCTCAGGCCTCCAAACACACTATAAGTCCCATGCAAACTTCTTCTGTTCTTGATTTTGCAACTCCGAAATTAGGCATCTTTTTCATGAACTAATGACATATTTTGAATCTACAAAACATTTGCAAGCGTTTGGTATCACTCAATTGCATTTATCTGGCCTGAATGGAGAACCACCATAGCTAGGGTTTTTCGTTTGTTTTTAGGGTTTTCTGTTTCAGGTAAAATTGAGACTCAAGAAGAACATGGTTTTGATCAGGAGGCCATGACGAATTGAACCATGTTCTTGGATTGCATTTATATCGCATGGAGAGGATTTTAGAATAGGGCTGCGCTTTTAGCTGCAGATTCAAATCCGCAGGTATTTTTTGTACAAGTTTGAGGACAGGGACAATGAGGTGTCCTCCGCCAATTGGCCATTTCAAATCTTGGCGCCCTTTTATTTTTTTCTGACCAATTGACTTTGCTTTGTTATATTATTATTATTGCATATTATATTAACAAACATATCAATGTTGGCAAGCGTGTAGTGCAATCTCCTTCAGGACCTGGGTTCGAATCCCAGGTCCCCCACTTTCTCAATGATTTTTGTTTGCAGATAATCACATGCGCATACAAGCTTTCAATCTACCATGCTCCCTCACCCATCTAGGCGCCAGATGGCCAATGGCCAAATCTGGTGGTCCATGACTGGAAGTCCACCAAAGGCCAAGTCAACATGTCCACACTGGATCCCAGATGGTCAAACGGATCAGCTTCGTTGGGCCTATGAAATTTCTACTCACACTCATAAATCAGGCCCAACACTCCTCTCTCTCTTTTATTTATTTTATTTTGTTTTATTAATTGTTTTATTATTTTTATTTAATTTTCTAACCAATAACAAAATTCCTTTATTTTTATCAAATAAAACCACAAAAATATTTTTTTTATTCAATCAAATTTTAACTTTTATTTTTATTAATAAACACTAATTAATTAATTTAGGTTTTAATTCTAGAATAACTTTAATCTATTTTGTAAATAATTAAAATTAATTAGATTTAATTTTGGTTTTAATTACTAATTTAATTAATTTTATTTTCTTTCTTAAAATAACAAAAAAACCAAAAATATGTCATAATTTATTTTCTCATTAATTAAGTTATTTTATAATTAATTTAGTAATTAATTTAGGTTTAATTTCTTTTCTCAAATAAAAAACAATAAAAAAGACGGCATTTTCTTTCAAAAGGGTATAAACCCTGAAGTTCGCATTCGATCTAATTTCTCGCGCGCTTTACTTATTTTTATCCAATAATGTACCTGCTTCCGGATTGTAATAGTTAAATAAGACTTTTAATTATTTTTATCGCTTTATTTTACTTTTCAAAGGGTTTGTCTTTGGCGATGTAAATACTCGACGCCTTGTAATTTAAATTTCGCATTTTATTTCCGCAAATTATAACTGTTAGATGTTTGATAATATGGTTTGCACGACAAGACTGAATGTTTTAACCTAAACTTAAATTAGATCACCCTTAACATGTATAAAGATAAAGATAAATTGAAAACGACACACTCGCACATGCGCACTCTTAGGGTACACCTCCACTTGGTTGCCTTCGTACACGGTCATTGAGTATAGGTCGTTTTAGAGGTCTCCCTCTTGTCTAAAAGATCATAGTCGCCTCAAAATGGCTGCCTCGGATATTGTTGCCTCAAACAAATAATCTAAGACATTAGGGTTACCGCTAAGGCGTCCTAGCATTGCTTTGGTGACCGTAAGTCCCTAATTCGAATTGACCCTCAAACTCCAACGACGATGCTACCTACTCATTAATAGTGGGATAGCATTGTCTAAAGGAAAATAGCATATAACGATTCCTTTTTTTGAGTAGGTAGATGGTTCTTAGATACTTGCTCATTTGAAACAAAACAAAATTTTCACACTTACACTACTTTTCAAACAAAGTTTTCAAAAACACTTCATACGCTCTTGAGGACAGAAGCAAGAGTTAAATCGAAGTTTTAAAAACAAAAAATTTTCAAACCCACAAGCACAAAGAAAACAATTTTGAAAACAATTGAGCAAGTACCTAAGAGCACGTGGATAACCACAGATAGAAAGGGTGCTAATACCTTCCCTTTCTATAATCTACCCATCGAACCCGAGAAATATCTCAAAAAAGGAATTTTTCTGTGCTTTTTTCCTTTCCTTGTTGGATAAAATAAAAGTCGATGGCGACTCTTGCTTACCGCGATATTTTGCGAACAAAAAACGCAAAACGCAAACCAGCATTCCAAAAAAACAGTCAGTTCTTCCCACCGTATCACATATTACAATTCCCAGTTTTCCTCAACCATAGTAATATGCGACACACGAATCAATATTTAGCTTGGTACATATCGGTTAGTAACCCAGAAATGCACGTGTCTCATCCAAGGTATTTGGTTGACCCACGAACACAATGAGCACAACCCTCATTTCCCCAACAACAAACACAACACACATCAACCTCCCACCAACCTCCCCGATAAAACAGATCCACAACCACCCAACCACAATCACGACCACAATACGAATACACCCACATGCCCCACAACTAACCACAATCACCACCTCAATACCAATGCCCCCATATTTCCCATACCCAATCATAATTTCAATCACAATATCAATACATCCGCATGCCCCACCCACAATTTCAGTCTTCTCCATATCCCAATATGGGCCCCTCAACATCTAACCTTAGTCCTGATCTGAGATTTTCTGAAGAATATGACCCAACCGATCCAACTTACCATCAACCACCACATCACCAAAGCATCCAACATTCCCAATACCAAACACCCCATGAATCATTTCCTTTCTACCCCCTTACTCAGACGACCATTGCTATAGGCGAACCATGGAACCCCACCCACCACCAAGACGACCAAACTTTGAGGGTATGGGTAATCGGCTGTACCAAAGCGGATCTTCTAGATATGGAGATCTGACCGATTTCATGGATCCGGAATGCATTGACTTCGCTGGGCCATCGACCCTGCCACAACAGGAAATGCGATGAAACCCACCACGGGACAGCGCGAGGACGGGGATGCGGAACTGCGAGTTGTTACCGGGTTCCGAGGGACCACTAATTATTTTGTAATTTTTTATGTATCGTTTTGTGTAAATAAAAAGTCAAATTTTCGTGATCCTATATCGTTTACGTTATGTCCCGCATTTAACATAGAAAACGAAAAAAAATTGGCCTCCCTTTGCACTAAGGCGCCATCTCACTTGGCTTAGGGCACACTTTTAACACATAGGCGCCAAGTGAGATGGCGCATCCCCTTTAAATTAAGGTATAGGCGCCAATTGAGATGACTCCTCTTTTGTGGGGTTTTATAAAATATAGTTATTTACATAATTATCCCGAAAAATAATTATTTACAATTTTTTTTTAAAATCTAATTATTACAAAAAAAAAAATTCTCAAACTTCCACTAAACACTTCTTATAATAATGTTTTCCTTTATATAACTTCAAAATTTTCCTACACACTTCACATAACTCTATTTTTCTTTATAAAAGCATAATCTCTCACTGGATATCTCCAAAATATATTTTCTCTTCATTTCTTTCAATCACTTTGTCATATATAATTTTTCTTTCTCTTCTCTCATTTTCTTATTTCATTTTACTTTCTTAAATAATTATATTTATTTAAGAATCATGCAAATAGATAGAGGAGAAGAGAAAAAAATACGTATGATTTTACTTATAATACATTTTTGTGTTAATCATATAACCATGATAACTAAGATGTGCTATCAAATAAAATAAATATTTATTTCTTTGAAAACCAACAATATGTATTAAATAAAAATAATATTAAATAAATTTTGATTAGGAAAGATCCAAAGTAACAAACACATTCATAAAAAAATATATATTTCTGATTCTTTTAATTTTTCTTTCATCTTTAACTTTCCATTTTGACTTTCAAAAATATTTTTCTTTTGTTATTTAAAAAAATATATATATCAATAAAAAATCATACAAGTTAAAATCAAACTTGGTGTAATTTTTTTTATTTTAAGATTCTGATTTTTAAAAGATTTAAGTGAAAATGACTGAGAGTAAATAAGTGAAAATAGATATGAAATATTAAATATTAATCAGAAATATGAAGTTATTGATCAAAATATTGAATATTAACGAAAATATAAAATAATTGACCAAAATATTAAATATTAATGAGACATGAAATTACTAATCAAAATAATAAATATTAACGAAAATATGAATTTATTGATAAAAATATTGAATATTAACGGAAACATGAAGTTACTGATCAAAATATTGAATATTAACGAGAACATGAAGTTACCGATTAAAATATTGAATATTAATTAAACATGAAATTACTGATGAAAATATTAAATATTAACGAAAATTTAAAGTTACTAATCAAAATATTGAATATTAACAAAAATATTAAATTATTAATTAAAATATTGAATATTAACATTAATTTTAATGCTTTCAATTTTGTTTCTTATTTTTTTTAAACACGATTTAATATTAATTATTTATATTTTTTTCTATAAAATATTTATTAATTTTAAGATACAATTTTTTTAATTAAAAAATATATATCTAAAACAAATACGCATCCCATACATTCACACATATTTATTATTAATTTTTAATAAAAATCGAATAATGCCATTTAAACCACATATTTTCTATCTACTGGAAAACCGTAAGATTCCCCTCCCCTTTCCTAACTTCTCTCAACCATTATTAATTTATATAATTAATTTAAAAAAAAAAAAGAACAAATGAATTCATATAATGAGAGACCGACTCACATGATGCCGTAAGAACAAACCAAAATGAATTAATACTAACAAATATAATTCTGACATGTGAGTCCTTTTATTTAATCAATTAAAACAAAAACAAATCAATAGAATAACTAATAGAAATGTAAATGAAAACTTTATCTTCTTTCTCATGTTCATGCAACACAGTAAGCAAAAGAAAGAAAAAAACTACTTCTTCTCACACAACTTTAATTAAACTTATATAAAAATTATAAAAAAAACTAACTTAAAAAATAGGTTTAATTAGTCACAAAATCTTTTACTTTTAATATAATAAAATTAACTATCACAATAATTACTTAATTATCTTAATTAAATTAATTTAAAGTCTTTATTTCATAATTTTAAATATAATTATATATTCTTAATTATTACTTACCTATTAATTACCGTTAATATTCTCAATGTACTTCATACTTATTCCTCATACAACTCTATTAATTACTATTAATATTCTCAATCTACTACATATTTATTTTCATACAACTCTATGTATTCTAAATAAATAATCAACTCATCTTTTAATTCTAAAACATCACACAACTAACAATCTTTCGAAATTCATTTGCTATCACTATGTCGAAGAAGGGCTTAGACAGCATTTTTTTGCTTAGACAACACTTTAAAACGTTGTTTATATTACCGCTACCATAAGTAAAGTCAATACTTCTTTTTAATGTAAAACAAAAGGTAAGGTTTCTCCTATCTTTTTCATTTGTCATTTTAATCTTTAGTATTTCTTCCTAACTTATTCCTATTAGATTTTTGTAACAACAATATTTCTTCCTATTAGAATTTTGAATTTTATAACAACATGCTATTAAAAATCATCGAATACTTTATCATGTTTTCGTTATTCTTCATGCACTTCGTCATATTACAGTCTCTTGCAATCTAATTTAGTTAATTTTTGTATCAACAGCATACTATTAGAAATCGAAAAAGAAAGAATAATGGACAGAACTTAGAAGGGATGCATCTAATGTTGAGACAAGTACCACTAAAGGTGCCATACCACTCGATGCAAGTAGTTTTGAAACCAAGTTGTGAGACTTTAATGGTGGCGACCTAATCCGTTGGGAACACCACCAATGATGACGATGTCATTTTCATCAGATCCGGAGGTAAAATGTTTGAATAATTCAGCAAGTGTGACTAAGTGAGGAAATAGTTTTACATTGGATAGGAATGTGGAGACTTAAGCATATATAAGTGGGAGAATTCACCCACATATCACCTTAAGGTTTTAGGTGGATAAGTAGTTGTCTCTCACAAAAGAGGGACCGGAACCGGAAGTAAAGAGTCTCTGATGAAAGTTAAAAAATCGGATGAAAAACCTAGAAAAATATAAACTTTTTTAATATCTTTATTTTTCTTTGTTCTAAACCTAGAAAAATATAAACTTTTTAATATCTATTTTTCTTTGTTCACTGTTGTTGAAATGGATTATAGTTTAAGAGAGGGAGAGACTGATAGAAGTTGAGGTGCGGCGGCTACAATAAAAGAAATATCATTGGATGGATGTGAGCAAAAGTTAAATTAAGTTATTAGAATTACTTTCAAATGAAAGTTTTTAGCCAAATTCCATCACCAATATCTTTTAAATTTGATTTATATAATTTTATCAAAGCATTTAAAATAATAACAGAAAAAAACGTATACGTACTTTATGCTTTTTAAGTTTTTTTTTTTATTTGTTTATAAATTTTATATAATGAGGTAACAAAATTAAAATTTTGAAAAGAATTATATGAAATTAAATATATTAAATATGAGAAATTATTGATAAAATTACTTTTTAATAAAATTTTAATCATTAGAATTATAAGAAATTATTAATAAAATTATTTTTCAACAAAATATTAATAAAACCATGTAATTTTATGTAGATTAATTTATTATCGATCCGACATTAATTCAATTTCAATCAAACCTTTAAATTTTAAATCCTTAAATATACCGATTTATTATCCAGTTTAGTTTGAGTTACCTTAGTTTTTTCTATTCTTTCTTACAAATTCAATTACTTTTTAGACCATTCATATTTTTGTTATGATAATGTGTTTTTTTATTTTATATTATTCTTTGTGGCTGTTTTTTGGACCAAAAACTAATTTAACAGGAACATCAACATTTTCACATCGTTTTGACAAGCTATAGCTCAAATATTTGTTAAATTGGACTTGGAGATTCATAATCATAATTGAGAATCTCACTAAGTACCACCCACTTGAGTTTATTTTGAAACAAATAATTTTTACTGCATGACATTATTATTAAGAGATGGCTATAGCATTATGTTTGATTTATTAAACAAGATATTGATTTTAAGGACAACATTTTAGTTGATATTATATAACTAAATGTTCTGAATTCATCTGGATATTTGGTTTATATTAAAAGAAAATTTGTTTTTTCAAACATTAACTTACACACCATAACAGATTAGATTTTTATGATTTCAAATGATGATATTGTCCCAAGTCATATACGCCTGTAGAGTTAAGATGTGCCAAGCATATCTATGAAGCCTTGAGAGAACTAAGAACAATGACAAAGAATCTAAGTTCAAACAATTTAGAGGGCTAATATTAATTTATAGAATACATTTAAAACATTAATTAATTTGTTTTATTTTATTTTGATTTTTTTAATTTGTTTTTGACTTAGAACGACAATCTTTTGACCACTCTTATAATAATTAATCTAATTTATTAAATATGATTTCTAGATAAACAAATATGTTTAATAAAAAATGATATATGATATTATGATATGATATAAGAAAAAAATAAAATAAAATTGAAAAAATATTAACTTTTCTTAAGATAAAATATTAACATTTATATAAAAAAAATGATATAAATATTTATTTTTATAAAAAAATATGAGACAATTATATGATCGGTGAATGCACAACTTTTTTATGAAAATGTCAATTTGTTATTCTTTTTATATTTTATTTATATATATATTTTTTACCATCTCTATATTATATTTATTTACTATTTATAACGATATTGTGAAACCGTGCGAACGCACATATAGATGACTGCTTAATTTTTTTTATTTTTCTATTAAAATATTCTTGACGGATCGGCACTAAATTTATGTATCTTTTATATACATTTTTTAATCATCACTATACTATATTTATTTACTATTTATAACAATATTGCGTGATTTATGCGAATGTACGGGTGAAGTGTACTACATCGTATACTTATATTATTTTCAACATAATTTCTATGTATATCTTGACAACTATTACAAGTTGACAAAAAATTTATTCTTTTTATATTTTATATATATTTTTTAAACATGACTATGTTATCACTACGCCATATAAAGGAATAGACATCGTTTTTTTGTCATAGATAGCGCTTAAAAGCGTTGTCTATTCCTACGCTGCTGTAAGTTAAGACAATGTTTTTTGTCAATGTAAAAGCGTTGTTTAATGTAGTTTTTAGGCAGCGCTTTATTCAATAATCGCTCTCTAAAGGCCCATATAGACAACGCTTTTTATATTAGAAGCACTTTCTAAAATAAGTCTTTAGCAGC